>OY998175.1:74610130-75229267 GCA_963921935.1 Galeruca laticollis
TTGCCTTTAATCGCGCTAAACACTCCTCGGGTAGGCTTTACTGGATTCACTCGACTATAACTTCCCCAACTATTCGCTTTGCTGATTCCAAGAACCACTGCGTTCGTCCCGCTGGTCCGAAGACCAACTCCTCCAAAAAAAAAATTTTTTCTACGATCGAGCATAAAGTGGCTATTTTTTAAACTATGTACTGTGAAAAGTTTAACTTTTATACACTAGAGCAAAAAGTAACTTACTTTCTTGCACTAGTGCAAAAAAACTTCGAATTGTCAATGAATTGGATTACAATGAGGAATAAATATAGAAGAAAACAGAAATAGCTGCTCAAATTCTAGAAAGTGGAGCCAATATCAATACCGGAAGCTTCACAATCCGAAAAAGAGCTGGTCATCGAGGATGGACTTCTAAGATGCTTGGCTGGGCATCGAGGATGGACATCCACAAGCAAAAATAAAACCAAAACTCAAAAAATCAGTGGAAATGAAGTTTCTCCATCACTAATAATCGCTAGTTGCAATATCAAAATTGAAATTATTCCAACAATGTAAAATTATTAGTAATTTTTGTTGTACCTGTTGTGAAATAGTCTAATAAAATTTGATTTAAAAACATATTTATTTCGATCGTAGAAAAAATGTTGTGTGTAACATGTGCAAAAAGCATATTTGTTGCACTCAGCAGTCGCAGAGTTGTATAGCAGGGGACTTGTTCAGCCATCTTGTAAAGGAGCGCCTCTTTCCAACTGTGTCGTAGGCAGCTGTTAGGTCCAGGAAAGCTACAGTTGTCTTTTGTTGTTTTTGGAAACCCGCTTCAATATGTGTAGTCAGGCTGAGAACTTGATCTGCACAGCTTTGATTAGGTCTGAAACCTGCTTGTTCAGGTGGAATGTGTTCAAGAATTCGTGTGCCTATTCTGTTGAGGAGAAGCACAGCAGCTTAGGAGTGCTATGAGGCGGTAGCTTTCGACTTTATCTCGTGGTTTATTGGGCTTTAGTACAGCGATTATTTTACTCATTTGAAAAGCTTCAGCAAGATGCCAGATGTTAAGATGCGCGAGTAAAATACGGTCAGCCATTTCTTTGTCTTCTCTCCACAGTGAGACAGGAATTCAGGATGTATCCAGTCGAACCCAGGTGCTTTGCCAGTTTTCACATCTCTAAGAACTGCAATTATTTCCTCAGTAGTGAACTCACGCGAGAATTCCATGTCGCGTGGTACTGTTTGGCGTATATTACTTAAGTTCTTTTTTTAGTTGTTTTGTATTATGTTGATCACGTGGGGCTCTGCTGGCTATCTGATCTGGTGAGATCGAGTGGATTTCTCGAACGGGTGGGTTGCTTCCTCCTAACTTTTTAAGTAGGCTCCATGATTTTCTACGGAATCTTTGGAAATTCATTTCCTCCGTTGTTTTTATCCATTTATCTCTCCTCCGAGCTTCATCTGGTGCGTTTACAAGGTCGTTGGCTATGCCTGGGTCGCCATTCTCTATGTAGTTGTTATATAGTTCTTCACATTCACCATTCCATCTCGAGATGTATTCTTTACGATACCCTCTAGGCATGGACTTTTTTGCAGCCGAGATCACAGCACCTACAAACCTATCGTAATTCTCAGGTTCTACCGGGATCCATCTCACAATTTTGTCCAATTCAAGGGAGAATTTTGTCCAGTCTGTCCTTTAAAAGTTCCACCTTGGTCTGGGTGTGGTTCGAATTATTGGGATGTGAGTGCCTATTTCGTAAATAATAGGGCGGTGCTAGCTGTGTGGAAAGTTTTCCAAGACTTTTCTGGACAAGTGGACTGGTTGGTTTTGAGTATTTTGGGTCGAGAAACATAAATCCGGGTTGTAATCTCTGTTCCATGCTGTCGATCTAAACGATCACCTACCTTTTGCATCAAAAATGAGGCTCAAACTGTTCTCTTCTGCCCATTCTACAAGTGTTTCACCGTTATAGTCATTACTGTTATATTTCCACATTGTATGATGGCTGTTAAAATCTCCCATATAGACAGCCGGATGGGGGAGCTACGGCAAGACTTCAGGTGGCCACTGGGCTAACGGAGGCTTATATATGTTTGCCACGGTAAGCTCCTCGATCTTCACCGTGATAGTATGAATTTTATTCTTACTAATATTGGTGTCTATCAGGTGAGTATTTTCAATGTTACTACGTATATAGGTTACGCATCCATATATGTGGTGGTAGGTAGCACCAAGAATTTCATATCCTGGCAGTTTGCCCCTTGTTTTGAGATCGGTTTCATGTTCTACATGCGTTTCCTGAATGGTAGCTACGTCTACCTTATGTTCTCATAAAATCTTTGCATTTTGCTCAGCTTAGTCCTTCCACGTTAATTTGGCAAATTCGGAGACTCGGTCCGATATTTCTTGTCATACTGTTCTGAAAAGAACTCATTTGTTTTGTTTTTATTTCCATGTGCATCTGGCCAGGAGTTCTTTTAGAAAAGATAGGACTAGCCGCTAACTAAAGTTCTAGCTCATTTAGCATTACCCAGATTGCACGTGTAGAGTTCTACTACGGACGCGAGCTAGGCTGCACCCCAAAGATGAAGACTTTCAATTCGACACCTTAAAATGTATAAAAGGACTTTCAATTTGACACCCTAAAATGTATAAAAAGCCAGTTTAGTATAATAAGCCCTATTGGCACAACAATTTGATTTATGCTTCATTTTAATTTTACTTAAGATATTTTTGATAGGTGGTTCATTCATAAACAACGTCTCATGTAGCATGCCTGTAAACATCCTTTGGCATTTGTCCTCACTATACCAAGTGTAGGTTTTGGACCATGAGATTGTGCCAATGCACAACTTTCGTTATCTTCTATGCCACAGATCTGAAACCTTTATGAGCTGGAGATACAGTTATAAAGATTTGTATGAAATCGTCAAGATTATTTTGGCGAAATCTATGCAATTTCTATTATAGAGTTGTAATCATCCTGTATCATCAACGTTTCTCAAATAAATATATATTTTTTCTAATTTACCTTGATATATTATTTAAGTATCAAAATAATAGTCTAATTTCGCCAACTTGTCTCTTGCCAAGTCAAACATTTTATGAAAGTCTCAGTTGGCCCAGTAATTTCGCACAAAACAGACGATAACCATCAAAATATTTTTGTCAAATTGATAAACAAAGTGAATGTTGAAGGTGTTTCCCATAAACATCGGTAATTTTGGAACGGATATAATTAAATAGTGATCTACATGTTTTTCCTTGAAAAACTTTGAAAAATGACGGATGCCGAAAGATACGGGCGTGAATACTACCGATTAAGAAGACTGACTAGTAATCTGGATGTGCAACAAACCTGTGTAAGTCTAAATTTAAAAGTGAATTGTGACTGAAGTAGGGAGTGGGTATTTATTTTTGAAACGATTTCGGATACGAATATTTTTTTCAGTAAATCGTAAAAATAGCTGTCAAATAGTGGTTATTAAAACCATGAATTTTACTACAAATTGGACATACTTAATAAATAACTTGTCATATTTTATGTTTAGCGATATTTAGAGAGCGAAAAATATTATTTTAAAAATTATTTCTTCATATTTTCATTTGGTTTATATTCCTGTTAACTTTCATAGAAAATCTATTGGAAAGGGAGTGGTTTGAAATTATTTTTTAATAACAATAAATGATCCGCATATCTCCCCTTACATTGGAGATATTAAAACTGTCAATAGGTATATTTATGTGTTATTTGCACACAGGAGGTGTTCTTGACGCATTTTCAACCTGGTTTCAGATGCAGCAGGGGAAATCTATTGTGATTATATTTTATTAGAAAATACAACATTTATAGCTGAATCTGAAATTGGTATACCAATTACAGGATTTTCTTCATTTGTATGAACAGTTATGTCTTCATCCTCATTATTGTTACTACCATTATCTGTTCCAACTATTAAAGATACATTATCATCGGGAGATGATGGCAGTTTTTTATTAAGTTTGTCCATATAGACTAATAGATTTTTAGGACAGTGGGGTTCTTGTAATTCAGTTACATTAATATTAATCTGAATACGGAATAAACAATCGCTGTTGGTATTTAAAGCACCCTTTTTGTATACGATATCATAATCATTTTCTTTAAGTTTCAAGCGCCATCTGACAAGCTTTGAACTTGGATCTTTGAGTTAGAATAACCATTGGAGTGATTTATTATCGGTAACTATTGTGAATTTTCTACCGAAAAGGTACGGGCGGAAGTATTTCGCTGCCCAAGCTATGGCAAGAAGTTCTTTCTCGATTACAGAATAGTTGCATTCTGAATCATTTAAGGTTCTGCTGGCGTAAGCCACAGGTAAATCAGAGCATATTTTGCCTTGACTTAAAACAGCACCTAAAGCATAATTGCTGGCGTCTGTGGAATCATTTACATTGATAATTGCATCTATTTTCAATCTTATAGTTAATGGTTTAGTTAATTTTGAAAAATCTTCTATAAATTTTCGGTAATATCCTAGGAGTCCAAGGAATCCTTTTAATTGTTTTGAACTTTTTGGTATCGGAAATTTTTGGATTGCTAAAATTTTATCTGGGCTAGGCTTCACACCTTCTGGCGTGACAATATGGCCTAGATATGCAACTTCTTTTCGCAAGAATTCGCATTTATCAATTTGTAATTTAAAATTAGAATCTTTTAATCTGTTAAATACTTCTTTTAGGTTTGTGATGTGTTCTTGTAAGCTGTTACTGAACACAATTATATCATCAAGGTACACCAAACATTTCTCGTTCTGTATACCTCTTACGATATTGTCCATGACCCTTTGAAAGGTTGCAAGAGCTCCTTTCAGACCCATGGGCATGCGCACATATTCATAGTAACCATTTTCAATATTAAAGGCGGTTTTCGGATTATCCGCCTCAGCCATCTCGATCTGATGGAAGCCAGAAGCGAGATCTAATGTTGTAAAATATTGACAACGTCCAAGCTTATCTAGTAACGTTGTAATATGTGGCAATGGATATCGATCTCCAATTGTGATCTCATTCAATTTTCGATAGTCAACAACGAGTCGATACTTTGGCTTTTGAGAAGCATCTAGCTTCTTTGGAACTATCCAAATATTACTCGGCAACGGAGAGCTGGACGGTCTAATAATATTATAATTTAACATTTTTTGAATTTCCGTTCGGTGAATCTCAGGATCTGTATGATTTTGAATAAATAGGTATTTCGTTAGACGTTTTAATATGATGCTTTATTTTACTTGTGAAGGTGAGCTGATTTCCTTCAACATGAAAAATATCACTATACTCTTGAACTAATTTTAATACAGATTGTTTCTCTTCGGAATTCATATGTTTAGTTCTAGCTTTCGAAACGTCAAATTTAACATTTTCAGAATAAATATTATTAAAATTTGGGTTGAGGGTTTGTTCGTATTCATCGAATGTCTCAACATTAATAGAAGGGCTTAAATCTACTCAAAAGTTGGATTCTGAAGGATTTAAAATCGTACATAAAGCAACTTTTGTCAAAATTCCGGGATTTCTAATTTCCCAATTCGTGTATATGGTCTAATTGCATTACCATTTTTTACATTTTCAATATTTAATTTAATTACTTGTTCACAACGTGGACGCACTACTGTAATGTTTTTGTTATTTATTTAAACAATAAACGGGTGGTATAAATTTGAAACACACGGTAGGTTCACTTACTTAATTTATTTAAACACTAAACTAATCACTAACACTTAATTTATATATACTCAGTACATTCACTTAAACTAATTTATATAATCACTTAATTTATATGCATTTTTTTACTGTTCAACTCACGATGTCAAATTATAAACTAACTAACTCTTCCTGATCAGTCCCCTTATATATTAAAGCCATTTTTACTAGTAAATTCCGGACAATTGATTCTGGCCTTTTCTAGATAACTCTGGTCACAAAAACAATGTTTACATAAGATAGTCGTAGAGTCGTAAACAGTTTTTTATAACTGCGTATCCGCCATAATTTTAACTTTTATACCTGGCTTAGACAGAGTCGGTTTTAGGGACTATACCAGGTTGCTGTTTCGTAACACTACTATACAACTCTTGGATCCAGTTTTAATGTCAAAGTAATTCATTTTAATTGACTATAAGGAGTCATAAGCAAATTATTATTTAAATCAATAATCGCATTACGTTTCTTTAAATTATCTAATCCTAACAAACAATCAAAATGATCGTGACATTTGAAAACGCAATACTCTAAATTAAGCGGTTTCCTATAATTAAACATTTTGGGGATTGGAATAAAAGTGCAGAAATTTTGTAGGCTGCTACCAAAGGCAGATTTTACATGGAATGGTTTTTTGACACAAGATTTTTTGAAATATTTTTCAGCTTCAGATGGTGTCACAAAGGACCTTGTGCTACCGGTATCGATTGAAACTTTTAGATTTTGTTCTGAGAAAATTATATAGGGTAACACACTTTCTGAATGATTTAAGTTTAACAATTCGATAATGTTTGGTTTGGTTCCGAGGCTGGTGTCTCTAAAAAATTATCGGATTCATCATTAGTGCAATCGGAATCGTCAATATTATGGAGTTCTTCCAAGATAAAATTTCTAGGTTGATTAGGGTTGTGTTGGAACCTATTTTGATAACTTTGGTGTTGGGGTCTAGGTGTGTTTCTGGTAGACATACTCATTGGAGTTGGATTTGAAAATCTTTGGTTTAGATTAGGTTTAAAACGTTATGACCATTATTAGAAAAACTTGTATTATTCCTATTAGAAGGATTATAAGAAGTTGATGGACGATTTTGTGGATTCGATGCGGAATTTCGATTAGTGTGTTGATAATTCTGCATAGAATTTGGCTTAGGAGGTGGCTGCCATGTGCCACATTATTTTGGAAGTTGGTTTTATTTTTATGTGAATAATTTTGGTTATTCAAAGATGAAAAAATATTTTTCGGATGATTATTCTGGCTCATATAAGCTTAAAAATCATTTGTAAGAACATTTAAAGCAATATTTAAATTTTCTCGATTTTTCGTACGCATTAATGTGCCTAAAGGTTCTTTTAACCCGCGTAGCAATACTCTGAGTGCCAAACTTTTAAAGTAATGTCCTAAAATTAAATGTTCATTCACATTAGATTGTGTGATGAGATAAGACATTTGAAGATTTAATAAATGTTGAATTCTATTATAAAATTCGAAAGGCGTTTCATTACCTTGTTTCATTTCTGAAAGTTCTATATTTAATATGAAAATATCTCTTTTGTCAGCGTATGTATTAAGAAGTGCATCTTTTAGATTTTCCCAAGTTCTTATCGTACAAGAAGAAATGTTTATAGCTGCTTCACCTTTTATTTTTGCTAAGATGCTGGACATCAAATATTCATTTTGAAAATCTCCTACATCTACAGTATTATAAAACTTACTGACTAATTTCTCTGAAATTTCAATAAACCTAGGAAGTAATGCATTGTTTCCATCAAATTCTGGTATCATATCAAGATATTCTTTTTTTAAAATAGGTAATTGTGGAGCAGCCATTTTATTAAAATTATTTATGGGAAAAACCTAAAGTTGATTTTATTTTAGTATTAAAAGAATTTGAGTCTGATTTTGAATTATTTGAATCAGAATTTGAGTCAGAAACGTCAGTTGTATCAGAAAAATAATTAATATTTCCTCTATATGACATAAAAACACTTACAGTAATAGAACGAAGATCCTTTCCATTGGCTTGCACTGCACAGGAACAACCAATATCCTTTTGATTCTTCCGGTTTCTGGCACTACACAGATCTTCTAGTTGAGTTACTCAGTTACTGCATCATAGATTACATGTAACTACAGTTAAATTATTGTAGACATACGTTTTAAAAATAATTTTATTAATGTGAATGAATGTAATTACATATAATGTAATTTTTAATTCTGATCAACTTTTTTTAGTTTAGTTCTTCGATATTGTTTAATTTAAAAGTTTACTCTTGAGTAAAATTGATATTTTTTGACAAACCTCGTATACGACTAAAAAATTTGATATTTGATGACTGTATTTTAGGTTTTAGATAATGCAGAACTTTTTATGAAGAATAACTTTTTTAATAATAAAAAAGTTTTAAATATGATTCCAACTTAAGGGGACATATTGTATACATTTTTGTTTCTACTTGAACTTTTCCAGGTATTAAAAAGTAAACAATCTTATCAAATAGAGTTCGTGTAGTAAGTAACATAAGCAACTATGGTTGTACATGTTCTATCAAATTCCATTGCTCTTCTAATTATGAAAACAGCAAAATCATCGGCTTATTTTCCTAAAATGTTAGCAGCTGTCAGCAGTCAGCTGTACATCTCTCACATAACATTGAAACGACGCGAAACTTGAGAGTATTTGCAAGGAATAGTGATTAGTTTGTCAAAACTGTCTGATTTATGTGTTTTATGCAAATCAATCGTATTGAAGAATGATAATGGGTAAAAGTGTTTTAAACTCATGTATTGATAACAACTACCCGTGCATCGAAAGAGCAATAGTTCATCATGAACTTTTATTGAACTACTCATAGTTAAAAGAGGTAGAATTTTCTCACCGCACTCCAATTGAATATTTATAAATGTTATTTCAGTCATCGAGACAATTCCAACTTAGCGAGCATTATGCCAATTAATTTTATTATCACCGAAGAATTCATTCCCTTTAATCAATGTCACTCCATAAATCTTGGGAAAGATTATTTAATGTAAATTGGAAACCATTCGAAAAGTATTTTAATGTATTCGATATGCCTCTTTCCAGAAGGTACCTTCAAGAAGTACGCGGAGTTTGAAAGTCATATGTCATTAAGTTTGTTTAAAATGGTTCATTTCGTCAGTGTGTTTTGTGATTTTCACAAATATCGATAAAAATATCTTAAATTTGGCATTACAAATACAATTTCGTCTTCTTTAATGTTGCAAGTGAACTTTAACATGGAATACATCGTCCATAATGTACCTAGATCCTTTAACATTTTTTGCCTCTACTCCAAAAAGCCAGGAGCTCTTTTTCTGATAACTGAATCGCATTTTTTCCTTACATCAAGCCATAAACTGAGCGTCTGCGGTTTTATAGTGACATTTAAATTTCAACGACAAAAGATCTTGAATGAGGTTATTTGCTGAACTAACTATTTCTGGAGGAGTACAACTTGCGGATTCATTACCAATCATTGATGGTTTTCTCTGCTTGAATTCTCAATTTAAATAACCAAATAAAAAGTCATGACTGAACGAAAAGCTTTTTGACAATCACCAATTATTTACTAAGTAAAAATTTTCTTCCTTCCACTGCCGAATCTTCTTTAGGCAAGGATCATTCTCCTGATCTTTTCTGATCCTAGTGGGTGACCATTCTTCATTGACTACTGTAGTTCTTAAAACTGCAGCTTCCCTAGATTCCGCCTTGTTGCAGTGGGTGCAGTCTGTTGGGCACGACCATCTGGACAGGGAGTCGGCATTTCGGTGACTCACACAAGCTCGATGTTCGACGTTGAAATCGTACTCTTGAAGTCATTCAATCCATCTAGCGATCTGGCCCTCGGAATTCTTGAACTGCATCAACCACTTGAGTGCTGCATGATCAGTCCAGATTAAGAACTTCCTACCATAGAGATACTGGTAAAAGTTTTCCACGGACTTTACTACCGCCAAAAGTTCCCTTCTTGTAACGCAGTAGTTTCGTTCTGGTTTGGAGAGGACTTTACTGAAATATCCCAGCACTATCTCTTGCCCTCCTTGGATCTGTGAGAGTACTCCTCCAATTCCTACGTTGCTTGCGTCAGTGTCAAGAATAAAGTCTCATTCAGGTAATGGGTATACTAATATCGGCGCCGAGGTTAAATGCCTCTTCAAGGTTTCAAAAGCCGTTTGACAGTCTTCGTCCCATTGTAAATCTCTTGCTTCTTCTGTAAGTCGAGTTAGAGGCTTGGCAATATCTCCAAACTTCCTGATAAATCTTCTATAATACGTTTCAAAGTCCAAGAAAACTCCTAATTTGATGTTTGTCGGTTAGTTGCGGAAATTGCTGAATGGAAGCAATTTTCTCTGGATTCATCGCCACTCCTTCATTGCTCACTATATGACCTAGATAGTTGACTCGGTTTTGGAACAGCTGACATTTCTTCGGGTTTAACATGAGCTGGGCAGCTTGGGGTCGTTTGAATACGTCTTCCAAATACTTCAAGTGTTCGTCAAATGTCTTCCCCAGTACTACGATGTCGTCCAAATAAACCAGGCATGTCATCCAAGACAACCCTCTCAAGACATTTTCCATGAGTCTTTCAAATGTCGCAGGCGCATTACAGAGCCCGAATGGCATGACGTTGAATTGCCATAATGCAGATACGGTGGTAAAAGCAGTCTTCTCTTTGTTTCCTGGGTCCATTTCCCCTTGCCAATAACCAGACTTCGGGTCCAAGGTGAAAAACAGTTTGCTGCCGGCCAAGGTATCTAGCGTATCGTCAAATCGAGGCAGAGGATGACTGTCTTTCTTCGTCACGTTGTTAAGCTGGCGATAATCCACGCAAAATTTCGTAGTTCCATGATTTTTCTTGACGAGCACTACTGGAGACATCCATGGGCTAGTAGATGGTTCTATTACCTTTTCTTCAGCCATCTCTCGAATTATTCTTTCAGCTTCCTCTCTCTTCGCTCGTGGAAGTCTTCGAGCTGATTGCCTAATTGGCTTAGTATCGATTTTGTGTTTGACGGCTGATATTCTACCAGTCTTTCCTCTTTTTGGTACGAATAGGTCTCGATACTGCAAGAGAAATTCTCTCATTCTCATTTTTTCAGTTCGATCCAAAGATTGACCAACTACTGATAACATTTGTTCGAATCTGGCATTAAAATTGTCAGTGGTCGTTGTTGGGCGAACTATAGACGTCACTGGTACGCAGGATCCAATCCTGGTTTCCTTCTTGATGGTAACTGGGTAATCATTCACGTTTATCACACGTACCGGGATCTCTTTCGCCGACGTAACCAATCATTTTCCAATTATTACTCATTTGCCAACCTCTTCGTCGTGGTTCCTTGGCTCCATCATAATCGGTGTACCTTCCTCCATGATTCCCTATAGCCGTGCTACTATCATGGTTTCGCTTCGTGCATGTAGAACGGTATCTTCCTGTACAGCTGCCAACACCGCGCTGCCTTCATATGGATGAAGGAATACCTCCTCGGAATCCACTTTAATGGTTCTGTTTCTAAAGTCTAATTGGAAATCATGTACATTCATTACGTCCATTCCCAGAATCACGTATTCTTCAATGTCAGCTACGATTACCGTATGCATGAACTTTTCTGCGCCAATTCCTAATTGGATTTGTGTCTCACCGTGAACGTTGGCACTCTCACCTGTGGCGGTCCGCAGTCACAGTCTCGTTGGTAAAAGCTTCTTCTTGGAGTTTATTAGTTCTAGTCGTATAATGGTTCTAGTTGCTCCAGTGTCTATTAGCAGAGTATATCTCTTGCCATTCACTTCATCATCTACATATACACTGTCGTTGCGACATCTGATCGAAGCTATCAGTATGAGACGGTCTTTGGAACGATCATGGGTCGGTGCTGCCTCCTCGTAGCCGACCCGTTCTAGTTTTCCTGTGACTGATGTTCTTGATTTGCAGGAGACTTGGGGCGCTTACACGAACTACGTACATGCCCTAGCTCGCTACAATTCCAGCATCTGATCTTTCTCGCTTCTTGTCCATCATGCTTTTTATTAAACTGACGAAACTGGTCAAATCTGTCTTCGTCCCTTTCTTCTTGGATGGTCCTAATTTTGTTATATCCCGAAGCCTTCGTTGCTGCTTCATATTCAAGAGCAGCTGTCAATGCGTCAACTAATGTTTTGGGATGGGCTAAACGAAGCGTCCTCTGCATATCGGGGTTGCGTAAGCCATCGATATGCCCAAACATTCCATCATGTTCTTTGGTGCTGATGGATAAGCGAATCGAACTAATCGGGCAATGTCTACTTCATACTTTTGAAGGGCTTCATCACGTTTCTGCCTTCGGTTATTCAGCTGGGATTGGTATAAGTGCTCTAGATGTTCGTGTCCGTATCGCATGTCCAACCTCTTCTTCAGCTGCTCGAAGTCATCCGTTTCATCAAGTGGTATCGTCTGTAGTACATCTAAGGCATCTCCGCGAAGCTTTCTCCCTATCGGACCAATTATTCACTCTAGCGGCTGCTTCAAATTGTTTCACATAATTGGTCCACGACATTTTTCCATCAAACGTTGGGGCCTTGACTCGGGTAAAACTACCAATGTCTTCTAACTTAGGCTGTGTTTCTGGCTTGCAAGGTTTTGTTTGCTCGGTCTTCTTTTCTTCCGCTGGCGTGTCTTGAGTCCCTATATCTGTCATCTTTTTTTCTATTTCCTTGATTGTTTCGTCCATCGTTGTCATCTTATTCTCAATCTTCTCGTCCATAGTTGTAATCTTATTCTCGATTTTCTCGTCCATCGTTGACATTTTATTCTCGATTTCAGATTTTAGAGACGAAATTTCATTTTCAACGTCAGCGGCAATGTCGATTTTCATTAATAAGATATCGGCAGATATATCGTTCTTCAAAGCAGAAATATCGTTTTTCACATTCGTTGAAATTTTCTCTTTCGTGGCAGAAATATCGTTTTTCATACCAAACATCTTCTCGTCCATGTTAGCAGAAATGTCGTTCTTCATAGCACAAGTCTTCTCGTCCATGTTAGCAGAAATATTAGCAGAAATGTCGTGCTTCATAGCAGAAATCTTCTCGTCCATGTTGTCTTCCATGGCAGAAATCTTCTCGTCCATGTTAGCAGAAATTGACGAGATTAAGGTGGAAACCTCATCATTAAATAAATCTGTTTCTGGATCAAAGCCGTCATTTTCCAGTGCCACTTTAAGTCTTTCTACTAATTCACTTTTCTTACCGGACGTTTCCAACTCACGATCTTCCAATTCTGCTCTTAACTCAGTCACTTTCAAGTCCCTTAATCTCTTGGCCATTTTTACGTAGATATTTATTTATATTACCCCACACCTGACACCAATGTAATGTGTTTCTTATTTATTTAAACAGTAAACAGGTGGGATAAATTTTAAATACACTGTATGGCTACTTACTAATTTATTTAAACACTAAACTACTTACTAACACTTAATTTATGTATATGTATACTTAACTAATCACTTAAATTTAATTTATATGCACACAAACTTAATTATTAATTTATATCAACACTTTACTGTTCGCAATTTCGGTGTATTCTTGTTTATTTCTCAAGATCACTTTATCAACTAAACTAACTCTTGCTGGTCGGTCCCTTATGTATTAGTGCCTTTTTCACTAGATAATTCTGGTTTGCGGCTTACACAAAAACAATTGGCTTTCTGGCATTTTCTAGATAAGACTGGTCACAAAAACAATGTCTATATAAGATAGTCACAATCGTAAACAATTCTAAGAAACCCCTGCGCGTCCGCCATAATTTTAACTTTCATACCTGGCTTAGACAGAGTCGGATTTAGGGACTATACTAGTGTGCTGTTTCGTAACACTATTATGTATTGAAATTGCATTCAACTGAAAAAACCAAACAAATAAAACCTATCTGAAAACTTGAATTTGTATCTTCTGCAAACAACATGAATTTTTATAACCATTTATTAATGTTATCTTATATCCCAGACAGAGTATGGTCTATCAGAAGACCAAGTGGCCGAATTCAAAGAAGCCTTTATGTTGTTCGACAAGGACGAAGATGGGACAATCACCATGGCTGAGTTGGGAGTAGTTATGAGATCTTTGGGACAACGACCGACTGAAACTGAATTGAGAGATATGGTGAACGAAGTAGACCAAGATGGCAACGGTACCATAGAATTTAACGAGTTTTTGCAAATGATGTCTAAGAAAATGAAAGATGCTGACGGAGAGGAAGAGTTAAAAGAAGCATTCAGGTAAGATAACAGAACTTTCTAGATTTCATTAACAAGGTGAAAAAATAAAAATATGTTTAAATTCAATATTAATATCATGAATCAGTAAATATGTGATGTATGGTATGAATAAAGAATCGTCCAAAAGTTTGGAATCGCATTGTTTTTGAATGAAACATATCGTGACCAATCTGGTAAAGTAGCGAAGGTGCAAATTGGCTACTTTACAGGAGAGCTAAAAAACACTTCAGGATTCAACCAAAAATCTGGTAATAATGTTATTTATTCTTAAACTGATCTTAAAACCATGAAAAATGCTGTAAAAATGCTTTTTTGAAAGGTAGGTGGTTATTTTTTTTGTCATTATTTTCCGGGTCCACAAAAATAAACCTTGTCTAGGCATACAGAAAAATCTATGAAGTCGTCATGGCACAAAGGCATCACTTCAAATGATTTTGGCTTTGCTGTTCGTATTATTTGACACCACCCCTCTGGAGTAAAAATGGAACATTTTTACTATATTGTTAAATTTTGGCATGTATGGAGTCATTCTAACAAATTCAACATTGGTCTGGCTCATTATAAACGTATGGTTGCAGGTAGATACCTATGTACTGCCCCGGTTTTCTTCTGCCTCGTCCCAGTATAACGAGAAAAACGCTACTAACCCTTAGGGCTCGCTATAGATGTGCGGGTTGTCTCACGTGGTACAACCCGTGCTCGCCAGTCGACTAGCTTCGAGTCGAAGAAGGGGGGGATTCTTCAAAAAACATTTAATAAGTTTTCAAAAAGGGCGCCAGAGAAGTTTTGGCAAGCACCCAAGACTTCTTAAGCTAGCCCACAACTCCTCAGTGGGTTAACAACACTAACTACACACTCCAAAGGTTAAACTGATAGGTAAGTTATAAAAAAAATAAAAGTCAGCAAGTATCCCCTGATTGAAGTTTTTAATTATTCACTTTGGTCCATAGGTCTCTTTTCAAAGTATTTATTACAAATTTACAACAAAATGTCCCAAATAATATCTGAACTCAGCTGAAGGCTGTAGACTCAGAATGTAGTTAGGCTGAAGGCCGGAATCTACATAAAAACTTAAATCGCAAACTAAATTATCAGTTACAAGCGAAGTCACAGCTTAAATAAATAAAGGCTTCATACTTAGGGTGTAGAAGAGCTGAGGGCCCCAAACTACTTCGATGTCTCAAATTTACAATTATAGGGAAACGACCAAATGGTCCATGTACAATTTCTCAAAATACTATGAAAAATCTAATACCAAAATTACCAATGTCACAGTTACATGGGTTCACACTTCCACAATTTATACGAATATGAATATAAATATAAATAAATGCATAGGCATAACATTTAAAAGGCAAACGAGCTTAGCGATGCTAAAAGATATAAATCGAAATTATGTACGGTGCAAAATTATTTACATAAATCGTCAAGTTCGAAAACTTAACTAAATAACGCAGCACCCAGGTACGTACCGCGCTATCCTAGCGTTCAGAGTCAACAGCCCAATATTTTAAATTATGAAGTAAATTATTACAATTTTAAACACAAGTGAAAAGTGAAATTATACTAATTGCCGCAAAAAAACAGAAAAATAAAAAAACCTTACATAAAAAAATTGTGAAATCTGACCGATAAAGTGAATGTACAAATGTATGAAAAATAAGAAGGAAAACTGTTCACTTAGAACAGCAACTGAAGTCGCTCCAGAATATTCTAGCTCTCCTGGAACAGGTCTCACTGACTCCGCAAGCTTCAATCAGCGAATTAAAATCCAAATTAAAAACCCCCCTTGATAATGAGTCCTACTAACAAGCCGTTTACAGAAATTTTCCACGTGGTTTCCTTAATTCTACCAATTCTACTGGTATCCTTTGGCCATCGGCCCCCCTGGATCAGTAGATTATTGGGTCAAACCTTCCTACTGTTACATCGAGCGATATTTTCTGCCCCTACATAGAATTTATCAGGATTTTTCGTGAAATATCGTTATGACTCCCAGAGCACATGCAAAATTTAACACTTGAAATGTGTGTTTACACGTTGACGGCACGCGATCTGAATTCCCTCCGTCGACAGGCTTGCCAATATTAAATCTCCGACAGCTCGGCAAATATTCGCGTTACACCAGACACAGCTGGTGATACTGGCGTTCTTAAGATTGTAGATGGTAAGGTTGTACACAGCCAACTTTCTGACATAAAATAACGGTCCACTGGCTCCCTTTGGTGTATTGAGAGCAGCTTGAAGGTATGATTGGATTGACAAAACATTCTGTTGTTTTTTTTCTTCCTTGTCTTTGTCTCTGATTTTTCGTGCTGCTTCTTTACGTTCCAAGTGCTCAATATACAGACTATCATCATAACCAGCATCGTGTTTTTGTTCTTCGTGAGCCAAACATTTCTTGCACTGATCTTTTTTGGGTTTGTGAAATTTGAGTTTGTACTCACGAAAAGTCCGTCTATACATCTCAAACGATAGTGGATTCTTGTTTTCTTCAATGCACTTTTTTTCGTACAAACTGTGCATAATTGTTACATTTAATGCACTGTCTAGATATTGGTATTCAGATTTTTTACGTGCGTAATTGGATTCCATTCTTGGGAAAGACAAAATATGCTCTCTGATAAACTTGTCAGTGGTAGGGTGTACTTTATTTGGTGGATCTTTCTTTCCACTTAGATCGGGAAGGAGAACACCACTTGAACTAAACATTTCAAGTGCCCCTATAATAAATGATTCTGAAATATTCAGGGTATCAAGAAAAAATTCTAGACAAACTTCAAACGTGCCATCTTCAGTGGAAAATGTGTATTTCCTGGTGAAAGTTCTGCGTGAATCAACTGCATTTGTCACTTTCCTTGATGTTAGTCGCACAGTAACATGTTATACAAGAAACTGCTGTTGTTCCGATAAAGAGGGCAATTGATGAAAATCGTAAATTTTTTCTCACTGATCTTCTGGCACACTATTGAAGCATTTGTGTTTGGCACGGCCGGAGCAACTTGCTTATTTTAGGGGCCTTGGATGAACTAACTTTCCTTTTGTAGGTAAATATTCAAGCCCTTTTAGTCTTTTAGACTCTTCTTCTTGGCTTTTATAAACTCCATTTTTCGATATTTTTCGCATTTTAGGTGATAACAGATGTTGGTTTCATGCAGAGTTGCAGCTGGGACTTATATTTGTGATATTATAATTAAACTCGCTACTTTCAACTAGTACTCCAGGTCCGACATTATTGTTATTAGATGCCTCTTCAATTTGTAGGTCTACAGAGTTTTGTCCATCTATGGTAGCTGCAAAAAATGACAGCCTTCTTGAGTGCTCAGTCGGCCTGTGGTTTTCAGCGTGAATTAAATCTTCATTATCACTGTCATCACTATACTCTGAAAAGATAAATTCTGTTCTGAGTATAATTTATTCAGTTTTTTATTTTCTTGTTATTATATTTTAATACAGGCCGGCCCTAACCAGAAGTTTCAAGTAGATCCTGTATTCACATTGAGAACTAAACTTTGTTACATTATTAATTTTGCCTAGGCATATAAGTACTTGTCAAGATTAAAATTGTACTTGCCTTGAAAACATGGATGATATACATCACTGTCGTTGCTATCACCACTAAATAAGGGTTTTTCGTAGTTGCTTGAAGTCCCAAATTCCCTTAAAAAGTCAGCAGCTTTGGTTTTTGCTGGGCGAGGCTTTCTCACTTCGCTTCTTGTCATCTCTACTAATTTCGCAGTCCAAGAACTTATAAAAGGCTTGCTTGTGCTTGGTGGCAGCTCCATTTTTCAAAGCAGCAGGAACCTACAACACAATATGCGTAAGCATTAACAAACTTAGGCCTAATCTCGATAGTGTAATGCTATAACTTTAAATTCAAAAAAAATTAAGATAGGCATTATCAGTAGCCATTAATTTGGTTGTAGACCTACAACTTTTAAATGGTTGAAATATAAATAAAACCTACATTAAACAAGAGCTAGCAAACTCTAAAACAATTTAGGCCTAATAACTAGATGGTCAAGTAGGGCTAACAACAACTGATGCATGGGACGAACGAAATAAGTTGAATTATTTATAACTTGTTAAATGCTAATTAATACTGTAATGTTATTCTAATTTATTTAAACAATAAACGGGTGGGATAAATTTTAAACACACGGTATGGCTACTTACTAATTTATTTAAACACCCACTCACTAACACTTAATTTATATGTACTTAACTAATCACTTAAATTTAATTTATATGCACACAAACTTTATATTAGCACTTTACTGTTCGGTGTATTTTTGTTTATTTCTCGAGATCACTTCATCAATTAACTCCTCCGCTCATCGGTCCTTATTTATATTAATGCCTTTCTTACTAGAAAATTCCGGGCCGCGGCTTACACAGACGCAAATAATTTTCTGGTCTTTTCTAGATAAGTCTGGTCACAAAAACAATGTTTAGATAAGATAGTCCCAAACAGTTATAAAAACACTGCGTATCCGCCATAATTTTAATTTTCATACCTGACTTATACAGAGTCGGATTTAGGGACTATACCAGGGTGCTGTTTCGTAACAATACTTTCAAATCCACTTACCAGAAGATTCGAGTTTTGAATGGATAGTAGTCTTGTGACAAATTGTTGTTAAATGAAAACTCATTTGCTGATACTGTACAAAGATAATGAGCCTTAACCTCAACGAATGTCAACAAAACAAAACTGAAAAGTCACTCACTCACAGAGGATAGAGGAAATATAACAACTGTTTCTTTAAACAGAGCTGGAGTAGTTTCACAATGACGATTTTGATTGAAGAGTTAATAAAATTGAAGAACATTTCATTTTATTGAAGTGCTATGCAATCATTCTTTATTTACACTATTACAACACTAGAAATATTCACTTAGGTAAAGCTACGAATGTGCCACTTTCGTCAATTTGACCTTTTGCACGAATGTGGCATATTCGTTTGTTTACCCGTGGATAGTTCATATACGACTATTTAGCGTTGTGAATAGTGAAGCAAGAGCAGATTCGTTAAAATAAACGTGGTGACCATTATCGTCAATATTGGTCCTGCACATTCATTGTTTTACTGGAGTGTAAATATCTCTTGGCACTTTCTATTTTGCGCATTAGCTCAGATTCGACAATTTTGCACATTCACTGCTTTACCATTTTGGTCACGATATATGTTAGGCCAAAACAAGAAGATAACTTCATCAAAATTGTCTCTAAGGAAAACCGATATAACGCAAGAAACTGTTCACGGGACTACTGAAGGTGCGTTCTTTTTTACTGAGATCTCAGTTAATCTCAGCTCACATCAGTAATGTGAGCGTTCTTTTTGTTTTACTCACTTTAAGTGAGCTAAGATTTTTCTTCCCCCTTCAACGATGCTGAATGTGTTGTAAGGGAGAATCAGTTGGACTTGAGTCGGAAATATAGTGGAGGGGATGAACAAATATTTGATTTGGTTGGGTTATTTGTAGTTTTAACCAAGGTTATTTATAGTTTTAACCATTGACATATAAACAAACATAATCTATTTTTCTTTGGTTACAAATTATGGATACAATAACATTATTATTATTATATGTTTTTGTTTCTTATTCACGCATGCGTCGACAGATCGCGCGCTTCAATTGAGATGTCGTTCTTTTTGGTGCTTACTCACATCACTTTATCTCAGATCACCTTAACTGAAGTGATCTGAGATCTCAGTCAAAAAGAAAGCACCTTATGACAGATATTCGAAACTGAATGTCTTAATAGTATGGCCTTTGGGAGATGTTCGTGAATATTACTTTTCCGCCAACCTATCTATAATGCGAGAAAAGTATTGGTTTACCCACAAGAAAGTTGGAAATGAGAAAATTTTTTTGAGTTATTTTTACGTTATCCATCAACAACAACACGAAAAAACGGTTTTTAGAAAAAAAATCCTGTGTGAATGTCGTCGTCGTCGTTGTCGTCGGCCACTTTTCCTTGCAAGTCTTGTTAGCACGATACTGCCTCCGGAGTGCAATAAGTCACCAATTTTATGATGGAATATTGTTAAGGACATTTCACAGATGAACCCTATTGATTTTCAGCTCACCAGAGCCAGTAGAACCGGTGCTACGGTACTTGAAGTACGACATTTTGTCGTTTTTCGAGAAATTTCAGTTTGTTAGCACGATAAAGCCTCCGGTGTTCAACAAGTCACCAATTTTATGATTGAATATTATTCAGGGCATCTCACTGATGAACCCTATTGATTTTCAGCTCACCAGAGCCAATACAACCGGTGCTACAGTACTTTAAGTACGATATTTTTGTCATTTTTGGAGAAGTTTCAGTTTGTTAGCACGATACAGCCTCCGGAGTATATACAAGTGATGAATTTTATGATTGGATATTATTCAGAGCGTCTTAAAGATGAACCCTATAGATATTGAGCTGACTAAAGCCAGTACAACCGGTGCTGTGGTACTTGAAGTACCAAATTTTTGTCATTTTTGGAGAATTTTCAGTTTGTTAGCACGATACAGCCTCCAGAGAGTATACGATTGATCAACTTTATGAATAAGTATTGTTCAAGGTGTCTCACAGATGTACCCTATTGATTTTCAGTTGACTAGAGCGAGTACAGCGGGTCCTATAAAACTAGATATACTAAATTTTTGGTTATTTTTGGAGAAATTTCGGTTTGTTAGCACGATACATCCCCCGAAGTGTATACAAGTAACAATTTTATGATAGAATTTTGTTCAGGGCCACAGATGCGGAAAAGTTAGTTTCAATCTTTAAAACCGTTTATTTTTGCGATATTTGTGTCCCTGCTATAAACTGGTTTCCTTGACAGGGCGTGGGTTGAGAGGTTAGAGTAAATAATAAACATAGAGAGGGCTATCCATTCATAAATACGTTTATTTTTGCGGCCAACAATTCTAAACGCCAGCGTAGTGAAATAATGAATGAATTATAAAAAGTGGGGATGGTATTGTAGATACATGGCCTTGGTAATTTCGGCTGTTTTTCTGACAAACTTGGCACCGTCAAGCCATGATAATCTAAAAACATTAAATTTTATTTGTTAATATGAGGTTAAGAGTGCTTTTATTGGAGATCGAGGTATTGGGGATTTGCTCGTGGCTTGTTGAGTCGAAAAACGCGCTAGGATTAGGGTGCCCATGTTTGGTGGATATCTGATTTCGAGTTTCAGCTAAATTTCACAGAAACCACAGAAAACCTGCAACACCCACATGCAACGTACTTTACTGCTCACTATTCACTGATACACTACTCAACCTGTTGCGAATGGGATATGATACCGGGGAACAGTGAAGAATCGAGTGGCGAAGAGTGTGGGATTATCGAATTGAAATAGGGAAGTGATCCAAAAACTCCAGATATACTGCAAAGAGGTCTTGTAAGGCAGTTGCGAATAGCCGAAGTGGAGAATATGGAAGTTTCTTCTTCAGTTTGGAAAAGAAGACTTGTTTGATGAACTAGAGTGTAATGGTGTTATTTTGCCTCATAGTTGGGGTCTGATGTAAGTTTTATATAAATCCTATGGAGTGATCTATCAAGTATTCAGATTTTGGATCCAATAGACGTACCACTGTCAAAAAAAGAAGAATGTTACAGGAGCAAGTACAGTGCCTATAATCAAACTTGATAATGCTAATATCATGGTGTTTGGGGGTGTTTTGGTAGATCCGAAAACATTGTGATGATAACAGGAAAACTAAACAAGAAAAGCACTTCAGGATTCCGTCACATCCAGTGGTCCGAATATAATTGGTCCTGAATTGATTCATTTTTCAACAGTAAAATGTTTTTAAGCTCCTATCTAAACTTTGCCACACATTTTTGAACAAGAACAACATTAAAAGATTTTCCAAATCATGCAATTACCACCTCGGTCAGAGCTCGGAATATAACTTGTGGCATTTATCAGAATTCATTTATATTTATTAAAAAAAGAACACAGACAAGTTGTACTTTTTAAAAAGAGGCTATTTTCTAATATGAGTATTTTTCAGGGTTTTCGACAAAAACAATGATGGATTGATATCATCGAACGAACTGCGTCATGTCATGACAAGTCTAGGTGAAAGACTTTCTGAAGAAGAAGTCGATGACATGATCAAAGAAGCTGATCTTGACGGAGACGGTCAAGTTAATTACGAAGGTATTTCTAAAGCTTCTAAAACTAACCAGAAAATATACTTTTTTCCTCATCTTTGTTGCAGAATTCGTTACTATACTCACATCAAAAAAATAGAGAAAGACTGCAAGAAAATGGTCCAAATTTTTGTACAAGATGATATTCCATAACGTCACTATTGATATTGGAACAAAGTCTTCAAATCTCTTTTTATGTACTCATATTATACTATAGCACAGCTTTAGATATTATTAATCTGCATTTTACAGAGGTATAGCTAACCTTGCATTGAACAACTGATACTATCTGCTTAAGGTTATATGCCTATTGTTAGTTTTGAATAAACACATGATGTGGTTTAAAAAGGCCCACAACAAATTGTTTATTATAACTTATGTCAGTTTATGGTTTTATGAGTATATATCAACGATTTGCAGATTTCCAAAATGAAAAATAGATAATTTATTGTGTAGAAAAGAAAATTCGCAAATTTCACTAAAAATTTGGTGAAATGGAATGTTTTTGTTTATTGATTATGTTTTCCTAAATTTGCTACATGTTCAATCCATAATTTTCTCTGTCATGTTTTTTCACATATAATTTTCTTTTATCGTTTAGTTAATCGATCTTTTCTCATTCTGGCTGAGTGCCCGAAACACTTTAAAACTCTCAATGAATTTCATTTTCATCAGTTGTGGTAGATCAGTTCTAAAAGTCTCATTATTTATTTTGCCCATTTTTGTGTTGCTTTGTAGTCCTGGTAGGTGTAGATGTGTTCATTTTACTATGTGTGGATATTGTTTCACGTTTGCTTCTATATCCTTTGCTACCATTATACTATTTTGGCACTCTTTTCTTATTTGCACTCCCGAGAAATATATCTTGTAATCTTCTGCGAATGATGTTTTCGAACTTCGAGAAGGCCTTTTTAAAAAACGAGCTACACAAAATGAGACGTTTATTAAGTGAATTTTAACAATACAATCCAATCTTTATTTTAGTGAAACGATATTTATATATTTTATAATATGCTTATTGTACAAAATACATAACTGCATAATGTACAATATCCATTGACGTAACTTGCGTGTGTTATTTTTACATCTCCTGGTTTTTTGTCTCACTCAAACCTAGTATTTCAATTTCTGTTTTCAGCTTATGTTTCTTTCCAGTTATTAAAGTTATATTGGAAGTCCCTATTTTGATTATTTTATATTTCTCATCCTTTTCTATGATGATGGTATGTGTTTTACCACTAGGTAGTGTTTTTCCATCACGTACCTATATTTGTATATATTCAGTTCATTAGTATTTTCTTTATTTTCCCTATTAATGTCTTTTATGTTGTAATGTCTCTCCTTAAATTTGAATCATTTTTAATTTTACGAATTATTTCCGTTACTTTATTTTTTTCTTATGTGAGTCTCATTTCTGGTATTTCAAACTAATACAAGTATTTTTCAATAACTAAATGTAACAATTAAATATATCACTTACTTTATTACTGCTGTCCCTATCCTCTTATTCTAGCCTTAGCATTCCTTCTACATATGTAAAAACATGTGAGTCGATCTATCTCACAAGAGGGGATTACTTTCACATGTTATATTTCTAGTTTAAATGCTTGTCAAAATACCAAACCTTATTCATTTTTCCAACGTGGGTACTTTAGTTTCGTGTTAAATAACACGAAAATACTATTCATTTTGTTTTCTTGGTACTGAAGGTCATGCCAGATATTTTGACCGGACTAGGTCGTATAATTTCCAGGTTAGTCTTTTCAACAATGTCAAAAGGAAGCTGATAGTAATAGATAATTATAACTATACATTTTTTGATATATTAATCAGTTGTGATAAAACTTCAACTCACAATGTGCCCCAAAAACTCGTGTTCTAGTAGAAAAAAATTCATACAAAAATATTAAAGGACAGTACTGTATTATTATTATTCAGAATATTGACATAATTTCACTATTTCGAATTGAACCAAAGAAGTTTTTTTTAGATTTTTGTATAGGAGAGATCCCATACAACAAATTTCATTTTTCCGTTACCAATGAAAATAAAAACAAGAAATATATCTAACCCTACGATTAGTTCTCACATCTGTCGAATTTTCAGACAGATGCGTATTCATTACTATTTATTTTTAATCCTTAAAAGTTTTCTCCAACTTTTCGAATACATAAAATTTCTGCAGATGTATATACAATTTTCTGGAACACACTGTATATTTGTTAGCTATACCGCTGAAATGTTCGAAATTGCAACGTGTTATTCTTAATACCTGTTTGTTCCACTCCCAAAAAAATATTACACAATTTCTATTATTTTATATACACATTCAGTTTTATTATCATTAGTAATATCCCTAGGACATTGATAATAGACGAGATACTTTTAAGACAATTGAAATCTCGTTCCTTGGTAACGTAAATTTATCATAAAATTATGAGGCATTTATCAACGTCCGAGGGATATTTGGCGAAAAATTTTTTGACAACAAAACTTATAAGTCAACACAACGAATCATTTATTAAAAGTACAGTTAGAGAAAGTACAATTATTAAAATTTAACTTAACGTTAGATTCGTTGCTGTTCTCTACTATAGAAGATCTATTACCATGCATAATATTTATAATCTTATTGTGTTGTTCTTAATCGAGATTTAAGTATGGTTTTATAGAATTTTGACAAAAACTCCAATCATCTGACTTTCAACGACCTCTTTGCACGTTGCCGAACCTCAAAAAACTAAAGTTTTTAACCACTTTCATACTTAAAGATTAAAACAATTACCAGCAGTACAATGGTTTTTTCAACAACTACATCGAATTAACTATTTTCATGTGATACAACCTCTCGAATGATCATAACTAAAAGCTTCTTATAATTATCCCATTGATGTTAAAACAATGCGCTCATAGAAATGTAGGTGCAAAGGAATTGCCAAACACGAAAACCGGCAACTAACTGTCCAACTTAAAATTGAGTAAAGGTGGGTCCTCATGGGCGGATTTGGAGCGGACTCAATTTGACAGCGCATACGCTCGTTTCATCGTACTGTATCCTGACGTTTTCTGTTTATTCCGTTTCAGCGTAGACAGTTTGTTTACAAATTGTAGGTAGGTAATGCCTTCATTGAAAGCTAATTATTATTGTATTTTTTATTGTGTCTTCAGTTGAATACTTATAAAATGGAAAGCGATATATACCTACCTAATTTGGCAATCAAATTATCGAAATGTTCGAGGCGAAGACCTACCATCAAGCAGAATCTAGTAAAGTTACATTTAATTCATCAATTGCCAAAAGAAATAACAGTAATTAGTAGAAGAAAGGGATTTTGGGTAATAGAAATTTTTACAGCAGAACAAAGCTTCAATATTATGAAAAAATAAATCAAACTGCAAACAAACCGCAACCATTATAACCTGAAAAGCAAAATTCCTCAACGTGGTCAACAATGTCTTTATCTAGCACATGCTCACTACTGTCATTTAACGCCAGTAGTACGCCGAAAACTAGAGACAAATTCTACTTTTCAGCGGACTGTTGGCGTAATCCGCGCAGATTAGTGACAGCGCACTTTTGATAGATCATGTGATCATTTCAACCAACCACATCATCGAACACCAGTGCGCTCTGCTTATAGTCCGCACATGAGGACCCACCATAACAAATAAAATCTTTATTTGACTTCTTTCAGAAACATGTTTATGATATCTTGTTAAGCGACAATGTGTTAAAAAGAAACAATAGTCCAGTCAAATTGTCGCTCAAAATGGGTTAAATAAACATTCAATTATGTAGTTTGGGGATTGTTTGGGATCGATAGGGGGTGCATTCTGAGCATAAATTTCAATTTGCGGGATTCTCCGAATATCTGCAGGGCCCCTCTCGCTAAAAACGCGTATAGTTTGATATCTCGAGAACGGTTAGTGTTACGCAAAAAATTGTAGGCATTTTCTCTTCTTTTTATTTTCCAAGTTATTTCATCCAAAAGCAAAAAGTTTCCTTATTTTTCTCCCTATTTATCATTTTTCCTTCTCAACCGTCTACTTTTATGAGATTTTACCAATAATGAAAGTTGTAGTGTTTTTAATTACGAACAACTTTTTTCTCTTCTACCAATGCCTTCGAAGTTATAGCTTACTTTACCGAACGAAATCCGAGCCATTGTCGCAACGCGTGTTTACGGACGCGCTGTAGTTGTAGCCATTATCATATGGAATCTATTTTTAGCATAAGAAGGGGTCGGGGTAAAGTAAAGTGAAAGAGAACCTAAGCACGTATTGCTATTTACGAACTTTAGACACTATTTGCTTCTCTTTCTAATTCTGATTCACATTATTATCTCTTTGAACGCCATAAAAATACCCAAATTGAGGAAATACAATATTTAAATAACTGCAAAGAAAACATAATTTGTTGTTTCTTTTCACATTTTGACTGGACTATAAGTACAACATTAATACCCGATTTCACCAACCAATTCCTAAAGTTAGGTAATACCTAAACTGGATTTAGAAATTCCTAAATGAAATATGTGTTTCACCATGCAAAAGTCATACAATAATTGTAGAAATACCTAACATTAGGACAGCTGACAACTCTCGCCCAAAGTCCTAAAGTTTTTAGGTAATACTTAACCTTAAAAGTGCGTTTGTAGTCGTTGTTGAGATGTTAAATATATTTCGTTTTATTTGTATTATCGCACGGTGGACGCATATTTCATTTAGAAATTCCTAAATCCAGTTTAGGTATTGCCTAATTTTAGGAATTAGTTGGTGAAATCGGGTATTAGTGTTCCATATCTTCAGTTACAATAGACATTCTATAATAATATGATACTTCTTTCGAATGTTATGATATCCTGTTGAAGAGAAGAGACTGATACACTGAATATACTTGTTTCTTCCTAACAGATTATCTCTGATGGACAGTGTATATGAACGTGGAATATCGTGATATTCATATTTAGGGCAATCCGTCGCTGTTGCTCTTCTAGGACGTTTGTTTCTTGAGGTGGAATATGTCCCTTGCCCGTTATTTGTAGGAAATAATTGCTTACTTTCTTTTAAACAGTCGTTCAATGGATCGTGTATTAAATAAAATACCTAAAATCAAATAAAGATATGTGAGGAAAAGTATTATTTTTTTGAGATTTATTTAATACTCCTACCTGTAACGAGAGCTGTTTCATCTTTCATGTTTGTTAAGATATCCGACTCACATTTAGTAGGTACTTTTAAAATTATTTAACACGTTAAAAATTATTTCACGTGTCTTACTCTTGATGAATGGTTTCTTGTTAGGCGATGACAGAAAAAAACACAAAGATTTTTCACACAATACCATATAAAACAGGAAGAAAAATAATGACATGGTCTGGTTAGAGCTTTGGCCATTATCAATAATAGTTGTAGAGGGAGTAAAATGAAAAATTGGTTAGTGCGGAGGGGGTGTGTTCGCCATCACGTTTTGTATTTACTGTATGCCCATTTACATTTAAAAACAATCCGTCAAATTTCAAATCAATTCATTTATTCCTTTGAATGTTATCAAACATTTTTTTCAATCCTGTGTTACAAAAGTATCTATAGACAACCTGTATATGTTTTCAAAAAAACCTTGATGTTCGAAATTATGTATTCAATTCATCACTGTCATGCAGGCGTAAAATTCAAAAAATATCAAAGTCGATAAACATAATTCCACTTTGAAAATTGATTAGTGAAACCTTATTTCTTTATATCCTTTTAAATAGCTGGGAAAAAACATTTGTAAGCGTTGCATTTTCGATTGATAACACTAGCTTAATATGAGCGAAAGCTCTATTTTAATTCTATTAGCTTTTAAGGTGATAAACTGATAAATTATTGATGAATCTTTTAGAGAAGAGCTTGGAATTTAAAAACAGTTAAAAATTATTATATTGGTCTTGTCAAGAAGACATCTTTGAAAATAACGCATCTAAAAAATATTTTATTTTATTTCTTTGGCAAACCACATAAAAAAGCATACGTCCACTTTTCATTTAGAAAAGTGTTTATATGTTTAATGATTCGGAACGTCCACCCAGTTTTATTATAATCTATTCCCAAAAACTTAGGCAGTAAATTCTAAGGATTCTTCTAATCGGTTTTATATGCTACCAGATAGTCAACTATTAACGAACGACAATATTCATCGAAAAAATATAAAAGTATCTATAATAAAAATCCGTTTTTTTTTAATATGAGAGGTTGCCTACATTTATTTTACAAATATAAAAGTCAAATACCTAAGATAGAAAAAGATCGCTACCGATTTACGGACACAACTAACAATCACTAGCAATCACTCTTTAGTTTTCATGAAAATCTCATAAGAGGTTTGGTATTTTCTATACTAATAATTTCAATTTCAAAGAAGATAATTAATTATTGTGACACAAAGTATTCAAAATGTTTAAACCGATCAATAAAAGTAAAAATGAACCTTATCATTTATATTTAGCTGACTAATATAAATACAAGTTTTTGAGACGAGTGAAGTTTAAAAGTTAAAAGAGTATTCGTAAGAGCTTTTTGTATAAAAAATATTGAGCTGAACATATTTTATCGAGATTTCAAATATTTACCCGCTTCTTTTAAAATATCAATAACAATTATTTTTTTTCTGATGCAGACGTGAATTGTTTATTGCAGCATTTCACTTCATCTATTTTAAGTGTCCTATTTTCTCTTGTCATTTGATTTTTCAGTGTTTACAAGAAATAACAATATTTGTATACAGATTGAACAAATGGTAACCAAAATACTGAGTGAAATAAATATGCATCGAACATCGTAGAAAATAATGAAGATAATTGTGTGCTGAACATGATTTTTTCGACAATCTTGAAATTTATTTTGCCAAAAAAATAAAAGATTGTAGGTAGGTACCTACTTTGTCTATTAATGAACAATTTGTAACTCCACCAAAATATATGACTCCTGATGTACACGGATTAATAATCATATTTTTTTGTTGGATTGTAAGACTAGAAATGTCTATTTCATTATCTACATAATTTGATTTTAGCCCAATTATTTTGTAATAGGTAATCTCATGAAAACATTGTGCTGAGAGTATGCAACCAATTATACGATTGTGTATTAATTTTGCTCACTTGGAATGAAAATTATTATTTATAGAGAGGCATGAATTTTACAAAGAATTCATAAAAATAGGCTCCACTTCATTTAGTAGTATTCTAAACCAAATTAATGCAAAAGTAATTAAATAATACTTTTCAAATTATAATTTAATTAAAAAAATAGATGTTAAATTCTGATAAACTCTATCTGTTAACTCTGGGTTCCTATCCTAAAGGCGGATATTATAAAACTATTTTGATAAATAACTAAAAGTTAACTTGTAGAATGACGTCACATGTTATATTTAACTCCAAAATGGCGGAGTTTACTTTGTCGGGAGGAAGGCATAGGGGAAAGTGGCCCACATTCGGCATATTGACATAAAAAAACAAATCTGAGAAAAGTGAGTACATTATTCAAAATTTAAATATTTTCTAATAAACTGTGATCTATAGGAAACCTATAATGAGCTGCAAAATATCTGTTGTAACAGTTTAAGATGACTTTTGTTTGATAAATAGCCGAAAGTATCCCACTGAGGGGTAGATACTTTCAGCTGTGTTCAGGGGTACATTCCGCTGTACGTTAAAATAAATATTAACGTCGTTAAGGTGTGAGCAAATAGAGAAACCACGTTAGATATGTAGGTATATTTAGATAGAGGAACCAATGAACACCTATCTTACATTAATATTGGGAAAGTTGTTAAATTTCAACAAACTCGTGGTTCTTGCAGTTCCATGGCTGGAAGAGAAAGGCAAAACAGCTACAATGCCATTTTTATGCACTATTGATATGTCCTCGCCAGTTGGAAATAGGAAGCTGTTGGTATGGCATTTACGGCGCATAAACTTGATTTCAAACTCCTCATCTTGGAGAGAAATTATTTGACCAACATAAAACATTTCTTTCTTGGAAACCAAAAATTTCACAAGAACGAAATTTACCACGTCGATAATAGTCTCACTGTCAGCTATGAATTTTAAGTCTTCGAAATCTTCTTCGTCCTCCGACGACCGATCTTGCAAAAAAACTTCAGTGCTTGACTCGCTTGATGTAGACATTTTTCGTTTTTTACTCAATGCGATCAAGTCTTTTTTAAAAGAAGGTAGATCGTCCATTGTGAAATCTTTTTTGACTGATGCCTTTTCTGCTTCAAACTTAGTTTTATCTTTCATTCTGCTTCTAAGCTTTGCCTTTTTTCGTATTCCGGCGTGTCAGTATAGATTGTTGATTTCACTTTTCTCCTCTCTGTTTTGTCTTTTTTACAAGTTGTACTTATGGATATGGCCTAATTTGACACAATGCAGAAGATGATGTAGACAGCGTTGCAGGAGAGGCGGGGGGCGTTTTGTTTATAATTTCCTGCGATTGTCTTGATGTTCAAAGAATTGGTGAGATTGTTCTGGTCTCCATTTCCATCTGTCTGGTGGTAACGTCTTCCCCATTGTCCATCAGTGGTTGGTCAGTTACTTCACTTGGGACAAAATCTTCATCACTGAATCCCAATCGATTCATTGGCCACAGACCAGTGCTTCTAAATGAGCTTGCTATATTTTTAATTGTGAACGCACTTTCATATGCATGCTTTGCCAAACGCGCCAGATGATGTCGGATTGTGAGAGCCTTTCTGGGATTTTATAGAAGCCAGTCATGCTGAGCTATAGCTAAGTATGATTTAAATGGGCCAAATACCCCTACATCTAGAGGCTGAGTCATGTGCGTCGTATTTGGTGGAAACGAAAGTGGAATTATCCCCTTTTCTCGACACAATTTAATGGCTTCAACATAAATATGCGAGTCGTGGTTATCTAAGAGAAGATGCACTTTACATTCCACAGAACATTTAACAATGTTTGCAAAATGCTCGAGAACTTTTGGGGAAAGTTCAGAGGTCGTCCACCCTTTCTTATTACCAAGAGCAATGGCAGACGTTGGGTACTCATCGCCTAAATATTCATCTGGGTTTCCCACTCTAGAATAGACAAATACCGGCGGCACTACTTCTCCAGCTGCACTTATCATTCCCAGAAATGTGACAAGCTCACCCCTCTCCTGTGAAGATATATGAGCCACTTGTTTCTTGCCTTTGAGAGCAACAACTTTAGCAGGTGGCATAAGTGTTGTTATTCCAGTCTCATCTAGATTCCAGACCTGTTCTGGCTTGAGCTTATGTTTTTCAAGGACATTAGCGAACTTGTCAAAAAAGTTTTCGATCACAGGCCTATTAAAAGCCATAGACCTACTTATGCTAGTATTTTCAGGCTTGCAAAGGGATATGTCATTGCGATACCGTTTCATAAAGCCTCGTAGCCAATCAAGACCTGAAAAAATATTATTTGTAGATGTACATTTTTGTCTTTCAAAAAAGAAAACTAACCGGCCATGTTATTAGACTCCCAACTCGATAGCGCCTTAGAGTCCGGTAGGACGCTAGCAAAATCGTAGGCCAGTTTCCTTATCTGTTTATAGTTAAGACCATAATTCAAGTTTGAGCACTACCTTATATAAGTTACAAGCTCTAACTCCTGACTTGAGGTGAAAACTTGTCGAGCTGTGTATTTGCTTGTATAAGAAACCTCTTCTTCACTTTCATTGCCTGAATATGCCCACCCAGCTAACAGCTCTTCTTTGGACTTTTTCTTCAAAAGGATCTTGATCCTAGACTGCAGGGTTTGTCTTTTCAATTGATATTCTGGTGCAGCCTTGTACTGACTTAAAGTTCGTGTTAAAACAGCTTTAGTAGCCAGTTTCATGTTATTTTCGTTTATTTCGCAACGATTGGTCTTTTTAATGTAATTCTTCGGCATCTGAAACAAATATTTAGGTTAATAATAATTATCACATTAGGTACTCTGATGCGGAAAAATATTCAAAAATGCAGATAATGGGGAACATTCGGCTACCGACCGAATCTTAACAGTGTTATGTAGCCGAATCTTCCCCACATCCTCGGAAAATAATATTCAGTAAAAATCCAAAAGCATGGATTGTTTGGAGGTTACATAAACAATGAATAAAACAAAATTTCTCGTCATATGCACATTGATTGGCAGTTAGTACATCAAAAATAGATTTGTAAATCAGACAAAAGATTGAACTCAAAAACTTACCTTGAGTGCAATAAAAAACACAATGTTGAAAAAAAATTAAAGCTCAACAAATCACGGCCGTTCACACATTGTAAACACGAGGCACTAAAAGTTCTGCCTGGCCTGGGTTGGCAGGTTTGAGCGCCAAATTAAAAAAATATTGCGATTTATTGAAGATAGCCGAATGTTCTCTATGGTCGAATATTGACGTTTCCCCTATCGGTTAAAGTTAACTTTCTAGAAAAACTCGGTTTTTGAGTTTTGAGTTGTGCTATTCTGTCGGTTTTGTCAACAATTTGGCATTTATAATCTCAATTAATTATAATGTGAATAGTTTTTGTGTTTTTACTTTGTTTTCTTCGAATTTTGCAATCTTAGAAAACGATATCCAAGATATTTTTGACGAACTTTTAACCGACGATGAAGAAGATGCTATGAATATTGATAAATAAGATTCAATTTCCTCGTTAGAAAAGTTTATGGCTCGTCTATCCATTCAGACTATTAATTTTAGAAAAAAAATTAAAATTCGACACCGGGAATGAATACACCAAACTCATAGACAAGATAAAACTAACCACAAAAATCAAAATGTCAAAACGCCAGCCCGTTTCTTCTTTTTATTTTAAAAATGAAACTTTTATAAAACTGTCATTTTAAAACCTAAAGTTAACTTGACTGTTTAATTCTAAGATAACTTCAAGACATGTTTATAACAACGGCCTTAAATCGGAGGCAACATTTCCGGGTTGTGTAATGCTCGGCAGTTACCCCTGAGCGGGAAAAGTATTTACCTATGTTGTCTAATAATATGTCTAGCCTTAAGCAGAAGAATTTATGATTAATGTAAGCAGATGAATGGATTTATCAAAGGGGAGATGGAGAGTTCCAGACAGTCCGTGATGAATATTCCAGAAATTTAAACTAAATAACCTGCGTTGGTTAGATACCTAATGCGTGGAGGCCATTAAACTGAAATTAGAAGAAGAGGTGGATGAATATCACGAACAAATCCGACGTTGCTAAATATTGTATTTTTATAATTCGCGTATAAAAGAGACTTCATTATAACATTGTTTACAGTGTCACAATGAAGCTCTTTGAACACTGTTATAGTAATTTTTAGTGTACAGTTGGTTGTTGAATTTAGTTATATTTTTATTTGACATTTGACTTTAACCCATAGAGAAAGTAATATATTATTTGTCTATGCTTTAACCTTGACACAAATTATGAATAAAATGATCTAGCGTTGTTCTAGCTAGCAAATTATTATATTAAAGGTAAATTAGAATAAATTATATATTACAAATATTAATGAATAAATTAAGCTAACGTTCATTTATCAATGATTTGTCAATTGTTTATTTTTATATTGTATAGGATCAATATATAGGTATACAAAACGTTCGATTTTTGGGATAAATTACCAGATATTTATGTGAAGATGTATTACAGAAATAATTCTGTTCATGATATAATATGAATAGATCGCAAGAGCATATACGAAGAAGCTCTTTTTCAAACATAATCATCCTCTTTTTGTTTAAATGAAAGTTTGTTTACAATTTACACAATTATTCGGTTATAATATGTCATGTCAAAAGTCAGAAGTGCTGAATAAAATCATCTGTTATCTGACCAATTAGGAATCTACAGAATTGCCAACTTAAATTCAAACTACTCTTCCTAGGTTAAAAACAGGGATTATATGAAATTCTATTTTATTTAAATTATTAAATAAATGCGAATTATAAAAAATATTGTGTAAAACTTGTGCCGCAATGACTTTTTGTAGTACTCGTGATTTGCACAATGAACCGCGAAGCGGTGAGTTGTGCAAACTTCACTCGTAGTACAAAACGAGTCATTGTGACACTTGTTTTACAAATAACTATTTTAAAATTGTTAAATAACATCTTCGAGAGAAGACTTGACTCAACTATACATGAAATTACAAGAAAAATGTTGCAAAGTATCCCAAAACATATGGTTTAACCAATAATGCCTTAGGAAAGAAATAATACCAAATTATGTAATCCTTGAAGGAATATTGATGACCATACTAGCAACTGCCTTAAACCCACCAGAACGATTACAATTAAATATATATAATTTTTAATTTATTTTCCTGTATCTTTGAGGAAGCCACAAAATACTGAATGTCCTTACAGCGTTCTTTATTTTTCCACAATTTCAGAAATTCTAAAATTATATATTATCAATGCCTATTCACAAAATAACATACAAGTTATGCATTTCTCCATATAATTACAGACCAAAGAAAATGGTGTGAACCGACAAAAAGGCTGGAAGCAATTGTTTTATCCCGGTCAAAATCTTGTTTTGAATATATTTATTCTCAATAAAAGAGAAGTTGTTATAGAAAATGTATAAATGATAAGGATACCTTCAGAATTTCCTAAATTTTTAGTGAAATTAACCGGTAGTTTGCAAAAGAATCAAGCCACATTATGTTTCAAATTAATTGAAGTATGAAATGACTTTAGACAAATTTTAATGTTTGACTGCTGAATTGTATTTATTTTATGAATACAAAATATCATCGAAATATCTCATCGTTCATACGTCAATATGAAATAAATTTAATGTGAACATATTATTTTTAGGCTAAGTATATTTAGTTATGAAGATATTATTTCCGAATTTGAATATAGATTTTGAGATGTTATCAAAAATTCGAGTTTGAAATAGTATATTAAGAACTGTAAGGATGTTTTACCAATCGACAACAACTGTTGGAGATCGGTAAAATCCTTACTGTTCGTGATGCTTATGACGTTTTTTGCGCGATTGAATTTATAATTAAAGCATTTAGATCTTAATTTCATATATATTCTTAAAAAATAGTCTCTGTAATCGCATTTTCATAATGTCATTAGTGCTATTCAACACTTCGATCTTGATTCCGATTTTGTTTATAATCGAAATCAAAAACGGATTGGACGACCAAAGAAAATTGTCATTTGTCATGTCATTTTACAAATCAAATAAATCAATAGTGACATAACCTTATTTTAGTTCATTTCACGTGTATTTCACACTTTTCACAAGTTCATTTAGTTCAATCACGTTTAATTTTATAGAAGCTGTTCTGTTAACTAAAAATGTAATATACAATTGCAAAATATCACTCCCATCACATAACCCATAGGGCCATAGATAAACGGTAGTTTGTTCGACCAATCACATGCTTCCGATTTACGATTGTTTTCAATAGCATCATAATTTTAGACCGATTATAATCAGAGTGATCGATTGACATCGAAAATGTATTGTTGAACTTGTTGTTTTTTAAATGATAGGAAATTATTGTAATCGATTGTCGCGTTGAATAGCACTATTATTAAATCATCAAATTTGTGATCATTTCCTCATCGTTGTCATAGCAATTTGTAAAAAAACGTCAGTCATATTGCCATTTGAGTTTTGTTAGTTTCGTATGAAAGGTAGCAAATAAGTTTATTAATAAGATTATTAAAGTTAAAATGTGCGATTCAAATGATACGGAAAGCGAGTTAGAAAAAGCTTGGAATATTGGCTATCAGCCCTAACAAGCCAAGAGAAAAATACGGAAATAAATACATTGTTTTTAAAAAGTGGTTGGGCATAAAAACATAGGTATTGATAAAAAGTCTTTTGTAGCATAATTCTTTACAAGAAATAAGCATCTAAAACCCCTAGAAAGTCTCTGGGCTTAATATTCAATGTTTAAATCGACAATTTTTCTTAATGACTCCATTGATAGATCAAAGTATTTGACGTTACTTGCTTTATTAAATAAAAATAATGTAGGATATCGACAAAAAAGTCCAATGTTTTCACGAAAGAATATCTTACCGAGTTTATAGTTAAAGTTCCGGATGAAATTTTTTTGCCGCTGACGGTGGATACGTTAAGTAGGGGAAAGTGGCCCAAAATGATCCCCCTAGGCTAGAAATGTCTGTAAAAAGTAAAGTATAAAAGATAAGACTGTACTTAAATATTGCATGACCAATTTTTTTATATAACAGGTAAGCAATTTTTTGAGGGCAGTAATGTAGATGTTTTCAAAAGGATCGTTTTACCCTGATAGATTGGGCAAAATGATCCCCTATAGTAGGGCAAAATGTTCCCTAGGTAGCGCAAAATGTTTCCCGTTCTAGAGGCATTTTAGGGTTTTTTTGTAATAAAACAAATAATTAATGACTACCAAAACTACTCTATTTAGCTAAACCAAAAGACATTTAGAAAAAATAAACACAACTCCTTGTAATTAAACAGGTAAAAAATATCAAAAAACGACAAAATACAAAAATCTGAATTTAGGCAAACGCAAACAACTTGACATTACAAGCAATCTACTAACTGCTTACACACTTTCTTCACCTTGGAATTGTCAATACAGTAGTCACAGCAATATGGATCACAGTCATTTTTATCGATTCCCACACAATAGCTCAATAAAATATTTAAATAAAATGGACTGTAGAAATGAAAATGTAAATGATTGGTTTTAAAAACTTCACTTACCAATAAAATGTTCCTCTAAGATTCCATTACTTGCTCTTTGGGAAATGGGATAAAGGGGAAAAAGGAAAATCGAGCACTTTAAGTTATTTGTCACACGTGAGAAATCACAAATATCTCGGTTGATCGGTTTTGTGCCACAACAGTATAAAACTCGCCCCGATGGCTACCGAAAATTCTCAACTTAAACGTTCGTACCACGATTGTGCTAATTACTGCTACCTTTTTAAAATCCTTTCAACAATTTTTCGGACAGAACACACGGAAGCGTTGTTGCCAAATAATAAACCATTTCAGGGAAACTAAATAGGCGTAAACACTCATCATGTACCCAAACATTGAGCACTGGACCCACCCTTCTCCTGAACAAGACTGTAAAAATGTTTCGGTACAAATAAAACATTTTGTTGCATCTTCCACTTCGGATTCCTCGTCATTTTTGTCCTGTTATCTCCTTTTGTTATTCTTATATTTTGTCACACTTCGCCTTTTATTTTTTTTACTTTTTTTCTGCCAATTTATTCTTGTTCTTTGAAACTTTTTTCAGTCTGGTTTTCCTTCTTCTTTTGTTCCTCTAACAATTGATCTTTATACGAAGTGCTTGTCAAAACTACTGTGCCTCCAGATTTCCTTGGTTTTGAACTACGTTGTTCTTGTGCCATTTTAGGGAGTGAATAAATATCATTTAGCAGAATGTTAAACCTACTTGATGCCCTCAATGTCGAGGGTTCATTAACCGAAGCTAAGAATTGAGTAACAGTTGTTGGTAAAGTACCATTTTGGTTGTTACTACAACTACTTTTTTCATTGACCATGAACCACATTATTTTCATTATTGACTTCTTCATTCTGTTCATGGAATTCTTCATTTTGTTCATAGGCCGCATCATTTTCATCGTTGACATTGTCATTCTGAGGTTCGTTTTGCTCGGTCACTTCAGCAGCTGCGAAATCAATATCAGTGAAAACATGGGGGTCGTATGGAAAAATTCCATTAAGTGGTGTGCATAACTGCATGTAAGACTCGTTGAAAATTTGTGAGATTTGGTAAACGGTTACAACTCTTCCCGGGTGATTAGTCAGCCATTTTTCCAATGCTTTATCGTGATAGTGATTAAGCGGGTACATAAAACTCACGTCTAACGGCTGAAGCTTGTGAGTGGTATGTAGCGGTAGACATAAAATGGTCACAAAATTACTTCTAGCCTTTTCGATGACACTTAAGAAGTTTTTTGTGTGCGAAAGATGGCCATCGAGAATTAGAAGTGCAGGTTCCTCTTTTGAAGTCTTAACAAAGGAAAGAAAATGGTCAAACCACAGAGAAAAAACCTCAAAAGATTCGTCCAACCAGAGTCGTTGCAATAAAATGCTGCTCCCGGTGGTGCACCGTCTTTCAACTCTTCTTTCATTCGCTTACGAGCAAAAATATTCATAGGTTGAACGTAAGAACCAGATGCAGACATACAAATTACGCTAGTAGTGGATACACCTTGTTCTGCGGATACAACCCTGCCAACTTGTTTTCTACCTCTTTGAGCTAGAATTTTTACCTGAGACTGTACTCAAAGATGTTTCAACAACATTATAGATCTTGTGTTCTGGAAATTATCTTTTGAATTCATATTCCTGAAAAGAAAAATAATACATATTCATTTTCACGCCGTCATTCAATGGATCGTGACAGTTAGCGACAGCCGTCAACGGTATGTCCGAATAAAGAAAAACAATCTCTGCCTGAGCGTAATTTTTTGAGTTAAGGAACACTATTACTCAAGATCGTCTGAATTATCTCGCTTTGATGAATATAGAATATGATTTGCTCAAAGAAATTGATACGAATAGTATTATTTCTAAATTTGCCAACATGAAATCTAGAAAAGTTACTTTGTAAAAGTTTAAAAAATAACAAGGAAACAGATAAATAAATTTAAAATATAAACATTATTTAAAATACACTATTGATAAAATATAACATTAGCTATTCCTAAAAATATAATATACTTTGTATTAAATATAAACTTTGAAATATGTATTGAAAAAAATAATTTGTGTAGTATCATCAGTTTTCGATTGTTAATTTCCTATCAAAATTATTCTAAATTGCCAGAAAATCTCATCTCAGACTTTTTGTACTTGTCAGAGCCTAACAGCGCCTATAGTAATTTACTACACTATTAATTAACCACAAAATTGTAACATATAGATAGCAAATAAACGTATTGAGTATTGAATTGTTTTTTACCACTTTATACTTAAGAACCCATAGCAGATCAAGGGCTCTTTGAAGGAAGTTGCTACGGGCCCCGCGCTTGCATGACCGGTTTTGGTCTAGCGAGAAAGCTAAATATTCTGTATATAGTCATATTTTATTGTGTTTTAAAGTGTTTTGTAATAATTTGAATTCTATAAAGGCAAGTAGCCGGTAGGCATTGCATGCAGTGGCCTTACAACCCACTATTGCAATAGTAATAGATACTCCTTCACAAATAGAGTATTATTTCACCCTATTTTTCATTGGTTTTGATCAGCGAGTTTGTTCAAGGCGTCGCTGCGCACGTTGGCAGGGTGGATTAATACACCAAATTACTCCAACTGCCTTTAGTAACGTGAAAAATTTAGTCACGACAAGTTAAAAGCACGAACCGCTGATGTTGACTCAGGTGATCTTAATGCAAGTTCGGGGCGCTTCTTGCGAAAACCTCTCAACCAATCTATGCCAGCTAGATATGTTTTCTTGGGAACGGGATGACCAATATTATTTTGTTCTGCAAGCTGATAGGCAATCGATCTTACGTCTTTAGTGGTGAGACCGTACATTCTTTTTTCCATGTCGAGTATATCCGCAACCAATTTGCTTCCCAGTTTTTTAACAGCATTAACAACTAACTTGTTCGTTCCTTTACAGCGTCTATTTAAACTTATCAAGGGAACTCGAAAGTTTCTGGCCGCAGTTTTATAAGCTAAGCCACGATAGACCTCTTCAATTGCTTGTCGCATATTATCTTCGTCCCATAACTGCCTCTCAGTTTTTCTTTTATATTTTTGCACCAAGTTTTTATTTGCAACAAAAGAAAAACAATAAAACGATTTAGTATTTGTTAAAAATATAAAAATAAAATCGAGCGGGGAAAATTACCCCAGGGATCAGCGGGCAAAATGATACTATGGATCATTTTACCCCAAAAGTGTATATATTGCATCATGTCCTGGTAACTTGATAACGGATATGTTTAATGTTTTCGTAAACTCATCAAATAGTAGGCAAAACTATGTGTTTTCATATAATATATTGCAACTTAATGTTTCTATTACTATGACAACACTGCTACAATAGTTTAAAAGCACTTACCTTAGATAAGACAGCATTAAAAACAAGTTTTCGCGAATATTTTTGTAAAACTACCTTATCTCGTTCACTTTCAGCGGTCAACTAAACATAGCGACTCGACCCTCGACCCACTAAGGGAAGGAGCGGCATTAAAAATAAATGGGGGTAATCATTATGCTCGCAGGGATCATTTTGGGCCACTCTCCCCTAGTATTTGAATTTAAAAAATAAAAAGAAGAAGAATTTTACTTACCATTCTAGAACGCTAAAATACTCACTATAGAGTTTGCTGTAGCAACCGGTAAACACAACTTACTGTCTTGGATACACGTGCGGTAAGCAATCAAATAGATTCAATCTCGCAAAAAATATTTTGCGCACAAGTAAAAAAATGTGCCCATATAAATTGAAATGTAATTGTCATTTAAAACATTTTAGACCGTTAAATGTATAAAATAATATTATTAAATTCTTATTCGTTTATCAGAAACGCACACCACCTGAATTTAATGAGGTCTTGAATAATCACAGAAAATACAATCCCAAAATAATACGTAAGTTATTACATGAATTAATGAATAATTTCAAGTAACGTAAATAAGTTATATGAAATTAGCTCAATTTCTTCTCATAATAAAACCAGTAAATTAGGAAATAATGCCTTTTTCCATTTATATTCACTATTTTATTATTTCAAATGCCGTTTTAGTTCATTCTTAATGTACCATACATGTATCTTAATGTGCTATGCTAGCTTAAGGCATAGAAAAATATTCCTTAAATATTATTTTGTTCAAAATTATTACCACAAAACTACAATTGGTATTAAATAAATAATAAAATTTTGTATTTAAGTATAACAGTCACACTATTAATAACCATATGAAAACACAAAGTTATATAACTATAACAGTAAAGAGAGAAGATTGAATATCCTCTCATTATTCCTGAAGTTTCGTCTTTATCTCATGTCTAACCACATACAGTAAATGCTTTAAAGGAAAATCCTAGTAAATAAAAATTATTGTTCAATATATTCACATTACTATTCATTATCCTTTTTTAGCAAACACTTTAAACTTTAATCAGTTTTCTGTATCCGTGTTAAATAACTTCTTGGTGATGTAATGTTCGTCGTGTATTATTTAGGTAACATTCATTAAGACTATTCTTAATCTAGTAACTGCCACTCTGAACAGGTTGTTGTTATTGCGGTTGAAGAGTGCATTCCTGCTTTTTCCTAACCTTATTCCAATTTCTTCCAGTTATCATTATGTTCGTTGATTCCAGCTCCCAAATAGTTGTATTTTTTCTCTCTTTCGATTTCCTGGATTCTTATTTACATGCTGTCTTTATTCTGTTATTAACATACATTTTCTTACTCAACATTTAACGACAACCCTTCTTCGATGACATATAGTGTACTTACTTTTGATAGGGATATTGGATCTTTACTGCCTATGCAATTGCAACGTCTGACTTTGCTTTTTATCATATTGACGATGTACTGTTGGTAATACTTCTTTACGAACAGTATGATTGAGCACTTGTGCATCCATGTTTTTTTGCTTGCTATCTCTTGTCTGTAAACATGTTTCAAGTAAATTAAGAAGTAATAGCTGTATTGAGGCGAAGTCGGGACAGTGGCGTACCCACTCTCGAACCTTAAGGGGGGATATAAAAATATTTTTGACCAAAAAAACATATTTGTCTATCACGATAATTGTAACAATTATAAGTATTGCAATACAAAATCTAAGCAGCTGGGCTTTAGAGCAAGGTCATCAATTATTTCTTCAGCTGATATAACTTGTTCTCTATGAACTGACAGCATGGCCAGTCCAATAAGCCTCACTTGGGCAGTAGTATTTATTAAATAAGTTTTTATACGTCGTAAGGTTGAAGGGGACCTTTTAGGTGTAGCAGTGGACATTGGCAGACGTTATCTTGTCTTTTTTCTCTCTCCTATTTAATTTGACGTTTTCTTGAGCTGGAGGCACTTCATCTTCTTCCGAATTTTCTGAATTATCTTATTCTATCTTCTTCTGTATTAACTGAGTTTTCTTCGAGAGTCACCCATTTTTTTAAATGATTAACCTCCTCTTCTTCGGAAATTGCATCTTCAGGATCTTGATCTGAATCTGTAAAAAAAAAGCATTTTGCTTCATCAAAAATATTCCATATTCAATTTGTTCCTGCAGCTTACCATTATTTAAATCGACATCTTCCATTTGCGAGTCCGATACAGTGTAATCTGAGTCACGAATGGAATCATCGCCGTCTTCACAAAAGGGCAAACCGCCACTAAAACAAAATTATTTGCTTAATAAATTGTTTGCCCTAACAACATACATAAAAAGACATATTAAATTAAAATGAGTTTAGTATAAAAGTCTTCAAATTATACATTGTTATAACAACCATTGTAATTTGAAAAAGTAAGGTTATAATCACATAATAGAGAATAAAAGTATTAGATAGAACAGCTTCTAAGTATAGTCAATTAGGTATTACATAACATACACATCACTTACGGGTCAATTTCACTATCCGTGACGTATTTCAATCAAAATATCGTTAAATTGCACCACACAAACTCGCAGTGTTTATCGCTTACTTACATATAAAACTGAAACAGCAAAACGTATATTGTTCTAACAGCACATCATTCTCTCCTCTCAATGATTGGCCTATTAGAACATTATAATACTAAACGGTTTTTAAATATGACTGATACTGGTTTTATTGAAGTTTGAGTATTGAATCATATAGGTTGTTCTATACACATAGAACAGAAACTTTTTGTACAATTTTTCTAGCTAAGGGCAAAGACAGATACGGCGGTTTTGACCGAAGCGTTTATCGTTTCGGTCGCCTTCTAACAAAACACATTAGAACGGTTTCATTTGCGATTTTTGTTTCGGTGAGATAGTAGTGCACGATGTACGACGACGTAGTATACTTGTCATTACTTTATCTGTATTGGAACTTAAATAGGAAGAAACAACGAAAACGAAGGATGTGGGTACATCCAATTATTGAAGAGAGGCAACAAAAAGGACATTTTCATACACTGTTTGCCGAAGTAGAACGAGACGAAGACAAATTTTTCAATTTCACTAGAATATCACGAGGTACTTTTGACGAATTACTGACCATATTATTTGAAAAACTGACAAGAAAAAATAAATACTTGTATGAGAGAATCCATATAACCCAAGGAAAAATTAGTAATAGCTCTCTGGTAAGCAAATAAAGTTTTATTAGATATTATTAAACAATATTTACATTTATAAGCAACACTATAAAAACACTAAACTGTGTATCGTCTTCGTACTGAAAAGTTGAAACAGATGAAGACGTTGATGCAGCTGGTGATGTCGTATACTACTGGGTAGACACATGAATCGGTAATTTCTGGGATATTTGATGGAATGTTGGTAAATGTGCTATCGAATTTCATTGAGAGGCGATTGTTTCATACTTGCATAAAGTCTGCATGATTTTCAGTCTGCAATTTGTGTTGAGATGTCTAGGAAGTGAGGCAAGAGATGGTGCTAATGAAATAAAAAATGGTGATTGTCATCTTCAACAACTGGCCTGTTAGCTCGTTTCTCGTAATTCTCGGGTGAACTTAATATTCGGTCTTCCATAGCGTTCAATCTTTTTCTACAAATTCTAGAACGTATAACGGTAGTTGAAACGGGCGTAGATGTTTCCGGTCTATTATTTTCCAATTCAGGGGACCCAAGTTCATTGTCGGTAGGCTCTAAAGAATTGGTGGTTTTTTTAGGACCAATTACATCCACGAGAAATTGTAACCTTTGCGAGTAAATGTAAGGGGCCTTTTGACGCCTTCCAGCTCTCGACTTTTCTTTTCTTCCTTGTATGTATCTTGCAAAGTTGTCCCAAATGTGTTTCCATTTTTCATGCAATTCGTCACCTGTACAAAAACACAACTGTTATAGTATGTAGGTTTTGATCATATATCTTTCATATTTTAGGTATTTGGCATCTGGTTGTTCTTTGGTTTGCATTATAATTTTCGTATTGGTAGATCTACTGCTAGTTTGATTATAAAAGAAGTATGTGAAGCAATATGGACTGAATTAGCACAAAAAGTTATACCTCAGTGTTCAACAGAGAAGTGGATTTGCTAGAGTTGCTAGAGGATTTCAAACTTTTGCACAGTTTCCCAATTGTATAGGAGCAATAGACGGGAAACACATACGGACTTAGCAACCCCCAAATAGCGGAACCATGTACTATAATAATAAACATTACTTTTTGACAGTATTTTTTGCAATGTGTGATGCTAATTACTGTTTCACTTACATAGATGTAGGATCGTATGGTAAATCAAGTGATGCAGGAATATTTAAACGTTCAAAGCTTCATGAAAAATTATGTGAGGGCTCATTATTAGGGCTTCCTGCACCGTCAACTATTGATAATACAAATGAAAAATGCCCTTTTGTTATATTAGGTGATGAAGCATTCCATTTATCGGAAAATTTGCTTCGACCTTATGGAGGAAAACATCTGACAAATATTAAAGACACGTTTAAGGCTAGATTATCTCGAGCGAGAAGATATATTGATTGTTGTTTTGGAATTTTAGCCAATAAATGGCATATATTTCACCACCCTATTGATCTTGACATTGATGTAACTGAAACTCTTGTTAAAGCTGCTTGCATGTTAAATAACTTTGTTAGGACAAGAGATGGTATTCGATCACATGACGAGAATTTAGATGTAGAAACAAATCTCCAAAGTTTACTGCCAGATACACTGCATAGGGGAAATTCATTATCGTTATCTGCTAGAGATAAATATGCTCAATATTTTGTTAAACAAATTCGTTTAAATAATTAAACAAATATGTTTTACATTCTTCTTAATACAATATTTAATATTTTAAAAGTTAATTTCTTACCAAACTTTTTTTTTCCTCAATTGTGCTCTCTTCATGGGCAAAAAGATTGATAATCTCCTCCCAACACTTTCTTTTTAAATGTCTTTCACTGTACCCTTTTTCTCTCATATTCCAAAGTGCAGGTCGACTTTCTATTTCACTTATTAGTTTCTCGACATCTACTTTCTCTCCATCCATTTCTGTAGAAAACGAGCAGAAAACCACGTGCGTGTGAACGGACGTACCTAAACACAAAGAACCACCCACCGATAAACAAAAACCGACTCGATTGCTCACAAGAATGACCAACCGAAGCGGTTTAAAAATACAGAGGCGGTACGGACCGCTGTGTGTGTTTTACACTGTTATATTACATTACAAGACGCATCGACTCTAGAACCGACTCGATAAACGCTTCGGTCAAAACCGCCGTGTCTGTCTTTGCCCTAAAAACCGATTTCGCGCCAAATGTGCTGTTAGAACAGTATAATATTGAACCCACGAATTGTCTCGGGGCCAACTACTCTACCTCTTACCTACTACCAGCACAAAACATAACGTTTACTCCTGTGCAGGTGACTCAAGCTGAAGCCCCTCCAGAAACATTGTCGATGGCTATTATAATTCATTTAATTAGAGATATTCATTCACTTTAAATCTCACGTGCTGAAAAACCCCTTGCCATAGAAACAATTTGGTGGTGTGTTTCTATAAATTTGCGTACCAAATCATCTTCATTTATTTGTGCAAACAACGGATTGATAATCAATGATAGGCAATCACTGCTTTTTAGACTTCTATTTCACTGTGAAATCTTTCAATGGTTCACTATAAAATCTTTCAATGGTTCACTATTATTTTGTTTATAAATTGACACATGGACAGGCTTGCCTCAACGTTAATATGCGTTCAGGGCGAGATTTTCTTCTGCCCCCTCTCCCCCCAAATTAATTGGCCTAAACAATATTAAATTATTGCACTGTAATAACATGTTTTCCAGTTACTAAGAATCGAAGAACGACTTATTATTGTTTGGAGTTTTAAATTATTTTATTTTTTAAATAATCATTGATTAAGTTTTTACAATTCTTACCAGTGAAATATTCGCGCTCCATAACGCGGGGCGATATTTTTTTTTACTTTTCCCTTTTCCCGGTCGCCCCACGCTGCACAAGGACATATCTATTAAAAATCCTCTTTTATCCTAATCTACGCGATAATCTTGGTGAAATGTTTCAAAATATGTAAACAATATTTCTACATTGTACCTATACACATTATAGTCCAGTCGGTAGAGGTTCGGACTGTATCAAAACGTGATAACTCAGAAATAACTATGCAAGTACAACAACGCCTTAAAATGCTGACAAAAAAATTTATTAGGAGAAAAAGTATTAGTGTTTTTAAATGAAACTCACGGTTTCTAGTTAATTACACAATATAATAAAAGGGTCGAGACAGTTAATTTCAGAAAAAGTATTAACAATTTAATTGAAAAATTCGGGTTTTTTAGCGTATTTCTTTAAATAAGTCAGCAGAATAACTTTGTACGAAAAAATGCTTCATATATGATTTATTTGTAATACAAATAGCTACAAAATGCTGGTGGTCCGATTTTGAAATTTTCAATAACAAAGCCGTGAGAGGGAAAAACGGTAAATTTTTTAAAGTTGCTGTAAAAATCACAATTATAAACCAAAATTTATTAAACTTTCGAAAATTATAGTTCAATTTATATACAACAATGACTCTAAAGCTGAAAATCAGGAAAGCAAAACATTTTGTTCTATGAGGTTTTATACATCTATTGCATCGAAAACTCAAGGCTTTGCAAAATTGGTTTGAAGCATCGCTGATACTTGAAATACAGGTAGTGTAAATATGCAGAAACAAATATCAATTTGCAAAATTCAATTATCTTTATTTTTACGAATTTGGTAAGGTTTTATACGTCACCCTACTTTTATACGCCACCGTTTTTTCCCTATAGGGATTGAGACGGAACTATAGAGGCAGCACTTATGCCGAAGATAGAGCGCCCTAGTGTTAAATAAGAAAAACATTGAGTCAGTTTTAGCGACGATACCGTTGAAGCTTCAGTAACTGGTGTCGGTATCGTTCCGGTATCTAATTTGTCATCCCCACTATCAGTAACTGGAAAAGATCGCTAAAACACAAACGGTGGTAAAACGGTTAACTTGACAAATGCTTTATATTTGGTTATTTAGGGTTTGTTTTTGTTTCGTGCGTTCTTGTTGGAAAAATAAATTAAGAATATGGAAATAAATCTTCAGTTACTTCCAGTAATTTGGGAGCTATTTGTTGACGAAAACTTGTTTTTAATAAACAATGCTCTTATAATTGAAAATAATGTCGATGTTTACTTAACGTCAGCAATAATAAGAGAGACACACATAAGAATGTTTATGAATGAATTTGTTTGGCTTAATAATTACAACAACACTGCGTTTTACGAATTATTTAAATTAAAAGAATGTACATTTCAAAAACTTCTTGAAAATTTATTAATGATAGATAGAGAAAAAATTCTTCAAAAACCTTTTAGAGGAGGTAGAAAACCTCTAACCCCTGAAAAGTCGCTACTTATGTTTTTGTGGTACATTAACTACCAAGACACCCTAAATGAAATAGCGGATAGATTCGATGTTGTTCGATCAACAGTTATGAATGACATTAATAATATATTGTATTTAATGCTACAAATAAAAAATAACTATATCTATTGGCCCAAAAGTAGAGAAGAATATATGTATATTAGCAGAGGTTTTTCTAGATATCCAAGTAAGTAATTTAATAACTTTTTTTTAGTAATACTACATTGTTAAAATTCTAGGAACCATAGGAGTAGTAGATGGAACCCATATAGAAATAACCATACGCCCCGTAAACCAACAAGATAGTTATATTAATAGAAAATTGAGACGGTCTATAAATTTAATGGCCATTTGTACAGCAGAACGGCTGTTTACATATGTTTTTATAGGGTTTCCCGGATCTGCTCATGATTCCAGGGTATTTTCAAATTCTAATTTTGTAAATACAATTGAGAGACATGGCAGTGGAAGGCTATTTCCCCATGAAGACTTCCATATTATAGGAGATACTGCCTTTCCCTTAAGGCAATGGCTGATGAAACCCTATCCAACAGCTGGGTTAAATAGGATACAAGCTCACCATAATTACCTTTTAAGTGCAGATAGAGTGTGTATAGAAAATACGTTTGGTTTATTGAAAGGTAGATACCACAGACTAAAATTTATTAATACCTACTCCATAAGTAAAAGCATTGAAATAGTTACGGCCGCATGTGTTTTGCATAATTTTTGCTATCGAAATGGGGATTTTTGGGAAGAAGTGGATGACTATATAGAAGAAGATAACAATGCCGTAAATTTAATGGAAGATGATGCAACAGCTAGGCGAAAAAGAAACTATATTAGTGAAGAGTTATGGAGATATAGATAAATAAACAGTTTAATCCTAGCTGAACTAATTAATTTATTCTTCACTTTAAGATTTCACTGTATACTATTTTTTAAATGACAAGGAACTTTGCATATATAGCTTGTATTTATTGAAATAATTTTTGTTTTCATTCTCTCTCAAAAAAAAATCATAATATATTTATATTATCAGTGCTTTGGACCACCTTGTACATTTTTATATCTATATGACTATTCAATCTTCTTTTACATAAACATATAATAAAAGATGGAAATCCTTTTAGGTATAAAACAAATGTTTATTCTTAGGATATAGTACATCACAAATAAAAATATCATCACAGTATCAATGTTTTCAGTCACATTCTTCTAGAAATAAAAATATAAATTTTTAGTTAAAAACATATCAAAAACAAAAACTACATACTATTTGTCACAAAGTGCAAGCAACAAAAACTATTCGAAAAAAACACATAGTTTTATTTAACAAAAACCAAAAATCAATAAAAGGGAGATGAATAGTGCCTAGTCACTATCTGAACTATGACGCCGTTTTTTTGGATTGGAAAAAAAACTTTTTTCCAGTATATTTAAAAATCTCTCCCTTTGTTGATTTTGAGTTTTCATTAGATTTTCTATGGTTTCTAACTGTTTAGTTCTATCTTCTCTGTTTTCTTGATGTTGTAGTTTAATTATTTCTAATAGTTGTGAAGAAGCACTACGAGGCCTTACACTTTTTAATGTTTTGAATCTATTTTTAATTTTTCCAAGCTCACTTTCTTCTGTGCCATTTTCTTTAGAAAACTTCTCTTTTGAATTTTCGCTTGCATTATCACTTTCATCCATTTCAAGACTATCTTGTAAATATTTGGGGTCAATTTTATCTTTGTTGCCTAAAATAGTATGCATCTCCTCAAAATATGGTGGAGGTTTTTTCTTTCCCTCTCCTGTCGTTTTTGTGTGTTTTATATAGTCTAAATAGGATCTTTGTAGATTTGCAAATTTTTGCCTTAACTTCTCAACTTGCTCTTTAGCAGAACCTCCTAAATTATAATCTAATCTCTGCATTTCTATACTAATTTCTTTCCACAAAGTTGACTTTGAACATTTTTGCCCATCAAATTTCTGTGAATATTTTTCCCTTAATTTTAAAAAAATTAAGGTGGCTTGATGGTCCCTTTCATTTGGCTTTTTCGACGTCCAAATATTCAAGTGAGACTCCTCTTTACTACTTCCAGCCTCTAAAATATCATCCAAATTGATTCCATGACTTCTGGAGTCTTGGGATAATCCAAGGCTGGAGGTACCTTTAGATGTTTCTAAATTAATCTGGCTAGAGGACGGGGTCTCGGTTGACAGAATATTATGTTCTACAAAATAAGAGGCAGCTACAGGATCTATAAAATAACAATATTTAATAAAATACGAACTAATTGTAAAAACCATAAATACCGTTTAAAAGTACATTCGCTTCAGTAATATTAACAATACATGTGTAATCTACACCCAAATGGTTTATTGAAATTTCAACTAATTCTGATTCGTCTTCCATTGTTTTTCAATAAGCAAATCAAACGTTCACCCGACTCCTTTCAAATAAATACAACATATAAAATAATTTTAAAGGATAAACGACAACGACTACATCCACAAAGCAGGAAAAGTTGAAGTTACACAAATTATTAACACACATACATGTGACACATGTTAGTAAACAAAATTTTCAGTAACCGCCAGTAACCTATCTCTTTACTTGTTGAAATGTTTCAGATCAACGGTATCAAACAATGACGTCAACATATTACGTCACAACACCTTCCCCTATGATACCGTTGGACGCTAAAACAACGCGGTTAGTGTTCGGTTACTGAATCACTTCAACGGTATCCTCGCTAAAACTGGCTAATTGTGATGTAAACAGTATAATAAACAACCTACAAAATGCAAAAAATGAATAGATCTTTTTATTTTCTATGCCAGGAAAAATTGTATGTTTGTATTTAATTATTTGAACTTATTATATAATATTAAAGTCAGCAAACACATAACTAGTTTTTTATTTTATATAATCAATGAAATCCTACAGAAAATAACACTTTATTCTCTCGATAATAATCTTTTTATTTATGTAAAAAGAAAGTTTACAACTTTTCTAATAGCTGCCAATTGTAGTATCATACTGATTATACACAAAATAATAGTTAACAAAATGTTTTAATTTGAACATTTTAATTACATATGGGTTTTTACTGCATTTATTCATTTTTGACGTTTCAAGGTTATTCACGCAGTGTTCAATGGACTTTCGGGAAAACTATAAAATTTCAACTGCGTAGTATTTTTATACAGCATATTTGAACAGCCATGAATACAGAAAGATACTTTTGATGACGACATCACAAACATTTAATATCAGTTTTAAAAAATGAACATTTAAAAACGCTGATTATACAAAACTACTTAATACTACTAATAGTGTTTACATCACATTGTCGGTCCCTATAGTTTTTGCAATTTTCATCTCAGAGAAATCTCGCGCGTCTCGTGCTGGCCCCTAGGGCTCCTAACATAACGTCAGTACTATTTAAAAAAACAAAAAAGTAAAGATATTGCATGAAAAATACTATATTAATAATGAATAACAACTTAATTGACAAAAAAAGCAAAGCAAATTTAAAAAAAAACGGGAAATGACATATTTCCAAGATTATTTTGCCTCGAAAATGAATAAGTTATTTTCATTTGTCTCGTCGATATGCCCCAAATTAAGTACAAAAGGACTTTTGTACGTGGTCCAGAAGCCAAGATATTAAAGATTTTGCAAGCGAAAGCCACTTTGAACGCACGAAATCAGTTTTCAGTGTGAGCGCACCGGGCTTCCCCCACTCCGCCGCGCGCTCCGGCCGCCGCACGCGCTTCACTTTGATACTCGATTACGAACACTAGAAATCAATGAATCATATCCGAATATTTTTGTATTGAAAATATAAGTATTAAATATAAACAGCCAAAAATCAGAGTGTTGTAACGTGTTTATTGCGTCCTCCAGATTTTTTTGAAAAAAAACGTATCTTCGGTCCAGAAGGTAGTGGCAGAAAAAAAACTTTTTGAGAATACGTCAAAAAATAGAAGGAATCGATTTACGTCAAAGATATTTCTCTAAGATGAAAATTGCAAAAACTATAGGGAAAAAACGGTGGCGTATAAAAGTAGGGTGACGTATAAAACCTTACCAAAGCTGTAAAAATAAAAATAATTGAATTTTGCAAATTGATATTTGTTTCTGCATATTTACACTATCTGTATACCAAATTTCAAGTATCAGCGATCCTTCAAACCAATTTGGCAAAGCCTTTAGTTTTCGATGCAGTAGATGTATAAAACCTCATAGAACAAAAAGTTTTGCTTCCCTGATTTTCAGCTTTAGCGTCATTATTGTATATAAATTGAACTATAATTTTCGAAAGTTTAATAAATTTTTATTATAATTGTGATTTTTAGAGCAACTTTAAAAAATTGACGTTTTTTGCCGTTTTTTACATCTCACGGCTTTGTTATTGAAAATTTCAAAATCGGACCACCGGCATTTTGTAGCTATTTTTATTACAAATAAATCATATATGAAGCATTTTTTCGTACAAAGTCATCCTGCGGACTTATTTAAGGAAATAGGCTAAAAAACGCGAACTTTTCAATTAAATTGTTAATAACTTTTTTTCCTGATACATTTTTTTGTCAGCATTTTAAGGTGTTATTGTACTTGCCATTTAAAGTAGGTCTGCATAGTTATTTCTGAGTTATCAAGAAAATACCACTTACACTGACTTTTCGGCCTCTGACGACTGGACTTTATACATACGTAGTATCCAGAGGTACTTCATGTTCATGCAGATTAATATCCAAGACTATGCACACAATCAATGTTAAATGTCTAGGATGGCCTACCCTACACTTATAGGAGTAAACAGTAAGCTCTACTCTCAAATAACAATTAAAATATTTAATTCTATTAATTTAATATTGGTCAGATTATTTAAAAATTTCCAAACTTTGAACGTCTCAATATCCTCCAATTTCAGTCTGAATATATGTAAACCTTTATCGAGCTTCGTCGGAACTATTAATTTTGAATTTCTTTAGAATGTCTTTTATGAATCTCCAGAATGTCCTATTTTATATACAGGAAATAATATCGTTAAAACAATGTCTTGCTTGTATTTTTAGGTTAAAATTAAATTCAACTTACTTTTTGAATTTGTTAATTTGAAAGAAATTAGTGACATCAACCCAGAAGACGTCCTACATATCCACATTGAGACCAATTACGGGAACTCCTTGATTGTCAACAAAGTTCTTTCACGAAGATGTCTTGGGTGTTATTCAAGACGACTTTTTTTATTCACTTCGAACTGAATCTACTTTGACAATAAAAATAAGAATTAATTTAATATTTAAGGAACGAACTACGTATTCTCATAGAACATTCAAAATATTTTATTGGAGAAATGTACCCACAACAAGCATGTACTGTTCTAGTGAAAATAAATGTACCAGATGTTTCATGAATGTTGGCTATTTATATATGTATAGAATAAATAATCCAAAGAGATTTACTTTATATCAACTACGTTTTTGTTTGGATTAAAGAAACAAACAAATGAAATTGGAAAACTATTCGAGTTTTATATTGTTCAGCAGGGTGTTTCAACAACTAGAAAGCTAATAAAACAAAGAGGAAGATTACATACATGTATTAGCTTGACTAGTTTCTCATTAATCAGGAATTTGCTAAAGATTTAATCTGGGATTAATTTTCTAATAATAGGTGTTAAAACATCCTCCATATCTATCAGATACATTTTTTACGTAAACTGGCAAAAATATAAAAAGAATAGATTAATATATGGGGTTTATGTTAGGTCTGTTATTGTCAAGTATGATTGAAAATTATTTATATTTAGACACCATTTTGTCACTTTAAATTTTAAGTTTGAATATATTTAATGTTTTCTCACGGTGTTTTTATTTCTTTTACCAACAAATATCCTTATACAGACAGTCTCCGCATGAATAAACAGTACCGAAAATTAAATAAGATTTTTGTAATTTTAACTAGCAAAATGCTTCTTGCAAACTTGTGACTCCCGTAAAAAGGTTAATATTGTTTCTAGTGTCTCTGCAATATGTTCTGGTGGATTTTCGAATTCTGCCTTTCATCACGCTCTAAATTTATGCACCAGGGAACGACGACCCGGTGAATAATTAAGAAAGTGGTAGTCTGTTCTTCGAGGTATTTTCCTACCATAAATATACTGACGGAGTAAGAGAGTGAGTGCACAGCTTGTTTTATAATGTAGCTTTATATATATTTAATTCAGCATGGGATACGATTATATTAGATTTTAACGGGGTTACAGTGCACTGAAACCAAAGGTTTATTGTGCCCCCCCTATCAGAGCTGTTCTCGCTACTACTACAGCTCGCCTTCCAGTTCCAAGGTTCTAATGAACTCTAATATTTGGGACGGCTTCAACGAGGTTCATCCTCCTCCCCACATAATCTACACTCGTCAATCTCTGCTAGACCTATTCTCATTAAGTGCTTCCTAAGGCGGCAGTGTCCTGTAAGAAAGCCGGTGAGGAGATGTAGCTTATCTTTACTGAGGTCCAAATATTTTTTGGATCTAGCAGTGTCAAAGTTCCACAGGAACTTTTTGGAATGTTCCAACCCGGGAAGGCACCGCCAGAGTGCTTCTCTTTCGGTTTCCTCTTTCTTCCGAAACTCTTTCTTCCGAAACTCTTTCTTGTAGGAGCATTTTGATATACCACAGAAAGGCTCCGGGCCAATAAAGGGCATTTGTCCTCCTTTCCTGGCAAGTATATTGACCTCTTCATTTCCCGTGATTCCCGAGTGGCCAGGAACCCAGACTAAAGAGACCCTGTTATTCTTGCCTAATTCATCAAGTTTTTTGCGGCACACCCATGCCAACTTTGAGTTAATGACATGGGAGCTCAGTGCTTTGATAGCTGCTTGATTATCAGAATGGATCGTTATGTCACATTTCTGGTAGTTTCTTTCTAGGTTCATTTCCACGCATCTTTCGATCGCAAGTATTTCTGCCTGAAGGACGCTCGGGAAGGAGCCTAACGATAATGAGTATCTGGTGCCAGGCCCAAATACTCCAGCGCCTGCTCCAATGGTGGTTTATGAACCATCCGTATACCATCTAATGGTGTTTTCTTTGAGAGTTTGGGTGGTGTATTCCCTTTCCCAGTCTCTCCTCGTATTTAGCATCGGGGTGAAATTCTTTTCGATGCTTACTTTCCTGATCATTTCGTCACTGGGAAAATTCGCTAATGAGATGTATCTTGTCAGAGAGGACCAAGCTCCCTGATTTTTAATACTCTCATTTCCTGAACCCTCCTTAGATATTCTAAGAATTGCCTCTTGGGCAGATCTTTCTATCACCAGATGTAGAGGTGTGAGATCTGTAATGATCTCAAGTGCCCTAGTTGGACACATTCTTATAGCTCCAGTGATGCACACACAGGCAAGCCTTTGAACTTTGTCGAGGGTCTTCCTCGTGCTGTACTGACTTGCTTTTGTGTGCCAAACTATTGCCCCATACGTAATTGTTGGTCTCACAATCATGGCGTACATCCATCGCAGTATTTTTGGGTTACAGCCCCACCTCTTACCAGCTCAGATTTCTGCACGCCATCAAAGCTCTTATTACTTTACTAGCAGTTATTTCAACATGCTTATTCCACAGAAGCTTACTGTCTAGGGTTATCCCTAGATATTTAACCTCTGATTTCCATTCTATGATTTCCCCGTTTAAGGAAATGGGTTTCATGGCTGGAAGTGTTCTTTTCCAGGTAAATGGAATTACTATGGTCTTGCTTGGGTTAATGTTAAGCCCCACTGACAAGCACCATTGCTCAATGAATCTGAGGCCCTTTTGTAATAAATCACGCAAGGTGCTCTCGAACTTGCCTCTATTAAAACAATGTCACCTGCGTATGGGATACGATAAAAGGATGCAGAAGTAATGTAGTATCATTTAAAAGGTTTTTTAATCATCGATAAAAAAGCAAAACTTTTACAACTTGAATGAAAAACGTCAACCGAACGCAATATCTCGCGGCGAGCGTCTATATTCTTGAACAAGGTGGGACGAAAACGTGGCATGATTCTGTAACTGGACGTGGGAATCAAACGATGGTTCCGAACAGATACTGATACTTCAGTCGTTCTTTGACTCAAGTAGATGTTGTTTGCCGACCATCAAGTGATGACCGTGCAAACGTTTGTTGTTCGTGTAACATGTGATAGTAGACGTTAGTATCTTTAAAGAGGCTCCTGCCTTTAAAACTACTTTTGATTAGGCAAGGAGCAAAGTTTTGTTGCTGGACGGTGATATTCTTGACCACGAACCTTCACGATGGCGTTTCTGATAACGTCATCACTACCTGGGACATCGGAAATGACTCTGCCTACAGACCAACGCAGAGGGGGCAGGCCATATTCTTTAATAAGGACTAGAATTCCTGGTGCCAGAAGTTTTTTATGATTTTCCTTCCATTTATGTAGAATCTGGAGTTGCGGTATGTATTCAATGCACCAGCGAGACCAGAAATGTAGAACCTTTTGTTGTACCAACTCAAAACGTAGCAGACGGTTTTCAGGTACTTCTTGATAGTCAGGTTCAGGTAGACTCGTTAGTTTGTCTCCAATTAGCAAGTGTGCAGGGATCAAAGGGTCAGGATCATTAGGATTGTTTGATCAGGCATATATAGGGCGAGAGTTTAAGCAGGATTCAATTTGAATCATTAATGTATTAAGCTCGTCGTAAGAAAGTACTGTGTTTCCGATGACACGATTTAGATGATACTTTACAGATTTTATATCCGCCTCCCACAATACACCGAAATGTGGCGAATTAGGAGATATAAAAAACCAACTTATACCTTTATTCCTTAACTGAGTCTGAATCTCAATAGTGACTCTTTATTTATTAATTGCAACCTTTGCCCCGACATAATTTGTGCGATGATCTGACAATATTTTTTTGCATAAACCACGCCTAGACATAAAACGTCTAATTGTGGCGGTTACTTAGTAAGTGCCCCTCGTAGACTACTTTAACCATAAAACCATTTATCTTTGACCATTCTCTAAGGGTTGAATAAATAACATCATTTAAAAACTCACTGGGATAAATATAATTGAGAATTTTTAACACAGATTATAAATACACTGTACATACATTTAAACTATTCAAAATAATAATAATGAATCACCATGAAGGTTATCGACACTGTCCATTTATAGGAAGCATGCGATCTAACGAGTCAGTTACCCGTAGGTATGACCTTCATATCAAGTGAATGTGATATTTACATTTAATAGAAACGTGCTTTCCGTATATTCGCCTGATCTTAACAGATCGACGCCTGCTATTAACATTGAAATTATTATTTACCCAATTTAATCTCTTTTCCCTTTGATAATGTCTTTTTATGATACTGTCTTTTCGGGATCATCACATAATGGCAGCTAAAAAGGTATTAGTAGTAAGATCGCTGACTAGTTCTAAATGGAGTGCATTTGTGCAAAAGCACACAAATAAATGAATGTAGCCTTTAGTTCTTTTGTAATTGCGACCTTTCCTGTCTCAATAGAAAAGGGACCAGCGTAATCTGTACCGGAAATTAAAAATGGTCTATTAGGTTTTGTCCGTTCTATCGGCAAGTCGGTATTTTAGTTTCAGCGTTGAATCGAAAACAAGTTAAACAATCATGCACCGCCCTTCTCACCAAAGTACGACCTTCTAGTGGCCAGACACTACGGTCCGGCATGAGAGTGAAGAACTTGTTTATAGCGGGTAACGGGCATATAATTTTGTAAGTTAATGATCCTTTGGCAAAACAGCGGGGTGTTTTTTCGCGAAATCGAACTGGGGTTTTCTTAACCTTCCTCCTACTCCCAAAACACCAGAAGGGTCCAAGAATGGATTCAAGTTTAGCAGATTACTTTTTGTACTAATAGGTATATTGTTCGAAAGGTTTTTGATTTCAGAACAGAGAGATTCCCTTTGAGCAGTGAGTATAAGAGTAAAGATTTTTCCAATTATAAGGTAGTCAAGGGACCGGTAAGTTCGGGAGGATTAATTTGAATCTTAATATGTAATTATTTATAAATCTTAACATGTAAGCTACTACACGTTGTAATCGAGGGAGTGTGGATAATTTGAGTGCGGAATTAGTAGCATTAATAGAGTTAGAGATTAGGACCTTGGTTTTGATTTTAGGTGATTCGGATAAATCTGGAAATATAGGAAAATGATCAGTATTATTGATTTGAGGATTAATACGAAATTGGGGGGCCATGCCACCATAGATGTAGTAAAACAAGAATGGTTAAGCTTCTGGACAATATGTCTGCGGGATTATCATGAGTATTGACAAATTTCCAATTTGAAGTTTTGTATTTGGGCCACATGATTGGCAACAAAAAATTTTAATGCATGCGGAGAAGTATTTATCCAGGATAGCACTATTTTTGAATCCGTGTAATAAATAATAGTAGATTTTTAGATATAAGCTATAAATAAGTTTAATCATTAACACTGCAGGCAGTAATGCAGCACACAATACTAATTTGGGGATGGTAATAATCTTTAGAGGTGCTACCTTTGTTTTCGCACATATCAGATATTAATGATAAGTTTCAGTATTATCCAAAGATCGCGCATAGATACAACAACAGTAAGCTGACCAGAAGCATCCGAGAAGCCATGTAACTCAATGAGTTTAGGGGAATCACAAAGGAGCTGGGAGCTTTCATAAGGCCTATTTGTTGAAGGTTTTCCTGAAAATATTTCCATTGAAGATATAATGAGATGGGTAAGGACTCATCCTAAGAAAGATGCAGTTGCCATAGTTTTTGCATAATTATTTTAGCGTTTATAATAATTGGTGAAGGTAGGCCAAGAGGATCGAAATTTCGATATTAGTTTAATGAATCACAAAAAATATGTAATGTAGGTATATAAATTTTTGTTCGTTACTAAGGTTTTCTCCCCAATATAAAGAATCTCTTACAAATATAAGATTTTTGTTGATAGGTTACAGAAAATTTGAAGAAATTCCAAAATGAAAAAATGTGTCATTTGCCATTTCTCGACCACGACGCACTTATTCTCGACCACTGATGCCCCAGTTGTCGACCAGCGGTAGAAAATTCAATGGCTGAAGTACTGGTTCTCGACCAGTGATCGGGAATATTAGTGTTGTGCATCTATGTTTCGTCCATTATCCAAAATTTCCCATGAATATCTACTTGAAGAAAAAAAAATCATAAAGAATATAGTTATATTGAAAAATATCTATAAAATAAAAACGAAAATATTAAAATATAATAGGTATTAGTTCTTTTGTCAAAATAAAAATAAACAACTGTAATTAGGAGCACATGTAGCACATATATTCTTGACCAGCGACCACATCATATGACATGCCTATAAATTCAGCGCATCTCATATGGTACCACCTTGGGCATTTATCGCATCCTATATTTTTCTCGTCCTCATCTTCTACGTCACTGATTAAGTCTTCATCACAAGCAGAACACTGCAAATTTCCTGTTCCAGTAGCGCCATTCTCATTGTTCATTTCAGTGTTTTTGACTGATTTTACTTTTTTCTTATTTACATTTATTTTCGCCCGATTATTAGCTTGAGATCGTTTCTCTTCACGTTTTCTCTTTGCTTCTTCTTCTTTCAGAGTTTTCTCTTCTTCCTCCATTGCTAATTTCATTCTCCATGCTTTGGATGAAATTGCACTAGGAAAGTTATCTTTTATTCTCTTGTTTTTAGCAGTAGACTCAAGTGGTTATGGGAGAAACAAGTGATTATCAAAAATTGATTGAAGGGGATTTCTCTGTACAGATAGTGTGTCGGCGTTTTTTTCATAATTTGGAGGGTTTCCTTCCATCTCTTGAAGATTGGATTTTACTGCATGTATAGATGGTTGTACACTTGGAAAATGTTCATCTTTCTCTTGAGGGTTTGATTCTCTTACAGGTGGGGATGCCAGATCATTTGGAGGATTGTCATCGTTCTCTTTCGGGTTTGAGTCTCTTGCAGGTGAGGATAGCAGGCCATTTGGATGAGGGTTTCCATCAGTATCTGGGAGAATTGTTTCTATTGTAGGTGTCATAAATATTTGATCATTTGGAGGGTTTCCATTTGTCTCCTGAACACGTATCTGATGCAGGTGAGATTGGTTGGTTTCCCAAATTATTCACCATTCTCTCTTCTGTGTCTTGGGCAGTGGATACTGATCCGAGCAAGGATGATTGAGTGGCATTCAGTTCCAATCTTATGGCTTCAATTGGGACGATGGTTAAATCTTCAAGTGGGACTACTTCTCCGGCCTGGAGTAGGTTCTGATTTGTGGTTGGAGGCAATGTATTGACACGTTCATTGATTTCGTTCAATATCACCTCGGTGTTTATACCGTATTCTCAATGTTGGTGCAATTTTTCTTATTACTTTTTTTGCTGTTGTCCACTCGTCGGGCAGAATATCTTCATCATTATTATTTTGATTTGTAAGTGTTTCCTAAAAATTCTTCACACATTTTGTAAAGTCAACATTATTTTGATTCAATTGAAACAACCTACATTTCCGGAATCCATTGATTATATGATCTTTCATATTGGTATTGCAAAGGGTTTCGTTGAATACTTGACAAAAGTTTGTTTTTGTGACACACTTGTTGGTGTTTTCTGGCCTTTTTTGCCAATTCCTAACTGTTTTTTGCCATTCATTTTTAAGCGGCCTAAAGACACTTACATCGGCTGGCTGTAGTATGTGTGTTGTATTAGGGGGGAAAGCAAAATTCAGAAAGGGCTAAAGTCATATGGGACTTCTGGCCATCTATAAATAATATAATGGGGCGTTGAATTTGTTTCTCTGTGAGCCATGTGTTAAAATCATTGGCGATATATTCAAAAAAGACTTCGCTTTTCATCCACCCACTTTCTGATCGCCCTAAAATCCAATATGGTGGCATACTCTCAATAACTACTCGAGGACGAATGTACGGAAAAATGATCAAGGGAGGACATACAACTTCATTCGCAGAAAACACAATTAAAACCGTGAAATGTTCTTTTTCGCTACCCAACTTAATTTGGTACAAATTCTTCCAGTCTTTTGGTGCTAGCACCTTTCCTGATTTTGGACACAAAGAAAAGCCGCTTTCATCACCATTGAGGACTCGGCTAGGGTCATTTAAAATCTCCATGTGTCCATTTTCTATCAAAATAATTCTAGCTCATTGAACCATGATCTAATGTGCTGTTCGGTTACAACAGCACGAGCTTTATTTATACTCTCTGTTTCTCTGAAAGATACCTATGGATGTCTTTTCAAAAATTGTTTATACCACTTTTGACCTGGTCGCCCATCTTTGAAGAATTTCGCTTTATCGGTTTCTTCCGAAATTTTTTGCACCGTATTAATGAGATCTGTTTTCTTCACAGGAAAACCGCATTTGGCGATATTAATTATCCACTCCACATTTTTTTTTTAATTTCGGTACTAAGTATGCATTCTGGACCAGTTTTTCTTCGTGCCACTAGTACTCGACCCTTGAGACGGTCAATTAACGTTGTTTTTGGGATGCTTAACAGCCTACTCGCCTCCCTTATTCCTATTCGCTTCTCCTTTATTTCCATCTCTAATTGTTCTGGAGCATATTGAAACAATTTCCGTTCCCTCTTCTTTATTGTTTTTTTTTGACTTTTCAGTATTTGCTTGTTTCTGAACTTTTTTTGTTGACGGCATCTACAAAAAATATAATGAGTAGGTAACTCTTTTATTTTCACATACCTAGATAGGGTGGTTAGATAAGGATAAAACCAGTAGTCGGCAATGGCCGTTTCCTCAAGCCCATTCTCGACCGCCAAAAAAGCCGTATGAATATTTGGAAATGGATAAGAGATAACGGGTGGTCGAGATCTAGTCAGACTTTCATAATAATAAACCAAATTATTTCATAAAATAAGAGGAAAAATAACTGCTCTTATAAATTAGAAAAGGATGTATGAAAAAACATTGCATGGAACCCTGTTTTCGACCGTCCTGGTCGAGAAATGGAAATAGTTCATTTTGTATTCCAGTTGGACGACCACTTCGGTTTGATAAACTAGGTTTGTTTCCTATCTAAACAATGTATTTCGGTATCTACTTTCAATCTATTTCGAAAAACAGAAATTGAAATGAATATTTAATGATATACTTACTATTTCCTGCAGCCCAACTCACTAGCAATTTCACATAAATTCAGTAACCAGCCGCACACCAAACTTTCAACATCTGTAATGGTCAACTATTTCAAGCAGGAAATTGGCGGGAACGTTATAGGACATGCGCAAAATGTGGAGGACAGTGAGAGAATAGTTAAATATGCATTGTGTCCAATGATTTTCTTATTTAAGAGCGTTTTATGCGTAAATGGTCGGAAACTGGCGCTGGTCGGCCAACTGGCACATTCACCCTATGTTGAAGTTAAAAAAATATCTGACAAACATATTACAATTCCGGAAACAAGGAAAAGAAAAATTCCGCCTAAAATTGATCAGATGTGTGATAATCAACATGAATTTGAAAATAAGAAAGATTTTGTTAGAATAAACACATTTTATCCATTTTTAGATTCACTTGTTTCTGAAATAGACCAACGTTTTAGTCAAGAAACGACAGACATTATTAAAAGTGTGAACTAAGTACTATTATTATTGAATTGTGAGGGGGATTTCAGTTTAATTGAAAATAAATTTAAAATAAAAAAGAATGGCTTGCCGAACTAAGTGTAATAAAATTTGATAATTCCATTCCTAAAGGTGTTAATCTTGATGATTGGATGGCTTGGATCCTTTCCTCAGACAACTACAAAATATACACTAGCTTTTTCATGCTTCTAAAAATGTTTGCTGTCATACCAGTTAGGTACTAGTTGCTCTTGTGAACGTTTGTTCTCAAAAATGGTTCAAGTTAAATCAAAACTGAGGAGTACCATGTCACAACAGAGACTCGATTCACTTCTCTTTTTATTCATTGAACAAGAGAAAACAGCGAATGTGAATTATGACAATGTAATAAATAGACGAGTTTAACCCTTTAACGCTCTTTGGTACAAATATGTACCACTTGATATTATAGTCTATGTGGTGTTTATTATACAACGGAACATCAACCTTATGGTGCCTTTCTCTGCTTTGAACGTTTTGCGCTATGAGTCTGGAGCTTCGGTATTATGTTGCGTCATCTATATCGAAATAAATGTTTAGCTGTCAAAATAATAATATGGTATGAATTGGTACCAGTGAACGTCTGACGGAAAGACTAACAGTATCTAAGCTATTTGTGCATTTTTATATTGTTTATGTGACAAATATCACTTGGAAACGTAAGTATCATATTGTTTGCATGCTTATTTACGAATTTTACTTATATTTTGATCACAAGTTCATTTTCAAGCACTTCATTTCACGTTTTTAGTGTAAATGTTTTAAATGGAGGGAAAACACCATCCGGTGTTTTTATTTATACTTCAAATACGAAACAAATTTCACGCTATGTTTATAGAATTCACTGAAGAAGACATACTAAAATTGTTTATGTGGTCATCAAATATAGTGTTGGTTTATTGGCTAGGATAATTTTTCATTTAAAAATATGGAACATATATGTACCCGAGAACATAAAATGTGTTTATAAAAAATTATTGTTGAATTCGTTTGAACTTAACAGTTTTTGTAAATTTTAGAAGAAAAATGAATAAGATAATTGTTAGATACCGACGTTTATATATTATACTAGATATTCTAATCAAATTGAGTTCTCATAATGCTATAAATTATATATTTTATAGCAATAATAATATAGCTTCATCGGGCCATAAAACTATTTTCTATTTCAGATGGATAATGTTACACGGTATGATTTGAATAATGAGTCACACATAGAATATCTACTCAGCATAATTACTGACATGGCCATAAATTCAGATGCTGAGGGAGATGACGACGCTGATGATGCCAATGATCGGCTCTCTAAATTGTCAAATAATAATTCTTTAGTTGATTCTTCAACGGGTCACGAAACACCAGACAACATCGTGGATGAAGAAGTTTTTAAGGCTATGAATAATTTCAATGAACAAGTTTTGGAAACTATGGACAATATTGATGAAGGTGAATCCGATAGCTCCGCCGAAGAAAATAACAGCGACAATGAAGAAAGGTGGGATCGAAGATTCACAGCAGTTCCTAAACAATTTGCTGAAACAAATTTTGACCGGCGATTTGGAATAACAAGATTGGCAAAAATTGATATTTTGCGACGATCATCAATTTTTTTAAACGTTCTAACAACTATCTTCCTTCAATATATTGTGGATCAGTCAAATCTTCATTCACTCAAATCTATATGCGACTCAATGTGGTCAAATTTTGAACCTAACACTGCCAGAACTAAAAGCTTATATAGGTATATTGATACTAATGGGCTTTCATTCACTGCCTAGTATGCGTCTTTACTGGAGTACCGACGTTAATTTAACTGTTTCACGAATTCAAAATATTATGCCAGTTAAACGTTTTTTAAAAATAACCCGATTCCTGCACCTTAACGATAATAGTATTATTCCAAAAAAGGGGAAAACGGATACGATAAATTATATAAAATCCGCCCTTTCCTAGATTATGTTTCTAAAAGGTTTAGAATGCTGTTCGATCCATCCCGTTATTTGTAAATTGATGAATCAATGGTAAAATATAAAGGACGCAGTACCCTCAAGCAGTATATGCCGATGAAACCCATCAAGAGAGGTTTTAAAGTTTGGATTATCGCATGTGCTGTGACTGGGTATTGTTTGGACATGTCTCTTTATGATGGTGCTGAAACCCATTCAGATAAATCGACAACACTTGGAGAGAGAGTTGTTAACACCTTATCAAGTGCATTTCAAGGTTTGGGATACTGTCTATTCTTTGATAATTTCTTTTCGTCTATACCATTGGCAAAAAATTGCTAGGTAAGAAATTGTTTTGTTGCGCTACTATTCAACAAAGAAGAAATTTTTTTCCAAACCTTATACTGAAAAGCGATAAAGTCATGCAAATAGGAGAGTACGATGAAGTTATTCATGAAAATACGTCTGTATCAAAATGGAAGGATAGAGGCAAAAAGGCTGTTTGTGTAATAAGTACTATGCATGACCCACAAAAAACTACAAAAGTATTGATAACTCAAAAGGATGGTAGTCGAAAACCTGTTAGCAGCCCAGAAAGTGTTGCGGAATGTAATAAATATATGGGTGGTGTAGATCACTTTGATCAATTTCTCTCGGCCTACAGCATCTCATGGAAGAGTAGACGTTGGTGGTTAAGAATTTTTTATTACTGCCTAGATTCTTGCATCGTGAATAGGTACATATTATACAAGACAACAGTTCAACAAATTTCTCAAAACAAAAAACCTATGACGCATCTGAAATTCAGATCAGTTTTAGCTTCAGAGCTCATAGGAACGTATTCAGGAAGAATAAAACCAGGACCAAGTGCTGGATTAGGACGTGGTAGAAAAAGGAATCAACCTGATGGAAGAAGTACTGTTTATAACGCTACCAGACTAAATAATGTTGGCAAACATTTACCTACTGAAAGTACAAGAAGACGATGCTGCTATTGTAGTACTGCACAGAAACAACAACGATCAAATATAGTTTGTAGAGAATGTAATGTTGCCTTGTGCCTAAAATGTTTTATACCTTTTCATAAATCTTAGTCTATGAATTATTATATCCCTGTTACGCAAATATTTTAATTAAGGTTTCATAAGAAAGTTATGTTAATTTTTTTGAATTCATATAAATAAATTTCTTTTTATTTGCAGTTTTTATATTCGTATTCATTGATAAAGTTGACAAAGTAAATGGTACACATCTGTACCAGTGCACATTAAATATTTTTTCATTGCAGGAACGCTCTCTGGTACAAATATGTACCACCCAAAAACTTGTAATGTAAATGTCAGAATGACATTTCATTGATATATTTTGCTTCACAATTACTCTTTTAGTTAATATAACGTAACAAGACAATTTTCACTAAAGCCCCAGAGTGCTGCTCGTTAAAGGGTTAAAGTGTTATCCGAAGCAACACGTCGAATGCGTTTGTAGATTAGTTGATAGGATATTATCATTATCTATCTTTTTCCTGTGGATTCCATGTATTGTTACGAATGTTACGTTTTGTTTTTCTAGTTTATTTTTTGGTTCAATATATTTTTTTTATCACTTATAATTGCGTAATTACTAAATCTTTTAATTAGTAATGGGGCTATGACGTTTTTTTTTATTTCGCCGATGAGCCTGCAATGGACTTTTGCGTTATAGAAAAGGCAGCGTTATTGCGTAATTACCATTTTTAATAGGCATACTCAAATGAATCAATGGCCCCCCCTAATATAAAGTCTGCACACGCCTATGACTATTATACACGTCAACTACAAAATAGACAAACCTGAACTGTTTTGTTGGCAAGAATAGCGTGGTGTACGTCTTTTGGTGGATAACATTAGATAAAACAGAGCTCTAGGCGCAGGTTATGTCAATGTGGCTTACATCTTTTGGTAAATTATGTAGTAGACGTGTAAAAAAAATAACTAATCGTTACTAGAGTACTCGTTACTTGTTCGGATTCGAAGTAACGAATACAAAAATGACCGGCGTTATACTCCAGTACTCGAGGAAAGCCAATGATCTATTAGGTAGAACGCACACGACAGGCTGTCGTCGCTCAGCTACTTATTTGTCGGGAGGGTAAACAGGCGGCCGACAGTCGACCGACAAGTAGGTGAACAACGCATATGAACGTTTAGTTGTCGACGATTGTTAATGAAAAATGAATAGTCAGACGTTGAGATGTGTTGCGGTATTATTAAGATACCGAAGAAAAAAAAGGGGAAATAGGGCATTTTGGGTGCATCCAGTAATTAGTCAGCGTTTATTAAAAGGCCAATTCCATACCCTTTTTGAGTATCTACGGGAACACCCAGATAAGTTTTTCAATTATCATATAATGTCCTTGAATTCTTTTAATGAGCTGTTGGCTGTCTTGAAAACACAATTATCGTTCCAAGATACTAATATGAGGAAGTGTATTTCGCTTGAGGAGAGATTATCAGTTACATTAAGGTAAGAACACTTTACTGTTTGATACTTTTATTAGTTTACGTAATATTAGGTATTAATAAAGGTTATAACATTTATGGCAGATCTTTGGAACCTGGAGATAACATGTCTTCATCATTCACTAGCGAAAGCAAGTCAGAGTCGTGTCCATACCTGTCAGACATGTATGAAGCTGGCGACTCCAAGGTGGAATTGATTGTATTTTGTACTTGTTCATTCGGTAAAGCAGTTGAAGTCTGGTTGCATCGTTGGACCCAAGAGTTTGTTGCAATATTTGTTTGCGGAGCCGTATAATATCCATATCGTCTATCTCCATGATTTGCTATTCCATCACTTTGAAACTGATATGAAACAGTAGAATTTTGCAACGGAAATTCGGAATTTTGAAATTATGTCTCAGTTGTAACACTTTGTCTGTGGGTCCTATCAAACCTAAGAATTGTATTAATAAAAAGTTCGATTCTTAAAAAATACTTTTTCTCTTCGTCATATTTTTTTAATGCCGGTAACAGGGACATTAAACATAACTCATCTTCATCAGTCTTTATTTTTATTGCTTTCCTTTACCAAAGCCCATATTTCTGCTTGAGTTGGTCCCTTGTAGCTTTCTTTTAGAACCTGCAGTATTTCTTCATCATAGTTTTTCTGCGTTTTTTTTGTGTTGGATTGGAGATATCAGGGATGGTTCACTTTCGGAGGGCCTTACGGCGAGATCAAGCTGAGACTCATCCGCATTGTTTTGTTGAGATGGTATATCTTGTTCATTGTCTAATGAAGAAGTTTGCGTTAATTGCGTGAAAGGTAGCAAGAAGAGCAACTGATCAAAGTAAATGTACTTCCTGCGTTTCTTAGCAGCACTTCCGGAAGGTGTTTTCTTTTGCTGAGCGAGTTTTCGCCGAAAGCAATCCCGCAGAGATGACCATTTTTTTTGGATTTCTTTTCCTGAAAATAAAATAGAAAAAACTGGAACTGGTGTTTGCTTACATATAATTACGTTTTTTTTCAGGTATTTATCAACCGGGCACTCATTTGTATCCTTACACTATCAGTATATGCTAGGTGCATCGACCATTCGGAAAATAGTCTGGGAAACATGCCACTCTATTTGGGTAGGATTAAGAACGATCTGTATACCAGCACTATCTGAAGAAAAATGGCTAGAAATAAGCAATGAATTTTACGCAAGAACTAACTTTCCTAACTGTATAGGAGCTATAGACGGAAAACATATCCGTATAGTTATGCCTCCTAATTCAGGGTCAGATTACTACAACTATAAAGGTTATTTTTCTGTTGTACTTATGGCAGTGGCAGATGCCGAGTACTGCTTTTTATTTGTAGATATTGGTGCTTGTGGAAAATTCAGTGACGCAAATATATTCCAAAATTCAACCTTGGGGAAAAAAATTACAAGAACATAAGTTGAACATTCCTGAACACAGAAAATTACCGTTTGACGAAAGTGGGGAGCCCACGCCAGTTGTTTTTGTAGGCGATGAAGCATTCGCGGTATCTTCTCACGTTTTGCGACCATATCCCAATCGTTTTTTAACCGCAAAAAAAAGGAGAGCCCACGCCATTTGTTTTTGTAGGCGATGAAGCAGTCGCGGTATCTTCTCACGTTTTGCGACCATATCCCAATCGTTTTTTAACCGCAAAAAAAGGATATTTAATTACCGGCTATGCAGGACCCGACGAATGATTGAGTGTACATTTGTCATATATGCAAGTAAGTGGAGACTATTTCAACGCAGTTTAGATGTTCAGGTCGATTTTGCTATAGACATTATAAAATCAGCATGTGTTCTTCATAACTTCGTACGCAAAATGGATGGATATAAGTTTGAGGACTTGTATCAAGAGTCACTTGACAAGCTACCGGTTCAAGGCGTACGGGGCACAACAGAAGGAATACAAGCTCGAAATTATTTTGCTACATACTTCACGTCTCCACAAGGGTCACTCTCATGGCAATACGATAAAAAGTAAGTTTTAATGTATGTGACATAAGAAACTTACGTATGTGACATAAGAATCTTACCTTGTTTTATTTTATCCTGAATTTCCAGTTTATCCCAATCTGCTATTAGTTGTACACATACTTCCTCCCAAAGTTTTTTCTATACGTTTCTGTCCGAATATTCAGCTGTTGTGTCATATAATTGTCGTCTTTTCTATATCTCGCAGATAAGTTTTTCAATATCTATTTCCATTTTCAAGAGCACTACGCACCCATCAGCTATCGACTAAACTAACGGTCATGTGCTTTGTAACAAACAAAACCTATATCTTTATTTGCCCCACCGGCTGTCGGGTCGGTGCAAAAATGAATCATGCTACAACTTTTCTGTTGGTCCGTCTTTTTAGAAGGTCATGTGCGTTACTGAATTACAGGCATGATTCTGCATTTTAACCTACAAATTAGTCGTTCGCCGATAGTCTGTCGTGTGCGTTCTACCTTATTAGATCATTAACGAGGACCGACGTCTAGGACCGAATTAATTTTTACAGAAGCATGTCACTGATAGTGCCATCTATCTATTATTTGGAGTAAGCTGTGTTTTATGCAATTGCAGAATTCTGTTTCAGGATAAGCAGTAAAATGAAGTATAACACTTAGTCACTACGTTTTGATTTCTTGATGTTTTGTGTATTTCCCCGAAAATCTGCGGTTTAGTTAACGTTATCATAGTAAATGTAAATATATTGATATTAAAAATTACTGTTGAATATTTTGCTAGGCAAGTACTCCAAAATATTACTAAAGAAATATAAATGTTTCTATGTTTAACTTTTGATATTAACCTAAAGTTATCATTTATTTAAACATGTCTGAAAATTAAAAAAGAAGTGAAATTTGGAACTATATTACCCTATTATCCAATACTGGACACCCGTGAATTGCTATATCCAAGGCTTTCCAGGTTAGCAAAATAATATTTATGTATTGTGGCCACTTCAGTGCTATCAGAAAGAATTTTTTCAAATGCTGGCGAAGTGGTTTCTATTAGACGTAGTACTTTTAAAGGCAAAACTGATAAAAAATTTGTATTTCTGACTTGTAACCAAAATATAATATATCTACTTAATACTATAGTCCATTTATCTACTCAAAGATCTATCTACTCCAAGATCTTAATATAAGAAATAAAATACTAATAACTACTCGTATACCTATACCAAATATCTACTCGAAGATCTTAACGAACGTGAAACATATAACTAATACTGAATACTCTGAATATCGACTATCGATGTACCGAATCCATTTACACTACAATATTTTTACCGAAACATATTATACTTATACAGAACGAGTACTCGAGTAACGAATATTTAGTAACGATTACTTTATTGAAAAGTAACGAATAGTTAAGAGTAGTCGAAAATAACGATATTTTACACCTCTATTATGTAGTCAAATGTCGGTTACGACCTAGGGACTTAGGTCATCTGGCCAGTCCTTAAATCAGGACCCAACCTTTGGCCATACAGAGGTTTTTGTCAATTGTAACGTATTATTATACTGCGGGGGTTACGACCATTGGCTAGAATGTGGGCTACAACCTATGGAACCAGATGGTGTATTTAACTCAAAATTGCTATTTTTGAGGGTTACACCAATTGACTTGTGAGGTGTCGATATATAGAATTAGTTTTAAGGATTTTATTGATTTTTAGTTTGCAGATAACACACATGTTATCGTTGAATAAACAAATCTAACCAAACAGTCCTCATGTTCAACCCCCTGACTACCCACGGCAATTACAGCTGGGTAGCATCAGTAATAATACGGTATCCTTGCAAAAAATGTTTTATACTTTGTAGGACATTGTTCCAATAACATTCCTGCTTCGATAAACTTCTTACAATTACAAATAAAAATTAATCAATCCTGTTTTTTTTGTTTTTTATTAACCACCATGATCATGATGAAACAATATTTAAATAGTTACTTCTTTTACAAGTAATGAAAATAAACAACCGTATAACGATCAATTCGTACACGTCAAAGTTATTACAATTTAAAATCTACCTGAAAAAAAATCGCATAACTTGCGATACTGTTTGACAAAAAGATAGTCCAGATAGTTCCGCCCGGGCGAAGGATCGAAACGTTTCTTATGATAATCCAGAAAAAATATGTGAAAATAAATAAATTTACAGCTATTTACACGGTTCTCCGAGCCGCGCTCAACAATGGGTGGGGGTGACAGCTGAACCATCTCGACGAACAACAGTAAATTGTTCTCCAAAATAGTCGGCCTCCAGCCGGAATGGTTTGAACGAGCGCGGCTAGGAGTCGCTTTTCAAATTTAGCTAATATTTTCCTAAACTGGAGTGTTGATAAAATTACGCGATCCCTGCATTAATGAAAAACAAAATTTACATTATGACATTCTTAATTTCATCGTACATAACCAGTACGATAGCTCCACCAGTACCACGAAGGACGTTGGAGAAGGCTCCCTTGAAGAAGGCACCACCTCCTTCAGTCTTGGCAATGGTGGCCCAGCAGTGAGCTGTGCTTTTGTAAACGATTTCGGCCTTCTTACGTCCAGATTGCATCATCATACGCCTACGGACGGTGTCGAAGGGATAAGAGATAATTCCGGCAATAGTGGTGACGGTCTAGAAAGGAAAAATAATGTGAGCGGGTGTATCTAAAATCTCCATTAAAAACATGCACATTCATCAATTAATTCCTTTCAATGAAATGGGCTGATTAAAAATACAAGGTGATCAGTTATATTCTGACCCATTTCGTATCTCCAAAATTATTTCATGGTATCAATATGCAGTTTGAACTAGTCTATTTTGAATGTTTCAAGTTTTTTATGACGCGTTCACCTTTTCACTAAAACTTCCGGTTCTACCAGAAACAAACAAGCCCTTTTTCAGGTATAGGGCAACTTTTTTATTTCACGAAATCCCCCTGTATATTTTTGCGCACTCAGAAAAATTAATCTTTTCCCTTTCTAGCAATGCATAATAAGTTGTTTTCTTAGAAAACTGTCAGTTACACATCTTTGAAACAACTACTGCATAGGATGATGTTATCCTGAAATGCTTATACTGTATAAGATTGAGTATAAAACTGATGCAGATTTACGATAAGTTTATTTGACATTTTATTCAACATCAGTTCAACACTAAAAAAAATAAAGTGAATATGGATAATTAGAGCAACTGTAAAAATGTCCTCCATTGTTTTGAATACATACATATGAAGTTATCAAAACCGCAACTCAACATATAGAAGGAATACTTTCTATCACATTACGGATAATTTCTTTGAGTTGATCAATATTTTGGAGCACTGGATTGTAGCAACGTCTTTTGACGTAACCTCATAGAAATTTCAAATATTGTTAAGTCAGGAGATCGTGGTGGCCACCTCTCCCAATCCAACGATTTCCAAAAGTGACATTCAAAGATCTCTTGTAATTTATGCGTAGTGGTGTGTAGCTCATTTTGTTGAAAATTTGCTATATTCAGTAAATTGTCCTGTTCCAAATTTGAGTACAAAAGGTTTTCCATCAAGTCTAAGTGCAACAAAACATTTACAATTGGATTGTTGAAAAAGAATGGACCTTAAGTTTTGTGCTTTGATATGGCATACCAAACGGTCACTTTTGGAGAGTCCCTGACATGTTCATGAATGTTTCTTGGATTTGCCAATGCCCAAATGGGGCAATTATGTTTATTCATTCTGTCAATAATATGGAAACTTGCCTCGTCAGCCATTATCAAAATATCCAGGAAGTGTCTAGTTCTTCTTAATGCACAAATTTTTTCTGAAGATCTTCAACCTTTTCGCAAAATCAGTTGGTTTGATTTTCTGCAGAATCTGTTTTTTATATGTCTTCAATCTTACATCTTCATACATAGTATTGTGAATTCTACTTTGCAGAATATGCGTCGTAGTTAATTGCCAAGCTTAACTGAAAAACATTGACTTTCTTTGTCTTACTTACGCGCAATGAAAAAAGATGCCCTTGTACAAATTTGCAAGGAGGCATTGTTGCACCTTTGCTATCATCTCATTCATATCATTTAAGTATCAAACCAGGTCTTAGTTCTTTTCTATTCTGTTTACTTCTTTAATGTATTATTTATTTTTTCATAGAAATTGTATTAGATGCATCATTCAAATACATTGAATAAAAATGATGTTCAATTTATTAACAGTTTAATTTTTTCTTGCCATATGGCATATTCTTAAAAACATCCGATATTTTCAAGCCGCTATTTTTACAACATTGATATTTTCAAACCGCTGTTTTTACAACATTGATAGTGCATATTCGAGGTATCATTTGATGTCAACATCGATGTTTTCAAAATTTGGCGTATCCATATTCCATATGCAGTAGTTATAACTCTGACAGAAAACATAACTTCTTATACATTCTTAGAAAGGGAAAAGACCAGTGTCTTTCTGAGTATGCAAAAAAAACTTGAAAATATCAAACTTAATGTTGATAACTTGAATAATTTTGGATATGAGCATTTGAAATGGGTCAGAATATAACTGGTCACCTGGTATAAACAAGTCATGGAATTTTATGACAGCCTACTTATTTGTAGTTTCTTCAAAGCATTTTCAAATAGAACTCAACTTTTCCATTCCGATTGACGTGTGATAAATCTCTTCAAACTTAATGATTTAAAATAATAGTTCAAACCACACCCTTACAAAAGATAAGGATCAGTCCAAAATTTCTCTAATTTCAAACTTCCCCTAGCCAAATCACTGCATAAATTCTGCATTTGTCTTCAAATTATTTCATGAAAACTAGGGATAAAAACAATTTGGGAAATTTTAACCAAACATTGATTTTCTGTTTTACTAACAAAAAAAGTGATATAATTAATAGATTTTCAATTTTTGATAAATATTTAATTGTCATATGCCAACTGATACAATGTACTGATATTTTACATTGCTTGATTCTTGATTGAAAATTTCAAGTGGAAACAAAAACTGTTTCTACTCAAATAATAATTTTGACTCGAAGGCAATTTTTTATTCAATTTGAGCATGTTACTGGATGTTCATTAACTTTGGTGTGGTTTGTGTTAGAATATATCTCGTTTCCATTTGATGTACAATATAATGAAAACAAAATTCATGGAATGGAGACCTGGTGTATTGAAGAATTATTCTCATCAACATATTGTTCTTACATATTTGAATATGAATTAGAAAAGTCGGTAATAGAGTTTAAACATTCTTATATGTTAACTGGAACTAAGAAATTTCCAATATTGAAGAGACTGTAATCAATTTTACGATTTCTTACCTGTGCAATAGCCCATGAAATGATGATGGGTGTGTTCTTAGGATCAGGCAAAATACCCTTAGCAGTATCGTAGAAACCGAAGAAAGCAGCACGGTAAATGATGATACCTTGTACAGATACACCAAAACCACGGTATAGACCTCCCAAACCATCAGCTTTGAAGATTTTAGCTAAGCAGTTACCCAATCCACTGAATTCACGTTCACCAGCTCCTTTACCGACATCGGCAGCCAACCTATAAAAAAATTATTCATTTGTTAAGTGGTTTAAAAATGCTTAGTTGAGTGTCAAATATTTCTGACACAACATTTAAATTATGTAATCAACAGTCAAAAATGTAGACTTATTTGGTTTGTATTAATTGTGTGTACTATAAGGACACAGCAGATATATGTATAAATCTTACCTGGTTCTAGCAAAATCAAGAGGGTATACAAAGCAGAGAGATGTAGCTCCAGCAGCACCACCGGAAGCCAAGTTTCCTAAGAAGTAACGCCAGAATTGTGTTTTTTTGTCTACACCACTCAAGAAGATCTGCTTATATTTGTCTTTGAAGGCAAAGTTGAGGGCTTGCGTTGGGAAATAACGGATGACGTTAGCGGTGTTACCACGCCAGTATGCAAGTACACCTTGTTCTTTAGGAATACGTATGAAGCAATCTACCATACCTGGAAAGACAATAAAGAATCTGTTAGACAAATTTTATGTATCAAACATTTCACAATAAAGAAACTTTTAAGAATTTACCTACATATTTATTATATATAAAAATAGCATATTTGAAAAAATTTTGTAATTCTTACACATTTTTATACATACTGTAGTGTATACATGTACTTGATTTTGGGTCAAATTTAAAAAAACCTATTTTTTATAGAAAAATGTTTTGTCGTTTCAACACAATTTTGGCCTTTATCAAAAAAATACATTGTTCATTAAATTACACCCAAAATCAAGAAAATGTAATCACTTTAATAGGTTTCCTTGATATTTGGCATAAAGTATCAAACAATTGTTTATAAAAAACATGTTATTCGTTAAAATAGATCAAAACCAAGAAAACTTATTTACGAAAATAATTTTATTTTATTTTTGGTCTATTTTATAGAAATATTTTTGAGGTTCCTGCTCAATTTCGGCGCCTCTATTGAAAGATTATTTGAGGATGAGAATTGAGAGCCCTGATATATAAAAAATATATTACTTATTACATGAACATCAAATCAAAATCTGCCTTCATTTATATAGACTTTTTGTTAGATTAATATTTAAATTATTGATAAATACATACATATAAATTATAACAGAATCATGCATATATTAAACTTAAATTACTTAGATCTTTTTCATCATTTATCTTTCTCACTTTTATGTGTATAGACCATTTCTCTTTTTTTTTGTATTCGATGGTTTCAAAAATTTTTGTATTTTTATAATAAATGTACGTTTTTTACTACATCTTCCAGATATTGTGATGTTTGTCCAATATAAAAAAATCCCAATTTTTCTGCCACTGTCATGTTTACAGCAAACATTTCAAGATTGTGAAACCACAAATGCGCAACTATGTAAATCCATATGCCAACACGTCGAAGTAAATGGGGTAAATCACACGCACTATGACCTGGAACAAAAGAGTCGAACAGATCAGTGAGGCAATAATGGGAGCTTTTCATTCCAGTTGCCCACTGTCAAAACCTCGTTCAGAAAAGGATGCTCCTTGGTGGAATGAGAATCTCTCAAACCTCAGAAAAGAGGTCCATCGGGTCTTTAATAGAGCCAAATGTGACTGTAATTGGCAGGGGTACACTGAGACGCTTACTCACTACAATAAAGAGATTAGGAAGGTCAAAAGGCTTAATATTCAAGCCTTTTGTGAAAAGATCACTTCCACTCACACAGCTGCCAGATTACATAAAGTCATGGCAACTGGGGGAGCTAACCCCACAATGTCGCTGAAAAAGCCAGACGGTTCATACACAGAAGGTGAAGAGGAATGATCAATTCTTTTTCTTAGAACCCACTTTCCAGGTAGTGAACCAACAACAAGCACTGAAATAGTAATGAATTACACCAAATAATCCCCCAAGGAAGATTGGAACATTGCCAAGAAAATATTTACCAGACAACTGTTGGAATGGGCAATAAGTACCTTTCAACCATATTAATCACCAGGAGTGGATGGAATATTTCCAGCACTCATGCAGCAAGGGATAGAGGAGATTCTTCCTCACCTTCTTAAGATTACAAGAAGCAGTCTAGCAGTGGGTCTAATACCTAGAAAATGAAGAAGGACAAGGGTAACCTTCATACCAAAAATAGAGAAAAAAGATGAGACTGATCCCTGATCTTTTAGACCCATCTGCCTAACATCATTTCTACTCAAAACGATATAGTAGTGGATAATTACATAAGAACAGAGAACCTGTTGAATATACCTAAATGTCAGCATGCCTACAGATCGGGTCAACCAACTGACATTTATATCTCTGGTGTAGGAAAATGCTCCTATAAGAAAGAATTTCGGAAGAGGAAACTGAAAGAGAAGCACTCTGGCTGTGCCTTCCCGGGCTGGAACATTCCAAAAAATTTCTGCGGAACTTTGACACTGCTAGATCCAAAAAATATTTGGATCTCAGTAAAAATAAGCTACATCTCCTCACGGGCTTTCTTACAGAACACTGCCGCCTTAAGAAGCACCTAATGAGAATAGGCCTAGAAGAAATTGACGAGTGTAGATTCTGTGTGGAGAAGAGGATGAAACTCTTGATCACCTAGTTCTAGAATGCCTCCCCATTGCAAGCCAACGCAAGAAATGCCTTGGACAAAAAACTTATAAAGAGTGAGGATCTGACCTCATTGAAGCCGTCCCAAATACTAGAGTTCATTAGAACCCTGGAGTAGTAGTAGTAGTGAGAACAGCTCTGATAGGGGGGGCACAATAAACCTTAGGTTTCAGTGCATTGTAACCCCATTAAAATCTAATCTAAATCTATATGCCATAAATTCAAGTCAATTCCCGCAAAGGTTTTCAGTCAATGTTTGGATTAGAATTATCAATGATTATTTATTAGGACAATTTTTCCTTCATCAACAATTGACCAATGAGGTTCATGGATGATGGTGAATTTTACAGTGACCATCCTTTTTTGGATTTACTTGTTTAGACAACGCTGATCTTAACCTTAGAAGATCTCCACCTCTGGCTTTTCCAAACGTATTTGTCAACCCAACAGAATTCAAGAGGGGATTTGTATGTTAGCTAGTACATTTTGAACATTTACTAATATACATTTTTTTATTATAATAATAAAACCGTTGAGCAGACTATGTACCTCATTAATTGACATGCATATCACACATGTTAGTAAGAATTTAACCTCTTAAAATTGAAGAATTGGCCATAACAATATTTCAAATTACAAATCCCCTGTGAAAATGGTCTTAGTAAGTACACATTATAACTATTCGTTATTTCTAGGATTGGCCTACATTTGAATATTTGAGGAAATGGAATATTTTTCTGTACCTACAATCATATAATTAAGGATGTTAATATAACCCTTACATAATAGTCAACATCTGATTAAATGGGACATCTAAAAATATGTCCCATCGCTCAATGAAACAACCTTGTCAAATAGTTCTGAAGGTTTCTTTATGTACAGATGCCGAATTTAAACTTGGCAACTATTCCTGACCATCACTCAATTCAGTCTATTAAAAATACATAACAAATCAAAATCATTAAATATATATATAATTTAAACAGAACCTTTTATTTTATTTAGTTATTGCTGTTATTTAAAACAAAACAATTCCATTTTGACAATGCTTTTTTTTTAAATTCCAATAATTTTGGTATTTTATACAATTTACCATCTACAACTTTTATATCAACCTCATATACTGTATCCTTAAAAATGGAAACAAATTCCGAAAGCACAACCCCTAACTTTTAAATTTTCAATAGTACCCTGTATGTAGTTTTGTAACTTTGGATGTAGTATGCTATCATCTATTTAACAAATGTCTCAAAATTAAAATCGGATCATAAGTGATCACAAAAATGCCATTTTCTTTTTTATATTTGTTAAACTAAACAAAAAAGCCCTAAAGTAACAATAAAAATAACATGATGAAAATAAATAACAATTAACAAATTAATTTTACTTAATTAGATGTTCGGATTGTAGTCAAACTGCTGCAACACACATTTCGAATCATGTCAGAAGATTTCTGGTACATGCGGTTTGAATCATTGCAGAAGTAATTTGTTTTTTAATCCCTCTACATTTTGCGGATTTGACTGATAAACAATATCTTTTATTGATTCCCAACAGAAAGTGTCAAGAGGTGACAAATCATATAAACATAATTTCTGGAGATCAGTTTGGTATCCAGCGTGGTTATTGAAACGGTTTTATGGGTGGTTGCTAATGATTCTCACATTGTGTGGAGAAGCCACCACATTTCTTGACATTCATTAAGCATTAGCAAATCATGAAGTATGTTTTCTAAAAAATATAAATATCAAACATCTGTCAAAATAGTAAGGTCCTATGTCCTATAACACGGCCATTAAATAAACTGCATCCCAAATATTTTTTCCAACTCCCAATGTGGGTTCATGGGGGACCAATCATTTGAATTGTGTCGGTTGGCTACACAATTATTGTGAAATTCTAGAGTCATCGTTCCACAATATTTTTGATAAAACATGTGGATCATCATTCTTGCAATAAAATCAAGACATCTTTGGTCATCATCTTCTTCTTCTTCTTCAGGTGCCATCTCCATTTAATGAAGGTTGGTGACAATTTCGGCATACTTATTTCGGGTCTGAGTGGTATGAATTAAAGATGATGTGTTCATACCAGTCCAGTCGCGTATGTTTTTTAACCACAAATGTTGTCTGTGACCAGGACCTTGTTTTCCTTCTATTATTAATTTGGATCTACATTTGTTGTTATGCAGCTATCAAGATATTGAAATTTCCTCAATTTCTTCAATTTCCTCCATTGCAGTATCAGATGTTTATGTTAAGTTGTGGGTTCGGTAATCTGGTTATGGCCATTACTGTTGTTTTTGTTACATTAATTTTCATGCCTAGTTGATCCCCCACTTCTACAACTTTGTTGATTAGGCGTTGAACGGCTTCTGGATTGTCTGCAATGATAACTGTGTTGTCTGCATAACGTATGTAGTTTAATGTCCTGCTGTTAATTTTAATTCCAACAGTATTGGCGACAAAACACAACCCTGTCATACCCCCTTTTTGTACACACACAAACTTTGCCTCTTGGTTCCAATAGATATATAGATATAGATTTTTATTAAACTCGATGTCTTGTTTGTCTAACCCTTTTTTTCTGTAGTAATAGTCATCACCAGGCTGTAATTCCTTGAACTAAATGCAATTTGAAAGGATAGTAATTAAATCTTTTAAAATTCTATGAACCGAACCTCTTGAAATAGTAATTTCATTGTCCAGGGTTCTAATAGACACCTTGGGATTAAAATTTACATATGCTAATACATGAATAAGATTTTGGTCACATCTTATTATTCATCTAATTGTACCTCCTTTATTGTTTGGAAAATGACCCTATCTAAGTGAACGCTCCATATTCTTAAACCTTTCTAAATATAATTTTCGAGAAACGCTTATTTTTCAAGCATTCTCCATAAATCAGTAACATATCAAAGTGTTATTCAGGCTCTATTCTTCAGGGGTAAATAAATAAAGCATATTGAAATGTTATTCACAATTACAACACATATATTTATTACTGGTCTAATACTTTTATCCCAAACTCCAAGAATAATAATTGTTGATACGACAGGTCAAATCAAATGATAGAAGACTACATCCAAATTTATAAAAAAAATATACAGGGTGCTATTGAAAATTCAAAAGTTGGGAGACCCTGTATGTATAACAAGATGTACAAATAATGCGTGACGTATGAACAACATATGGAGAAAACCAATTAAGAATGAGGATATTGATATTGTATTAAAATTTAAAAAAATGGATTTTGAATTATATTTTCAAGTACCTAGTTAGTTTTAAGACAAGCTAATCTCCTAATTATTACTTTGTAAATATTTAGTGATTTTTGTGCTTTTTATTTTAAACATAATGAGTGTCTTTACGTATCAATCAATTTGCAAAAGTCATATTAATATAATTACAAAAATTTAAAATAAATTGAAACCAAATGACTTTTTTCTAAAATGTACAATTAAGCATACATACAAGTTTAATCAATATGTTGATGGGTTCAAAGGTCAATTTTCAACACAAAAATTGTAATTATATAACAATTAGTTTTTAAAACCATTTAAACTAAGTCATTATATTATGTAGTAAGCAAGGGGCTGGTTCAAAATAACATTGAGAGCCTTATTATGTGTAATAGTGAGACAGTTTACAATAAGATTAATGTTAAGTTTCTTCAAGTTGTAGTATCATCTGATATACACAAAAGTACCAATGCACCTCTACAGGTTAAAGGACATTCATTATGAAATGGTTTCCTAATAAAACCATGGGAATTCCTGGAATGGGATTGTTTAATTTGAAGTGTTTAGGGAAAGCATAATTATTCAAATAGTAAATTGTTGAATATACATTTTTTTTACTAACTACAGTAGATTGTCTGGAAAAAGTCATAGTATAAGTGACCTCTTTCATTCAGATGATAGTTAAGATGACATAAACCACATTTAATTTAAAATTTGTCTTCAACGCCATACCTTTAGAGAATCATTTGGTGATTCCCAAAACAAGTTAAGTATAAAATTAGGGATTTAGTTGATGAATAAAATATATCAAAAGTTTTTCTTCTTACCTCCTTACTAGCCACTGCCTATATTTTTATGATAGTCCCTATGGTAAGAACCATAGGAATGAGTAACGTACAACTGCCTTTCCTTATTGATATTTTTTCTTTTAAAATGTACTTGTGTAAGGCATTTGTTAGCAGAGTGAAAAAATGTATGTAATCAAATAAAAAACATTATCTGTATCGTTATTTCAACTATCCTTAGAAGTTAAATGGTTCAATTTAAAAAATTGTAGAAGAGAATAAGTAATGCAGCAATTGCCAGAAGAACGAGCTTATTCGATTCAATATAAAATTGATAATTACAATTTTTGGTGTGACAATGAATTTTAGAAATAGTTTCTCTTACGAAAACCTATTCAGTCTATTTTTCAAGAAATAGAACATTGTTTACAAAAAGCAACAAATCGGTATGTTCCTGTTCTAATAATTCTTCCATGTGTTTTGTGGTAGTTCAACTCCTATATTTTTCTTTTTTTTTAGAGATATATCAAGAGCTGCTTTACCAATGAATAAATTATTACTTACATTATGCACAGATCATAAGTTACAGTCAAGGAAAGAACTTTTTCTCCTTATTTTCCTTCTTGTCTGATACATGGACAGTTGCTATATATACATCTTTCTCAGAGTTACCAAGGGTAGAAAATTTGTTTAGTACTTAATAAAATGGCAAATACTTAAATTTGTTAGTTCCGATTCTAACCAACCAGGGTGAAGAATTAGTATACATTTATTTGTCGATTAAAAGTTTTGTGGCTAACAATTATTTGGTACATTATAAGAACAAATAAAACCGGGCCTTAGAGTAGATTCTTATTCACACAATCATAAATAGGTTGTATTTCAGCCAGTTAAAAGTAGTTATTGATTGTTTTATAGACTATTTTTGTCCAAATTGAATTAAGATGCAAAGAGGCAGTCAAAAGTCAAAGATTATTTTGAATATGATTAGGAATCTAAATAGTAATTTTATGTTACATTATGTAGGAAGAGTGAGATATGTTCATTATCATTGTTGGGGAATGGAAAACTACCTACCCAAAGACAGACAAATAAAATTGTACATGTTACTTGTAATATTCTGCCTCCGCCTCTCATTGTTTCTAACAATTAGATTATTTGTACTTTTATAAAAATGAGATTAGGTAATACACGTTATTTAGATAAAAATTATGAAATGTGGGTCCAAGTTACAAAAATATGTATTCATGACAGAACTTCAAAGTGCATACAATATGGGAATACAGCTTGGAAATATAAACTCAAGGTTGTTACAAAAAAATTTAGCCAGTACTTAGTGATTATTCTATAATATATAACCTCAAAACAAATACAATTTTGAATTTTAGATTATGTATAAATATCCGCCATTTTGCTATTGTAATGTCAAGTAGGTTAAGAAGCCACGTGGTAACTTACATAAATATTTTTATGATTAAGTTTTTCAAGCAATATCCTATAGATAAATCGTATCCTTTTGAAGATATCAATTAGATTTGAGAGAAAATGTTCTTAGTGATTTGCAACCGGCACCTGCCAATATTCAGTTAATGGTTGTAGGTTGAACAAAGAGATTTATAATATGTATGAATTTAAAGGCGTAAAATATTTAAATTAGTCAGCAGAATTATTATTCAACAGAATAAGATTTTATTATAGATAATACTGGTTATCTAAAATCTCAAGGTTCTCGTTTAAACTTTATCTAACAGATACCTATACTTATGTAAGTCAAATAATATGTCCCTGAAGTAAAATTTAATTTTTTCCAAAAATGTGCCAAAATGAATCGGCTTTAAATATACATTTACATAAGGCTTTGCACGTGTCCTAGAAAATCTTGTACTTGGCACAATTTCAGTTCGGCGGTCACATATCGATCCAACTCGGTTATATCATTGTTCTTATTTTTCAATCATTTAATTTATTAGCCAAACATTTGGAACAGCAAAATGTTAATTCAAACTGGTATAAATCGGAATTTAAGCGCATTTACTCCTTTATAACCTTGAAACTATAATTTGTATCATTTTATACCGAATCCATTGTAAATATTAAAAAAAATCCCGCAATTAATTTTAAACGATAAAACTAATGTTTAATAAATAAAATTGTCAGAACTATACGAAGTAAATAAATTTTGTGACTTTTAGGAAAAATCCGATTTGATTATGTAACATGTAACGTATCATGAATCAACCAATGACAAAAAAAGTGGCTATTGCAACTCCTACCATGATAAAATACATAGAATATAGAATAGAACTTAAAACATCTTACCCTTATAACGTTGGTCAGCAGAAATTTGTTTGGAAATATGTTGTACTTGCAAAAGTAATTTTACACGTTCGATTGGAGCTACACATGTTTTTGAAATAGCGGCAGAAATACCTCCAGCGAGGAAATCTTTCATAAAAGCAACTGGATCGGCGAGAGACATGTTTGTGTTTAATTACTTTTAGTCTTCCTCAAATAATATGGCAGACCTCTTGGTTTCGGATCTTCACAGACCGCGCACTGAACTGCAAATGAGAAGGTGGCTAGGCGTTGGTGATTGTCATCAGATCGCGTCGGTCATGTGCTTTCCCAGTGCTCCTATCCCAGAATAGTAGATATTTTTACAGAGTTGCCAAGTCGGCTATTATTCTTCAGAATTAAATCAATTTTTAATAAAAATGAATTGTTTGTATTTTTAATTCATATCTTATACTGTTAAGTGAAACTTTACTCATTTCACCACTACTCTTGCGACTCACAGTTATAGTCCATTCTAACTATTTATTTCAACATGTTCAAACCATCGTCTTTGATAAACAGTGATGTGTACAAAATAGGGATAACGATCTTATATCGAAGAATCGATTTTTGGGACCAGGAGATCGATTTTTGTTTGATATCTCTACCTGAACCAATCCAGTAAATCGATATTTTACTCTAGGAAATCAAAAACCGTTTTTTTCTATTTTGAGAAGAATTATCAAATTACTTGATACTTAGTCAGTATACTCACTATAGTTTCGATAGGTATTAATGTCCCCTACTGCACCTAAACATATGTGTTTTTCACTTAATTACGGACAAGATGGCTGTATGCATAATTTCTTCAAATTATCAATAAATAAAAAAATAGTAAATCTATTAATCTATGTTTTGGTGTATCTGTCAACTGTCAAGAGACATATCGCTGGTATTTGTTGACATTATGTTATTTGTTTATGTTTTGTCTGACAGACTTTCGTAGTATATTGTAGTGTAAATTATTGATTATTATTGTGTCTACTTCACTTCCTGAAACTAAATTCATATTCACATGAAAATTGTGGAGTAAATCGAAAAAAGATCGATGTTTAGGGAATTGATCCTTTAAACCTCGATCATTCTATGAATCGATTTATCGGATTTCGATTCGAATCGATTAAAAGATCTATCTTTTTAGACAGAATCGTCATCCCTATACTCTGTTTTTAAACTAGGAGGGCCATTTTTATAAACCTGAATTACATCACTAGTAATCACTAAAAAAGTTACTAGATTAGAAAGGATGACATAAAATACTAGTCATACTAAAATTATACGATCTGAAAATAATGAACCACAAATAGATAAGAATTGAGCTAATATACATATGGTAAAAGAGCGTATGCATATTATTGAAAACGAAAAAAATATACAACGAATTTAAATCTATAAAGAATTCCAAGGTCGGCGACTACTTTTATAAGAAGGTTAATAACAGTTGTCACATGAAGTTTTAAATTTCAAAAAGTTTTGTATAATTTTTCAAAAATGGTAAGATATGAGTCGTTTCTCATCAAATGTAGATAATTGAGAATGAAGGAACCAGTTGAAGAAAATAGAATTATTGAAAAAGCTGAGAAACAAAAATTAAGCTATATGCTATATAAGAAATGAAGCAATTGAATATAAAATTTGTTTTTTATTGGTGCCTCATTTTACTTATTTAAAGCACTCCTCGGCGAGTTTAAATCGAACTTTCAAACACGCGCGTTTTTTTAAAGTTGCCATGGTAACAACAACAACTCGAGAAACGTAAGTCTAAATGACTACTTTTTGATTATTTTTCTGACAGCAGTACCTTGTAACGTCAAATGTGTAATAGTATATCATACACCAAGCGACTAAAGTGACCCATTTAATCCCACGGGTGGTGTTTGATTCCTGAGGACGGAGCGCAGCGGAGCCCGAGTGAAGCAATCCACCTAAGGGATTAATGTATACGCTATTTTTTGCAATTCCTGTAATTCTACATACATTTTTAATAAAAATAAAGACTACTTAGGATGGATTTTTACGAAACTTGGCTGGGCATCGAGGACGGACTTTTATGAAATGAAACTTGGTTAGACATCGAGGACGGACTTCCATTTTTTTGTAGTAATAATATAATAATAATATTTTATGGTTTCAAAGTGCACCAATAAAAAAATAGCGTAAAGTATTCGTGGATAACTGGTCTTTCAAACACTTGCTCTATTTCGAGCACTCTGACTGCGCCGTCGTGCTAGAAAATTCGCGGGTGTTTGAAATACCTCTTTATCCACTTATCCTTTAATATATACTATTTAAATTAACAACTTTTAGTATGAAATAGATATCAAAAGTTATTCCATTGTAATAACTTGTTTGATTTAAAATACAACAAATATTTTTTTGTTCTAGAAATAAGTCATAAAAAATATCTGTATGTGATACACTTTAGCAGAATAATATATTTGCCATCACTTCTTCCGTAGATTTCTTAGTTGGAATATTCCATCGCAAGATCAGGTTATCAGGTACCTATACTGAACAGTAAATTTTCAAATGGCATGAAAAGGGGCCAAGTTTTCAATAGGTTGGAAATTCAACCTATTATGGTTAATGGTCGCACTGAAATCAGATTTGGTATAAAAATAAATTAGTCATTGAACTAGTTGCATAAAGTTTTATTAAACAATATATGTAACCTTTTTAATATATCTGAACTATGAATTGCATTGTCTAATATTTATTAACTCAAGATGCACACCGAATCAATTTATATAAATAATTATTCACTCTTGAAAAAACAATTATTGGTTCTCTAAGATACCATATTCCTATCTAACTTGGACATTTTATCTTCTTTTACAGCATGTGCAACACAATTTTGCCAGTGAATATTGTAATATTTTCCAACACTTGTGTTCGAATTTGATTTAATTACAAAATTCTCCTGTGACTTCTCATTTTCAACTTCTCCTGTATAACACCATTCAAACTTCATTTCATATAAAAAACCACAGATAAATGTATAACAATTTCTTTTCTCCACAAAACTATATGCGTCGGCTGAGTATCAGCTGTCATATGACAGTTTCATTTAAATCTCTATTTTTTCCCATTGGTTACATTCTCACATAACGTTCCTTATTATCACCCACTTAAAACCACACATGAAAATATCCATAACAACATTTATTCAATTTTTCATCATTATACAAAAAACCGTTGTTAGTCAAGTCACAAAAAAAAGCACAAAGAGACATAACACACATCCTGTCATGAATTAATCATAGAAAAGTAAAAGATATCAATTGTATTATATAATAAGCGGTTGTGATATTCTTATTTGTGACGCAATATGAACAAAATGTAAAACTATACAGATATATAGTAAAGGTGCATGTAATCATCGGTTATCATTTAATAAAACATTCAATTCATCGACGTGTAAAAGTATTTATTATCCTCACATTAAGGCGATTGGTCCTTCAGAGCTCAGTACAATATAAGCGGAAACGACATTCCGCAATATTGCTTTTCCATCAAAAGAGGAAAACGCAAAACATGGCCCTTCTGTAGCCGGATCAAACCAGAAATAAGATAAACAAGAATTTAATCCTGAATTGAAAACAGATTTGGCGGTACAAATCCACAAGGAAAGTGAAATTCTTCGAGACAGTACGCAAGTTCGTAGTGGAAAGAACAAGACAAACAAGGTATATATGACAAAAAAAAATATTTTATTACATTGTTAATTTCAAATTTATTTTGGACATTTAATGACATTCTTTCATAACAATTTTGGAAAATAATCATTTAGATCATAAAATATTATTGAAATAACTAACATGACACATTGATTTGAATTTTATGTCAAATAATTCTGTCAAATAATTGAGATCATTGATAAAATGGATTCATTAAAAACACAACGTGCTAGTTGTAAGGCAGCAATTACACGTATTCATAGCTGGTTTCATAATAATTTGGAAGAATCAGACAAGTATGCTTTCAAATCACGCATAGATAATTTAGATAAATACTACTCTAAATATTCTGAAATTCAAGAGCAAATAGAAATCATAGCCTTAGATCCTGAATCAGAATTTGATGATAGAAGCCAAATTGATAAAAAATATTATGTATTACACTCTAGACTACAAAATGCTTACGATAAATTAAATTTTAAATTTAATCAAATTACTCAATCAACCTTATATTCTCATAATGAAACACATATTAGATTGCCGTCAATAGAGATACCGATTTTTTCTGGAGACAGCACAAAATATAATGCCTTTATAGAACTGTTCAATGCATTAATAGTGAACAATTCCCGGTTGACATCTAAAATTGAAAAATTTCACTATTTGAAATCATACTTGAAAGGTGACCCACTAAATTTAATTTCTGAATTACCAGTAAATGAAACTAATTTTGATGTAGCTTTAGACTTACTAAATTCCAAATACAATAATATAAGGCAAATTGTTACTGCCCATTTTAACCATTTAACGGCCTGTAATAATATATTAAAATGTAACGCACAACAATTAAGAATATTCACATCTGAAACTAGATCTATAGTAAAATCATTATTAAACTTAAATATCAGTAAGGAAGATTTATTCGATGCTTTAATTGTTCACATATTGAAAACAAAATTAGATTATAGTACTAAAAGATCTCTTGAAGAAAAAGAGATTGATCAACATTTAATCACTAGTGATATTTTTTTTGATTTTCTGGAGAAAAAATGTACCGTTTTGGAAAACTTGTTGACCCAAGATCCTAAACCTGATACATCCCATCATCATCGTAATCAGTCTTCTAATGTGACCACTCTACCCAACAGGGTAACCTTACTTTCAAATCAACACTCACTTCCTGAACAAAACTCGCCTCATAACAATGATCAACGCAATCAACCCTCGTCTAGTGCATATCATAGTCCCCTTTACCCATCTCCAACATGCTCATTTTGTAAAGAAATAGGCCACAGAATTTATTCATGCCCCCAATTCGGGATGCTCTCCGTTCCTGATCGGAACAACTACATTAGAGATAACAGATTGTGTTTTAGGTGTCTAGGTTATAAACACACAATCCTTAATTGTATTTCGGCAAAATCATGCTCCATGTGTCAAAAAAGACATCACACTTTACTCCATTTAAACAATTCTCGCCCTAGACAAAACTCTGACACAAGACCTGTCGACAGAAATGGCACTCTGATCGTCGCCATGACCCATTCCTTTCATTCCATATTAAATGAACCATGCAACCTACACTCTCTCGCAACCCAACCTTCAACTCAACATTCACTCGCTGATCATTCGTTACCCAACTCACTTAAAAGGGACACCTTTAATCAGCTCTCTTGTAGTACAACTCATAGCTCTAACCCTATCAACATTTCAATATGCTCATTCTGTAACAACGCAGGTCATAAAATTTATTCTTGCTCACACTTCAGAACACTCTCTACATTTGACCGCAAAAAATACATACTAAATAACAAAATGTGCACAGCATGTCTGGGCTCGAGACACACGTTCACCCATTGCTCGTCTACCGGTGTATGTGCCATTTGCAGAAACAAGCACCACACTTTACTTCACTTAACCCCTCACATTCACAAACAAAACACATCAGTGAGATCTTTGAACATAAACCCTAACCATTCACCACCAATGCAAAAATATCCAGAATATTATCGTCAAGAAACTTACTGGACAAGACTCATTCACAATACCTTACGGATAACCCCTCTCATACTCATTATACTCATTTTTCTGGTGTGACCACACCACTTTCAAATCACAACTTACCCTCAAAAACACTCTTAACTCATAAAGAAATAATTTTCAAAACAACACTTACACTCGAATAAACGATTCACTTTCTTACTCAACGCTCTTTCAGTGCAGGATAGCACTCATTCATTACTTAAACTCTTTCTCGTCAAGAAAACAAAACCTTTAGTCCTCTGGAAGAGGACAGTGAAACTTATATACTTGACACTTAAGAAAAACATAAAAAAACTTTGTGAAAAACTTAAACTTATACTTAGACATTGAGAAACAAATACTTTAACATTTAAAACCCTGGACGATTAAAAAAGCTTAGACACATGAAAATTACTCTTATGTGAATACCTGGATAAAGGTATTGAAAAGAAGAAGATAACTTGGTTAAAAAGATGAAGATGATACTTGGTTGAAAAGATGATGATACTTGGTTAAAAAAGAAGATGCATGGTTGAAGAAGATGATACTTGGATAATATAAACACTTGGGTGACGTTTAGAAGAAAACGGCATCCCCCCTTACTCATATGTTACTTAAACAATCACATTGACGATACTTTGAAGTTAAAAAGACTTGACAAAAACATTATATACATATCTTACCCTCCTTTTCTTGACGAGAACAGAAATAACTCTCCTTTACCTTAATTAAAACATTTTAAAAACTCATTCTTGCCCGCAAAAGAGTCGGGTCCCCTTAACACAAACATCTATAATCATAAAAACATATCCAAAAACAATCTCAAAAGAGTTAGAAAAAACTCTCATCATGCTTATACACTCGTGGTCACTACCTTACATTTACTTTCATGCTAACTCACACTTACATTATTACTTGCACTCGCATACAATTGCACCTTAATCAAACTTATACTCATACTCATATTGGCAGTCACATTTAAACTCACATTCGTAATACCTTTACATTTATTCGTATTCACATTTGCATACATTCTTATCGTTTACAACTCTAGTCCATTTCTAGAGTATATTGCATACATAACTATCCTTTACAACTCTAGTCCATTTCTAGAGTATATTGCTTACATTATTATCATTCACACCTCTAGTCCATTTCTAGAGTACATTGCAAACTTTCGTACCCTTAAAAAACAAGAACTAGCATACATCTAGACCCCTTGTTCATTCGTTACATTCATGACGTTAGAGTCCTTACACCACTCTAACATAATTTCTTATATTCATGATATTAGAGTCCTTACAACACTCTAACATCAACCCTAAATATTCATTCGTTACATTCATGACGCCAGAGTCCTTATACCACTCTGACACTAACATTAAGTTATTTTTACAACCCCTATACATTTATATAATTATTTACATTATTCACTTTCAATCATAATCCTGTATCAGAGCCCTATACACTCCTCACGCTATCTAACTCTTTCATTAACATCAGCATTCGATGTCTGATATCAATCATCTCTCACCTTTCATCCATTTTTCCCGCTCCCAAAATATGTTCGAATTTGATTTAATTACAAAATTCTCCTGTGACTTTTCATTTTCAACTTCTCCTGTATAACACCATTCAAACTTCATTTCATATAAAAAACCACAGATAAATGTATAACAATTTCTTTTCTCCACAAAACTATATGCGTCGGCTGAGTATCAGCTGTCATATGACAGTTTCATTTAAATCTCTATTTTTTCCCATTGGTTACATTCTCACATAACGTTCCTTATTATCACCCACTTAAAACCACACATAAAAATATCCATAACAACATTTATTCAATTTTTCATCATTATACAAAAAACCGTTGTTAGTCAAGTCACAAAAAAAAGCATAAAGAGACATAACACACATCTTGTCATGAATTAATCATAGAAAAGTAAAAGATGTCAATTGTATTATATAATAAGCGGTTGTGATATTCTTATTTGTGACGCAATATGAACAAAATGTAAAACTATACAGATATATAGTAAAGGTGCATGTAATCATCGGTTATCATTTAATAAAACATTCACATCATCGACGTGTAAAAGTATTTATTATCGTCACATTAAGGCGATTGGTCCTTCAGAGCTCAGCGAAAACGACATTCCGCAATATTGCTTTTCCATCAAAAGAGGAAAGCGCAAAACAACTTGCATTATGTGCTTCTGTACATCTTTTATTTTAAATGTAATATTTTTGTCTGCTACTTAAAATCGAATTCTTTCATAAATTTATGTAATAATGAACGAGCTATTTGTGGTAAATCTGGGCATTTCTTTATTTCACTTCACACTTTATCTAAAGTTGGAATTTCATCTTTAAAAACGAAATTTTGAACGATACCTCAATTATATTTTTAGTCGTGTCATCGAATGTTTTAACAATTTCTGGATGACTTCCACGATGGTTAGAAGAAACAATTGTTCCAGTATTTCTATATTTTTTGACAGTACATTGATTTAGTAAGTGCTAAAAAGTAAAATTTGTACACGTTAACTATGGCAGTCATCTTTGTCCCTGGTTCATCATTTAAGATTTGTTTATACATATTTACAATGTTTTGTTTCTCTGTAGATGATACGTAGCCTAAACTTACAGAATTCCTTTTTGGGGGCGAAAGAAAAAGTCTGGTAGTAATTGGAATAAATAGTATCCGAGTCCTTTTTCAAATTAGTCCTGACACTGTTTTTATATTTTAATAAAACAATAACAAGAAACCAAGAACGCCATAAATAAAAAATGGACGTTATTTGTTTACAATTTACACAATTGATTGATCATATGTCAAAAGTGCTGAGTAAAACCGGCTACAATCTGACCAATCGGGAATCTACATAATTGCCAACTTAAATCCAAATCAGTCCTCCTAGTTTACAAACAGGATATAGTACAAAAAACAACGTAGGTAACTTGCTAATATTTCGATTTCTGATAGGTTTAAAAAAGTTTGAGATAAAAGTTATACGAAATAAATCAAGCTATTAGAATAAGTCACTTAGAAATATACAGGGTGCACCATTACTCCATAATAGCGTGATGATATATTTTTTATATAGTACTTGTGCTTCTGACTTTATTATTTCTCAAGTTACTAGATTTTGATAATAAAATTATGAATTTAATGAAAGTATGACCTTCTTATGTCAATTAATAGATAAGCTATTAATTTTATCCGAATAGATGTTCAAAGTGGAAACCTTATTCTATTTGGCAATATCCAAGTCTATTGTAAAGAGCTGATGTAGCATTACGCAACTGTTCATTTGTTATTTGTCGGGTTGTTATCAGTATTATAAGTCTTAAATCATCCAGATTATCCGGTTTTGTTTCGTACAAAATGTTTTTGAGATATATCCAAATAAAAAATAATCTAATGCTTATAAATCGGGATATCTTGCTGGCTACTCTAATTTTTCCCTTCTTCAAACTACCTGTCTGGGAAAATTTCATTTAAGTAATTCCGAACATCAACGCTAAAGTGTTCTGCTGAAACCAAATGTCATGGAAATTATAACCAACGGCATTCCTTATTGGAGGCACAGTTTGATTTCTCAACAAATCTAAATACTTTTGCCGATCCAAATTATCCTCTATAAAAAAATGGACTAATAACAATGGCGTTGATAACCTGCCCAAACGTTAACTTTTATAGGCATTTCAATTCTACTTTCTCGAATTCATTTAATATTAGTATCACTCGAATGGGGAGTAAGGGGTAGGATGCGCCTAATATAGCCTCCCCTATTCAAATGTCAACCTCACCTTCGAGTGGTGCTCCCTATTAGATGACTAACGAGGCTCTGACGACCGAATGATTGCCGGTATAAGCAATCCCCCATTTACTGGCCAACAGCCTCGGCTGGAAGAGCCAGTGAATGGAAGGGCACTCTTTTGTCCTAGGGTTGGGAAACTGGCTCTAAAGGCGGATGAACCAAGAAATTAGTCAACGGCATAAGAATACGGAAGGCAACGGGAAACCACCGTATTAAGGATCTGTAAGAGAACCCGAGAGAACCAAAATGACCTCATTTAACTCGAAATAATCCGGAGGTAAAAATAGTTCCCCAATCGGATCTCCGGGGGGAACAGAGTTAAATGATAAAAAAGAAGTCGGAATAAATCTACGAAGAAAGATCATAATTGGTACATGGAACGTAGAAAGTATATATGAAGCTTGGAAGTTGGCTAATGTAATACAAGAAATGGACAGGTTGGAAAATATATATCCTTGGAGTAGCAGAGACATGGTGGCCAGACGTAGGAAAATGTGTAACACAAGGAAAAGTCTTTTTCTATTCAGGAAACCAAGACAGAAATCATCGGAAAGGAGTTGGGATAATCATTCCTGAAAAACTATATCCGAGTGTAATTAACTTTCTCCCACACTCAGACCGCATGGGATTACAGCATTACTTAGATTGAAAACAAATCCGGTTAATATTACAAGTATACGCCCCCACCGCAGAGGCATCAGAAGGCGAATTTGAAGAATGCTATGAAGAACTGAGACAACTAATCCATAAAAACGTTAAAAAACACAATAAAACTCATACTAGGCGACTTCAAAACTAAAGTGAGAATTGGCGTACCAGATGAACTAGTAGGCCCTCATGGATTGGGAGAAAGGAACGAACGAGGTGGACGGCTACACCAGTTTTGCAAGAGGAGCACATGAAAATAACTAACACTTAGTTCAGACTACCACCCAGGCGTCTCTACACATGGAGAGTCCCAGCAGACTGTCCCGAACATATAATTAGAAACCAAATAGACTTCATATTGATCAACAAACTATTCGGAATATCAGTAACAAGAACATGTACATACCCTGGAGCCGACGTCCCAACAGACCATGTCCTTCTCATAGCAGAAATAAAAATAGCTAATAATAATAAACCAAAACAAGAACCAAGGATATATTATGATAGAATTAATGACGACACCACCAAAAGCAAAGTAGGCAATAAATTAAATGAAACATCAACAACTTTAGCCCTGTCACAATCAGCAGAGGAGATGAACCTTGACAACACATGGAAAGACATTTCTCCAACATCTAAAATGATCAAGTGCAAATGGCACAAGACAACGCACATAGGAAAGCTATCTGGGAACAATATATTGGCAACCTCTTTGCAGATGAAAGACCACGGTTAGAAGACATCTTGGAAGAGGATTTGTCTGGATCGCCAATCGCAATAGAAGAGATTACTAGAGAATAAAAAGCTCGAAGGATAAGAAAACGGTTGGGCCAGATCTAGTTCCTGTTGAACTGCTTGAATTATTAGACAGCGAACGTATTAAGATACTTCATAGGCTTTTCAACCAAATGTACAACAAAGGAAAATTCCCAACTAAATGGCTTACGTCTCTTTTCATCCCACTTCCGAAAAAGAACAACGCAACAAAATGTGAAGACCACAGATTGATCATCTTGATGAGTCACACTCTTAAAATATTTCTGAAAGTCATTCACTACAGAATTTCCACAAAATGCGAAAGCGTTATTGGATCCTCTCAATTCGGTTTTAGAAGGGGTCTCGGTACAAGAGAGGCACTAGTCGCAACTCATGTATTAATTCAGAACTGCTACGACCAGAGAAAAAATGTAGTGATGTGTTTTATAGACTATGAAAAGGCGTTTGACAGAGTGTAACATCACAAATTCGTTCAAAGGCTATGGCAACTTGACATAGATCAGAAAGATATACGCTGTATTGAAAACATGTACTGGAACCAAACAGCTGCAGTAAGAGTTGACAACGAGGCCACAAATGCGCAGAAAATCCTTAGAGGTGTAAGGCAGGGTTGTATCCTCTCCCCAGTCCTGTTTAACGTATACTCTGAAAATATCTTTCTAGAAGCTCTCGAAGGACAACAATTGGGCATCAAAGTAAATGGTATATGGATCAACAATATATGGTATGCAGATGCCACAGTCCTGATAGCAGATAACATGAATTACCTCAACAGTCTTCTAGACATAGTAGGAATACATAGCCGGTTGATGGCGATTAACATCAATATAAAAAAGACAAAATTCCTAATAATCACCCGTAAATTAGATGATTTCCAGAATGCAAAGCTATCATACAATAGTGAAGACATAGAACGGGTAAAAAAGTTTTTATGCATGGAAACCTGGCTATGTGAAGACTGGTCTTCAGACGTGGAAATAAAGTGCCGGATACAAAAAGCGAGGAGCTCATTCATGAGATTCAAAAACGACTTCACGAACTCTGACTTCGACCTCAATCTCAGAATAAGATTCACAAAAAGCTACGGATGGTCCATCTTATTATATGGCATGGAAGGCTGAACTCTGAAGGTGAATACCATGAACAGACTGGAGGCACTTGAAATGTGAATCTATCGAAGCATCTTGAAAGTTCCATGGACGGTAAGAAAAACCAACGAGGAAATTCTGAGGAGGGCAGGAAGAGAACGTGAATTGTTGAACACGATAAAACGCAGGAAAACAGCGTAATTGGGACATGTGATACGCAACGAGAGATACCAGTTGTTATAACTATTAATAGAAGGAAAGATAGATATGGAGTCCAAAAACTAATAAGGAACGTATATGCTAGTGCAACAGTTTTTCGCTGTTCATCACACCGGCTAAATATTGTTGCTAATTATCTTCATTCAGTTCCTCAAATTTAAAACAGTATCGGTGTAATTAACGAAGTAATTAATTTTTTAGGGACAGTCCAAAGCTGAAAGCACTTGTTACCAATGTCCCACTTCAATCAGAGATTATATGGTCAGTCAAGTACTAATCAATAAGAATGTGTCATGAACATTTTCTTAGTATAAAGGAAACTACAAAATATATCAATGGATCGGACCCTCAATAGCCAGACTAGACAAAACGCTAAATAGCTATTTAATTCTATATCAGAACCAGTCTTTTTAAAAAGTCTCACAATAATTTCAAAATATTTTTTTTTCGTACCACCTACGACTTGTTCAATTGAACGTACAGAAAATCTATATTGAGAGAGGGTCGGACAGTCGCAAATAATGTGTTCGACAGTCTCATCTTCTTGTTCACATTCTCTGCAAAGTGGAGTATCAGAAAGACTCAGTCTAAAGAGGTGTTTTCGTAGGTGGCAGTGACCAGTCAGAATACCCGTGGCTGTTCGTATGCTCTGCCTGTTCATAGTCACGTATTTTGTCGCTACTTTGCTATTCGGATACAGTTCCTTGGTAAGTCTGCAGCCTTCTGCGTCGTTCCATCTACCCTTAAACTTATTAAGGTCAGCTGTTGCTGACGCCAATAGTCCAATGAAAGTGTGGGGTCCCAAGAGTTTTTGGGATGCTGCTTTTCTCTCTGCAAGTCTGCAATACGGTTTCTTTTCGATTTCCCGTGGCCCTTGAGATCCTGCCTGAAGTGACCATGTGCTAGTAGTGTTTGTCTATTATCCGTGAAAATGTAAATATTATTACCTGTGGTGTTCATTTTGGTAATCTCTTTTGCAACGATGCAGATAGCAGTGAGCTATGTTTGAGCAGCATTTGCATTGCAGCATACCGCCCATTTTATGTTTAGATTCAGGGGTTTGAGATCCTGAGCCTACATTGGTTTTAGACCCATCTGTGAAAATACGAATTGCGCCTTCTTCTAATGGGTCTTGTGCGTTATTATTAACGATTACCTTGTAGGGTCTGTGAACAGTATATCGCGGTGGAATAGAGTCAGTATTGGCCTTCAGCAGTGGAACCTCTCTGAGAACCTCACGCCACAAGTTACGTCTCAATTCACCCGATCCTACATCAGGTTGTATACCGGTAGAGCGTAGACGTGTTATGGTCATCAAAACAACCTCCTTGATGTGTATGTCAAGAAGAGTGAGACCAAGGATCACATCCATAGCTCTCGTTTTCGGACGACTGTCACTTGGTTTGCTTTAACTCCCCAGGCAATCGCACCGTACGTTAGCATAGATCTAATCATGGCAGTGTAGATCCAGGCAGTGACCCTAGGCGACATTCCCCAGGTACGGCCGACGGTTCTGCGACACTGTTCACCCTTAACTTATTGCGAAGGTGATTCCTAAATATTTCACCTCTGAAGAAAAGTTAAGTTTGGTTTTAGGAGCTTTGAGGCTTGATGTTTCACAAGCTTCCTTTTTTTCGTTAAAAGAACCATCTCCGTCTTTTTCGGATTTATTGACAGTGAACGGTCTTTGCACCATTATTCTATGATAATGAGGGCCTCTTGCATTAAAGCGCAGAGTATCTCCTCGAATCTTCCTGTTAACAGAATCATTAGGTCATCTGCAACAGTTATTGTGTAGAAGTTGCCACCGTTGAGACGGCTGAACGATAAGGAGTCTAAGACCATGTTTCACAGTAGTGGCGAAAGTACTCCTCCCTGTGGACAAACTTTTACAACCAAGCCTCAGCTGGTTACATCGTCTACGCTGATTTTTATTACTCTTTTTGAGAGCATGTTATGTATCCAGCCATTCATGGTTTGGGGGATCTTCTTGTTGGCAAGTGCGTTTGTTATTTTAGGAAAAGTGGTTTTGTCACTCACCTTCTACGTGTATAAATACACCCAGTGTGGACTCTTTATTTTCCAGCGATCTCTCGATGCGGCCCGCCACGAAATAAAGATCCGAATCGGTAGACTTCCCCTGGACTGTATGCATGTTGATTTGGATGCAGTGGATTTTATGATCTCGTTACATCTTATATATGTTGTTCGCACAGCCTCCCCATCAGGGTCTTCATTGAAAACGAAGTGGGGCTGATGGGTCGATATGCTTCTTGGGGAGAAGCTAGAAATGACCACCTCAGTCTGTCTGCGTCAATCTGTCGCGATATACGCCAGTCATCGTACATCGGGTAGCGATTCTCCTCTTCCTCCCAGGTTGCCGTGTTTGCGGTTATGGAGTAAGTGTTCTATCTGTCTTTCAACTGACTCAAGGACGTCTCTATTCATTAATATTTTTTCCGATGAATGGGATATCTCCACAATTTAGTCAATGATGTTTGAATCTGAGTTCGTGAAATTGCATTTCATTGTCTGGTTTCTGAAACGTACCTAATTTTTTTCGAACTCTTCGTTAGGCTCTTGTTTGAGCAAGCGAAATATATGACGTTCATATATCGTACTTTGTTTCGGTGCAAAGTTGTCGTTCAATTTAGCTATTGCAATCGCTAGACATCATTAGCTTCAGACTCTTATAGATCGATAAGGGTAACCTAATTTGCTTTTTTTACTAATATGTCTTGTACTGTTTCTTATTAATTTATTACTTTGTATATAACCTTCACACAATTTGTTAACTATTACTATGCGTCACATTCATAGAGTCTGCATTGAAAAATGTTTAAGCCTTTGCTAGGTGTCTCGTTCGTAGTATCTAATATTTCTTCATCTTCATTAATAGTCTCTAATGAGGTTTGTTAGCTTATGCTATTTATCTTATTCATAACCTCTAATAATACTTGTTAATTTTTTGCTACGTAAGTATCTCATTCTTTCTCTAAGTTAATGCTAAGTTTCACTTTCATAGACCTAAATAACTAGTGCTAGTAGTGGTTATATAGTTATCAGGTTACTCCTTAGCACATGAATATTCCTATGAATTTCCTTACCTTTTACCTCGTCGCCAAACTGTAGTGTCTTCTCTATACTGTCTATAATTTTCGAGTAATGGCCGCATCGACGGTGTGTCGATCTAACAGATGCAGACTTATAGCAGAATAAAGTCAAGTTGTCCTGATTATTAGACAAATTATAGAAATCAAAATTATTCACAAATAGGTCATACGTCCTATTATGACCATTAGATTGCACAAAACAGGTGCTTTCGTGTAGCTCTGTGGAAGAACAAACGTTCTGTATTTGCCAGAACAGTTTCATCGTTATTTGGAAACAGCCAAAATTGTGCCGAAACACCAGAAAACGTTTTGTATAAAAACATTTTTTCCATTAAATAAGACCCAAAATCAAGAAAATGTAATTAATAAAATATAAATAAAAAAAATAATTAGTAATAAGTAACCTTCAACATCGTTTCAAAGGATTTATGTTATAATTATTATGATAAAGAAACAAGACTTTGTTTTAAATCTACAGATTTTTTGCATACTTCAAGTGATACATGGTCTACTATACGGTAAACTTCAGAAGCTGTATTTTTTGCTCACGCGTTATTTATTCAGTTATCACTAAATTAGCGTGTTTACGGCAACACTGTAAATGATTCGCATGTGATCAGTGACGTCACAAAATGTCTGCGTTGGAGAACATTTTGTGAAGACAGGAATTTCGACGTTTTCAATAGAGTAAAAATAAGTGATAACCCTAATTTCTAACGATGACCTCCGTAGATATTTTGCTGTAATCCAATAATTTTCGACCCCCCTAGTATTATACCAGTTTTTAGGGTTCCATGTGACCCGGCCCCCTACATTAGCATTTTACTTATGTAAAAACACCGAATACTACTCTACTCTTCGTAGAGTAGTATTCGGTGTGTAAAAAGTTATTGCACTTGTAGGTAGACTTTGACGTCGGCGTCAGCGCTATCGGTACTATGACGTAGAAATGTTGCTTATCCTTTTTGTAGATTTATATTGGAATTAAATTCACATACATAGGGACCCATGTCTCCAATTGGCAACTAGGTATTCATTCGTTTAATACAGGCTTCTAGCAATTGCAAATCCTAAATAACATAACAGGATAAACAAAACATGTCTAATTTAGTCACTAGAATAGATACCCTACCTATTATATTAACGGTATAACGGTGATGGAAATGGAAGTACTGTCCATTAATTGGGTATAGGAAAAAAATACAAAAAATCAATTTTTTATTTAATACCTACTTTGAACCAGAGTTATTATACCTTAAGTAGGTAATAACTTCAAACACAAAGGATCTTTATGTTTGTTTGTTGGCTAAATATATTGATAGTCTTTTCTATGCTTCACCCTCCCTAATCTATGGCTTCACCTCATTACATACATGGCTGTTGAATGTTCAGTTACCTTTTTATTTGTACATTATAAAAGGGTCATAAAATCATTTCTATAACTCTCAGGTTCCCTTAAATTTAAATAATATACAAATTAATCAAAAATTGATAACTTCCAATTTCTTTGCATTTATTTAAAATGTTTGTTAGGGTAGAAATAAACAATATTTTGGTTATACAGTGAGGGAGTACCTATATATAATCTGTGATACAGCGTCCGATTTGTACTTGAAAACATTATTTGTTAACTAACAACTGCTGTAATGTATCCAGAATTAATCACCTGCCTGTCGAAGCAATAAAATGTGATGGATATTCTAAAAATCCACGTGTATCATTGGCGCACCTAATCAATTTCAATGTCAAACAATAGGACATATGTATATACCTAAAGCTTCTTTATAAAGTGGAGTTCAATGAAAAATATTTTTAAAAGTTAACCCTGACTTTTAAAGGACTAAAATAGGAAACGTGTGTACCTAGGTCTAAAAATCACAATTTCCACCAGAGTCTTTCTGTTGGTAGACCAATAGACAGACCATCATGATACAATCTTTGATTGTATCATGGTAGACCTCAGACCAATTCGTTGGTTTATTGGCAGGTCAAGCGAGAAGTGCCCTGTGTTAAAAAATATCAAAAGGCCAAAGTTTTTATGTTTTTGATACAATCAAACTTTAATTCAAGTATCACTTTAAAAAAAATTTTCATAAAAATATAAAACTTTTCCTATTATATAGGCAACTAGTTTTACTCTATTTGAAATAATTGACAGACAAAAATATATATTAATTTTCTGGCGAAAAATTTCGAAAAACTATTGTAGTGTTCATATTTTGTGAAAATAAACAATAGTTAAGTTTTAAAGGGATCGTTATCCGTAGAAAACAAGACTTGTATTTTATCTCTGTAGTAATGTTCGTTGTCAATTGATTTAAACTTTAAACTGGAGGTAATAAAGTATCAACATACCTATTAACAAATTGTAGATAAAATGGAAAATCCTTCCTTAAAATATATTACAAATCCATATTTTGGAAAGCCTCCCGGAAAACAGAACAGTGCAAGTATTTTATATATTAATTTCTATTTCTAAATAAAAAAATATACATACGCACGTGCATATTTTTAAGGTTATGGTTTTAATAACATAATTTTTCAGATTTTACAAAATAATGGGGAACCTCACATAGCAAGTTTTAATTACATGGTAAATTTAGGTCTAACCGAGGCTATTAATGATTTAAATACAGTAGAATTCAAACTAGATGATAGAAAAATCAAACTAGCAATTAGCAACTATTCTTTTAATAAACCAGAGGTGCCCCCTGAGATGGTACTAGTAAGGAATAAGACAATTTATCCAACGACTTGTAGACAAAGTGCCAATACTTATAAAGGAAAATTATTTGTAGAGGTTGATTGGTTTATAGATGGCGAACAGCAACAATCATTTACTAAAGACTTGGGAGAAATACCAGTCATGGTAAAGGTAAGTAAGTTTTTAAATATTTTTATTCAATTTTTCTTTTGCCTTGGATCAATACCATGGCATCGTTTACACATTTACAATTACAATATAAAACTAAAACCTATTTCGCATTATTTTCTAATATGGCTAGTGCCTTTAGCCATTTTATAAACTGGCTGAACAAGTACGAGCCGTATTTTCAGACAGGGATATTGCATTCCAGCAGAAAAGAAATACTCAAACCCAACAATTTGTTGTATTAAATGTATTTCAAAAATATAGAATGTTGAAATACATCTATTCATTTTTAATATGTTATTATTTATTGCGGCCCGGCCCGCTGTAATGGCATCTGCTGTTACATTTCTAGCCACTTTTGAAGCACTGACATCTTTTATTATTAAATTGATTTTGCTTGGTTTGCGTAAACATTCTTTGAAACCCTGTCCCCCCAAACTGGGAAACTTGGCTCAGATCTTCTCTTAAAATTGGGTTGCTATCAGGAATATCCAAAGAAATATCAGAAATAATATAGTAGTGTCCAAGCAAATCATCTATTTAAGTGTCCTTTTTCCGTACCTATTTGATAAACTTCATTTTGAGCATTCCTTAATTTTCCCACAAACATTGTTTGGGTTAAGAAGACCTCTAACTATTTTATGTACCTTGATAGTGACCTGATCACTTACTTGCAGGTCTTTTAATTTTAGTTTTGTACTTTAGAGCATCTTCTCAACCACTCTTTTCATTCCTGTCACACATTTTCTTCTTTCACTTGCTTGTTCTTTTTGCACATTTCACACTTATGCTCGTCTTCATGAGATTATTTCTCATTAACACAGGAACATATTAAACATGTTACACTAACATTATTGGTGTCCTTTCTACCTTCGCTAGCACTCTCTGGTTTATTGAAGTTACTGATGAACCAGCTGCTGCCCAGAGTTGTCTTCAATAATTATGTTTTCATTACCCTAAGGATAATTTCTAAATCATCTAACCCATCGTTTATAATAATAAGAATATTAACAATGCCCATACTATCCACCCCTACATTATTTGTCACGATCTCTTGTAAAATTTCTTCCATGGTTGTCACATCAGATATATTTTTTGGAAGGCCTTAAAAGCTCTTCTAGATCTTCTTCAGTTGTTAAAGACTCAATAGCCTCAGCTGGTAAATTAGTGGAATATAGCCCAACTGGAAAGTCAACTCCAAAAAGAGCATTATATGGGGACCTCCCTATTACTCGATGATGAGAAAAAGTATTTGTCCATTGCACAAAATAGCATCTCAAAGACCAGTTTTGACTACTGAGTCTTTAACAACTGAAGAAGATCTAGAAGAACATACTAAAAATTATGAACATAATTGTTATTGTAATTTCTTACAAAGGGCTATCGACCCTGGTCCTTCTACCCATTAAATTTACATATTTTATAATACATAAGGACATATAATATTGTTAAATTAAGTAACAAATTTGATGATGTGAAATAAAAGTAATACTTAGGTTCACTGTGAAAGTTCTTGTATACTTTCCCATAGTGTATTATCTGGATATTTCCATCTTGATATTCTGTTTTCCCTGGTGATACAGTATTTGGTCATAAGGAGTGTGCTCTATTCGTTTTTTGCAAATTTTTCTGCATGTTTTTGTTTACGTTCATTTAGGGATGTGATTTTTGTTAGTTCATATAATAGCTGATTTGGAGGATTATGTAGAGTATTCCTTGGTTGGCGGATTTTCTTGATTTTTCTAATTGAGGATGTTTCTGCGATCCGTAGCATATGTCCGGTATAAGATTGTGTGTTCAGGAGAATGATATATTCCAATGTAGGTCGGCATATAAGTTGGTAAATTTTGCTGCCACTTTCAATGTTGATTCTTCGGTTTTTATATGATAGGGAACGGAAATGACAGGAACGGGTAATGGTATTTTTCTTTATGTTCGAGCAGTGAGCTTTGAATTTTAATTTGCTGTCGAGTAGTATTCCTAGGAAAAATTTTTCAGTCGGTGATGAAACATGATTAATTGTGATTTCGATGGATTAGGAAGTACTCTCCATTTATTAAACCAGATCATTGTGTTACTGGTAAATCCCTGAAGGTTTTCTGCTGCTTGGTTTGTATTTTTAGCATGACAAACCAACACTGTGTCGTCTGCATATTGTAACATGTATTTGTCTTTCTTGAAGTGTTCTGGATCTTTATTATAAATATTGGCACAGAATATATTATATAATATTGGCGACAGAGGAAAACCCTGGGGTAATCCTTGTACATTTGTAAACTCTTTTGAATATTTGTCATTTATCTTTTTACCCTGATTTTTCTCTTAATTATTATGTTTGTTATAATTCTGATTAGGTACTCCGATACCTTCATTTCATGAAGCTTGTATATCAACCCATAATGCCAGACACTATCGAACGCTTTTTGTATGTCTAGAAATAATACTGCCGTTTTTCCTGGATGTACTGTCGAGTTTTTTTGTTTGAAGCCGAACTGGTATCCAGATATTTTATTTTTGATTTCTTCGAGGAGTTTTGCTATTATAATTTTTTCTAGATTCTTGCCTAGGCTGCTAGGTAAGGTTATTGGTTGATAATTTTGTACTCTTGTATGGTCTGTATTACGCTTTCAAATATTTATTATACTTCCTTTTTTCCAGCATTCTGGGTAATTGTGATTAGTTAAGCAGTATTCATACATCTTAATGATGTATTGATGTAAGTTATAGTTAAATTTTCTCAGAATACCTTTTGTGATAGTGTCATAACCTGGAGTAGTGTCTTTTCCTTTATGTAAACTTATAAAATAGTCTTCTTTGTCTATGGTTTGCATAGAGATTTCTACATTTCGGTTAGTGTATTTGTGCATCAATTCTTGTATATTGTGGTAATGTTGTTGATTGAAGTTGGGATGAGTACACTCTTTACAGGTTTCCTCATAATATGTGGAAAACATTTCTAATGTTTCTTCGTCAGTTATAAATAGTCTGTTATTTTCTTCAATTATTGACTAAATATTATTGGTTTGTTGTTTATATCTGCTGAACTTAGCAATTTTGCGCCAGTATGTTTTTTCTTTCTTATTTATTTCTTCACAAGTTTCTATACATTTATTTGTTTTGTATTCCCAAATTAGTTTTTATATATGTTTATTAAAGTTATTCATTTGTATTTTCAACTCTGGAATCTGATTTATTCTAAATTCTCTGTGTAGCCCTCTTTTTTCTTTTATCAGTCTAATTATAAACGGCGGCAATTCGTGAGTATCTGGTCTGGTTTTTAAATTTAGGCGAATTTTCCAAGATTGCCTCAGTTAGTTTTTTGTTCAAGTGTATGATATTTTCTCTAGAAATTTCGTGGTATTTATTTATATGGTTGTTCATTATTCCATTTACTTTCTCAATGTCACACTTTTTTATATTATATTTATCAGCTGGTGTATACTAGATCGGATTAATGTCCACGTCTAATTTGAATGTTATGCTCAAATGGTTAGAGCCGATCTTGGTGTTACCTCAACACTGGTGATGTTATTTTTAAGATTTTCTGTGTGCAGAAATATATCTGGTGGAGTGTCTCTCCCGTGCTCTCTTAGAAAAGTGTCCGGTGTTATGCACTGCACAAACCTTGTGTTTTCATAAAGGTGTTTATTTGTTTTGCATTGGCATTTAGATCTCCTATAATAAGACAATATTTATACAAGGCGACTTTTGTGAAAATTGTGTCTTCTATATGTTGGATGTAGGGTGTATGTATACTAAGAATATGTGTATTCAGTCATCTTTAATAATAATAATAAGAATATTTATTTAGGAAACCCTAATATACATAAAAATTTAAAATCTAAAAAAAGAATTACAATATCGTAGTTAAATACAACTTGCACACTAAGTATACACTAACACAAATGTGACATAATTAGTTTATAATAACGTTGAAGGTACTGAAAAGAACTGATTCAAAATATTAAAACACATTGCAAAACAGCGCAATTCAGCACCTACACAAATTTACTAAACTGTTTCATATTCATCTTTATACAAGAATGATAAATGTCTTTTGAATTCAGAAAGACTTTTTGATATTATTCGGTAAATTATTGTAAGTAATAAATCCTTTAAAGAATAAAGTTTTCACATTATATATACTATTTTGAGTATTTACATATAAATTATTCTGGTTTCTAGTATCATATGTGTGAATTTGATTAGCAAATACGATAAATTTACTAAAATATATCGGCAATAGATTGTGTAGCATTTTGTAAATATAAACCATAGTCAAGTATTTCAACCGTCTCTCAACAGTAAACAACTGCAAAGTTTGGAGCATCAGTGATACAGGAATGATTCTACTACACCTTAAAATAACTCATTGCTCGATTTTGTAACATTTGTAATTGACACATCTTATTTAAATCAAGGAAGAATAGCAATGTTGGACAATATTCAAAATGAGGTTGAAGGATGGTTTTGTATACAGTAATTCTTGAATTTAAGCTTAAGTGTTGTGACACTCTTGAAAAAAAATATAGCTTTTTCAAAATTTTCTTCCTAATATATTCAAAGTGACTATTAAATGACAAGATATTATCTAACCTAAATCCTAAATATTTAAACTCTTTTACGATCTCAATTTTTTCATTATCTATGTTGACATTAATGTGATCAATATTTATTTGTTTGTATTTATGTGGTGTAGTAATTATCATAACTTTGCTTTTATTCACATTTAGCTTTAATTTATTCATTTTTAAATAGGTATGTATACTCCTTAAAACATTATTAATTTTTGCTATAGCTTTGTCTAAATTTACATCACTAACTGAAATTAAAGTGTCATCATCAAAAATATGAATATAGTCACACTTATCCATGTCATTTACATACATTAAGAAGAGTAGAGGACCTAGAATACTACCCTGAGGAACACCATGCTTAACCTCAATAGCTGATGACATTGTATCGCAAACTTTAGTTATTTGTTTTCTATTTGTTAGGTACCCCTTAATCCAATTAAACACTTTACCCTTTATACCATATCGCTCCAATTTTTTAAGCAGTATTGCTCTATTAACATTCTCAAATGCTCGTCTTAGATCCAATGATACTGCTATAGTATACAAATGTTTTCTAATGTTATTTTTCCACTCAGTGACAATCAGCTGAATAGCTGATTCACATGAATGCTTGGATCTAAAACCAGACTGGTTAACAAATAATAAACAATTTGAATTAATATGTTCTAATAGTTGTTGGTAAACCACGAATAATACTTTTTCTACAAATGGTAACGAATTAATTGGTCTGAATTCACCACTTTTAATTGTATTAGCAACCTTTTCAATAGGCGTGACAATACTAGTTTTTAATTCCTCAGGAAATGTACCACTTTCCACTGATACATTTACAAAGTGACACCACACATGCCCAATAACTTCAAAAGAATTTTTTATGATTTTACTATTTAGTTCACAAATTGTACTTCCTTTATTTTCTAAATTCTTTATAACTATTCCCAAATCGTGTAAAGAAACTAACTTAAAACTACTAAAAATATTCTCACACATTTGAATATCACAAATAAATTCAATATCTTCAATACTAGGCACCATATCATCAATACCATTAACGAAGAAGTTATTAAAATGTTCAGAAAGCCCACTAGCATCCCTCACAAAAGCAACCTGGCCATTATTCTCGAATTGAACACTGTTAGAGAAGTTATTATTAAGTTGTTTCGGATTGATTAATTTCTTCAACGTTTTCCACATTAAACAGGGATTCATCACATTTTTATCAATATGATTATAATAGAAATTATTTTTTTTCCTTAATCAAATTAATAACAGCATTACGTTTTTGTTTATAGCTTTCCCAGTTAATATTATTGGAGTTACTTTTAAATGTTTTACCTACGACCACCCCTGTAAGTAGTCAAAAACACACAGTCGGCAATCAATGTAAGACGTCTATTACGCACGGTAAAGCAAAACGCACGGCTGTAAAGTAAATCGCACGGCTGTAAAGTAAATCGCACGGCTTCCATAGCAACCACTTAGCAACTGTCAATAGACGTAGCCATTTTATTCAAAATGTATTACTTAGATATATGACGTTGAGTTTTATTCTATATATATAAATGGTAGATAACATTTATTAGATATGAGATTGCATTTAATACTAAGAGTTATTTGGAATTATATGATAATTGATTCCGTTTCATTCATTCAATTCGCATCTTTCAGCTGTCTGAATGTATCTCATATTAGTAAACAATAGTATTTTGTACACCAAGTGACTAAAGTGGTCCATTTAATCCCGCGGGTGGTGTTTGATTCCTGAGGGAAGTAATCCACCTAAGGGATTAATGTCACTTTAGTCGAGCGGTGTATACGCTATTTTATGCAATTCCGGTAATTCTACATACATTTTTAATAAAAATAAAGACTACTTAGGATGGACTTTTACGAAACTTGGCTGGGCATCGAGGGTGAACTTCTAAGATGCTTGGCTGGGCATCGAGGAGCGACTTTTATAAAACTTGGCTGGGCATCGAGGATGTACGTTTTTATTTGTACTTTAAATCCCTTAATAAGGTTATAAATACTAGTACAAGTAGGTCGTAGGTAAAGTATAGTACGTAACTCGTGTTGTAACGCATTTTACGCACTCTCGGAATTACGCACTCGCCGCTACGCGAATTCGTGCGTAACTTTTCCGTTCGTGCGTAAAATGCTTCTTACAACACACGTTAAAAAATATACTATTATATGCAACATCTCTATCTTTACTTAGTTTTTTTATATCACCATCATACCAAGGTAAATCGTTCTCACAATATGTTATTCCTTTTATGGGTGCAATCTCATTATAACTGTTTGAAAAACACATTTAATATTATTATAAATATCGTTAACGTCAGTACTATTAAGTAAAAATTGACTATCAATTAAATTTAAATTTATGGTAAATAAGTTTTCATCAGTTAATTTTCTAACCATTCTAGTACATTTCTTTGTAATGATAGATTTATCTACCTGAAAACATTTAACAGTTATTACAAAATGATCAGTGAATTTGGGCTCATCTAATACATTAACTAGTAAATTGTCAACATTTGTTAGTACATAATCTATTATTAAAGTTTTACTGGTATTAGTAATTCTTGTAAATGTTTTTACTTTCTGACATATTCCCTGAGCATTAAAAATATCTTTAATTTTTTTACATAAAATTCGTTTGACAAAAAATCTAAGTTAAAATCACTCGATGATTCTTACACAATACCTCCTCACATATTACCTCCAATTGATCAAGAAACGCTGCATGGCTACCACTAGGTGAATGATAAAGGTTTCCTATTACCCATTTAGCACCACCATAACTTACAGATATAAATCTGCACCAATAATTTTCATTGTGAACATAAGTTTTAACGTTAGAAAAGTGTATATCGCTTCTAATATACATAATCACTCCTCCTGTGTGTCTTGAGTTAGAGTCACATCTTATGAGTGAATAGTTAGATATTTCAAGTTCAAAATTCTCTATTTCCCTTGTAGTTCTAGATTCGCTTAGCAAGATAATGGCAGGATGGTAACAAACAATGTCAGCTATCAATTGAGTTTTGTGTGCCACCAAACTTTGAATATTTAGGTAAATAATATCTGAATTATATTCAATTGACGAAGACTCCTTTTTGCTAACTTTAGTATTTAGTTTTTTGAGAGATCTTTATTTACTATCTTGGGAACGCCATTCACATATTTAATAATTTTTGAATTATCACCAGCAGCAACTAATTCATTTAACTTAGATTTTAACTGTTTATAATACTCACACTGTTTTACTGTTTTATCTGCGAATATTTTGATAGAGGGAATTTTCTCAGTAATTTTTTTACGGTTTTTTAGAATATTTAATACAGCCTCATTAGGTCCCAAGATAACCTTTATAGGACGCGTTTTTCTTCCATCATATTTTCCAGTTCTTATAACTTTAAAATCATTAAGTGTAATATTCGTATTTGATAAAACCTCTCTTATTGTTCTTTTCTCCTCTTCTATTCTTTCATTTCTATTCGCAGTAGCCGATTCATTCACATTAAAAACCATAATATTGTTTGACCTCATTCTTCTTTCGTCCACTTCATTCATGACCTCTTCCATATCAGTTGATGTCATTTCACTATTTTTTATCTTTTGCACTTGTTCTTCCAATATTTTCTTTTCATTCTTTAGTATATTTACTTCATTTTTTAAATCCTTTACATCATTTTTGAGATCCTCCATATGTCTTAATAATAATGGAATTTTTTTAAATGCCATTCGACAATCATTACAGAAGAATAATAGAGATCTGTTTTGTAATATAACAGCCCTAAATTCAGATGATGCAAGATTAATGCAACCATCAGTAGCATGAAATACGGCGCTGTCACAAGTAACCAATTTATCCTTATCACTCAGATTCACTTTGCATGTTGTACATTTATCTCCCATCTTTGTTATAAAATTCGGCACGCCAATGGATACACCAAAACAAACTAGTATAAATGTTGCTTATCAAGACTTGTTTTTGAAGTTTAGAAGTAATTAACAAAAATATTACAAAAATAAAACAAATGCAATTTTCACTGTTTGTACACAAGAAGGAATCACACAATTGCAACAATGATAAAGGTCTTCAATTACCAATCATTTTAATACCAAATTTGGAATTGAAAAGTGAATGGTTTCGTTTAAAGGATTATTGATGATTATTCTTTAACAAACAAATATTATTATCTAGTTGAATTAGGCTTCCTCCTTGTGCTTTGTTAGTGATTAAGTTTCCTATTTGGGACAGAACATTCCAGTTTTTATATGATATGTTAGTATCTTTATTTATAAGTATCTCTACAAATAGAGTACAATTGATTTTATTGGTTTCAATGAAGTTGTTGATAATGTTTTCTTTTTGTACAGCTGTTTATGTTGGAGTATAGGAATTTTAATATTTTGAATGTATTGATAATTCTTGTAGGTGATTCACTCTCAGGGTCACATAAGTCAAACATTAATATGTACATACGGCAACCGGAAAACACTATCTGAGTGACTATGTTGAAGTTATTTACAAATGTTTTTCTTAGTTTTTGTATCAATTCTGTTCTATTTTAATTCATATGTTTTTCATCGTTAATGGTGTTAGTGTAAGTATTGATAATGAAATCATGAGGTGTAATTGGGTTGTGAATGTTAGATTTTTTAACTTCATCTGTAATTTCAGCGGATTTTTTATTTATTGGTTTTACAGGGATGTTTGGAATGCCTTGAATAGGTTTTGTTGGTTTTTTTGGACAGCGATAGGACCAGGCTTGATGGTAGTCTGAGCCATATGAGGGGCATTTGGGTTCCAGTGTTGAGGTGCATTTATATGTGGGATGATTTCCAAAGCATTTACTACATTTAAAATTTTCGTTGCAATTTATTGTTTGATGGAGAAAAGAGGCGCATCTGGTGCAAGGATTATGAGCTAGACTTGGGTAAACCGGGTAGTGATATAGTTTAAAAAATATTCAGTTAGAAAGGAGATGCTCAAAGGTTTGTTGATCTGGGGTAATAATTCTAATTAGTTTGGTGGGTTTTCCAGACTTTGGAGCGACAACTCTTTTGCAGTACCTATGTTCTAATTTGTTTGCGGTGAGATGTTCACTTATAGCAGAATCTTCAATTTCATATTCAACATTAGCTACAACTACTGAGTAAAAATCTTGTTGTGATTGTTTTTGTGGAAGTTTATTAGTATTGGTTTGTTTGTAGCTTGATACTATGTTGTTATTTTTTAGTTTTTCTAGTATTTCTATCACTCTATTTTTGTCATTATTAGTTTTTAGAAGAAATCCTATTTTTGTTTTGATTATTTCGTCATTGTTAGAATTCGGGGATTCGACTTGCCATATATCTGGAAATGACGTTCTGTTGTGGTTTTTATTTGTTGTTGAAAAATAAAATAAATTATCGTATTTCTTGTTTGTAATAATCTTAATTTTATCTGATAAGTTAATTATTTTGTTTTTGTTGCGATTTATAGGTTGATTAATGATACTGGTTGGATATGTTTCTGGGGTTATATGGTCTTTTTTCGTTTTATTCTTACTTTTGTCCAGGTTCTGTTGTCATCTACCTCTATTTCAGAGTAGGATCCATCACTTTCTGAAGACATTGCAGTTTCTGTTTAAACATACTATATTACTATCAAATCGGCAAATAAACGTCCGTTCTCTAGCAGGGTATTGATTTTTCAAATATATTTAATACAATAAACAAACTGTTTGGTTTGAGTATTGCTTTTTTCTTGTTGTTTTTTCCTCCCGCATTCTGCTGGAATGCAATATCCCTGTCTGATAAATAATATGACTCTTGTTCGGCCAGTTTATAAAATAGTTAAAGGCACTAGCCATATTAGAAACTAATCCCTGTTTGAGAATATGGCCCATACTTGATTGGCCAGTTTATAAAATTAGCCATATTTCAAAATAATGTGAAATAAACAATTATTTTACAATGTGACCATGTTATCTAAAATGGCGAAATTTACAATGTGGCATATACATTACAATTATTAGTAGAGAATATTCTTTGGTTATGAACTCCAAAGATACATTCACATTTTTCAAAATAAATTAATTGGATGTGGAAAATCAGTTACATTGTCTTTGCTTGAGTTTTTTTCTAAGATGTTGACATTGTCTTTGTATGTTCTGGGCTCTTCTTCCAGCTTCATGCATGCGGTATTCTATTCTCGATTCTATTAGTATATATTTTGCTGTGATGACTTCATCACAAATTTGAAAAAATTGTGGCTGCTCTTTTTTTATTAGATGCTGGTGAATGACTGGTGTATCCTAAATGTATATAAGTAATTTGGAGGGGGTAACCACTAGAGACTTTTTGTGGCAAGAGATTGCCTACTCTCAGGTTTTCCCCGAATTTCCGTGGTTCTTTTCAGAACTCCTCTTAATATAATTACGGAGTCAGTTAATACAAATAGCTATATTTCAGTTCACTTATAACTTTCTGTAATTTTTTGAGGAAAATTAGCTGTACACAAGATTATTTGTGGTTCTTCCAAAGGCATTTTTTAGTTAGAATTGAGATTATTTCATTGAAAAATATGAAATTGTATGAAATGTATTGAAATTACTACTTCCTTACATATATGATCGTTGGCAGTGTGTCAAGATAACTATATAAGGCAAATGTTCCCTTTCAAGATATTTATTGAAATATATTGAAAACTTTTTAGGGTTTTATCTTCTCTTCCAATACCTGAAAGAAACAAATAATTGAGTTAGAAATTTTAAATTATGAAAATTCTCCTGCGTAAATAGTTGGACTAAATTGTCTGGAGCAATTCGGGTAAAAATTTTTACCTAACAATGAATAAACAATAAGACTTTGAATTAAAGAAGTTTCTGAACATTCAGTTAATGATATGCTTCAAAGAAGTAGGAACAAAATTAGTAGGTGATAAAACAATTTATAAAAATTCAAAATTTGGTGTTGATGTTATGTGGAAATGTTGCGATGTTTGCTTAAATTCAACCTATTTTCATTAAGAAATGATTCTATGTACAGGGTGTGTTTAATTAACTTTAATATTGGTTGTACTATATAAATACTAAATATCCCGCAATTAAATTTACAATGGAATTAGAACAGTAAAAATCGACCTGTATTTTGTTGAATAGGAGTAGACTATATTTGAATATCTCTATTAAAAACAGAATTGGCATTGGGAAATTTCAGGGTAAAGTAAATTAACTTCTCTGTGCTTATAAATGCCAATTTTACAAATTTTTTTAAAAAAAGCAGTGATTTTGAGCATTATTTAAGTTTGTCCATCAAATATAGTTCCTGACTCTTCTTTTTCAGTGTTTGAAGGTCCTCTCCAGCATAGCTCCGCATGCAAGAGTAAGGGTACATAATCTGGAGGTCCTCATGTATCCAGATTTCCCACACTAATGATCAAGCTTTCCCTTGACCACGCAGTCCTCGGCATGTGCTGTTCCACCTTGACTTGGAGGAGTTTTTATTGTGGTGTTCTTCCACTTGGCCGACCGGAGTTTTTATTGTGGTTTCCTTCCACATGGTCGGCCGGTCAAGACATGCCTTCGCATCTAGTCAGTACACATCATCATCTACGATTTCACTAGACACGGTTTATATCAGGCAGGTTTCTGCGAGTGTTCTGACTCCCCGACATCCCCGCTGACTTCGATCTTGCGACCGACTGTCAGGGAGCCCGTGCAGACAATAGTTCTCTCTCTGAGTTGACATTCCCGATACTTGGATTTTCACATATCATGTGTGATAAGTCCTTTGAGCTGTTCTTAGTTTCCCTACTAAGTTCGAGATCTCACGGCTCCTTGAGCAATTACTAACCATGCTGTTTCCTCAGCCTTTTTTTACTCTCTGATTGCTAAGTATAATGAAACCTATGTGAATATTACCTTATCTGATGTTTCATTTATGTTTAATAATTCTCGAACTATTAAATTTATTAGTTTCTGCTTACTATATATTTCTTTTATTTATTTACAATAGGGAATTTATTGAGTATTTCGTTATGGTGTGATCATCTTTAAAGGTTGTTTTTAAAATACTACTGCTATTAAAAAGAGTGTTGCACAATAAAAATAGACCTGAAAGAAATATACCACCACACTAATCCCATCATTATGTTGTCAAAGGTGAAAATAATATTCAATTCAAAGTAAAATTGAATTAATGCACAAAACTAGTTTCAATAACATTTTGTCAGATATTTCAACAATGGATATAATTTTATTTATATTTTTTAAGTTTTTCTTCTAGGACATATTTTTCATACAGAAATTCTTCCACACAATTTTCTTCTTTGAATAACTGTCTACTCCTTTCCAATTCATCAGGTAAGATCCATTTTTTTGAAGGTCCTAGTACAATTTTCCATTTTTTCTTTCTTATAATTCGAACCATATCTGAAACAATAATGTACAATATCAAATAAATACTAAATTTCTTGAAAATACTTACTCATAAATGGAATCCAGATCAGGATAACTGCCATAATAATTTTTTGCAATACCATTTCATGAGATGTCAATGTGGTATTAATAAAATATTGTGTTAAAATCATAATTGTTAAAAATGGTACCATGCAAACGGTTATTATTAGACATACAAAGCAGAAATATGCTGGAACATAACCTGTCATAAAATGTAAATCTTCTGTAAATTTCAGCAAACCATAAACCATTACAACCTAATCATACATCAAAATAAAGATATAAGAAATCAGTGTTAGAAAAGTAATCCACTTATTCAAAGCTATCGTACTCACAGATATTATTTGGAAACTAGTTAAAGTTGGTAAAATAATAGTGCTAGCAATAGATCTAATCTGATTTCCAATCATTGGACCATAATTTGTGTGTAACAAACAACCAATGAAGTATGTAATCAAGCAGAAGATAAGGCAACAAGTCTTCATAAATTTACAGAGTTTTGGACGCACTTCATAGATAGCACTCAAAATAGCTGATGCCATTAACACTGCTGAACATAATCCTGCAAAAATTTAAAATACTTTACAATGGTTAAAAATCATTTATGAAAATATTTGCATCTATTCATTAATTGAAAAAATATTATGTTTATAAGCAAATAACATTTGAGAAACTTACCCCTCAAATAAATACTAGAATAAAATACAAATTGCCAGCCTTGGGTGGAGCCTGGCAAATGATTTAAACTATTTGGAATAACAATAAAAATATCATACAAATCAATATTATCAGAATGAAATCTTTTCATGGAAGTGGTTGAATAGTGGTAGATCACTCCAAAAATATTGGCAAATATGGCAGCATAAAAAATTGAGGTTGCTAAATTTATTAAGTTAGTCCAAATTGCAATTCTGTAAATGGGTTTTCTGAAGAAACCTTGGGAAGCTATGCTTGAAAATCCACCTGAAAATTGTAAAATTAGTTATACCCACTGTGTTACCTTCATTTTATGTTACAAGTTAAGAATGAGTGTCAAAATGTTGTAAATATCAGTGGTAAAGCTATTATTGATTACTAACTCTCTGCTTAGTAGATTTAAATTATTTGATCCTCATTTATGACACTGGATAACATAAGCAGGTTGACAATTTTGTGAAAGAAATTAAATATATATCTACGTGATAATTTAGTAACCAATTTTGTATTTTTTCATACCTACAGGTTTTTGGAAAAAATCTAATGAATCAGCATGAAATGATTGGGCTGGAATTATACAGGGTGTTTTCAAATGACACTTACAACGTTTGCATGTAGATACCTCTCGTAAAATTGGACAAGATTATATAGGGATTGAGGGGTCCAACTCATTTACTTTTCGAAATACAGGGTGTTAAAGTTATGAAAAATATAATGTTTTAATTTGATAACTTTAAAATGGATAAATATATTGATCTGACATTTGGGAGGTTGTTTTTAAATGTAAAAGGGCATATTTTGATGGAAAAACATGTTTCAATTCTTGATCTAGTGGTGTACATTTGGAAGAATATGTTACCTTTCCCCTCCCATTTTTTACGCCACTGGCATTTGAAGCTATTTTTATTTGATTTTGTATTCCTCAATAGTTTTCACGTGACCTTTACATATCAAAAAATTTGTAGTTTTCAAGATATTTAATGTTTTTATGAAGTCTGCAAGATCACTTTTTAATAAAAAAATAAAAAAAATATTTTTCTTGAATGTTTTTTTAATAACTACCAAACTGCTAATGGTTAGAATATGTAACAGGAACTAATTTGTGAAACAGCAATGCATATAAAACATTGAGAGAGGATTGTTGAAAATACTTGTGATTTTATTAACAAAAGAATTAATGACAATAAAAAATAAGATAATTACAAAGGTAAATAATATCCCATTCAAACATAATTTTTAACTAAGCAGCCAACAAATTACAAAAGATGTTCATAATTTTGTCCATTTACATTTACACATAATCTGCAACATTTTCTGATTGAAAATCGCATACCTTGGAAATACTGGCGATTGACGGAAATAATTTCTATAGCTGCATGGATTCTTGCTATCAGTTCCTCCTTTGTTTCTACTATTGTATCGTAGACTAGGTACTTCATGTAACCCCACAGAAAAAAATCGATTGGATTTAAATCCGGTGACCTCGCAGGCCACATATTGGGTCCACCTCGGCCTATCCAGTTGTTTCCGTATTGTTGGGTTACAAGTTGTCTGGCCGCTAAAGAATAATGTGCAGATGCCCCATTGTGCTGAAACCATACATTATCCATATTCGCCCTAATATTTAATGGTACAACGTCGTTTAATAAATCAGGAAGGGTTTCTCTAAAAAAATTACAATAAATATTACCATTCAGTTTATTAGGTAATAAATATGGACCCACTATACAATCTCCAAGAATGCCTTCCCACACGTAAAGCGAGAATTTTTCCCGAAATCCACGTTGTCGAATAACATATGGATTTTCGTCATCCCACACGTGGCTATTCTTTGAATTAAAAATTCCTTCACGTGTGAATTTGGCTTTATCAGTAAATAGAACAAATTCGGTAAAATTCCTATTTTCTAAACATTTTTGGGTGTACCAATTGGTAAACTCCACTCTTTAAGGACAATCTGTTGGTTTTAGGGCATGAACTTGGGTATACATATAAGGATATAACTGCTGTTCATTTAAAATATTCCGCACAGTTGTGTTACTTACATTTAAAGATGTGCCAATGGTGCGATTGCTTAAATCGGGTCTATTTTCAATACGGTCTAGAGCAGCCTCCTCTAATTGCACAGTTCGTTTTCTATCGCTACCTTGTAATTTTGAATTGAGTTGTCGAAATTCTCGCAATCTCCTGTCAATTTGAGAAAATGTTGTTTCATGGAAAACTAGGTCGATTTGGATACCTTTCTCTATACAAGCGCTCGGAGCGTCTACCATTATTTCTGGCTTCCCCGTATAATAGTTGCATATCAGCCATTTCTTCAAAAGTATAATCCATAATAACAAAAAGTGTGAAAGTTGCACAAACCAATTTAATTACAAATAATTCATTTTCGTTTTGACGTTAAACAAAATGACATTTACCATTTCATTACTGGCGTCCATAGCCTACTATACGGAGGAGGCACTGATAGCAAGAATCCATGCAGTTACAGAAATTATTTCCGGCAATCGCCAGTCTTTCCAAGGTATGTGTTTTTCAATGAGAAAACGTTGCAGATTATGTGTAAATGTAAATGGACAAAATTTTGAACATCTTTTGTAATTTGTTGGCTGCTTAGTTCAAAGATTTGTCTGAATGGGATATTATTTAACTTTGTAATTATCTTATTTTTTATTGTCATTAATTCTTTTGTTAATAAAATCACAAGTTTGGAAAAGTATTTTGAACAATCCTCTATCAATGTTTCATATGCATTGCTGTTTCACAAATTAGTTCCTGTTACATATTCTAACCATTAGTAGTTTGGTAGTTGTTCAAAAACATTCAAGAAAAATATTTTTCTTATTTTTTTATTAAAAAGTTATCTTGCAGACTTCATAAAAACATTAAATATCTTGAAAACCACAAATTTTTTGATAATTTGATAAGTAAAGGTTATGCGTTTTTCACGTGAAGACTATTGAGGAATACAAAATCAAATAAAAATAGCTTCAAATGCCAGTGGCGTAAAAAATTGGAGGGGAAAGGTGACATATTCTTCCAAATGTACACCACTGGATCAAGAATTGAAACATGTTTTTCGATCAAAATATTCCCTTTTACATTTAAAAAGAACCTGCCAAATGTCAGATCACTATATTCATCGATTTTAAATTTATCAAATTAAAACATTATATTTTTCATAACTTTAACACCCTGTATTTCGAAAAGTAAATGGGTTGGACCCCTCAATCCCTATATTATCTTGTCCAATTTTACGAGAGGTATCTACATACAAACGTTGTGTCATTTGAAAACACCCTGTGTTTTGTAAATATCACCAGCGCATCAAATTGTGCCAATGTTTTTAATGCCTCTTGTAATTTCAGTTATTGCTCAGAACTCTTTTTTGAAAGTGAACCATGATCATTTTTTATAAAATGTATGAGTCAAGACATTTCTGAAGCTAGAAATTAAACAAAAGAAATCAAGTTTAATTAAATAATTTTGGAAGTTACTAGTAGGTTATAAAAATATGTGATATTTTGGAAATTGTTTGCTTAATTCTTGGTATTAAAATATTTATACTAGACACAAAATAAATTTAATCTTTGACATACAAATTAGTAAAAAAATTGTTGAAGCTACTTCTTTCAGTAACTGTAGGATCTAACCAAGCCACTGGTAAATATTATGACTAAAAGCAAAATTTTAATATTTATGTAAAATACATTTACCAAAAGTAAGACCCATAGAATATAGATAATTCTGAAATACTCTGTGAAGAACTGCTTCCTTTTTCCAAAGTAACAGAGTATTAATGTTAAATCTTGCAGAAAACATATCTTTGATACCATTCCAAGCTCCAGGCACTGTATTGACTACACAAAAGAAAATTCCATATTCTAATAGAGATAAACCAAAAGTAAAAGGCAAAGTCAATTCTAAACTTGGTATTCCCCGTACATTAAACAAGAACACCAAAACCATGTGGCCTAATAAATAGTACATAAGTTCCCAATTAAGGTCTCCTGAAAAAAAAATTGTATTTCGTAGTATAATAAAAAAAGCATAATTTTTTTAAATCTCAAACGAGAATAAAACAGACCTAGATTTTGAAGGCATCCACTGGTAGATAAGGTAAAGACATGGACTGTATATCAATAAGCAATAATAAAAATTGTTGCTACTTTTGAGACAAATGTGACAGCTATTTTTAGTGACGTGTATACAAAACTAGAATGAGTTTTCTCATATTCACAGCAGATTTTCGGAAATCAGATAAGCACTATTACAATTATGTTTGAAGATTATAGCTAGTCATGATGGTTCCATAATAGCATCTGCAAACCTACACTTCTTCCACATTGAAGGATGGTTCAAACCATGGAGAATGAGAATAAATGAAACAAACTCACAGCAGGTAGCCTTCATATTAAACATGAGTCAATGTCCTCCAATTTTCAAAACCAGCATTCGCTGATCAACATCGGTAATATACTTACTACTTACATCTTGATTCTAAACACAATCACACAAAAATAAACCGAAAAATGAGGGAACTATGTTGGTTGCTGGGCACACACACACACATTATTGACACACAATTCTATGAGCACGATGAAAAATGTTTGCTTTATTGTTCTCCTTGGTCATAACAAATGTTATGTAACACTATGATCTCCACATTCACTCCAAGAGACATCTTAAGAAAAAAGACCTAAACACAACCAAAAGTTGGAAAGCCCTCACCAACCCTCTCCCAATACTCCCAAGAGACAACAGAAGACTAAAAATAAAATAGACACATGTCAAAATCCAGCAAAATTGAATGATGAAGAGATTTATTTTAATTCTTTCATTCTAGAAACAAAGATTAGTCCATTAAAGAGCTGATTAAAAAAAATGTTGAAGATTACATATTTGGGAAACGTTTTTTCCTTCATGATATCCTGATTCCGATGCTATTGATTCTAACAATTGTTTTGTAAGTACTTCAAAACTGTTCTCTAGTATCGCATAACTAAGACATCTTTCTTTTTCCAATGCTTGTTTTCTTAGATTTTGCTCTGCTGTATTAATTGTAATAATTCGTGTCTTTCTCGATCTGTAATGTGTTTCAGAAATTATTTTTATTTCTGCTCTGCGTTCAATGTTTTAATTACTTGTTATGTCTCTATTCATGATATTATCATCATTTACCAATATACCCATTCAATGTTTCTTACTCCGTACCATATAAAAGAAGTGATAACACATAGCACTCTCAACTTTCATTTTAATTGTCTCGTTTTGTTAAAATAATTTCTTTTCTTCTTTGTTCTTACAAGGATGTCTTTGGAATAGTCTTTCCTTTCATTCATATTTGTCCCCAAGAAGCTATAGTTTTTTACACAGATTATCCTTTTATTTTTGGCGAACAGATCAACATTTGGTTTCTTTGTGTTCAATATTAATACGAATTCCTCACTATTTCTATGTCATTCACTATTTTCTGAAAGTCGTCATTGTTTTCAGCTGCAAGTGTTGCATTGTCAGCATATTTACCTATTGTTGTTTAAGGGGAACATAATATTTTTGTTCCATATTGTCGAGCTTTTCTCAATTTTCCTTCTTAATACATGTTGAACAAAGTTCTGCTGGTAGTGTTGAAAATATAATTTATGATATATATATCATGTATTCATCTGGACTCGTAGCCGTCCTAATTTTCAATATATTCTACCTACTCTTCAATTGTTTCTGGTTCTTCACAACAATGTATACATTCATTATTTGTAACCTCACATTGGTTATTTGACAACTATTCTATATAGTTGTTTCATACTTTTATTGATTTTACTTACTCATCTACCAATACTGTTATATCTGAAAATTAGGAGTATGTACTAATGACAATACTTAAAGTATCCAAAAAGTAATATGTAATAAGATTGTAATGGACAAAGCATATTACCATTCTAGAGAGATATGTTTTCTCAGTAGTTCTGGAACAAAGTATTCGTGATTAGTCCGTTTATTTATTGATATGTTCTTGTGTATTTAATTTGCTCTATTCATGTAGTCTTAATACAGTGAATATTTTACATGAAAAACATTTTATAGGCAAATGCTAAGAAATTTGGCAAATATCTTGTTTAAGACAGCACCTTAGCCGAATGATGGTCAGTAAACATTTAGTTATGATAATTTGGGAAAGAAATGCGATTCCAACTGAAAAACTATTAACCCGAGAAACATATTTATTCATTTCCAGTAATTTCTAAACAATTCGGGAATGATGGACACATATACATAGAGTAATGACGTTACATCCATAATTATTCACTTTCTTTGATGTAACAATTGCTTATGACATTAGAAACTCAGAAAATAGAAATGCTTTGCCTAAATATTTTTTTATTGCCGCCTTTGGCTCTGTGTAGGCTTTGTTTGTGTTTTCCTTGTTGCCACTAAGGAACAACACTGTCAATTAGAACCCGACAGTTAATAATAGAGAGGGAATTCCAAATAATTTCCAATCAAACTATAATAATTAGATCCGTTACAGGTGGAAATCTAAACAAAATCAACTGATCCAAAGTGCAATACTCTATTCACTCTTCTTAAATAATATTAGTATGTTCAAATAGGGCTTTTAAAAGTTGAAACACCATAATCACATTTATTGATGAAATGATATGGATAATTATTACCAACAAACTTGAGTTAATGAGCACCAAGCTATGAGGATTGAAGGAATTAATTAACTTTTACCTAGATAATCAACATGTTTATTCATCGTAATAACTTCAGAATACCAAAATTTTTCTGCGTCTGACAAGTACTTATCTTCTGTAAAACTGTTGTTAAAAGAACAATTAGTCGATGTAGTGTTACAATCGTTTAAATTTTGATATTTCGGTATAACAGTGAAACAGTAAAATAGTAGATAACTATTAAGCACATTATAGTACACTTGAAAAATCGTCAGCAACATTATTTTTCCATAACCGATTCCTCTAAAAATAATAGTAAATTACTTGAAAATTCAAACATCGTTTTTTTTTAAATACTTGAAGAATGGACAGAAATCCCAACATTGTACCAACGACTTTGAGGAATACTGACTAAGAGCTATTTCCACTACAGTCAAAGGTATTCCCATAATAACCATTATAAATGTATGACCTGCTAAGAAATTCCAAAATCCAATTTCTATTATAAAATGTGGGGCGTGTAAAATATTTGTTAGACCCATTGTCCACGATAGCATGGCTATTGTGTATGTTGTGTGTGACTTCCATTTTAAGTGAAGAGTTTTATCGTTATTTGTATTGTTCATAATCAAATGTCAAAATGACAATTTAAATATTTTAAGAATATAACCTCATATTTTCTACTATTTTGACAGAATCATCGTATTTTTGAAAAGCAATTTTAAAGAAAGATAAAAAAATTTAAAGAATTTTTTAATAATATTCTACCTTCTTTCACCATGTGGTATCCCAACAAAGAGGTAATTGTTTCATTTAATATTAATCAGACTTAAATATTTTACAAATCCGGATTTGATTGTTTTATTTTTTAATTGTTTTGTAGCTTTTATGTAATGATATTTATTTTAATTATATTGTAGATGATTTGATAATGACACTATGATGTCGAAACGTACGTTATCAATAAAAATAAACATTTGCTGAAAGGAACCTCCAGAGTTGTTAATGACCTTTATCCAAGATATTTCCAAAAAAATTATACAGGATATTCAAGAAAAATTAGAGTACGTCCCCAAAGGAAACAAACATTTAAATGGTTAAAGTAGTACTAATTAAAAACGTTAATGTATAAAATATAAAATAAATTATTTCTAATTGATGTTAGTTTTTGCTTAAAAGGAAATAATATAGTAAATAGAGTTATAATTTATTTTGTATTTTATACATTAACGTTTTTAATTAGTACTGTTTTAACCTTTTAAATGTTTGTTTCCTTTAAGGACGTACTCTAATATCTGTGAGGTTTTTTATTTAATTGTTTTGTGATGTAATTTTAAATTTACTGTAATGTGTTTCTAATTTATTTAAACAGTAAACAGGTGGGATAAACTTTAAACACACGGTATGGCTACTTACAAATTTATTTGAACACTAAACTACTCATTAACACTTAACTTATATACACTTAACTATTCACTTAAATGTAATTCATATACACACAACCCTAATTATTAATTTATATCAACACTTTACTGTTCGTTATTTGGATGTATTCTTGTTTATTTGTCGAAATCACTTTTTAAACTAAAATTAACTTCTCCACTGGTCGATCCTGTATATATATTAGTGCCTTTTTTACTAGATAATTCTAAATTGCGACTTACACAAAAACAATTGGCTCTCGCATTTTATAGATAAGACTGGTCACAAAAACAATGTCTAGATAAGATAGTCACAATCGTAAACAATTCTAAGAAATCCCTGCGCATCCGCCATAATTTTAACTTTCATACATGGCTTAGACAGAGTCGGATTCAGGGAATATATACCAGTGTGCTGTTTCGTAACATTACTTTAATTCACTCCTGATGAAGCTATGAAATGTAGTGAAATCAACCAAATATACAGGGTGATTGATTAGTATGATAAAATTCAGTACCTCCTATGTCCTTTGAGATATCAATTTGAAAATTTGGGGGATTATTGCCACTATTAGTCTTCGCATTCAAAATTATTTACAATGTTACAGTGTGTTTCAGAACGCTGTGTCATATCAAACTTACATCTTTTTAAATGAATTACTCTGTATATCACTCCTTATTTGGAATCTGCTTAACTTCCCCATTACAAAAATATAGGCTTATGATGTGATCTTCGGGGTATTTAAAAAATTGCAACCAATTTTTCCATAAAAATCGTAACAAGTTCAATACCCTGTACAATGTAAAAGAAATTAAAGAATGAAGATCCGTTGCGGCCAAAACATTTGAGTTGTAGTCAAAATTCTGGAAAATTATTTATTTCGTTAATATTAATTGAATCGGATACAGGGTGAATCAAAATACAAATACATTATTTTCTCAGTTTTTCAAATGTATCACCATTTGTGTATAACTTCCAATGTCGCAACCCTGTTCTCCTTATATACGTTATTAATAGTTCGTATAAACCATGGCGTAGTTCTCTCAATTTTTTAAAAAATTTCTTTACACGATCTTCTCTTTTCAGTATGATCCACAACTACTATTTTCGTGATAACCCGATAAATAGAATATCTATTAATTTTTGTTAATTCTGCAATTATTACTATGATTGAATTATTTTCCTTTTGAAGACAAACATATCTAAAATACGCTACGGAACAAACGCCATGGTCTGTTTCTTTAGAAACTTACAACCATAATAAGATAAGTTATTAGTTTTTGGTTACTGTTCAGATTTGATAAGCCGCTCGCCATTACACTGCGTCTAACCCTACGATTCAACGTTTTAATTGGTTGAACATCAAAGATTTTATACGTTAATCATCAAGTCCACATGGACGGTCAATTTCTTTGATTGTATAAGGATAGTAACTATTATTTTTCATTCTGTTACTTTGCATATACGCTCGTGTTAGCAAAGTGAGTTTTTGGTTGCTCCTTACAAAAACAGCTTTTGTAACCGATATTGGATAAAGTATATCACAGTGCACAGTGCAGAACATGGAAATAATAAAATCGTCCGTCCAAATGGAATGGGAAGCTTTGAGTGTTAATTTATTTTTTCTTATCTATTCATTTATTATTACGAATACCCAAAGAAATAACAAAGGACAAGCGGCCATCCAACAACTGAATGGCATATTATGGCTAAAAACAATCAAAATGCTCGAAGCCACAGAACTGGACTATTTGAGGCATGCGGCAAGAATCTCCCCACCGATTTTTTAACTTGAATATTTTTCTCTGTTATCAGTATTTCATATCCCTCTCATTATGTGACCTATATATCGGGTTTTTCGTTCTTCAATGCAGCATACCAGTTCTTTATTTCATGCATAAGTATTAGTTATTCTTTCTACACATGATATTATGCATAACATTCTTTCAGTACAAATACATTTCAAAAGCATCGATTTTTCTTTCCAAATTAAGATCTGACCATTATAAAGAATTGTTACTTTTCCGCCCAACCTATCTGATATGCGAGAAAAGTATTGGTTTACCCCAAAAAAGTTGGAATTTGGACAAAAAATTTTGGAGTTATTTTTACGGTTTTCATCAAGAACAACACGAAAAAACGGTTTTTAGAAAAAAAATCCTGTGTGTATGTCGACGTTGTCATCGGCCACTTTTCGTTACATGTCTTGTTAGCACGATACAGCCTCCGGAGTGCAACAAGTCACCAATTTTATGATTGAATATTGTTAAGAACATCTCACAGATGAACCCTATTGATTTTCAGCTCACCAGAGCCACTACAACGGGTGCTATGGTACTTGAAGTACGACATTTTTATCATTTTTTGAGAAATTTCAGTTTGTTAGCGCGATACAGCCTTCATCAAGTCAAGTAACCAATTTTATAATTGTATATTATTCAGGACATCTCACAGAAAAACCCTATTGATTTTCAGCTCATCAGAGCTAGCACAACAGTATTTTAAGTACGACATTTTTGGAGAAATTTCAATTTGTTAGTACCATACAGCCTCCGGAGTATGTACAAGTGACCAATTTTATGATTGGATATTGTTCGTGGCGTCTCAAAGATGAACCCTATTGATATTCAGCACACTAAATCCAGTACAACGGGTGCTATGGTGCATGAAGTACCAAATTTTTATAATTTTTGGATAATTTTCAGTTTGTTGGCACGATACAGCCTCCAAAGTGTATACAAGGGACCAATTTTATGATTAAATATTGTTCACGGTGACTTATAGATGAAACTTATCGATTTTTAGCTCACCAGAGCTAGTACAACGGGTGCTATGGTACCTGAAGTGCCATATTTTTGGTCCTTTTTGGAGAAATTTCGGGTTGTTAGTACGATACAACCTCCGGAGTGTATACAAGTGATCAATTTTATTGAAATTGACTGTCTCGACCCTTACTTCATGGAATATGCTCATATTAGTGTTTTTAAATGAAACTCAAGGTCTCTAGTTAATTCCACAATTGTGGAATTAACTAGAGACCTTGAGTTTCATTTAAAAACACTAAGATCAATTTTATGATTGGATATTATTCATGGCGTCTCAAAGATGAACCCTATTGATATTCAGCACACTAAAACTAGTAGAACGGGTGCTATGGTGCATGAAGTACCAAATTTTTGTCATTTTTGGAGAATTTTCAGTTTGTTGGCACGATACAGCCTCCAAAGTGTATATAAGTGATCAATTTTATGATTAAATATTTTTTACGGTATCTTATAGTTGAAACTTATTGATTTTTAGCTTACCAGAGCTAGTACTATGGTGCTATGGTACCTGCCACATTCTTGGTCCTTTTTGGAGAAATTTCGGTTTGTTAGCACGATACAACCTCCGGAGTGTATACAAGTGACCAATTTTATAATTGGATACTTTTCAAGGTGTCTCACAGATGTACCCTATTGTTTTTCAGCTGACTAGAGGGTGCTATGGTACTTGAAGTACGAAATTTCGTCATTTTTTGAGAAATTTCAGTTTGTTAACACGATACAGCCTCCGGAGTTCAACAAGTTACCAATTTTATGATTGAATATTATTCAGGACATCTCACTGATGAACTATATTGATTTTCAGCTTACCAGAACCAATACAACAGTTGCTACAGTACTTTAAGTACGATATTTTTGTCATTTTTGGAGGTTTCAGTTTATTACGATACAGCCTCCGGAGTATATACAAGTGACCAATTTTATAATTGGATATTATTCAGAGCGTCTCAAAGATGAACCCTATTGATATTCAGTTCACTAAAGCCAGTATAACAGGTGCTATGGTACTTCAAGGGAATGGAAAAATATGATATTGATGTGGCAGCGCTACAGGAAATAAGATGGAGGGGGAAAGGAAGTATTGAAAAAAAGAAATATCAATTATTTTACTCGGGAAGAGAACAGCAAGGGCAATATGGAGTATCATTTATAGTGAGAGAAAAACTAAAAGGAAATGTAATGGAGTTTAGGCCAATCGATGAGAGAATGGTCTATATAAGAATTGAGGCGAGACCCTTCAATCTGTCAATAATAAATGTTTATGCACCCACAGAGGTGGCAGAAGATGACGAAAAGGAGGTTTTCTATGAAAAGGTAGAAGAAGAAATATCAAAAATACCAAAACAAGACACGATAATATTATTGGGTGACCTGAACGCGCAAATTGGAAAAGAAGAATACTACAGATATGCGGTGTACACACATTACATGGAAAAACAATCAACAATGTAATCTGGCAGTAGAAATGAACATGATTATTTGCAGTACGATGTTCCAACACACCAAATGGCATAAAGTTACGTGGAGATCACCTGATTGCAAAACATATACACAAATTGATCACATATTGATAACAAAAAGAAAACGGTCGTCAATGAAAGATGTCAGAACATATAGAGGGGCGTGTGCTGATACGGATCATTACATGATTGCAGGCACTATGCTACAAAAGATAAAGATTAAAAATAAAAATAAAATATGCAACAAAAAATGGGACATAAGAAAACTAGAACAGACAGAAACACAAAACGAGTACAGAGATAGTATAGAACAACAATTTATTAATGAGGCAGAAGAAATTGGTTGAATTCAAGCAGGATGGAAAAAAATAGAAAAATGTATAAATACAGCTGCAAACAAAAAAATAGGAACGGTGGTAAACAGAGAACAGAAAGAATGGCTTGATGAAAGATGCAAAGAAATGATTGAAATGAAAAAAGAAACATGGGTAAAATGGATAAGGACGAACGGAAATGAAGAAAGAGAAACTTATGAAAAACTAAGAAAAGAAACAAAGAAAATAATAAAACAAGCTAAGAGAAAAACAATTGAAAACAGAATTAGTGAAATAGAAAGGGCAAGTTATGCAAGGAACACAAAAGCTTTTTATCAAAAAATAAATGCACAGACCCGAACATATAAAAACAAAGCAACAGGAATAAAAGAACAAAGAGGGAAGAATAGTAAATGAAGATATGGAATATAAAGAGACATGGATGGAATACTTTAGTGAATTACTAACAGAAACAGAAGTAAGAGAGGAGTTTGATATAGAAGCAAAGAACAAACAAGATGGAATCGAGAGCCCAACGAAGGAAGAAATTAGAGAGATAATTAACAGGAGTAAGAACGGAAAAGCTCCAGGAAGCGACGGAATAAACATGGAACTTATCAAATACGGAGGGACTAAACTGTTAGAAAAATTATACCAATTGATATATGAAATATGGGAAGAAGAAGAGTTGCCAGAGGAATGGAAAGTGGGACAGATAGTAACAATACACAAGAAGGGAGACCAACAAGTTTGTGAAAACAGAGGAATTACGCTACTAAATGCAGCATATAAGATAACAACAACAATTATAAAAAGAAGACTGCATGACGCAGGTTACAGAGGTGGAGAATATCAGTACGGATTTACAAAGGGAAAGTCAACTACAGATGCGATACATATACTGAAACAAATTTTGGAAAAGTCCAACGAATATAACATAGACATTGAGATACTATTCATTGACTTCCAAAGAGCATTTGACTCAATAAAAAGGAATCAATTATTAAAAGCGCTGAATGAGATGGGAGTGAAAAATAAACTGATAAGATTAATAAAAATGACACTACACCAAAGCGTAGCAGAAGTAATAACACAAAGAGGGAAAACAGAGAAGTTTACATATAATAAAGGAGTTAAACAAGGAGACTCTCTGTCGGCAACACTATTCAATTTGGCACTAGAATATACGATGAAAAAAATATGTAAAGGAAATTTAAGGACCAGAGGAGGACAAATAATACCATATGCCGACGACGTAGCACTAGTGACTAAAAACAGAATGGTAACGGAAGAAATGTTGGAGGAGATAATAAGGGAGGGAATGAAAATTAGACTGGTGATAATTACACATAAAACCAAATTATTAAGACTCAAAAAGAATTGTGAGTACAAAAATGTGAAAATTGGAAGATATGAATTTGAAGAGGTAGCTAGAGTTAAATATCTGGGAATAACAATAAGTAGTGATGTAGACAGAGAAACTGAGATAAGGAAAAGAATCGTAGCCACAAACAAAGCATTTCAGGCTAACAAAAAATTATTAAAAAATAAAATAATTAGCAAGCGCATGAAAATAAGAATACATAACACAATAATTAGACCAGTGATGATGTATGGGGCAGAAACATTAACTATGACTAAAAAACAAGAGGATATGAGAATACAGGAACGAAAAATACTAAGAACAATATTGGGGCCAAAAAAAATAGGTGAAGAATATAGAAGAAGAACAAATATGGAACTATATCAAGAGATACAAAAAGACATAGTAAGAAAAATTAAGGAACAAAGATTAAAATGGTTGGGACACTTATGGAGAGCAGGTAAGAGAGCAATAATATACTCCATGATAGAGTGGAAGCGGAAGACCAAGGATAACTTGGTTGCAGGAGGTAGTAGGTGATCTCAAGACTATGGGAATTAGATACTGGGAAGAGAAAACGCAGGACAGGAAGCAATGGCAACAAATAGTAGAAAAATATGAAAAAGTAAATGTGGTCTGATTCACCCTTAGAAAAGGATCTAGAAAGCTCGTAAGACACGGGAGTGTTAAGCCACTATATATATATATATATATATATATATATATATATATATATATATATATATATATATATATATTAGAAAATTTGAGTTTTTTCTTGGACCTTAAAGTTTATATTTTTTTCATTTATATTTCTTGGGCATTTTTGGTCCTGGATTAATTAAAACATTAGATGATTTTTAAATTTATATTGTAATACATTAACGTTTCGGTCGTTTTTGACCTTCATCAGTGTTTTTATATTCTGATGAAGGTCAAAAACGACCGAAACGTTAATGTATTACAATATAAATTTAAAAATCATCTAATGTTTTAATTAATCCAGGACCAAAAATGCCCAAGAAATATAAATGAAAAAAAAATATATATATATATATATATATATATATATGGTCGGTTTTTCTTGTACGTTGAAATTTCTGCTTGATTTTCAAAATTAAAATATAATGTATTATAATATACCCAATGTTAACTCATGGTTTATAAAGTTTTAAAGACATAACTCACCTTGCAGTAAGTACTAATTTTGTTTAACTATAACAGTGAATTATCCAAAATTATATTTTAGCCCTTGATAAAGAAAATAAACATTTTCGAAACGTTGGGTAGTAAAAAAGAGTTTTAATTATCACCTATAGACGGAATCCCCAAGAATCATAAGTTTTGTTTTCTAACTAGCCGTCGAGACTACCTTCTTGATACATTTATATATATATATATATATATATATATATATATATATATATATATATATATATATATATATATATATATATGGTACTTCGAGTACCAAAATTTTGTCATTTTTGGAGAATTTTCAGTTTATTAGCTTGATACAGCCTCCAGAGAGTGTATGATTGAATATTCTTCAAGGTGTCTCACAGATGTACCCTATTGATTATCAATTGACTAGAGCGAGTACAGCGGGTCCTATAAATCCAGATATACTACATTCTTGGTTATTTTTGGAGAAATTTAGGTTTGTTAGCACGATACATTCCCCAACGTGTATCCAAGTGACAATTTTATGATAGAATATTGTTCAGGGCATCTCACAGATGCGGAAAAGTTAGTTCTAATCTTTAAAACCGTTTATTTTATATTTGTAAAGGCCCTTCTGTTTTCCGTCTACTTGAAAATCGCATTTTTCATATATTCTTGTGTGTATTATTCTTAGAATAATTTTTTTCTTGATACAGAACTTAGTGTATATTTGTATCCAATAAAATTAATATTTTTACTGTTATTACTAATATTATTATTTTCTTTCTAGTCCGACCGTTGCAACCTAAACAAAATGAGTCCGAAAGAGTTGGTAAAACATGGGGAACACGAACAGGAATGGGGAGGATATTTTATAATTAAAGGTAATGAAAAGTTGGTTAGAATGCTATTGATGACTAGAAGAAATTATCCAGTAGCTATCAGAAGATCCGGTTGGAAACAAAGAGGGGCATTGTTTTCGGAATCTGGTGTATCTATACGATGCGTTAGAAAAGATCAAACTGCAACGGTAAGTATCTCATGATGAAAAATGTATTGTCAAATTTGACAATCTGAATTTGTATTCACTGTGAATGTCTGTGAAACAATCTTGATTTCTACTAATACATAACGATATTAATCCATAGTATGTGTTTTTTTTTAGAATAATGTTCTTCATTTCGTCAATGATGGTACTGCGAAACTAATGTTTAGTTATCAAAAAGTACTTTACTATAGTCCATTATGTCTGATTTTAAAAGCTTTGTGCGACTACAGTGATCAGCATATTTTCCAAAGGTTGATACAAGGCTGCGAAGATGATACGTACTATGTCGAGTAAGTCTCAATTATACATTAGTCTTGCTAATGGTAAATGTTACATAACATTACATATTTTGAATCCATTCTGCGCTAGCAAGTGGAATATAATTCCACTTTAATTTGTTCTACTAGATCATCCAAAAGACAATTCATATTAGTTTTATTTTTCATTAGTATCTCAGTGGAAGATTTGAGATGTAAATATGAACAAAATCACCTATAAACATATTCAATTGAGAATTATCTTTATTCTCTTAACCTTATTTTTATATAGATAACTATTCTAGAATAGTCACAAACTGCTTCATATGAACCAAATAAATTTGGAAACAAAACTAACATTTAGCTTGAGTGGATTTTAAGCTGCCAAGCTAGATTTGTCAAGTCATAACTATCTTTTTAACCTAATTTCTATCTTATCGTAAATTGATATGGGCCCCCCCTAATTGATTCCAAATGTCCCTATTCTGATTTCTTCTCTGTCACATGAGGCATGCATGTCTAACTATATCACTCTGAATCTTTTTCCTTCATATAGGCGCCATTTCCCCAATTTCTGAATTCCAGTGATTATATATTAAACGTTTTTGCCTTTTATTAGCCTTTTGAGTAATGATTTTGTCCAGATATGTCTTTCTGAGGGTCCATGTCTGCATTCCATATGTAAATACTGGTAACATACTAAAATCTAACCAACGCCACCCATCCTAGCCGGATTCTCCATGTTATTGATTTTCCTTTCCCGCTTTTATGCCCTGGCATCATGATATAACATGACAATAATTATAGTGATGTAAAAAAAATTACTTTTTTAGCTGCGTCAAAAATATGCTGAGAGCTATCCACAAAGAAAACCTCCATAATAGAGAAGACTGCCGATCATATATAGGAAATATGTTTAGGATAAAATTCCGCGAATGTCCGGAATGGTCAAGCAACCAAGAAATAGCCGATTTTATATTAAAGAAATGCATTTTAATACACCTGGATACTAACGAAGATAAATTCAATATGTTGGTGTTTATGACGCAGAAGCTGTTCTCTTTTGCTCAAGATAAATGCAAGCTAGAAGGTGCAGACGCTGTAATGATGCAAGAACTTCTATTAGGTAAAATGAATTAATTTCACTCACTCGATGCGAGAATATAATACTTTCAGGTGGTCATTTGTATCTTCAAATTGTCAAGGAGAAACTCTACTCTTGGTTGAACATATTGAAGTTGAATATTCTCAAATTAGCCAAATCTACGAACTTTACCCTCAGCCAAACCGAAATTTTGAAAGCAGCAAGATACAGTGGAGGAATTGAAGCTGCCTTAGCCAACTTCTTAGCTACTGGAAATTTGAACAGTATTTCTGGATTAGGAGTAATGCAAGACAAAGGTTTGTATTTTACTTTTATATACTTAATACTCTGTGCTGTATGTGGCCTTTAGATGTTTATTAAAAATTACTAAAGATACAATTATGAAATTTTTTATTAGGGGGTTTTCAACGCTAAGAATATATTTAAAATACTAATATAATTTAACTGCAGTTATGCCTGAAGTGGACTTCGTTATTTTAAATGGAACACCTTCTATATTTTTTACATTTTGAGATATTACACTTAGTTGTAGGCCAGTTTCCTTTAATAATGTTACGAAACAGCACACTGGTATAGTCCCTGAATCCGACTCTGTCGAAGCCATGTATGAAAGTTAAAATTATGGCGGATACGCAGGGGTTTCTTAGAACTGTTTACGATTGTGACTATCTTATCTAGACATTGTTTTTGTGACCAGTCTTATCTAGAAAATGCCAGAGTGCCAATTGTTTTGTATAATCCGCAATCTAGAATTATCTAGTAAAAAGGCACTAATATATAAGGACCGACGAACGAGAGTTAGTTTAGTTGATAAAGTGATCTCGACAAATAAACAAGAATACACCGAAACAGCGAACAGAAAAGTGTTGATATAAATTAATAATTAAGGTTGTGTGTATATAAATTAAATGTAAGTGAATAGTTAAGTGTATATAAATTAAATGTTAGTGAGTATTTTAGTTTTTAAATAAATTCGTAAGTAGCCATACCGTGTGTTTAAAATTTATCCCACCCGTTTACTGTTTAAATAAATAAGAAAAACATTACACAGGTGTCAGGTATGGGGTAATATAAATAAATTGCTACGTAAAAATGGCCAAAGAGACTATGTGACCTGAAAGTGACGAATCTAAGAGCAGAATTGGAAGATCGTGAGTTGGAAACGTCCGGTAAGAAAAGTGAATTAGTAGAGCGGCACTGGAAAATGACGGCTTTGATCCAGAAACAGTTTTATTTAATGACGAGGCTTTCACCTTAATCTCGTCAATTTCTGCCATGGAAGAGAAACTTTCAAGAAATGTGAAAAACGATATTTCTGCTATGAAGAACGATATATCTGCCGATATCTTATTAATGAAAAACGACATTGCCGCTAACGTTGAAAATGAAATTTCGTCTCTAAAATCTGAAATCGAGAATCAGATGTCAACGATGGACGAGAAAATTGAGAATAAGAGGACAACGATGGACGAGAAAATCAAGGAGTTAGAAAGAAAGATACAGATATAAGAACTCAAGACACGCCAGCGGAAGAAAAGAAGACCGAGCAAACGAAACCTTGCAAGACAGAAGCACACCCTAAGTTAGAAGACATTGGTAGTTTTACCCGAGTCAAGGCCCCAACGTTCGATGGAAAAATGTCGTGGACGAATTATGTGAAACAGTTTGAAGCAGCCGCTAGAGTGAATAATTGGTCCGATAGGGAGAAGCAGAGAAAGCTTCGCGGATATGCCTTAGATGTACTACAGACGATACCACTTGAGGAAACGGATGACTTCGAGTAGCTGAAGAAGAGGTTGGACATGTGATATGGCCACGAACATCTAGAGCACTTGTACCAATCCCAGCTGAAGAACCGAAGGCAGAAACGTGATGAATCCCTTCGAGAGTATGAAGTGGATATTGCTCCGACTAGTTCGATTTTCTTATCCATCAGCACCAGAGAACATGATAGAATGTCTGGGCATCCAGGCCTTTATGATGGCTTACGTGACCCCGATATGCAGAGGACGCTTCGTTTAGCCCATCCTAGATTAGATTAGATTTTAACGGGGTTACAGTGCACTGGAACCAAAGGTTTATTGTGCCCCCCCTATCAGAGCTGTTGTCGCTACTACTACAGCTCGCCTTCCAGTTCCAAGGTTCTAATGAACTCTAGTATTTGGGACGGCTTCAACGAGGTTAGGTCCTCACTCTTGCAAGTTTCTTGTCCAAAGAATTTCTTGTGTTGGCTTGCAATGGCGAGGCATTCCAGAACTAGGTGATCAGGAGTTTCATCCTCCTCTCCACATAATCTACACTCGTCAATCTCTGCTAGACCTATTCTTATTAAGTGCTTCCTAAGGCGGCAGTGTCCTGTAAGAAAGCCCGTGAGAGATGTAGCTTATTTTTACTGAGGTCCAAATATCTTTTGGACCTAGCAGTGTCAAAGTTCCCCAGGAACTTTTTGGAATGTTCCAACCCGGGAAGGCACCGCCAGAGTGCTTTTCTTTCGGTTTCCTCTTTCTTCCGAAACTCTTTCTTTTAGGAGCATTTTGTTACACCACAGAAAGGCTCCGGGTCAATAAAGGGCATTTGTGCTCCTTTCATGGCAAGTGTATTGGCCTCTTCATTTCCCGTGATTCCCGAGTGGCCAGGAACCCAGACTAAAGAGACCCTGTTATTCTTGCCTAATTCATCAAGTTTTCTTCGGTACTCCCATGTCAACTTTGAGTCAATGACATGGGAGCTCAATGCTTTGATAGCTGCTTGACTATCAGAATGTATCGATATGTCACATTTCTGGTAGTTTCTTTCTAGGTTCATTTCCACGCATCTTTCGATCGCAAGCATTTCTGCCTGAAAGACGCTCGGGAAGGAGCCTAACGATAATGAGTATCTGGTACCAGGCCCAAATACTCCAGCGCCTGCTCCAATGGTGGTTTTTGAACCATCCGTATACCATCTAATGGTGTTTTCTTTGAGAGTTTGGGTGGTGTATTCCCTTTCCCAGTCTCTCCTCGTATTTAGCATCGTGGTGAAATTCTTTTCGATGCTTACTTTCCTGATCATTTCGTCACTGGGAAGATTCGCTAATGAGGTGTATCTTGTCAGAGAGGACCAAGCTCCCTGATTTTTCATACTCTCATTGCTTCCTTAGATATTCTAAGAATTGCCTCTTGGGCAGATCTTTCTATCACCAGATGTAGAGGTGTGAGATCTGTAATGATCTCAAGTGCCCTAGTTGGACACGTTCTCATAGCTCCAGTGATGCACACACAGGCAAACCTTTGAACTTTATCGAGGGTATTCCTCGTGCTGTACTGACTTGCTTTTGTGTGCCAAACTATTGCCCCATACGTAATTGCTGGTCTCACAATCATGGCGTATATCCATCGCAGTATTTTTGGGTTACAGCCCCACCTCTTACCAGCTAGATTTCTGCACGCCATCAAAGCTCTTATTGCTTTACTAGCAGTTATTTCAACATGCTTATTCCACAGAAGCTTACTGTCTAGGGTTATCCCTAGATATTTAACCTCTGATTTCAATTCTATGATTTCCCCGTTTAAGGATATGGGTTTCATGGCTGGAAGTGTTCTTTTCCGGGTAAATGGAATTACTATGGTCTTGCTTGGGTTAATGTTTAGCCCCACTGACAAGCACCATTGCTCAATGATTCTGAGGCCCTTTTGTAATAAATCACACAAGGTGCTCTCGAACTTGCCTCTGACTATTAAAACAATGTCATCGGCGTAGCCCATACATTCGAAGCCAAGCTCCGTTAGCCTGTAGAGCAACTCATCTACTACGAGGCTTCATAGAAGGGGAGATATCACTCCCCCTGGAGGTGTCCCCCGAGTGGCTTTAACTGAGGTGGTTTAATTCCCCACCTGTGTCTCAGCTATCCTCGTTGCCAACAACTCATACATCCATTTTATAATGGTTTCATTCACTCCTCGCCTTTTTAGTGCTTCTTTGACAGACACATGAGTTGTGTTGTCAAAGGCCCCTGATATATCCAGGAATGCGCACATTGCGATTTCTTTGTTGTTCAGAGTTCTCTGGATGACTTCTGTCAGCTGATACAGAGCCGTCTCAGTTGATCGACCCGCTCTGTAGACATGCTGACATTTATGAAGTGGTATATTCTCCAGATTCTCTGTTCTTATGTAGTTATCCACTACTTTCTCCATCGATTTGAGTAGAAACGATGTTAGACAGATGGGTCTAAAAGATCGGGGATCAGTCCCATCTTTTTTCCCTATTTTTAGTATGAAGTTTACCCTTGCCCTTCTCCATTTTCTAGGTATTAGACCCACTGCTAGACTGCTTCTTGTAATATTCAGCAGGTGAGGAAGAATCTCCTCTATCCCTTGCTGTAGGAGTGCTGGAAATATTCCATCCACTCCTGGTGATTTATAGGGTTGAAAGGTACTTATTGTCCATTCCAACCGTTGTTTGGTAAATATTTTCTTAGCGATGTCCCAATCTTCCTTGCGGGATTTTTTGGTGTAGTTCATTGCTATTTCGGTGCTTGTTGCTGGTTCACTACCTGGGAAGTGGGTTTTAAGAAGAAGAATCGATCGTTCCTCTCCGCTTTTTCAGCGACATTGTGGGGTTAGTTCCTCCATTTGCCATGACGTTTTGTAGTCTGGCCGCAGTGTGAGTGGAAGTGATCTTTTCGCAAAAGGCTTGAAAATTAAGCCTTTTGGCCTTCCTAATCTCTTTATTGTACTGAGTAAGCTTCTCAGTGTACCTCTGCCAATTGCCGTCACGTTTGGCTCTATTAAAGAGCCAACGGACCTATTTTCTGAGGTTTGACAGGTTCTCATTCACCAAGGAGCATCCTTTTCTGAACGAGCTTTTGAGAGTGGGCAACTGCAATGAAAAGCTTCCATTATTGCCTCACTGATCTGTTCGACTCTTTCTTCCAGGTCGTAGTGCGGGTAATTTACCCCATTCACTTCGACGTGTTCCAAATTGTCCTTCAGATTGGTCTTGTAAAGAGACCAATCAGTATTTCTAGGATTTCGAATTGTAGGAATCGAGGTGGTATTTCCCTCTATCCTAAATTCGATGATCCTATGGTCGGAAAGTGATGGCTCGCTCATCACCCTCCAATCTTTTACATTTTTCCTAGCAGCAACATTAACGATTGTTACGTCCAGGACCTATTCTCTTGCTCTCGTGACAAAAGTGGGGGTTGTCCCCACGTTTAAGGTCTCAAGGTAATTTGCTAAGAGATATTCTAATAAACACTCACCTTTTGCATTGTTATTGGTGCTTCCCCATACGGTATTGTGTGCGTTGGCATCACAACCAATTATAATTGGCAGCCGTCTGCCATCGCAGTGTCTCACTAGCTCTTGTACCTCTACTGGCGGTGTCATCCGCCCGTCTCCAGCGAAGTAGGCAGAGGCAATGACGATGTCTCGGTTGATACCCCCAATGTTGAGGTGAACCATGATTGGAACAAGGTCCCGTGGCACGTATTCTGAAACACAAATATATTTTATGTTATTTCTTATGATTACACAGGCACGCGGAGATACTTGCCTTTGATCATAAATCAATTTAGAATCCTTACATGCCAAACCTTTTATTTCGCCTTCTTTGTTGATCCATGGTTCTTGGATCAGTACAATATCCAGTTGTAGTTTAGCGAACAACCTTGCAATCACGGCTGAAGCTCCCTACGCGTGATGCAGGTTAATTTGAGCTACATTCGTGAACGTGAAGGTGAATAATTATGGATGAAAGTGGCCGAGTTACTCAGCCTCTATTCATCCCCCTCCTTTCTCTCTCCCTGACCCTCCTCGACCACCATGGCAGTATCTCCCTCGGTAATCGAGCAGGTATCTTGATCTCGAGTCAGACTCTCGACCCCCAGGCTGCTCTGCCCAGCTTCCCGGGATGCAGAGGCAGTCTCCGCATTCCCAGTCATCCCAGCAGAGCCGGAGGAGATCTCGGGCCGACCCTAGGTCAAGCTTTCGCCTTGTTTCCCCTTCCCAGAGGTTCCGGATGTGGAGGGTATCTCCATGTCCTTTGGATCCTCCGCGGGATTCTTCTTTTTTCCCAGCCCCGAGACAGGGATACGCCCAAAACGGAAGTTTAGCGCGTAACCTCCTGCCTTCAGAGCCTCCCCAGATTGGTGATCGATCCCAATCGTGAGGATAGTTCCCTGTCCCTCTTTTTTAGAGTTTAGGATTTTCCAAGCCTCAGTACTGAGGTTGGAGTTCTGAACCTCGACAAGTTGGAGGATCTTCTCCAGTTTCATGTCTTGGCTTCTTGGGAAGAACACTGTTATGGTGACCGGCTTTGGGATGTCGTCTCCACTTCGAGCCACCAATTCGGGTCCTTCCCAAAAGTTTAATTTCGGCGCTGACCTCATAAGCCAGTCTGCCGATTCTTGTGACCCACAGTCCACCAGTATCATTCCACAACGGTAATTGATACCTGAGAAGTGGATTCCCTTCTCTTTGCTCTGGCACAGCTCTTCTACCAGAGTGTCCCAGTGTGGAGAGCTGCTCCGCTCTCAGGATGACCCCAGGATAATCCTTGGGCATTATTCCCACCCTAAAAGCTTTCTCTGTTTTGACAGTTGCTGCGTAACCAGTGGCTTGCCCGGTTACCGTTGCCGCTGTTTTTGATTTCTTGCTTTGAGGCCTAAGCGGAGGAGTAATATGCTCCGGGCCTCTTTTAAGCTTTGTTTTCCCCGTTGGTGATTCCTTCGGGGGGGTTGGGCGCTGAGTTACCTGCTTCCTGGCCTCTTCAGGGGATATTCCCTAATTGAGGAGTCGCAGGTATTTCCGCACCCCTGCTCCACTGAGGCCTTTTCTCAGTGGGTCGTCTATACCGCCCGGCTCTCCCGGTTTTGGGAGGTCGAACGGCATACGACCTTTGTGCCGTTTGGCCTTTTTTCCCTCTGTGAGGTGCCCGGATGAAGAGGTGGAGGTTTTCTCCACTACTTTTCCGGTGAAAGTCTTACTTTTAATTAATAATTAAGGTTGTATGTATATAAATTAAATTTAAGTGAATAGTTAAGTGTATATAAATTAAGTGTTAGTGAGAAGTTTAGTGTTTAAATAAATTCGTAAGCAGCCAAACCGTGTGTTTACAGTTGATCCCACCCGTTTACTGTTTAAATAAATAAGAAAAACATTACAATAAGTCCTATATCAATATTTTATCATTATCGAGGATATTTAGATTTTAATGACAATTATTTAAAAATGTATGATACATACCCAAGTGAATTATTCGGCGTTGGCAATAGGGAACCTGTTAAATGATATATTTGACCCTGAATCTTGAAAGTTTGCATACAATTTTCTTCAATTACTTTTGTTGCTCCAAATGACGTCATTTGAAAACAATTATTGTATTGCTGAATATGAGTTAAAATATGTTTAGAATCTAGCCCATTATCGGAAACCAACGAATATAGTGGCTCTGGTGGCGGTACCAATGGCGTCAATTTGACTTGACCGCTCGCGCAACACAATCCAGGAGCTTCATTTTTCAACTTAAATGCCTTGCAATATTGGCACTCAACGTTCATTGCTCCAATAGCAACGATTTGTAGTGAACTGTAATCGATTTCCACGTTATAATTGAATGCAGCTCGATAGGGGTTAAACGCAACATTTCTATGTTGTTGATTTCGATTCCGTTCAACTTCATTCCGCGCTTCGCGTTGCTCTTGTAAATCTTTCACTCGCAGCATTGCGAGTACTGCGACTTAAGTTTGTGCGTCTAATTGCTGCCATTTTCAAAAAAGAAAATTCAACTGTAACATACACTTGCTAAAATAAGTGATAGGGTTATAAAGAAGAGTACAATCGTTTTCTTTAAAACCCTATCACTTATGGTAGTAACGTGTATGTTAGTCTATCCAAACTTACCAAAACTCCATACTAAATTGAACTTTTAATATTAGGCGTCATGGCTTCGAACTCTGAACTAACTGTGATGTGTACTAAAAAATTCATTTTTCTTACATCCTTTTCGTAAGAAATAATAAATTAATTATTTCACATGTATTACTCCGACCGAAGCATCTGTTTCAAGCAATATTCAGTTTTTTTTACCCCGAGTTTTCGGGACAACAACCAAGATCGACACGGAGGCGCATATAGCTCCCTGCCTGAACCTTCCAATTGAAGGCACAAATGAGCGTTGGGTTTCCCTGTTGAAATCCGTTGTTTTGTGTTTTCCCATGTTTTGATTAACATCTTTGCTCCCAAGTTTCACATCCTTTCTTGGTTATACCGTGCTGAGAACGGCAAATGAGCCAGAAACATGCATGTCCGCGGTAACCACATTGTTTCAGTAGCTCTTTTTGCGTGAATTACCCATATATAGTATATATGAAACATAAATTTCGATTTTCTACTACACCTGCTTTTAGTCGAAATTTCAATAATTTCGACGTATTGGCCTGACCGTTCTTCGAAGGGAAAAACAACTACATTGCTGGCTAATACCACGCAGAATATTGAATTACATCCGCTTCGAAAACCGTGACGTCGATCGACCATTTTGCCGATCCGTTCATCTGTGGTGATTCGCAACTGATAGCGGAATGGCATAGTACATTGACGTGTTTCGACCTTCTTGGGTCTCATCAAGAGTGCCGTAATGCCTTCCAGTTCAGAGTCTCTAATACGAACTGAAGATTCCGTCCTCCGACAACTTCTACTTGGCTCGTGTAGTTACACACAAGCGAGAAGCAGTCAACTGGCGCCATCTTCACTTTTTTCGAACGGGATGTAATTCAATATTCTGTGTGGTATTAGCCAGGAATGTCAGGTCAGGCCAATACGTCGAAATTATTGAAATTTCGACTAAAAGCAGGTGTAGTAGAAAATCAAAATTTATGTTTCATATAAACACCTCGTATTTTATGAAATTATATTCATTTTATTTCATACGACTAATACGGTCGAATTTATCTGAGGTCTTGGTTCGCAACTGACAGTGAAGATGTCGCCAGCTGACTACTTCTCGCTTGTGTGTAACTACACGAGCCAAGTAGAAGTTGTCGGAGAACGGAATCTTCAGTTCGGATTAGAGACTCTGAACTGGAAGGTATTGCGGCACTCTTGAAGAGACCCAATAAGGTCGAAACGCCTCAGTGTATTATGCCATTCCGCTATCAGTTGCGAATCACCACAGATGTCCGTATCGGCAAAATGGTCGATCGACGTCACGGTTTTCGAAGGGAATGCAATTCAATATTCTGCGTGGTATTAGCCAGGAATGTAGTTGTTTTTCCCTTCGAAGAACGGTCAGGCCAATACGTCGAAATTATTAAAATGTCGACTAAAAGCAGGTGTAGTAGAAAGTCGAAATTTATGTTTCATATAGACACCTCGTATTTTATGAAATTATATATATTTTATATATTATATATCAGCCTTACAGGCCTATCTGGCCCTCGGCTTAGAGATCTTTCACCCTCTTTCCATTTTTGTTTGTTCTGTTCTCAGGTCTCTCCTAACCTCCTCCAACCATTTCTTCCTTGGTCTTACTCTTCTCTTTTTACCTCCTTCTCCACCTTTTAGCACTCGTTTTACCCATCTATCTTCTGTCATTCTACCTATATGTCCCAACCATCTCGCTCTCTGTGCTTTAATTATATGGGTTATACTTGGGTGCTTATACAATTCTGATAGTTCTTTGTTTGCTCTTTTTCTGTATATTCCATCTTCTTTTATTCCACCATAAATCTTTCTGAGCATTTACATTCCCATATTTCTAGTTTATTCTTCTCTTTTTTGTTCATTGTCCAGGTTTCACAAGCGTAGGTAACTGACGGTCTTATTATTGTTTGGTACATTCTTATTTTTGCTGTGCATGATATATCTTTTGAGTTTAGCATCTTTGATACCATTCCTGCTGCTTTACTGCCCTTTGTTAACCTTTTTTCTATTTCCCTTTCTTCGTCTCCTTTATTTGTGATAGTGACTCCCATATATTCGATTTGTTCCACCTTTTCTATTCTGTAGCTATTATTTCCATTACAATTTATAATAATATCGGTTTTTTCATTGCCCTTAATTACCATGTATTTTGTTTGTTCCTCGTTGGTCACTAGACCACATTCTCCTGCCTTCTCTTCCAGTAGCTTAAATGTGCTCAGCAGTTCTTTCCTGGATCTTGCCATGAGTACTATGTCGTCCGCATATGCTAGACACTGATGTTTATTCCCATAAATTAAACCGCGTGTTTTTGTACCACTTTCTCTTAGTATAATTTCTTGAACTAGGTTAAAGAGGGTTGTGGATAATGGGTCTCCTTGTCTCAGACCTTTCTCTATCTTGAATTCGTTAGAAGTACTGCCCTCCAAAGTTACTTTGCTCTCGGTTTTTCGGATGGTCATTTCCACTAGTCTTCTCAATTTTACTGGTATATTTAGCTTTCCCATTTCCTCATACATTTTTTTCTTTTGATAGTATCATAGGCCTGTCTGTAATCGATGAATAGCATATGCAGACCTAGATTTTGTTTGTAAGCATTCTCCTGAAGTTGTTTAATAATGAAAATTTGGTCTTTTGTCGATCTACCTGCTTTAAAACCTCCTTGGTATTCTCCTACATTTTCATTGCGGTATTTATCTAATCGATTTTTAAATATTTTTGTTAGAACTTTGTATGTTACATCTAAAAGTGCTATTCCGCGGTAGTTATTGCATTCTTCCTTGGGACCTTTTTTGTGGATTGGAATTATTAATGCCTTGTTCCAATTTTCAGGGATCTTTTCTTCTCGTCATACTTGTTTCAGCAACTGCAATATTCTGCAATTTAATTGTTCACCTCCATATTTAAAAATTTCTATTGGAATATTATTCTCTCCTGCACTCTTATTACTCTTCATTTTTTTAAGCATTCTGTCATCTCTAATTTTTTTGGGACCGTTATGGCTAGATCTTCCTCTTCACAATTTTCTTCCTCCGTTTCATTATCATTTTCGCCTAGTTCTTCCTCGCCATCATTTAGTAATTCCTCAAAATACTGTGCAACTCTACTTATTTTTTCTTCCTTATCACCTATTAGATATCCCTCTTTGCTTTTCAAAAAATAAGGTGCTTTTCGGTTTTGGCCTTCCCCTATTCTTATTTCTCACATCTTTATTTTTATAAGCTTCTTCAATTTTTAATAATGCTCTTTCAAAGTAAATTCTTTTGGTTTTTCTGCATATTTGTTTAACTTCTTTACTTGCTTTTTTATACTCTAGTCTATTTTCTTCACTGTTTTCTTTTAATAATCTTTGTCTGGTTTTATTTCTTTTCTCCAACGCCTGTTTACATTGTTCATCAAACCACTTATCTTTTTTCCCTTGGGGCTCCCTAGTACCCTATTTGTTACTTCTCTCATTACAGTTTCTATCTGTGACCATTCTCCTTCTAGTTGTTCGACGCCAGGTCTTAAATTTAATTTTCTACTAGAGGACCCGTACTGCTCCGCAGCATTAGGATAGACTATGTATGAGAGGGTGTAATTATTACATAAAATCATTTTACAGTATTTCCTTCCAGACAATATTAGCTGTGCGTCGGCCCTTAGGTTTAATTTCTACCTTTACATTTCTGAATGTTCTTCCTCGAGATAAAGCAACATACAATTGTCCATGGCTAAAAACAGAATCAGGCGAATAGATTCCAACTCGCTTATGTAATCGGAAATTGCCGTCGTTTAAAAGAGAAGGGCATTGTCGTGTCAATGGTGATAAATCGATGCGAGGTAACAGTACTGGATCTCCAATATTCACACCGGTTAAATCTAGAATATTGTTATACATTTTCCTGACTAATAGTCTCGTCCTGTTCAGTAATCCTTTGTGAGTTGTTTGTTATTATATCACTGGGTAAGAGCCAATGAGAAAGCTTGTGGAAAAAATTGAAAGTAAAGTTGATTGTACACGCATAACTTTCCTCAAGTCAACGAATTTAAACAGTTAATAGCTCAAAAGAGTGGGCTTGATCCACTGAGTGTTCTGAAACGATCAAGATCCATTAATTAGAAGAGGAGCTATGAGAATTCGAATTGCTTGAGTGAAAGTATCACATAAGAAATGTACAGGGAAGAGTCGCGTTTGAGTATAACTTGAGTAAGGTGGGAGTTGAGTGAATTTCAATGATTGATGACATATCTGTGTTTAAATCACTTTCATTTAAAAAAAAATGAAGGAAATCGGCCGGATACAACGGCCATACGGACTGATTTCAGTTTTCATAATTTTTTTTAATATATAAGATTGATTTCTTGTTGGAAATGATTTACTGTGGTCCCGTCCTTCAATTTTTCTAAATCGTATTTTCTCAGTTTTTTATTATCTTGTTCAATTTTAGGGGGCTTATCTTAATCGTGGTGGGTGACCATTCTTCGTTTACTACTGTAATTCTTGAAACTGCAGTTTCCTTACATTCCGCCTTGTTGCAGTGGAAACAGTGTGCTGGCCACGGCCGTCTAGACACAGGGAGGCGGAATTTCGGTGACTCACATTAGCTCAATGTTCGGCCCGGTCTAGTTCTCCCTGTGACTAGGTTTCTTGGATTACAGGAGTCCTGGGGCGCTTACACGAACTGCGTTCTGTCCTAGCTTGCCACTGTTTCAACATCTGATTTTCTCTGGCTTCTTGTCTACCATACTTTTTATCAAGTTAATGATCTTGTCAAATCTGTCTTTGTCACCTTGTTCTTGCATGTATCTCGAAACCTTCGTGGCTTCATATCCAAGAGTAAAAGTCATTGCATCGACAAATGTTTTGGGTTGGGCTAAACGAAGCGTCCTCTGCATATCGCGGTCACATATGTCGTCAATAAAGGTCTGGATGTCCAAACTTTCAATCATATTCTCTGGTGTTCATGGATAAGCAAATCGAACTAGTCGGGTATTATCTAAAGTACATCTAAGGCATCTCCCCGAGGCGCCACTGCCTTTTCCCTATTGGACCAAGTATTCGCTCGAGCGACTGCTTTAAACTGTTTTACATAATCGGTGTACGAATTTGAATTAACACTCAAATTCCTACTGTAAATTCTTACTTTGTATTCACCCTGTATATCAAAATTCATATATTTCACATACATACACAAAATTTCATTTCAAAGTCTCTTTCACAATAAAAACACAGATAACCATTGCCTTATCTTATGTTATATCTCCACTCACTGCATACTTCAAAGCGTTCAAATTCTTATCGCGTCATAAAAACTGCTTAGAGAATACAGTATCGCAACAAACAACAATTTCTTTTATTCACAAAAAATGGGTGCCCCGGCTGATATTTTCAACAGTTGTATGACGGTTATATTTTAAATCCTTATCCTCCATTGGCTACATCCTCACATGACTCTCCTTGTCACCACCCATTTTGTGCGACCTATAAATAGGAATAAGACCCTATTTCACTTCACTTCCCAGTCAACCTTCGTACATAATGGTACTATCACTATAATACCGGCGTTTTCTACCGGTACAGCATTTTAACATTCATTAACTTTCATTCATTTATATCAGATCATGTGATAAAGGGATACAACATATAGATAAAAATCAGTGAACTTCTTAATTGTTCAGCAAGTTGAACAACATGTAATTCCCGCTAATATATACAATAAGTGAAAGTGATATAATAGTTTAATTTATTAAACCATCCCAATCCTACATAAATACACGTAATTAATTCATTGTAAAACAATGTCCTTCGAATTAAATACAGTTTTTGAAGACTTCCCGTAATATTACTATCTCAAAAACACAAATGAGATTGGTAAAACAATCGGTCCACGACGTTTATCCGTCAAACGCTGGGGCCTTGACTGGTCAAAATTGCCAGTATGTTCTATCATGGGGTGTATTTCTTTCAACAATTTCTGTTAAAACGTGAGTACAAAATTGTTAAATGTAAAAACAAAAATATCCCCAAAAAAGAAATCTGGTATTTGAACAAATACGGTCTTTTACCATTCTAAAACTCAAAATAAATAAACTTATCACAAATTTAACAACCACAAAATAAGACCTGACTATTATGAGCACAAAACATTCAAATATTTGCTTGAAAATTAGATCTGTTTCAATGTAGTATAAACTGATCAGTTAGATTATATTATGTTGAACAAAAAAATTAATGAAGTGATGTCATATTTTGAAATACAAGTTTATTTCACAACTATTTTATTGTTATAGGTTTGGTGATTATGGCTGAAAATATCAACAGAATGCGTTACATGTCCCATTTCCGAGCCGTTCACAGAGGGGCCTTCTTCCAAGAAATGAGAACCACTGAAGCCAGACAGTTACTGCCAGACGCTTGGGGATTTATCTGCCCTGTACACACACCGGACGGCTCACCTTGTGGCCTTTTAAATCATCTCACTCTAAACTGTGTTGTTACCGATATACCTGATCCAATAAAAGTAAATAATATTCCATTGGTTTTAACTGAGCTCGGAATGAAACCTCTCAAATATGCCGATACCATAGACTTGAAAACGAGCTATGTAGTGCAGTTGGACGGTAAAATTATAGGTTATGTTGACGGAAACGACGCTGCTAAACTTATACAAAGACTGCGTCTGTTCAAAATAAAAGGGGTAATAATACCAGAAACTTTAGAAATAGCTTTTGTTCCTTTGAAAAACACCGTCGCTCAATATCCTGGAATCTTTCTGTTTACTGGACCGGCTAGAATGATGAGACCATTGATGAATTTGTATATGAACAAGATTGAATTGGTGGGGACGTTCGAGCAGGTCTATATGGATATATGTGTAACCCCTGAAGAAGCATATAAAAGTAAGTACTACTTTTCTTTTGTAATGTTTTCTTCTATTTATTTAAATACTTCATCCTGAGTTGAGTTGATACTGTTGACAACAACATGTTTTATTTTGGCTCTGTAATAAGTAAAAATTTTAGTGAAAAATATTGCAATTTAAAATTTGAAAATTATATCAATAGTAAGCTAATAATTTATAGAGTAATATTATTCATGTGTTTGAACAGAAAAGTTAAATAATTACTAGGAAATGTGTAATTAGATGAAAAAGGTGTGTGTATATACAAGAAATATAACAAAAACCTGATTAAGATAAGAAGCTGAAACAACTTTTGTGGTAGTTGATTGCCAGTGGCGTAGGAAACTTAAAATGGATAAGGTATTTAAATGTTGTAAAAATAAGAAACTAAAAAACTTTTGTTGTAAAGTGTACTTTGGTATATATCATGACAGTTGCCTGGTCAGAAGAAAAGGAGTGACAGTGATAGAAGAACACACTATATATTGTAGTAAAAAATGTCAACTTGAGGATTCCAATCAAATAATTAAAAACAACAAGTTAATTGAAGAAGTTGAAAACTTGAGAGAATTATTAGAACAAAAAGAGGATTACTGTAAAAGTCTTGAAATTGGTTTTGCAGATATGAAAAGTAACTTAAATGAAGAAATCAGTAATTTGAGAAAAGAGAAAAATAGATATATACTAAGGTTGAAAAGATACACTAGAGATTTTGATGATGATGTTGCGGAACAAGAAGAAGACTGGAACAAGAAATTTCAGCAATACTTAGCAAACATTAATAGCCTTAATAATGAGTTGAGACAATTACGAGACATAAATGAGAAACTGACTTTGAAAATAACAGATAATGAGGCAGATTATGATAATGTAATATTGAAGCTTAATGCATTGAATGAGAGTAAGCAAAATATGTTGGATGCCATCAAAATACTGGCAGAGGATAATCATATTTACGCTGGTGAAACATATAGACTCAAAACTAAAATAAAAGAATACGAAAATCATTTGAGAGATATGGATGTAATGGGGATGGGAACAAATGAAAGAGTACAGCAAAAGCTCAATCAAAACTCAATTGAGTACAGTAAACTTAGGAAACAAAACCAAGGAGAATGAAGAAATGGAGAGAAGACTGAAAAGCGATAACATGAACAATAAAATACTAATCCTATGTGATGAAACTGGAAGAGATATTCGACATATACTTAGAGGAAGGAGAAATTATCAAGTTGAATCAATTATTAAACCGGGAGCATTTCTTGAGGGTATAATAGAAGATTTAGAAAAACTCTCCAAAGATTATACATTATCGGATTATATTTTAATAATGGGTGGTATCAATAATTTTTCAAATAATACGTACCCTAAAGTAAGTAAAATAAATAGTTTGATAAAGCATTGTACTCATACGAATCTGTTATTTACTACAATACCACAGGTTATCAAAAAAATAAAATTTGTAATACTATTCAAAAGTTCAACAGCGTATTTCCTGAACATCTTTACAAACTGAATCAATATGCAGAGGGAAGGGTCGAGATGTTGAATGTATTGAATTATAAAAGACAATTAATAAGTAAGCTAAATATCTGTAAGAATTTTGTAGATTTGTTAAATCGGAAAAAGATTAATTGTAACTTACATTTTCTATTTTCTAAAAATAATCCTGGAATACATAATGGCATTAATATTGTATTAGAAAAGCTTAGTCTTAACCAAATAGTTGTGACTGATAACATTGTTATTAAACAGGCTCAGCAACAACACAATTTGAAAGATATTAATTTTGTAAACAGTACTAAAGGGAGTGGGAGTGTTTTTTTAGAACAAAGACAGAGGAGGTGCTAGAAACAGATTGACACAGGCCAGCAATTCATTTATACTATATTTAAATGTACAAAGCTTACCAGCTCATATTGATGAACTCAGAAATTTAATTGAACATAAAAAACCTAGTGTTTTGTGTCTCTCAGAAACACATGTCACGAAAGATATATATATATATATATATATATATATATATATATATATATAATTCAGAAATGAATATTCAGGGATATGAACTAAATAGAACGGACAGTAGTAGCAGACATACAGGTGGTACTGCGGTTTTAAGAATAACTTAAAGATGGTAGATGTTTTCAAAAGTTATGTTGATAAGGTCTATTGGTTGACAGGAGTAACATTCCTTTACCAAAATAAGAAGTTTACGGTGTGTTCATTATATAGGTCTCCGAGCAGTAGGACAGTGCAATTTTTGCAATTGTTTGAGGACTGGTGTGAAGAAAACATTAATGAGATGAATTCAAAAATATTTATTTGTGGTGATTTCAATTTAGATTGGTGTGACAACAATATATATAGTAATAGGTTAAGGAATTTTATTTTTGATATGTGGTTTATAAATTTGGTGACAGAGTATACTCATATAAGCAATACGAGAAATTCTCTAATAGGTTTGGTACTGAGCAATACAGAAGCAGTTGTGAATGTATGCGATACACCAAAAATTAGTACTCATCGAAATATTATGGTGTCGTTAAAAATCGATTTTAAAAAAGTTGATGCTGTGTGTATAGAAACTAGAGGTAGGAAACTTGATTATCAAGCTTTAAGTAATAAATTAGACATATTGCATTGGGATTATAACGAATGGGATTTGAATAATAGGTATATAAAATTTGAGAAGGTTTTGTCAATATTAAATGTGTAGGCAAGTGAAAATTTATAATCACTATAAGGGGTTTTGGAATGACAGGGTAAAACAAGCTACAAATGAGAGAAATGAAAGTTTTAAAACATACAGTTCTAATAAATCAGCTGAAAATTGAGAAATTTATAAACAAAAAATAAATTTTGCAGTTAAAATAATTAGAGAAGAAAAGAGAAAATATTTGGAACGAAAAATAGATTTATATAAGAATAATCCTATTGAAATGTGGAAAATATTAAGGGAATTTGTCCCAACAAATGATCAGGTAAGTAATTTTAATGTGGGGAATGGTGAGATTTTATCAGATATGAATGAAATGCCAAATTCTTTGAGTAACTATAATATTAAAAGCATTGAAGGAATTACAGCACAAATAGATAAATCATTTGCAGCTGATGTCATAGTTAGCAAAAGTAAAGAAAATAATTTAATCAAATTTAACCTTATTGATCGATTTGAATTAAAGAAAATTGTGGATTCATTAAAAAAGAAGAGCAGTCCAGATGATATCAGTGTAGAGCTATTACAAGAATGTATCAGTAGTTTGTGTGATCCCTTGCTAAATTTAGTGAACAGTTAATTGGAATTGAGTAAGTACCTGCTGCAATGAAAGTAGCAACAATTGTACCAATACCTAAAGTACCTAATACAATTCAAGCAGCAAATTTAAGGGGAGTGAATATGATTAATGCTACTGGTAAAATATTAGAAAAAGTCGTTTATGGACAGATAGTAAACTATTTAGAGGAAAATAAAATACTATGCGAATACCAGTCGGGATTTCGTAGTAAACATAGCTTTGAACCTGCTTTACAATGTGTTCTAACAGATTGGAAAAATAATATGTTTATTATAGCAGTATTTCTTGATCTCCAAAGAGCCTTTGAAACAGTGGATAGAGAAATATTAATAAAAAAATTCAAAATATTGGTATTGATGGTGATGCTTTGAAGTGGCTAATATCTTATCTCAGTGAAAGACAACAGAAACTGAAAAATTTACATTCGGATAGAATAGATAATAATGTAGGGGTACCTCAGGGTAGTATTCTGGGGCCACTATTGTTTCTGATATATCTGAATGATATTGTAAGCGTTGCAGGAGATTGCAAAATGCATTTATTTGCGGATGATGCTTTAGTATACTTCAATGGTAATGATTTGCAATATAATACTAAAATTATTAATAACACACTTAATAACATTTATGAATATTGCTGTGTGAATCTGTTAAAGGTAAATGCCAATAAGACTAAGTGGATGCTATTGGGAAAAATTTATATTCGCCAGCTGAATGAATTAAATTTAAAATTAAAAGTTGGAGAAAATGAAATTGGGTAGACAAGTTTTTGTATTTGGGTGTAATTATTGATAGTGAATTAAAATTTAAAAATCATGCCAATCTGATTATAAAGAACATCAATTTTAAAATTAACTATCTTAGGAGGTGTTCTCAGTATCTTAGTCAATGGGCAAGATTAATGATGTACAATACTATAGTACTACCTCATTTTAATTATTGTGCAACTATTTTATATTTTCTTAATCAAAATGAGATGAATAGACTTCAAAAGATGCAGAATCGTGTCATGCGAATTATTCTTATTGCTCAAAATATACTCCAATAAATGAAATGTTGGAAACACTCAACTGGTTGTCAATAAAAAAGCTGTTCGCTCTTGTATTTGTTTACAAAGTTAATTTAATTATTAATGATGAAGTACATAATTACAATACCAGACATAGCAGTAACTATCAGGTGCGTAGATATAACTTCATATGTTTAACTTATAATTCCGTATTTCAATGCTTTACCAACCGATATAAAAAATAGTATAGGTTTAGAAATTTTTAAAAGGCGGCTAAGAGACTATTTGAGTGGGAAGTAACTTCTGATTTTTGTGCTTCTTGTTTTAATATTGTTAAATAGCCGTGACTAGTTTGTTTTGTATGGTTTTATTTCATATTATGTGTGGATGTAGTATTATTGTTGTATTAATATATGTTTTTAGAGCTTATGTGTACTATATTCTAATGTAGATGTGTTTTAATTTAGACTAATATTGACTTTTTATATATTTATTTATTTATTTATTGAATAAAGATCCAAACAGGCTTAATAGCCTTATTACATGGATAGTATATTATAAAAAAAATATTTTTACATGTGATCTAAGGGAATACCTTATTTTATTCTAACTGCAGAGGAGAGACACATTAAATGGTAGAATAATTCAAATTTATCTTTTATGAAATGTTTTAAATTCTTATCAGAAACTCATACCCGTGTTTTAATCATAGAAGTATTAAATCTCAAACGTTTCAAAATATGATACTGCCCTAAAGGTAGAGACCAGTCCAAGTTTATCAGTGCATTAATTGTGTTGGTCAATCGACAAATAGACTGAAGTGGAGAACCAGCAGAATTTTGTATACTAAACATTACGGAGTTTCTCGTGCGCTTTGGAGGGACATGAATCGGTAAATAATATAAAAGAGTGCTACAATTTATTTTGTTTTTCATCTCTTTCGATATCAAGTTCATCATTGCAATTTTGCGTGTCGTACTTAGTGAAAGGATTGCAAATTCTTCCCGTAACATTTGCGTTCTTACACAATTATAGTCTGGCCACTTATGATATTTTTTATGATACAAATGACGTAGCAGTTTATTTTGAATTTTTTCTATTGAATCTAAATATATTTGTGATTGTTGATTCCAAATTACACATGCAAAATCTAGTTTTGGTCTGACTAATGTTTTATATAGTAGAATAATTGTCTTCAAATTGTGAAATAAAGCAGTCTGTCTTAAAACAAACCCTAATATACGATTGGCGTTCTGAACAGTAAATCTAATATGTGAAGCAAATGATAACTGATAATCATACGTGACCCCTAGGTCTTTCGTTTCCTCTACTCGTTTTAAATTTTGTTTATTCATTATATAATTGAAGATAATAGGGTCTTTTCTCCGAGTAATTGACATTACACAACATTTACCTTCATTAAAATTTAGTTTATTATCAACACTCCATGAATGAACGTTATCTATATCTCTCTGTATCATCACACAATCCCTCAACGTTTGTACTTTTTTATACAATTTGAAGTCGTCCGCAAAGATTAAACACTCTGAAAATTTAACACAAGTAGGTAAATCGTTGATAAAAATTAAGAAAAGCAAAGGTCCCAGATTAGAACCCTGCGGTACTCCCGAGATGGAATTTTTTCGGTTCGAAACAATTCCATCATGTTTTACAACAAACTGCCTGTTCTGTAGATAGCTTTTTAGCAATAGAAGCAAATTTCCTGCAATGCCCATATCATTTATTTTTTTAAGTAAAATATCGTGGTTAACGCGGTCAAATGCTTTCGAGAAATCCGTATAAATGGTATCCAATTGCGATTTTTCATGAAGAGTATTAGACGCTACTTCCGTGAATATCAACAAGTTTGTGTTTATTGATTTTCCAGTCACAAAACCATGCTGTTCATCAACTAATATGTTTTTAATGTGGTTGTAAATTTTATTATAAATGATATGCTCAAACAATTTGGAAGGAGCACAAAGTATGGACACGCCTCTGTAATTTTCTATATCTTTTTTATTTCCCGTTTTGTGTATAGGAGTGTAAGTTGCTAATTTCCATTGATCGGGATAGGTTGATTGTTTAACAATTAAGTTGAAAATATGTAATAGAGGTTTCTGAAGGAACTCTTGGCAACCTTTTATAATATAAGGGGGTAGATTGTCAATACCAGCCGATTTCTTTGGTTTCAATTTTCTTACCGCAACCTCATAGTCAACCGAATTTATATTCTCTGTCTTACAGATATTACTATAACTCGTAGTGTTATTAAGATTTGCTAAGTTATACAGTGATTTTTCTGTAGAATGAGCTGATGCAAAAAAATCTGCAAACTTATCTGCAGTATCCTTGTCAGAGACTTCCCGACCTCCAAAGTTAAAAATTTGTGATTGATTTACATTTTTTTTCTCTTTTGATTTACATAGTTCCAAAAATTATTTATGTTGCCCCCACCTATATTATCACCCAAGTCCCGTATATATTTTTTGTACTCCTTCCGTATTAATATTTTTAGTTTTTTCCTTGTTTCTACATATAGTTGATTATGATATTCTGAAGTATTCTTCAGTTTTCTGCATTGGCATTTTTCTTTTAATAGTTTTTTAATTTCGGCATTAAACCACGCGGGGTATTTATTGAAACCATCGTACGTTTTATATTTTGGTACAGTTACGTTCAATATTTCATTTATGTTTGTGTAAAAACTTTCCACAGCTTTATTAATATCATTTAATTCAGTTACGTTATCCCAAGTAACATTCCTCATATACTCATACATTAAATCAAAGTTTGCTTTTTTAAAATTAAATTTGTTGCATGTTAATTTATCTTTAATAGGAACTTCACATTTATTTAAACACACAGTAGCCACAAGGGCCGGATGAAATATATCTTCTTGAACTAAGGAGCACATTTCCCTAAATACCCCGCACGAGTTAAAATTTTCTTCAGACATAAGTACTAAGTCTAATGTTTTTCCATGCGCATTTTTTACATCGTTGCAAAGTTTCAAGGAATTGAAATCTAAAAATTCTCGCAAGCTATTTGTTTTAGTATTTACGACAATGTCCAAACTGTCAATTCCCTTTATTTCCGGTAAATTGAAGTCTCCAAAAATAAATGTTTTATTTATATTTTTCACATAATTTTGTAATAATTGAAAACATGAAGTATACGGATTCAGTTCTGCATTAGGTGGAATATATACTCCAATGATTGTACAGGTAGTTTTTCTACAAATCCTTACATTCACAATTAAAACTTCGAATACTGAAGAATGCTCAACAACATTTAATATCTTGAATTTTTTTTAATTCCTATTAGAACGCCCCCTCTCCGGGTTTTTTGAGTAATTTCCAAATTTCTATCTGCTCTGAATATATTAAAATAACTTACATCTGCTAATTCCCCACTACTGACCCCGTCCTTCAGCCAAGTTTCAGTAACAACAAATATATCGTGATTACCTTCTAAAGTGTTAGTGTAAAATTCCGCCATTTTCGTGTTCAAACCTCTGCAATTTTGATAACACACAGACACACTTGACATTTTTGTATTATATAATTTTATATAAGAAGCATCCTGAAAAATAAAATATAGAAAAATAAAAGAAACTACACAACTAATAAATCGAAATGATAACCCTCAGATGCTTTAACATTTTCATAGCTCTCTCCTTTTCCTCTACAAATTTTCAAACATACATGACTTATTTATTTTAATTTTATTATAATTGATAAACAATTGCCAAACGTCCTGTACTGTTATTTTATATTTCTAAATAAGTAGCAAAACAGTTTTGTCTTATCAGTGTTAATGAGCAAAAAAGAAAATAACAAAATTCACAGAATGTTCAACTAGTTACAATCAATTTCTTTAATTAAAGCTGTCCATACACTTGTAATCAGATTTCATTTTCGTTTTGTATTTTCTTTATTACGTTATTGACTTTTGCAAAAATGGTTCCAGCCCTACTCCAAACGTCTTTATTACCATACTTATTCTTAGCCTTCTTCAACAAGTTATATTGTTTGACTGATAGATATTCATTAACAAATATCTTAGATTGTTTTAACGCACTTTTAGCTTTCAAAATTTCATTCCTTTTCAAAAAGGAGACAAATTCCACTAGTACAGTCCTTGGCCTAGGATTATTCTTATTGACCTTTCCCATTCTATATATATTCGAAATGTCGGCAATTGAACATACCACCTTCATAGTGTGCCCTATTAAATTAGTAATAATTTGGACCAGGTTTTCATCCTCATTCTCACTTATTCCATCGAAACGTAGCACTTTTCTTCTGTTATAAGTCTCAAGTTCCTCCTGTTCGACATGTAATAGACTTATTTCCTTTTCGTTCGTATTTACAGAGTTCCTTAGTTCATCCATTTTACTACTCATATCATTCATTGTAGATTCAAGTTTATTAAATTTTTTCTCAAGCTTTTCATCTAATTTATTGACAAATTTTTGACATACCTTAGTAATAAGCTGTTCTAATGCCGTCTCATCCAGGCCTATTCCAGATTGGCTACTGCTTCTTGTGTTTTTTATATTTGCCATTATGAACACTTATTAATAATGATTATAGAAATTACGTGTATGGCCCACTATACCTGCATCAATCAATTATTTTTAAATATAACTATTTTATTCAATTTCCTATTTTCACAAGTTGCAGTAGTCACTTTTTATGTATCTTCCAGCTACTTTGATACACATTCACTGAACATTTACCACCGATTCATTTAATTTTACCAGGAGCTCTCACAAACGTGTCTACTCAGTCACCACCATATCTAAGATATTGTTGACTAAACCTAATTGTATTAGCTCTGTTTTAGCTAAATAAACGATACATATATCCTGATGGGTGGGATAAATTTATACAGACATTATATTTACTTACTGTTAATTTATTTACACACAGTATACTTTCTTACTCTAAAATCTATTTATACTCTCAACTACTTAAATGTAACTATTTATGTTCACCTTCTGCTCACTACTAAACTAAACTGAGAACAGATTTCAGGCACTCGCCATTTTGTATCAAAATTATTTTTGAGAAAGATCGGTTTCTCGAATTAGGTTTCCCGACAAAAAACATCCTTCCATCGCCAAAATTTTAACATTCAATTGACAGGGTCGGCTTCGAGGAGTACACCAGTGTGCGACTTCATAACATTGCCCCCTCCTTAATAGGAATTTTCTACTGGGACTTCTATGTAGCCGGGTCTAGATGTTTATATCGGCAACTGGATCCATTTCTACACTTTCCGATCATTTGGAAATACAGACACTGTCTTCGTCAGGTACTGATAATGGGGGGAATTGCTGCAGATTAATATGTGGACACTGGTATCTTGGAATATCACCTCCACCATATTCCTGATGATTCGCCAACTGGTTGCTCTCTATCGTAGGCATAGCCAGTTTCGTCACGCTGGATTCCAACACATGGTCTCGCAGGTTTTGAAGTGCTTCCCACACATCGCGGTAGGTAGATCGATCTTGAAATTTATTTTTAGTTACCACGTAGAAGACGTACCACAAATTGTGTTTGAGTGTCATTGGCTGGAATCTGATCTTCAAGTTTTTCTAATTGCCCAAACTTCTTTTGAAAGACGATTGCCAACCCTAGTGCGTTTTTTATACTGGCGGGGATGATTAAGTACGGATTTTCCCAAGATTTCTTTAATTTTGGAGAAAACCCTTTTCTACCATCAGGTTGTGTAACCATACTTTGTCCACTTCTTTGAAACTGACTTTTGTGGCCTGCCTATTGTACCGTTTTTCCATTCTGTCGCTTGAAGATTCGTTCAAACCAATTCGAGCACATCGTCCACCCTTCTCAACTGGATCACGTAATTCTCCCGCGAGATCTTCAAAAGGTCAACACCAAATTCCAGGTCACAAGGAAGCCTAATTTCGTATCCAAACAGGATTTTTGCAAGTGTTTCCCCCGATGACTCATTTATGGTAGATCAATAATACAATGCAAATAGGGAAAGATACTGGTTCCAATATCTCTGGTGGCTGGAAACTACTTTGGATAGATATTTTCCAATGGTCCTGTTAATTGTTTCGACTATTCCATGTGACTGTGGATGCAACGCTGTTGTCCTGGTCTTCTTCATTCCCAACTTGTCACAAATTTCCTGGAATACATGGCTATCGAAATTTCTTCCATGATCGCTGTGGACCTCTAAAGGCACTCCATATCAGCCAATATATCCGCGACAGTTGTGGCCCCTTGATTTGGGATCATATAAACTTCCACCTACTTTGTATCAGTCTTTTACGGAACTGGTTTTTTTTTGGATATCTATCATTTCTAGAACTTCGCGTTTTTTGTGTGGTTTTCACTATGAAGAATTTTTGTATTTTAGAAATCAAATTCGTGTTGGTTTTCTGGAATATGCAGTGCCGTTTTGTTTCGTTTGTCATATTTGTGACTATTTATTCTGTTCTTTAAATACTGACTTGTTTGTCCGATGTAGACGTTTTCACAGTTTTTACATGGTATTTTATAGACTATATTGCTCTTTTTTCCTTCAAGATTGAACTTTTTAGATGGGTGTAATTGGTTTTTAGTAGGTTGTACCCTTAATGTGCAACATGTATGTTGTGGTGTGAAAATGTATTTTTAAGTTTTCTGATAAATTTGGTATGTATGGTAAAGTGAGAAATTGATTTGTTTTATTGTCTATCTTAGTTTTGGTATTATTATGGTTATAAAATATATGTAAACATTTTTTAAATATCTTGTTTAGTAAATATGTAGGATAGTTGTTGAGTATAAAGACATCTTTAGCTATAATAACAGATTTTTTTGTGTTAGAGGGTGTTTTGATTTGAAGTTTAAATATCGGGAAGACCAGGTATCTTTTGTGTGCCATTTATATGGTATTTTGTATATGATGAAGGGTAAGGTCCAAAAAGCTAATTTGGTTATTTTTTTCTAGTTCAATGGTAAACTGTAGTCTGTCATGATAATTGTTGAAATTTTGTAAGACCAAATGTTCTGCATTTTTTGGTATTGCAAATATACAGTCGTCAACATAATTGTAAAAAAATAGTGTTTGAATTGAGTTTTTTCCCAATATTGTTTCTTCAAGGTTGTTGGGGCTGATTATTAAACCTTTGCCCTGATTTGAGTACTTTTGGTAGAAACTCTTGCTGAAGTTTCAATCCTTCGCAAACTTCTTAACTGGTAGGTTATATAAATGAATAGTCTAATTTTTTTTCTGAATTTTTTATACATATTTGTCAAAAGTGACACACACACACACACACACTCATGATCTCCTGTCTACCAGACGATACAAAAACTTGCTCTGACAGCGGACAGATACCAACTGCCAGAGACAAATTCTATTAAATAAAAATTAAATTGTTGACAGCGACAAAAGTTGAATCCGCTCTCTGCGATATATGTCATTCACAACAAAGGTCTTCCATAACTAATTGGGAAAAATTGTTTGCAAACTCCAAGGCACCCAATAAAAGAGCACCTAGTACCCAAATCATTTCCACCATTTCTTGAGTAGAAAAATTTACACTATTCATCTTAAATACTTCTTAGTTTATCGAAGAAAACTATAAAATACAGGTGCCAATTTCTGCTATTTTTAAGAAATAGAGAATCCAAACAGTATCGACTGACGTTTATCAAATTTTGTCAACCCTTACTGAGAAAATGTAATATAAATTATGGTTTACAATAAATATTACAGCAAGTTACAACGTATCACACGCTTCAAAAATGCTTGTATAAAAACTAGTTTTTTCATGGGAAATAAAGCTCCAAATATTGTGAAAAAGTAAATATTAATCAGTGTACCAGTAACCATCAAAAATCTGTTGGTGTGATCATAATATCTTCGCTAATTACGTGTAAGTAATTAAAAACATAATTACGTTATATAGAAACTTCCAATTTGTGCTGCTAATAAATACCTGTTTATCCTTATCAGACGAACCAGTTTTTTTTGTGGTTTGAAGTACAATTTTATATGTATGATTGCCGTGCCTTCGAACTGGTTTTGGATTTTGTTTACAAATTAATTTTATGGTTATTATTTCTGATAAAATGGTGGAATGCAAGAAATGTAACAGAAAACTTACAAAAAAAGATTATCAAATAATATGTGCTAAATAAAGATATGGCACTGCAGTGGATGTTCGAATCTATCAATTCTAACTATCAAAGATTACCAAAAAAACGATATAGACTTTGTCTGCTCTCAATGTACAAAAGTACGAAAATCTATAACCCCGGGGAATAGAAAAGATGAGCATAATAGAGTCGATTCTAGCGATAATGAAGAAGAACCTTCCTTAAACAGTGTTGTACGTTTAATACATGAACTGGGCATAAAGATGGAAAAACTGCAGAATGATAATCTCAACTTGATCCAGCTTCTCACGAAAAAGGATGATGAATTAGTGGAATGCAGATCAAAGATTACTTCACTAGAACATAAAATTGACTGCTTAGAGCAGGAGAAATTATCAAATAATATGGTCATTCGCAACATACCAAAAATAAATGATGAAAATTGTGTCGGAATCGTGAAGAAAATTGCTGGTCTGTTAAATATGGAAGAATTAAATAAGTTTTCGGCCTACAGGGTATCATCTAAGCCTGATGCCCCTATTTTGGTAAAATTTGACAATAGTGAAAATAAATCGAATATGATAACAAAACTTAAAGAAAAGAAGTACATCAAATTGGAGGATCTGGATTACACTAATGGTAATGGAAAGTTTGATAAAATTTACATAAACCATGACCTAACTGCGTATAGAAGAATTTTGCTTGCTAAGGCCAAAGAAGTTAAAAAGCGTTTAGGTTACAGATTTCTATGGATTGTTGACGGTGACATTTTTGTGAGGAAAATTGATGGTGCAAAAAAGTTTAGAATTAGATGTGAAGAAGACTTGTTTAAAATGTAATAGAAAATTTTGGGCTCTACCATGAAAACATTGGTATTATAAATATATTTAAATTTAAAATCGCTCATTTATATTTTTAGAGTATAATAATTTTAGTTTTATTTTCACTCGTTTTTTTTAGAATAATATATAATTTAGAATGAATACAAACTTTATTGATGATATTGAAGATCTAGATTATAAAACTTATGAGTGTGATACACCTGAGGATGTTTGTAACTCGATCTTTCTTGGTGGTACTGGTCTGAAAATATTGCACTGCAATGTGAGGAGTCTGGGTAAAAATTTTGATCTTTTGCAATTTTTAATTAATTCCTTTAAGGAGGAATTCCATTTGATAGTATGTTCAGAAAGCTGGAATGAGATTAATCAAAAAATTTTGAAACTTTTTAACATAAAAGGCTACAATATGTATTTTAGTAGTAACAATTCGCCAAATAAATGTGACGGAGTGGTGTGCTATATAAGGTCAGAGCTTTGCGAGTCCATAAGTTATACTACTTGCGGTTTATTAAATACTATGAATCTTAAATTTAAATTTAATAATGTTAATTTTTCTGTGTCCTGTCAATATAGGTCACACGATATAAATGCTGATGTTTTTATTGAAAATTTAAATGAGTATCTCCAAAATATGAATAAAAGTGATGTGGAGGTATTCTTAGGTGATACAAATATTAATATATTAAATTGTGCCAACAATAGAAGAATTAAAAATGAGTATCTAAATACTTTATGCACGCACGGTTTTAGATCTTATATAAATTGCATCACTAGGAGAGGTCATTTTAATAATACAGGCACTTGCATTGATCATTGCTTTATATACAATAGAAGTAACTTAAAAATAGAAGCCGCTGTTTTGGATTATAGTATCACTGATCATTTACCTTTTTTTTGTAATTTACACTTTGAGAAAAGTTTGCCTTTGACTAATGATAATATAGAAGAGAGTAGCTACATAAAAAAATTAGATGAGAGTCAATTTATAAACGAACTAGAGAATATTAATTGGGATCCTCTTTATACTCTTTTGGATGTTAACAATATGGTTAAATACTTCACACAAAAAGTTGAAAATGCTATTGTTAAATCTACAAACACTATTATACCTAAATATATTATTAGAAAACCATGGATAACGCGAGCACTTGTTAATTCTATTTATGTAAAAAATTATATGTATAAACAAACTCTTACAAATCTTTGTTTGTTAAAAGACTATAAACTATACAAAAATAAATTAAATAATCTAATTAAAGTTAGCAAACAAAATTACTTTAGAGATAAAATTTTGTCGGGAAAAAATGACAGCAAGACGCTCTGGAAAGTGGCCATGGAATCCTCTAATATTTATAAAAATAAAAAATTGGACATAAATAAAATAATAAATAATAACAAAACTATTACTGATACTAAAGACATTGCAAACTAAATGAATAACTTCTTTGTAAATATCGGTGATGAACTGTCAAATAATATTACAAATAAAAATTTAAAATTAAGCGATTTTAACATAAACTCGACTTGCGATCAATCCTTTTTTCTTTATAAAACTAATACTGAGGAACTCTCTCAAATAATCTCTTCTCTTAAGAACTCTCCTTCAACTGGTCCAAGTAAAATATCAAACATTATACTGAAAAAATTTTCAAGTTATTTTTTAGGCCCTCTAACTTTTATTTTCAATAATATTTTTCTGAAAGGTGTCTACCCGAATGCTTTCAAAAAAGCCTATGTTGTTCCTATTCATAAAGGAGGTACAAATACTGATATAAATAATTATCGTCCTATATCCTTAACTACTAGCCTTTCTAAAGTATGCGAAAAAATTATTAAAAGACGTCTTACTCGATATTTTATTGATCGTAATTTGTTAAGCCCAAATCAGTTCGGTTTTATTGAGGGCAAGTCTACTAGTGATGCAATCATGAAGGTGGTGGGTCAGTTGTATAAAGCAGTTGATGGTAGCACTCCAACTATTGCTGCCTTATTAGATTTAACCAAAGCGTTCGATTTGGTGCCACATTTGCGTTTATTAGAGAAGCTAGACAAACAATTTGGTATTAGGGGTAATGCTTTGAAACTATTAAAAAGTTATTTAACAAATAGGGAACAAGCAGTAAAAATCAAGGATATTATTAGCGAAGAAATGACTGTTAAAAGAGGAGTGCCCCAAGGTACAGTCCTGGGGCCGCTTCTTTTTTTGTGCTACATCAATGACTTTCTTAGCCTGAAAAATATTGGCAAGATTACGGCTTACGCCGATGATACGGTTTTGGTTTTTGACGATAATAATTGGGATACACTTAGGAATAAAGTATCATTTGGACTTTACTTAGCTAAGAAATGGATGAACATTAATGGTCTACTTCTTAATGAAGCAAAAACAGTAATAATCCCTTTTGCCAAACGTAAAAAAAGTTTACCTTCATATAACAAAATTATTACACATTTCAGTTGTGACTGCTATATGCATCTTCTACGAATACTTCTACATGCACGTGTAACTCTAATACTTTACTTTTACAAAATAAGGCTAAATATCTTGGGATAATAATAGATTCCTTTTTAAGTTGGTCTTACCAAATTGATAACATGTGCAAAAAATTAAGATATTTAATATATGTTTTTAAAAAATTAGCAAATATTACAGATATACATTCCTTAAAAATTATCTATTATGGACTTGTAAATTCTATTCTAGGGTATGGTTGTCTCGGTTGGGGTGGAGTCTTTGATACTACTCTAAAGCCGCTGGATATTCTTCATAGAAAAAGAATTAAAATCATGTATAAAAAACCATTCGATTTTCCTACAAAAGATTTGTTTCAAATTAGTTCGTTCTTAAATATTAGACAGATATATGTAAAGACACTTTTAATGAATTGGTATATGAAAAAAATTTTCACTAATGCATTACCTCATAATTATTTCACAAGAAATTTTAGTAACGATAATGCCTATTCTTTTAGTACAAAGTCTAGATTGGGGGGGAGATACTTTTTAAATTACATTCATATATTTATAAATTTTATCGATACTAATATTAGAAATTTAGAACGTGTTAATGTTTTTAAGAAACATTCTGTTGAATGGATTAAACTTAACTATGGCCAAATTAATAACATCTTTTCTCATTAATCAGGAAAAAACTTATTTTCACCTTGCATTGCTTTTTTGGACCGGTGCCGTTAGGGGAGATTCATAGATTCATAAATTTATGAAAATTTCTAAAATATTAAGAAAATTTTTGGTTTTGTTTTATAATAGTATAGCATTATATATTACATATGTAAGTCATTAATTTTGTTATCTTTTGAGCCACACACAAGAATTTTCTTCCGTGGCAATAGAAAATGTAGTTTTTGGATGTGTATTTTGGTACTTAATATAAAAATTTTCAATTTCAATTTCAATAACTCTATTTTTATAAACTTTGGGTATAGGGAATGCTTAACCAAAATTAAAATTACATAACCGAATATTCTATTTGTACTATAAAATATAGGGTGTTCCATTTGAAAGAAGAAAAAAATGAAAGGTTCGAGCTTCCGTCCACCCTGTATACTAAAGAGAAAATATTTAAAATTTAAACGAATACGGAGATATTGCATCATGTTACGAAACTCTGTTAGGTAAAATAAAAAAATTAATCTTTAAAGGCTACGATTTTCACATAAACGTGTTCATACCTCTTAAAGGAATCTGTATAATGTAACAAAACATTTCAAAAGCTTCAAAAAAATATGAGCAATCCGAATTCGATATAATATACATATGTTTGGTGTGTAACTTAGTTATGCAACACTGTATAGTTCGAGAGATAATTTCAAAACATGGACCTTAAAGAAATCTACTACTTTTCTTAATAACATGCTGTGATATCTCTTAAAATAACCCATATACCGAATTTTGTCGTAAGATTGGTACACCCTGTATGCAACTCCTACGATAGATTTGGTGAAAATTGTTACAGCAATATGTGAAAAAATCATGTGACAACATCTATAATGATCTTGGTAATATTGTTAACATTAGCACATAAAATTTCCCATAAAAACAGTGGCATGATTTTAGTTATTTTATAAGCTTTACTCAATAATGTAGACTAGTTACTCTCTTCAGAAATGTATGTAGTAAGTCACAGAGTCTGAAATCCTTAGTATGTTTATAGTGATAATCAAAAGTTTTTCAAATTTTAACTAAACTGAATAATTTCCTAGAAATGTGTTTATTGTATATAATTTTTCCAATATGAAAGATAGTAGAATTTATAATATACGAGGTCTGATCAAAAAATAACCATTATTTTCAAATTTCATGAGTTACGTATGTTCGATTTTCGCATTTTTTTTCTGTTATGTTGGTATACATGTCTGTTATATATGTTGGCAATATCAGCCATTTTGGATTGTCAGTTTATTTTTGACAGATAAAAAGGTTAGTCGTGTTTTGATGTGCTCTTCGATTTTTTACTATTCGAAAAAATGGATCAAAGAAACTGTAGTTTTGTGTAAAAAATGAAATTAATGCGCAAGTACATTTGAAATGTTGACTGTGGCGTTTGGCGAGTCTACTATGAGCAGAACACAAGTTCAATTATGGAGCGTCCAGAAGAGCCAAGACCGAAAAAAGCTCGTCAAAATCGGTCAAATGTGAAGGTTTTGTTCACTGTTTTCTTCGACTGCAATGGCGTGGTGCATCATGAATTCTTGCCACAAGGTCGGACGGTCAATAAGGAATACTACCTTGAAGTTATGCGCCGTTTGCGCGAAGCAGTTCCTCAGAAACGCACAGAATTGTGGAAAAAGCAATCATGGATTTTGCACCATGATAACGCACCAGCTCACACATCGATGCTTGTGTGTGAGTTTTTGGCCAAAAACAAAACCGTTATCATGCCTCAACCACCGTATTCACCGGATTTGGCCCCCGCTGACTTTTTCCTCTTCCCAAAACTGAAGACACTGATGAAAGGAAAGCGTTTTGCTACGATTGAGGAGATAAAAGAAAAATCGAAACAGGAGCTGTTGGCGATACCAAAAAGCGCGTTTCAGAGGTATTTCGAGGATTGGAAAAAACGCTGGCATAAATGTATTATATCTGAGGAGAATTACTTTGAAGGGGACAAGATAGTTATTGATGAATAAATATACTTTTTGAAAAAATTGAAAATAACGGTTATTTTTTGATCAGACCTCGTACAAGTAAAATTTGCACTCCCCAATATCTCGAGTTATGTTCATATTTGGAAAAAATACCAAAGCAGGTCAATTTTAACCTAGGGGGGGGTCTCAATTTTTATAGTAGTTTCAAACTTCTCTTTTCATCCCTCTACCGTCCAGAACCACCCCTTGAAAAACCTTAAATGGCGAGGGTTGTTAAGTGATACATAATTTTGAAGCTACTTTGATTATCTAAGCAACCCCGCTCTTTTATTTTTCTTTTGAACGACTCATTTTTTGAGAAAACTGCTTAGATTATTGTGAAAGAATAAGAAAAAACACGCTAACTAAAAAGTCATAAAAGTCGCAATTGATAGTGACGACTGTTCCACAGACGATGGGAGCAAGAAGCGAGCTAGAGAGGAAATATTTAGTACAAGAACACCAGCCAAAACAAATAATAAATATCCAGAAAAAATAGATCTATTAATAGACATGAATACGGAGATGAAAAAAGATCAAGGAAAAATTAGTCAAGAACAGTCTGAAATTAAAGAGGAGATAAAATGATAGATTATTGCAGACCAACAAAAAGGCCGAGTGGTTGGAGAAGGCAGCAAGAAAGAATAATATAGTAATTAGGGGACTTAAGATGGGATAGAAAAAGACTATGTAAAGAGGAATAGTTGACAAATACCAACAAATATAATCACATGAATGATAATAAGATAAGAGATGTCAGTAACGAAAATGGCGAAGAATACGAACAAGGTTTGAGAAAACCAAGAAAACACGAAATAATTAAGATTGGTACTTGGAACATAAGAAGCATAACGGTTAAAGAAAAGAGTTGAAAGAAGAGTTTGAAGAAATAGGTTTAGACTTCTAGCAATTACTGAAACCAAAAAAAAGGGCAATGTATAACGAATGTAGATAATGATAACATATTTATATATAGTGGTGTGCCAGAAACAGCTAGAGCAGCTGAAGGAATTGGATGTATTATAAATAAAAAATTAGAACAACAAATAGTCAACTGGAGAGGATGATCTGAACGAATATTATCAATTGAACTTAATGATGAGAACAAAAACAAGAAAGCCTTTATCATAGTGTATGGAGCAATAGAAGACGGCACAGTACAAAATGAAGAACATTTTTGGGAACAACTAACATTGACAACAGAAGAAGCACAAGGAAAAATAATATTAGAAGATTTTAACTGCATGGTAGGAAATAAAGATGAATAAGAGTGTACTAGACACAAAAGTGACCATTGATTAGTTGCCTCAAAAATGAAAAAGATGAAAACAAAAGAATTGAAAGTAGTATAGAATATGAATTAATTAAAATGTAGGGATACATAAATTGCTGGAAGATACTGACTACCACTGAATAAGAAATTTCAAAATATTTCAGTAAATCTGATATAAATTAGGATACTATGTGTGTAATTTTTAAAATGTGCTTCTAGAGATAGCTAGAGAGATCCGTGGAAGTAGTAGGAAAACTAATTACAAAAAACAAACTGCCTAGTGGTCTGAAGAAATAAAGAATCAAAAAACAAAAGTGGAAACTGTACTTAAATAATAGAAGAACAGAAAATCATGAGTGATATAAAATAGAGATAAAAAGAGTGAACTGATTAATATCAAAGTCAAAGAGGAACAAGTGGATTAAATTTGGCGACAAAATGGAGACAAACAGTAAAGCTAAGCAAACATTATTCTACAGAACGTTAAAAACATTAAAGAAGCGGAAAACAGAGGTGGTAGCAAAGATAACCAAATAATGAAAGGGTTGAAAGAATATTTCCAAGAATTACTAGGAGTTGATGAAGACCATAAAGAGATGGAAGTAATAAATGAACCAGCACAAATCCGAGTTGAAGAAAATAGAGAGCAGACGATGTATAAGAAGTTATAAAACGGCTTAAGAACTGGAAAGCAACAGGAAGTGACAAATTAACAAATGAAATGATTAGATATATTGGAGAAAAAGGCATTTTTAAATTTAATACCTAACCGATTTTCTATCCATTTTCCCCTAACTCCATTATTTACATGTTAAGATAGTCTCGTTTAGTACTGTTTCGCATTACACTCTACTTTGATGGATCATATCCTACACGTCTTACTGTACATGAATATATTGAAAATTTGACACTTGCCATTATTGACCTATGTGTTTTATTATCATTATTTACCTATTATGAGAAATATTACCAACAAAAAAATTATTTTAATTTATTTTGAAGCATTATACGCCGAGTTCTGAAACATCCTGTAGTTTTTATATGTAAATATTAAATGGAGTGAACAAAAATGAAGTTTTTCTACGCCACATCATGTAAATAAAGTTAACTACACATAACAGTCAGGGTAAAAGTGACAATATAAAAATAGGTATCTTTTGAACGGCATTTATTTCACAATGAATCTAAAATATAATACATATAGGCTTCCAATTTAAGTACAATTATTTAACAAAATCAAAACAATATATCTTAATTAACTTTTTGCCTAAACATTGAATTAATGGAAAAATTTACCTTATTATATGAAATTTTCTTATGACACAATACTGTATTGGCTGGAAATGACATTTCCATCCAATTAGAAACAATGCAAAGAACAATGTTATATATGATGAATAAATTTCAGCCTGACAATCTTAATCAAACAATTTTAGTATTATTAAATTTTCCCATCTTCATAATTATATTTTTATTTCAAGAAGAAGAATGTACAATTTTGTTATGGTTATAAATATCGTCTAATTAGCGAATTTTCTTCACTTCCACTCAATCTCACTTCCATAAATTTACTTATATTTTTATAAAGTTACAGACTTAAATTCCATATATATTATTAAAATAGTATTCTAAAATAGAGAATTTACAATTCAGAATACCATTATCATCAGTTTTACTTATTACTCATTTTTATTGACCATGACATTGACTTTGTTTAATATTCCTAATTTGTTTATCTACATTATCATTATTAGTGGTCTCCAATTGCAGTGCCATGAAAAATCTGCTTCACCTCATCAAATACTTCAGATTCTGTTTTACTTGCATCTATTCTTTTTACCAAATTGTCCTTTTCATAATGTTCAATGATAGGTCTGGTTTCATTTATATATACACCGCAACGTTTCTTTAAACTCTCTTCATTATCATCAGTCCTTCCACTACCCGAGGCTCCCCTCTTGATACATCTCTCTAAACATACATCTAATGGACAGTCGAAGAAAAGAACAAACTGTAAGTCGATTTTATTAGCTACTACATTGTTCCAACCATCCAAGTTGTTTTGATTTCTGGGAAATCCATCGATAAGGAATTTTTCTTTACCTGATTCCTTCATAGCTTTTTCTAATAGGCTGCAAGTTATTTCTACAGGCACTATTTTTCCTGTAAAAGAATAAAACCTCGAATAAAACAGATTGAACTTTAAAATATAATTCAAATTCAAAAACTTTGTGTGCTCAGTTTACTAAGAATAAATGTGTATCAACAGGGAAAAAACATTTTCAATGTTACTGGGAATTTTGTGTGAATTATTACTTTAAAGATTGTGACTAGTATTCTATGGGTAAGATTAAAACCCTTGAAAGTCTATTTCAATTATAAGAAAACAAATATTTTGCCAAAAAAATAAATCAATTTTAATTGCTTTTCATGAAAGGTGAGTGCATCATTTTTTTTCTTCTGTTTTTTACTCTGCCTCTATTATGTAGATAAAATGCAAATGTGCTTTAATTAAAATTACATTGGTGGGCAATAAATAATGTTTAACTCAAGGTCTCCTATAGGAATTTTGTTATTACTGTCGTTACTAATTCCCTAAAGTGAGAAAATAGGTTATTTGGCTTTTGGAACTCAAGGATATGTATATTTATATACAGGGTGTTTTCAAATGACACTTACAACGTTTGCATGTAGATACCTCTCGTAAAATTGGACAAGATGATATAGGGATTGAGGGGTCCAATCCATTTACTTTTCGAAATACAGGGTGTTAAAGTAATGAAAAATATAATTTTTTAATTTGATAACTTTAAAATGGATGAATATATGGATCTGACATTTGGCAGGTTGTTTTTAAATGTAAAAGGGCATATTTTGATGGAAAAACATGTTTCAATTCTTGATCCAGTGTTGTACATTTGGAAGAGTATGTCACCTTTCCCCTCCCATTTTTTACGCCAAAGGCGTTATTTGATTTTGTATTCCTCAATAGTTTTCACGTGAAAAACGCATAACCTTTACATATCAAAAAATTTGTAGTTTTCAAGATATTTAATGTTTTTATGAAGTCTGCAAGATCACTTTCTAATAAAAATATAAAAAAAATATCTTTCTTGAATGTTTTTAATAACTACCAAACTACTAATGGTTAGAATATGTAACAGGAACTAATTTATGAAACAGCAATGCATATAAAACATTGAGAGAGGATTGTTGAAAATACTTTTCCAAAATTGTGATTTCATTAACAAAAGAATTAATGATAATAAAAAATAAGATAACTACAAAGTTAAATAATATCCCACTCAAACATAATTTTTAACTAAGCAGCCAACAAATTACTAAAGATGTTCAAAATTTTGTCCATTTACATTTACACATAACCTGCAACGTTTTCTCATTGAAAATCGCATACCTTGGAAATACTGGCGATTGCCGGAAATAATTTCTGTAGCTGCATGCATTCTTGCTATCAGTTCCTCCTCCGTTTCTACTATTGTATCGTAAACTAGGGACTTCATGTAACCCCACAGAAAAAAATCAATTGGATTTAAATCCGGTTACCTCGCAGGCCACATATTTGGTCTACCTCGGCCTATTCAGTTGTTTCCGTATTGTAGGGTTATATATTGTCTGGCCGCTAGAAAATAATGTACAGATGCCCCATCGTTCTGAAACCATATATTTTCCATATTCGCCCTAATATTTAATGGTACAACGTCGTTTAATAAATCAGGCAGGGTTTCTCTCAAAAAATTACAATAAACATTACCATTGAGTTTATTAGGTAATGAATATGGACCCACTATACAATCTCCAAGAATGCCTGCCCACACGTTAAGCGAGAATTTTTCCTGAAATCCACGTTGTCGAATAACATATGGATTTTCGTCTTCCCACGCGTGGCTATTCCTTGAATTAAAAATTCCTTCACGCGTGAATCTGGCTTCATCAGTAAATAGAACAAATTCAGTAAAATTTCTATTTTCTAAACATTTTTGGGTGTACCAATTGGCAAACTCCACTCTTCGAGGACAATCTGTTGGTTTTAGGGCCTTAACTTGGGTATACTTATATGGATACAACTGCTGTTCATTTAAAATATTCCACACAGTTGAGTTACTTACATTTAAAGATTTGCCAATGATGCGAGTGCTTAAATCGGGTCTATTTTCAATACGGTCTAGAACACCCTCCTCTAATTGCACAGTTCGTTTTCTACCGCTACCTTGTAATTTTGAATTAAATTGTCCAAATTTTCGCAATCTCCTGTCAATTTGAGAAAATGTTGTGTGACATGGAAATTTAGGTCGATTTGGATATCTTTCTCTATACAAGCACTCGGAACGTCTACTATTCTTTCTGGGTTCCCCGTGTATTAGTTGCATATTAGCCATTTCTTCAAAAGTATAATCCATCATAACAAAAAGTGTGAAAGTTGCACAAACCAATTTAATTACAAATAATTCATTTTCGTTTTGACGTTAAACAAAATGACATTTACCATTTCATTATTGACATCCATAGCCTACTATACGGGGGAGGCACTGATAGCAAGAATCCATGCAGTTACAGAAATTATTTCCGGCAATCGCCAGTCTTTCCAAGGTATACGATTTTCAATGAGAAAACGTTGCAGATTATGTGTAAATGTAAATGGACAAAATTTTGAACATCTTTTGCAATTTGTTGGATGCTTAGTTAAAAATTATGTTTGAATGGGATATTATTTAAGTTTGTAATTATCTTATTTTTTATTGTCATTAATTCTTTTGTTAATAAAATCACAAGTTTGGAAAAGTATTTTCAACAATCCTCTCTCAATGTTTCCATATGCATTGCTGTTTCACAAATTAGTTCCTGTTACATATTCTAACCATTAGTATTTTGGTAGTTATTAAAAAACATTAAAGAAAAATTTTTTTTTGGTTTTTTTATTAACCTTTATAGGACTGGCCGGGGTTAGGTTAGGTTAGAATATGTAACAGGAACTAATTTGTGAAACAGCAATGCATATGGAAACATTGAGAGAGGATTGTTGAAAATACTTTTCCAAACTTGTGATTTTATTAACAAAAGAATTAATGACAATAAAAAATAAGATAATTACAAACTTAAATAATATCCCATTCAAACATAATTTTTAACTAAGCAGCCAACAAATTACAAAAGATGTTTTATTAACCTTCATAGGACTGGCCGGGGTCCGTTTGTACCCCATGACGTATATTTTTGCTGTATCTTTGCAAACTCAAATTTTTAAACATTGATCTTTCATCTAGCTGCAGTTTATGAATTATTTTGATAAAATATGATGTATTTAGTAGTTTTTATTTGCTGGTATAAACAAAAAATAGTTTTATATTCCAGGGGTATCTTCAGACCCCGGTCAGCCTTTTACGTCCGATAAAATAATCCCGGTAACTGTTAGTAAAATCGGGGAATCCCATACATTTAACGTTTGTTTACTCACAGGGAATTTACCCATATAATTGTAAAATGTAAATTACCAGTTCAAATGGGGGATTCCCCGCACTGCGATATAATTTTTAGACTTGAATATTCGGGTTAGTCTCTTGTGATATTGCGAGTAGGGTACATCGTTTTGAAAATGAGTCAGTTTTTATTTACAAACAATCGCAAGGGGCTTACTGATGATGAGATGTTACGTATACTTGAAAGTGATGATCCAGAGTTTGATAGTGTTATCAATGAGGAAACATCGAGTGACTTAGAAGATGAAGACATTGTCACAGAAGTAGAGGAAGAAAATGATGTAATAGTTGTTGATCAAAGTATAGAGAAAACGAACCCAGAGGAACCAACAGTTAGTAACAGCCAGGGCATTCCAGTATATAAATCTAGAGATGGAACTGAGTGGTCAAAAATTCCAGGAAACACAAAAGTTAGACGTTCAAAATCTAATATTCGGAGACATGCTCTAGGCCTTACAAATTACAGTTCTGATATCTCAAGTATAAAAGACGCTTTTCCTCTTTTCCTATCTCCGGATATTCTGAACATAATAGTAACCGAAACAAACAGAAAGGCACAAACATATTATGATAAATGGAATATAGAAAATCCGAATAAAATTAAAGTTTTTGTACTTGTTGATTCTACAGAGATTGAAGCTTATATTGGACTGTTGCTTATTCTTGGCGCACTTCACGGATCGAAAGAGGCTATCGATATGCTCTGGTGTCAAGATATTTCTTACTGCCGTCCTATAATTCCTGCTGCAATGTCAAGAGACAGATTCAAACAAATTACTTCATTTTTGCGCTTTGATAATTTTCAAACAAGACAAGAACGAAAATTAGTAGATAACCTAGCTCCGATAAGAGATATATTCGATATTTTCACTTCTAATTGTAAAAAATCACTTAATCCTGGCGACCATCTATGTGTAGATGAGCAGCTTGTACCATTTAGGGATAAGGCACCATTCCGAGTCTATATGAAGAGTAAACCTGATAAGTATGGAATCAAAATATGGGCTCTTGTGGACTGCACCACTTCTTATATTGTAAACATGCAAGTTTATTTGGGTAAGTTATTTGAAAAGCAATATAGGCAAACTTTATATTCCTATGTATCTATTAATTTTTAGGAAAACAAGGTAACAAAGCGGAAAAGGGTCAAGGTCAAAGGGTTGTCCTAGATTTGACAGGCCATTTAGAAGGCGGATTTGGAATAACGACCGATAACTTTTTTACAAGTTTAGAACTTGCTGACAAGTTGTGGAAAAAAATATTACTTTATGTGGAACCCTCCGGAAAAATAAAACATTTATTCCCAGGGAACTTCTACCGGCATCGTACAAGAAAGAGTTTTCAAGTATGTTTGCTTTTAGAAATCAAAGAACGCTAGTATCCTATGTTCCAAAACAAAAACATGCTGTCATCTTACTTTCAAGTGAGCTTACTGATAGTAAAGTAGCTGGAGAAGAACAGCACTATAAACCAGAAATTATTCTTCATTACAACAAAACAAAAGGTTCTGTCGACACTTCAGATAAGTTGGCCAAAGAATATACAGTGCAGAGAAAGTCAAACCGCTGGCCAATGGCAATATTTTCGCATCTTATAGATATCGCAGAAATAAATGCTTATAAATTGTGGTTACTGCAAAACCCGGATTGGCGAAAAAACAGTTTGGATAAACGAAAAATGTATATTTTGGGACTAGGAAAAGAACTCATAAAGAAAAACGTTTTCCGGCGATATAATAATAAATACATTCAGACGACTAGAAAACAGCATATGCCAGACGTTTTTCCCGAACTACTGGATGCAACAGAACATAGAGTTGAACAACAAAACATTACCAGGGGGCGCTGGCATATGTGTCAAAGAGGAAAAGACAGAAAATCCAGAAAAATATGTATTAGGTGTAATAACTTTGTGTGCCTAGAACATTCAAAATCGGAGATAGTTTGTAAAAAATATTAAAATGATATGTAGCTAGTAGTATTAGTGATTAGGGTATTTTGTATTTTTTCGTGATGATTTTTGACTAATAAATGGTTAATAGTAAAACTTTAATAAAACTTCTTTTCTATATATTTAATTTAAAGAAAAATACAGCATTTCTGCAATTTTACGAATGGGGTCTTCTCGGACCCCAGTTAGTCCTTTTCGTAAAATTTTGATGTCCGTCCCATGAAGGTTAAAAAGTGATCTTGCAGACTTCATAAAAACATTAAATATCTGGAAAACTACAAATTTTTTGATATGTAAAGTTTATGCGTTTTTCACGTGAGAACTATTGAGGAATACAAAATCAAATAAAAATAGCTTCAAATGCCAGTGGCGTAAAAAATGGGAGGGGAAAGGTGACATATCCTTCCAAATGTACACCACTGGATAAAGAATCAAATCCAATTAAAACATATTTTTCATAACTTTAACATCCTATATTTCGAAAAGTAAATGGGTTGGACCCCTCAATCCCTATTTCATCTTGTCCAATTTTACGAGAGGTATCTACATGCAAATGTTGTAAGTGTCATTTGAAAACACCCTGTATAAAGCGCAACAGGCCTTATAGGCAAAAGGTTAAATTTACTATCTTCTTCCATGCCCTTCTATCATTTGCGTCCACCCACTGACTCTTAGACTCTACAAATCTTCCTCCACTTGTTTTTGCCATCTTACTCTGGGTCAACCTCTTTTTCGGCTTATTTGAAATTGTTTGTTCAAGACCTCTATTATAATTGATCCATCTGTACTACGGAGTATGTGCCCCATCCACCTTATTATTTGAGCCTTTATTACGTTCACAATATCTGCATTTTTGTATGTCACATAGTTCTAATCATCTCTTCTTTGCCAGATACCATCAATTTTTTTTCCTCCAAATATTCTCCTTAACATCTTTCTTTCCTAATTTGTTTTCGATAACCTTCGTCATTGTCCACATTTCACAAGTTGAGATTAGCGTGGATCTTATCACCATTCTATAAATTCTGATTTTAGCTGGAATTGATACTACTCTGGATCTTAAAATTTTAATAATTCGTCCAGTCCAGCACACATCGTACCTTTATTTATTTGTTCTTCATTTCCTACCTTTTCACTAAACACAGAGTCAAGATAACTGAACCTCTTCCTATTTCCAGATTTGGAGTTTTCCCATTACCTTCAATAATTAATTTTTTCCATTCCCTCTTGTTTACAGTGTTATCTTTTCTATATATTTTGTTTTACAATTGTTAATTCAGTCGTGTACCAATAGTCATTGAGTGAACACCTGGAGTGTCGCGATGGACAGTCAAGGTGATAATTCAACATACCAAACATCAGAATCAGAACTCTGAGATGGATATAGATGACTCAGGTCATTGGAAAAACGTGAGAATCAAAAGGAAAAACAAAGGCAGGAGAGAAGGGAAAACCTACATATCAAAAGAAAACACACAGATATACCACAATTACCACAAGAAGAAATAAATAACATAATTGGAACAAGATCCCACACAAAAGCAACATCAATTAACTGATAACAACCCAACAAAAAACCTGTATCCACAAAAAGTTCAACAAAACAATCAAGCTACAATTAATACAATTCAAAACAAACCAGGACCGCCTACCCAAATATTCCTCCAAAATGAGAGAAATTACAAATAGAAACTACAAACATTTGTACTACATAAAAGCCAATGAGACTCTGACAAGAACAAAACTGGCAGATATTTGGGAAATAGAAAATCCCAAATCAAATGATGTGATACTGAAAACCAAAATCGGATTTCTATTAAAATCAGATGAAGAAAAACCTAAAACGACTCAAACTCTCCAAAAACTAATTGGCGATAAACAAATTTTAAATTTTGCAGAAACTCAAACATCAACAAAACACCAAACACATGTAAGCAACTCATCAATCTTATACAGTATTGGATATTTTTCAAGAAGGGGAAGGGTGAATGCATTCTGCATAGGTTCGGTAGAACATGAAATAACAGATGAAGAGATAAGCGAACAGCTAAAGAAGGTTAGTATCAATCACAGGTACTGCAAGAGAATAATTTCGAAAGCCACACAAAAAGCTACCACACTTATTAGAATTATCTCAGGATGCATCACCTCTACTGAAAAACTTTTGGACAAAGGTTTCTACAAACACAGATGCTATCCAGTATACCAAAGCACTCCAATTCCACAACCTTGCTCCCGTTGGAAGGAAGGAATCAATCAAATGCACCAAATGTGGAGGTCCTCATCATGAATCAAAATGTAAAACACACTTACCTCCAAAATGTTCCAGCTGTGGTGCTGAAAATCATGCAGCTTGGTCACTAAAATGCCAGAACAGGCCAACAAAACCAATAGAAGGTATACCTAACAATAAAATCAAACCCTTAAACAAAAAATCAGCAGAAATTGATACAAATACAACCAAGAACTCAAAAATACATTCCATGATGTGATCATAAACACTTATATATGTAAACTTAACAAAGAAAAAAACATATAAAGAGACGAACTGATCACAAAACTAAGAAAACGATTTATCACAGAATACGTAACATAGATACAGCCGCGCACTTTTCTAGTAACAGAGTGTATATACTTATGTTTGATCTTGACGAACCTCAAACGATTTTACCAACACAACCCATCAACAGGGTAAATAATGATCAAGTTCTTGTCGAAACTTAAGATTCTCTATGCCAATGTCAACAGTTACATATCAAAAAACTGCTTATAAATAACATAATCCAAAGACATCAAATAAACTGTGCACTCTTTGTAGAAACATAAACCAATATAGACAACACAAACTATAGAAACGGGGACATGACTAAGAAGATTGGGAATATAGTTAACATAAATACAAGAGGTGAGAGTTTGGTGCAAGTTGATCCCAAGCTGAACATGAGAAGGAGCAATCCTCCTAAAATGAACAACCCGTTAAGTGAAGGAACACATTTTACTATTCCTTTTCTAGAAGACAAACTACACATCACACTGATATATGTTCACCCAAACGCTAAAATAGAGAAGGCAATATTTAATAAAGCCAGCAAGTACAAATATTGTATAATTATTGGAGATTTCAATGTAAATAAACAAAAAGAAAAACAGCTAAAGGATTTTATGGATAACAGCCCATTTAAAAAAGCACAAACCCCCCCCCCTACATTCCACATGATTAACAATAATGATACCACTCCAGACCTGATGCTATTTACAGAAACCCTAGAACACAACATAGAGTAAGTTATTACTCATCTGGACCTGGGCTGTGAACGCTCAGCAATAGAAGTGATGAATACAGAGTTAATTTAAATAAATGTAACATAGAGGAAGTTAACAAAAAACTAACCAAGCATATTGAGGAGCAGGAAAACACACATGAACAGTCCCGAACAACTATTGATGACATTAAACAGTTTAGCACCCAGCTATTATAGAAAATTCCCCCTACAAAAAAATTAACTTTCACAATTTTGAGCTACCACCATTCATTATACAACTAACTAAGAACAAGAGAAAAATGTACAGAGAATACCTAAAAAATCCCAATGTAGATTATAAATGTCACATAAACACCTATAACAAGAATATTGAAACCTTAATAAAACAGTACAGAGAACACAAATGGATCAACACGTAATGAAATTAAAAGACTAAAAGGAAAAAACTACTGGCAACAAATTAAAAGAATGAGTAAATATAAAGCTGACCACATCATAACAAATCAGGAAAAAAATGGAATCCTATTCTGACCAAGAGAAAGCAGACCTATTTGCTGAGCATTTCACAGAAAATTTTAATCCCCAATATGACAATAGGCATTATCAGAATATTCTAGCATGGTTCAACACTCACTTTAAAGAAAATATCCGACAAGAAGATAGGACTATTGAGGAAGAAACATACTTTGAAATTATACACAGGGGCAGAAACACAGCTCCAGGATATGATAAAATAACCCAGAAAATATTAAAAAAATTGAACTATAAAATGCATTTATATATCATAAGGATATATGAATTTTTTTTAAAAACATCGCATTTTCCTGAGAAATGGAAACACGTGATCTTAATTACGATTCCAAAGCCTAACACATGCCACTCGGATATTGAAAAAATTATAAAAACTTACTACAGAGGGAAGTCGGAAAATACATACCATCATATCAGTTTGGTTTTAGGGAAAATTGCTCCACTATACACCCAATAGCAATCCTGACATCGCATATACAAACCTCTAAGCTGCAAGGAGAACACAGTGCTGCAGATATTAACAAAGCCTTTGACAGTGTTTGGCATTATGGATTGTTGAACAAACTACAACAAATGAAATGCCCAGAATACCTGCTGTTAATTCCTGCAAGGCTCCCCACTTTCTCCTTTGCTCTACAATCTTTACTGTTAGCTTGGTCAAGTCAGCAGAGCTAAAATAGCAAACACAAATAAGAACTAAAAGAAATTTAAGTGCTCTTTACGTGCTAATTACAGCCTTTAATTAAAAATTTCGTGCTCTTTTAGTTTCTATAATAATTGTTGTTTAAATGTTGCCCGCTAGCTTGAACGAAAGTTAGCAGAGCACTATCAATAATTGGTAAGTAATTAAAAAAACCTTTGCATACAAATTAAGTGCTCTTTAAGTGCCAATTATTGCCTTTAATTAAACATTTCTTGCTCTTTTAGTTTTTCTAATAATTGTTGTTTAAATGTTGCCCGCTAGCTTGAATGAAAGTTAGCAGAGCACTATTAATAATTGGTAAGTAATTGAAACAACTGTTGCACACAAATTAAGTGCTTGCGTTGTTTTAAATTAAAAACTCATGTAGCAATAAATAATAAAATGTTGTAAATGAAAATATTGAAAAATGTTTACAAACGATGCGTCTTTTCACGAGTTTGTTCAAAAAAAGTTACAAAATCCCGTCATGTGCTCCTGATGTAAACTTAAAACATTATCAGCAATAAATAATAAAATGTTGTAAACAATATTTATTTGTTTTTTGTAAAAGTTGCGTACACGTGGTCGTATATGGTGTTTTTTAAAAATGTCTTGTTAATTTCTTCGTATCAAAAAATGTCAAATAACCTTAGTTCCAAAGATATTTTGATAGAAACAAGTTGTATGTTTTGAAATAAAGAATTATTTTATTTGATAAACATTTATTTGAAAACTTTTGGTAAAAGTTAAGTATATATAAACTGAAGATAAAAAAAACAAAAAAACTGTCATATATTACGTTCCACTGATTATGTTGAAAGAAAGTACATTAAAAAGGTATCCTGTTCTATTTAACTGTATTTATAACTTCCAGTCACTTTTTACATAACGTCTATTTCTTGTTAGACTTGATTTCCTAATGGTTTATTTATCCATCAATTTTTTATTCTTTCACGTGCCAAAATTCAATAAAAAATATTATTTTTCCGAAATATTCTGAATACTGAATGTTTTTTTTACCGATTTGTTTCATAATAATAGTATCACGCTTTTAACTGAATTTTCGGCCTTAATTCACATATTTTCTCGAAAAATGAATTTTTTTATTTATTTCCTTTTTCATTATCGTGTTGGAAATACCAATATACACATTTTGACGTTTATGTTATGTCAGTAGCTCTACTAGTTGTGACCGTGCAAAAACATTTTCAATGTTACAAAAATATTGAAATATGAATGAATAAACGATCCAAAATTCAAGTTAGCAGATATATGTTTATAGAAAAACTAAAACAGCACACATTTTATTTTTGAAAGATATAATTAGCACTTAATTTTTGTGCAACAGTTTTTTCAATTACTTACCAATTATTGATAGTGCTCTGCTAACTTTCGTTCAAGCTAGCGGGCAACATTTAAACAACAATTATTAGAAAAACTAAAAGAGCACTTAATTTGTATGCAAAAGTTTTTTTAATTACTTACCAATTATTGATAGTGCTCTGCTAACTTTTGTTAAGCTAGTAGGCAACATTTAAACAACAATTATTAGAGAAACTAAAAGAGCACAAAACTATTAATTAAAGGCTGTAATTAGCACGTAAAGAGCACTTAAATTTCTATTAGTTCTTATTTGTGTTTGTTATTTTAGATCTGCTGACTTGACCAAGCTTTTACTGTTATGACACATACAACTTCGGATTAGCACCAGATCACATAAATTTACAAAAATACATATTGCAGTACGCAGATGACACCGCTTTAATTAGTTATAATAACAGCATCAAAAAAACAATGAACGAACTGCAAACACTAATGAACAGAACAGAAAAATGGTTCAACAGGTGGAGCCTAATCCTTTGAAATCTCAATTAATAATCTTTAATCATACAGCAACACATAAAACACTATCTATTTATATTAACAACACAATTCCATGTACATTAATTGTAAAGTATCTTGATATGATTATCAACAACAAACTTAACTTTAATAAAAACGTAGAGATAGCCGAGGAAAACACTTTCGAAGCATAACATACAAAAACATGGGCATAAGCAAGAAAACTGTAGACCCATACTTGAGTATGGCCATATAATATACCAGACAATAAGAAGACCTATATGAAAAACACTACAGACAGTAGAGACAACAACCTTAAGAGCCATCCATCAAACCCTCTCCACAATCCATCAAACAAATTTCTATACCAAACCACAAAGGTGCAGCCACTAAAAGGTAGATTGACAACTCTGTCCCAAGCATTCTCCAAACAGATGCATAACAAAGAAATTATGGATACACTATGCATAGAACGATATTACACACAACAGTCGAAACGAAAATATTCTCATAAGACAGTTTGGGAAGTGGTAAATAGTCATTAAAGGAAAACAAAAAATGATGAAGTGAAAATTCTAACAATAACTTTTTTTCTTCTTTCTATTTAGTTGTTTATACTATTTTTTTTTACATATACGCACAATTTTACTTTTATTTCTATTAAGTCTATTATACTAAATAATGTAAGTATTACTGGCTGAAGGACCTCAGTTTATAGCCATTTGGTTGTACCGATAAATGACGTTTTATTATTATTATAACAATTGTTAATTTTTTTTCTACCTCCTTTGCTTCTTCTTGAAAACTTTATTACTGCATTAACATTCTTTCAGTCTGTGCCTTAGTGTAATAATAAATATAGAGAGGGCTATTCATTCATAAACACATTTATTTTTGCGGCCAACAATATTAAACGCCAGTAGTAAAATAATGAATGAATTACAAAAAGGGGGGATGGTATTGTAGATACATGGCCTTGGTAATTTCGGTTGGTTTTCTGACAAACTTGGCACCGACGAACCATGATAATCCAAAAACATTAAATTAATTGACTTAAAAGTTTATTTTGTCAGTAAAAGTTTTGAAAAACACATCAAAACGAGAGAACTAAATGTTTAGTCTAGTCGTATTGGCGCTCGTATAAACAAACCACGTTTGACATTATTTACTACAATACTATGGCGTGTTGGAAATGATCGTCGATCACACTCTGATGATATTTGTATCTCTCTTTATATGGTAATTAAACAAGGACAAAACTACTAAATATATTACTATTGTACAACAAATACTTGTTTAAAATTTATAGAAGAATATGCCTTTATTAAATAAAATTCTAGTATTATTAATTAATTTTAAAAGCAGCAACTCAAATGCATAAATTAGTATGACTTTTTTTATTTGCACAACTTTTTAACGCATTTTCAATTAAACTTCTAATTTCATATTTGTAAATATGGCAAAGCAGTGGAAGTGTCCGCAAGTGAGCTTAGAATGTGATTCAATGTTTGGGGCAGGAAAACATCAAGACAAACAGATCTATTTTATTTGTTAATCTGATGTCTGTGCCATTATAACCACATTCTCCACATATGCCAGACATTGATGACTCCTAACAAGATTGGTCTTCTCTTTTTGTATATGGCTTTTTTATGATAAATTCTAACACCAGATTAAACAACACAGTAAAGAGAGGATCCCTTTGCCCTATCGTACTGCTTACTCAACTTTCAGTTAGCCTGCTACTCTGATCTTATATATCGTATTTGCAAGTGTCATTTTAGTTAACCGTACACATTTTTTTGTGACCCCAAATTCTTCCAAAATATTGTACAATTTACCTCTATGTAAACTATCATGTGCTTTTACAAAATCTATAAATACGGCAAATAATTTCATTTTATATTCTTTGTTTTCCTGCATCTGCCAATATCTTGTACGCTACATCCAACAACGCAATTCCTCTATAATTATTGCATTTCCTATTGTCTCAGGTCCTTAATAAAGGTTGAATAAAGTCTTGGTTCCAACTATTTGGCATTTCTTCCTTTTCCCATATTTCTCTCATTACCTAATTCCACTATGTGATCCTGTAACCGATATCCTCCCTGTTTCAGCATTTCCACATAGATACCATTTTCACCTGAACATTTGTTATTTTTTAATTTACTTAAAATACTCCTTATTTTCTTCCCATCTGGTTTCTCTGCTCTCTTCTACTTGATACAGCATATCTGGTTCATTTAAGTATAAAATACTTTCATTTAATAAATCGCTTAAAAAGATAGTTATCAAATGTTTTATCTTCTGTAGAGTGAAATAATTAAACAGATTATTCAGATTAAAAAACTACGTAATTTACTAATAATAAATATGTATCAGTAGCGAAAAAACCATCCCAATTTAATGCTTCTGGAAGTTTTTTATAAATTATTACTTTATACTTTGACTCAATGTGCAAGATTAACTTTTGATAAACTGTTTCACACATGTTTGTCAAAAAAATAAGAATCCATGAATTACTTTTAATAAAAAGTTTTATAAAGGAGCCAACCATCTTTTTCAAAAGTTCTGTGTTTCGAGGATAAAATGCAAATTTCCTGTAATTAAAATAACATTGGTTGGTAATAAATAATGTTTAATTCAAGGTCTTCTATAGGAATTTTGTTATTACTGTGGTTACTAATTCGCTAGTGTGAAAATAAATGATTTGGCTTTCGTCACTTCAAAACTATTTAAAATATTTTATCTTCTGTGGAGTAAAAGAATAAAACAGATTTAACTTTAAAATATAATTAAAAATTCAAAAATTTTAGGTGTGCTCTGTTTACTAAGAATAAATGTGTATCAATAGCGAAAAAACCAACCCAATTTAATGTTACTTTATACTTTGGCCTAATGTGCAAGATTACTTTTGATAACCTGATTCAATTACAAGAACACACATGTTTTGCAAATAAATACTAATCAACGAATTTGAATTTCTTTTAATAAAGAGTTTTATAAAGGAGTCAACCATATTTTTCAAAAGTTCTATGTGTTTATATAACTAGATAAAATGCAAATTTCCTCTAATTAAAATAACATTCGTTGTTAATAAATGTTTAATTCAAGGTCTCTGGTCTCTTATAAGAATTTTGATATTACTGTGGCTTTTATTTCTGTCATTTTAAATAATATTTTACCTTCTTTAATATAATTTTCAATAAGTTCACCATACTGAGAACCTGGATTATTTCTTTCTGCTCTGAGTAAATCGCCGGCTGATAAATGAGTGTATCCAAAATGTTCTACAATTTTTTGGCATTGGGTACCTTTTCCTGCACCCGGGCCTCCCAAAACAAAGACAACTTTCGGTTTCATGTTGAGCGCAACCGTAACAACTGTCCGCAACACTCGACTGCCAAGTAGTGACGCATACATAACCTCACATTGTAATCTACTTTTTCCCAATGATTTGGCAATTACCATAGATATAGAAATCAGCAATTACGTAAACGGCTACTTCCCTGTGTATCGATAAACCCACGTGTTTTTATAAAAATGGCGTCAAATTAATCTCTATTGGTTTTAATCCCCTTTCCGTTCTAAAAATATACTGTCCTTCAATAGTAGTCGGATAACAAAGATAGACACATGTTGTCGATGGTAAAGAAAGAAAAAGTAGATCGTTCTATTGACCCAGACCCGTTAAAGAACGCAATTTCACACTGCAGTCGATATTTTTGAAGTTTACAGTGCCGGCTTAGAAAATTTTAATTGTTGATACATTGAGTAAAATTATTTATTATTACTCAGTGATAATGAATGCATAATATAATTATAAAATGTAGTGGCAAGTTTGTATGTTTTTGACAAAAATTAAAATTATATAAAACAAAATTTGTGAGTAGGCACGAATAAATAAAACAACTTCCCGTTAAAATAACAACTTGAATTTAGTTAATTCGAATTAGAAAGACGTAAATAAAAAAAATCATTACATTCTTACACTGACTAATTGACATAATCAATTGAAGTAGCCACACATTTGCTGGCCTAACTACTACATATCAACAGCAACATTTGTGTTACACAAATCTGAATTGTTTTTTTACACATTTATCAACATTCCTTCCCAATTCTGCATTTATGTAAAACACAATGAACTTTAATTAATGTCTAAGTATCTACCTTAAGAAATGTTTAACTTATTTCTTAAATATGCAAATTGCACTGATTGCAAAGCCTTCCTTAACATGTCAGCAATCTGTTCTATTGTTGACAAATACTTTAATGTTACTTGTCCATTGTTGATTCAATCAGGAATAAAGTGATGCTTCGCATCTATGTTTTTTGTCTCTTTGATTCTAGCGTAGATGCTATTTTAATACAAGACTATCTTTATAACACTTAGTGGAAAAACATTAGTGTTAAAATCTCATTTAAAAGTTGACTTACAAAAACTACTTCTGTTGAAACAGTTTGAGAGAGCAATATATTCAGCTTCTGCGCTAGAGAGAGATACTGAAATAATTTTCCGGTCACTTGAATCGTTAGCAAAATCAAAATAAACAAAAGCTCTCAAAATGCCACTTGAAACTTTTTTACCAATTTTTAATTTTGTAAACACGAAACCGAAATTTAATGTATTTTTTAAATAATTTAAAACATTTTTAAGATCCTTCCAGTGCTGATACTCATAACAATTTTGAAATTTACTGATATGGGTGATAGCAAAACTTATGTCGGCCCCACTTCCGAACATTAGGTACATCAATGAGCGTATTAGGGCAATTTTTCCAAATTCAAATCATGATTTTTGCGTTCACTTACCTCTATACAAATTTTAGGGTGTACAGGTATTTTTGATGGTTTACAATCATTCATTTCAAAATCTTTACAAATCAAATCTTTTTAATGAATTACAATACTTTTCTGATTTAAAATAATATTCAATCCTAAAAACTTTAAATTATTATTATTTGACATATCCTGCATTTCAAACATTTTGTTAAGATCTATAGAGGATTTTGAGATTATAATTAGTTCATCTATATGAACAAGATAAACTGCACTTTTATAATAAAGACAAGGATAACCTTTTGATCTTTTAATCTTTTAAAACCAATTTGCAACATATAATTATTTAATTTTTCATACTAGCATTTGGGCGATTGTCTTAAGCCATACAATGCCTTTTCTAGTTTGCAAACAAAATTATTATTTACTACCACATAGAAAAAGAAAAACACTTTTAACATCTGACTGATATATTTCCGTATTTTCTTGAATACTTAGTGCTAATAGGATTCTCATAGCTACCATTCGGCGAACATTTTATTGAGATTTGTCTTTATTTCTTTTATATCTATAGAGGATTTTGAGACTATAATTAGGTAATCTACATGAACAAGAAGATAAACTGCATTTTCATAATAAAGACAAGGATAACTTTTTGGTCTTTTAATCTTTTAAAACCAATTTTCAACAATAATTATTTAATTTTTTATACTAGCATTTGGGCGATTGGCTTAAGCCATTAAATGCCTTTTCTAGTTTGCAAACAAGATTATTACTTACTACCATATAGAAAAGCACTTTTAACATCTAACTGACGTATTTCCGTGTTTTCTTGAATACTTAGTGTTAATAGAATTCTCATAGTTACCATTCGGGCAACAGGACCGAAAACTTCTTCTTCTAGATTTGATAATTGATAATCTATACCAATCTTGATTTCTTCACTTGAACACTACCGGTTTCACTTATGATTTCTTTTTCACGAAAAATCCATTTTGAATCAATAATCTTTTCATTACTGGGTACACTTCTTTTTGGCACTAAAGTCCACTTTTGGTTTTTGTTTAACACATTCAGATCATTATCTATAGCTTCTATTGCTGTGTCCTCACATATGGCTTCTTCATATGAATTTGGTGTCTCTGTTGATAAATCTTGCATTGATAAATTATTATTAATAAATTAGTTCTTCATCATTTAAATCATAATCTTGTAATTTCGTAGGTAAGACCGTTTTCCTCGTACTTTTTCTGATTGTTGGAATTTTTAATTCAGTATTTGGTTTTGGTATTTTCCTCGTTGATTATTTTTGGTGTTTTTATCAAAGACAATATTTGTGCATTTATTCTATAGACGATATCCATTGTCGGTACACCCAACTAATAACATTTTTTTGCTTCTTTCCTCTAATTTGTTGCGTATTTCTTCTTTTGGTATGTGAAGGTATGCATCGCATCCAAACTTATTTTTCCCAAGTTGGGTTTTTGGCCAAATCATATTTATGCAGTTGTTTTATGATCCTTAATTACAGAAGTTTCAGTTATATTTAACAAGTAAATAGCTGTTTCCACAGCATCCTCCCAAAATTTTATCGTTTATCCAGCATCAAAAATCAAACACCTGGCCTTTTTGATGATTGTCCTATTTAATTTTTCAGCTACACCATTTTACTGTGGTGTATACTTCACAGTGTATTTTATATGAATACCCTTCTGTGAACAGAAATTTTTAAATTCGTTAGAAACATACATTGTCACATCTGAGGCGCTGAATTTTAGAATTAAATTTATTTCCAGTCATAGCAACATAGTTTCTGAATGTTTCTAAAACTTCACTTTTATAGCTTAGAAAATAGCATACTGCAAAATGTGAATAATGGTCCATAAAAGTTACAAAGTATCACTTATCATTATTGAATTTTGGGGTTATAGGACCACAGACAACTGTCGATACCACTTCCAATATTTTCTTAGGTTTTCTTTTTTCTTCTAATATTTTGTGTGGGACATGGTTTTGTTTCCATTTTAAACACACTTCACAGATAGTAGGGGATGGATATTTTGATGATTGTCCCATTCTTCGATGCCATGAATCTGGATCATTTTCTAAAATATTTAACATTGCTTCTTTAATATTAAAATGTAAAGTTTACAAATTTCCAGTAAGTATTCCTTTGATTATGCTATTATTTTCCTTCTTGATGTGTACTGTACTGTCATTGAACACTATGTGAAAACCTTTTTTTCTATTTTCTTTACTGACAATAAATTATATGTTAAATTATTACATAACAAAACTTTTGTGTAATGTGCCTTCCCTTTTAGCTTCAACAACTTCACCTTGCTTGGCTACTTGAGTAGATATACTAAGCCGGTTCTGGGACGGAAGTCGGCCATGTTGGATTTCGTTGACTGTGCGCGCGCACCGGAAGTGGCATCCATCTTGTGTCAATGGCGGACGTGTTACGTGTGTCGTATCCATCTTGTGTCAATGGCGGGTCGTTGGCGAGTATTTCGAATGTCGCGACTGTGACGGCATCCATCTTCTGTGACGTCAATCATGGTCCACATGTGTGACGTAGCACTTCCAATTTGGTGGGTTGTGTCGTTGGCGGGTGATTCGAATGTCGCGACGGCATCTTCTGTGACGTCAGTAAAATCCCTACGGCATCCATCTTCTGTGACGTCAATCGTGGTCCACCACAACACTTCCAATTTATAAAATTGAAAAAATGGTCGACCGTGAGATTCGAACTCACGACACACACAGCGACTTTCTCGTTCCTAACACAGTCCCTAACCGTTGCGCTATCGCAGGGGGTGAGAAAAATAATAATTACAAAGACAGTATTTAATGGATTAATGGGGAGGTGTGAGGGGTTTTATAACAAATTTCTTCACAGGTCTTTATGAGAAAAAACCGTTCCGTCCGACTAGGAGGTTGAGACATTATTGTGTGTGTGTGTGTGTGTGGAGATACACAAAATATAGGACACTAATATATCTGTAAACGAATCAGTTGTAGTATGTCATTAGTTGAGTATAGACGTCTATTTGAGGAGTTTATTATAAAAATAGATCGATTGAATAAGGATGTAATATTTTATGAAGAAAAACGAAGGGTTATGAAGCAAATTGCAAACCTGTGCCTTTCTGCTGCTGATACTACCGACTCAGATCAAAAGAAGTGGGAGAAGCTTACAATAAATTGGGTGCCAGACGAATTACAAAACGGAGCTCGACGACAGGAGATTTCAAGTGCTGTAGATTATATCTTTAGATGTCCGCAAACAACAACATATCCATTAAACAGAATTCAACCTACAAAGCTTTCACCATGATCAATATAACCAACACTAGCAGCATGTTCCATAGTATGAAAAATGAACTTAATAATATATTTTCAATGACTCTATGTATATTATTAGCATTCATATTCGTTTTATTATTTAAAATTTTACCAAAAATTGTTAAACGTAAATTTAAATCTTCATGTAATATATCCGCTGATGAGTAGATTGGGTGTTTTAATAAAAAAAAAATCCACTTTAAAAAAATAATTTATTATTGATATAATAATTACAAAGGTAATGTAGTATTTAAAAAACCATTGTTGGAGACGTTGTATATTTCTGTAGGGTCCTCCAGTGGTGTAGTAGGTTCAAAGTTTCCAGTTACCCATGATGTGTGTGTGTGTGTGTGTGTCATCAAACTAGTAGACTAAAGGGAAACACACGAGGCATTTCTTTAGTAGAAATTCAGCTTATTGCTGTGTGTTTGCAGCATAGTTTCCAATCATTTTTATTCTGTAATACTTGATGCCACATAAAAGAGTATCGAATGCCATGCTGTAATTTTTCAGCTGATGAGTAGATACTAGGTAATAAAAAAAAATCCATTTACTTGAAAAATTATTTATTCTTGATATAATTGAGTTATCATTGAACATTGAAGAAGATTTCATTTGGAAATTAACCTGATGTTTTACTCATAAAAAAAAAACATTGTTTCAATTAACAGAAATATTTATGCAATAGTCTAAAATTATATTGGAAAAAACAATATTTTACATTTTAATATGAAAGTATAGTAATATATGTTATAAATTAATATGAAAGAGTAATAATACTACAAACGAATGTCATAATTCACAAAGTAGTAATATATGCTATAACTTAATCCATTTACTTGAAAAATTATTTATTCTTGATATAATTGAGCTATCATTGAACATTGAAGAAGATTTTATTTGGAAATTAACCTGATGTTTTACTCATAAAAAAAAACATTGTTTCATTTAACAAAAATATTTAGGCAATATCCTAAAATTATATTGGAAAAAACAATATGTTACATTTTAATATGAAAGTATAGTAATATATGTTATAAATTAATATGAAAGATTAATAATACTACAAACAAATGCCATAATTCACAAAGTAGTAATACATGCTATAACTTAATATGTAATAGTTTAATATAAAAGTATAAAACTATATTTGAGTTCATATTATTATATATTTAAATATATGTGAAAAGTGAAAAATGGTTTTACAAAGTTGTATTCAAAAGTCAGCAAAAATAGTTTCATCTGAATCATAGTCAGAATCTTCAGGTTCTGTAGGTAAATTGAAATGAAGAATTAATCCATTTAAAATTTCTATTGGAAAATCAGTATATATGAGTTTTAGTACTCTTCGACAATCATTTTTAGATAGTGATCGAGGTACTTTAATCATTGCAACAGCACTTCGAAAATCTCTGATTAATTTACGTGATTTCTTAAGAAATTTTACACGCCGTTTGGCACGATCTTCAGTTTCGGGAGTAGGAGACATTTTTTATCTAAAAACAAAAAACATTATTCCAAAATACTGTAATGTCCCCATGGAAGCGTATCAAATGAATCGGGAAGTAATTTCCTTTTATCATCGTGAGGACTCAAAGCGATTTTTGTTTGTTCAATGCTATACACATTATGAGCGAAGGAACGTATCGTATTTTGAGTAATTGTCATCTGTTTCCAATTTTTCAAACAATCCACATAATCATCGAAAATTATTTTATTTTTCACAACACATTTTTTAATCCCCTTTGATTTTTTGACAACTTTGCCCCCCTGAACTTTGTAACTATACATTTTGGACCTTAAACCAACAAAATGGGTGATTATTTGTCCATTAGCTTCATCTTTCATCAAACCTAGTATTTTTTTATTAACTCGGGGTATGTTGTAGATATTGTTAATGGGATAATCTGATGTATCAAATTTGTCAATGTTTGCGTCAATTAACTGTTCGTATGCATCTTCACAAGTAAGTTGATAAACAAAACTATCAGTGTCGGTGTACATCAACTTACAATTGTCTACTCCCATTGTGGGAAGCATAAAATTGTAATGGAAGTCATACATTACAGTTTTCGAGATGTCAAGAATAACCATACCCACGTATATCGGTTTATTGAAAATTAGTTCAGACTTTTTCAATTCGATTGCCATCAAAGGTGGATCACCATCATCGAAAACTGTTCTATTGTGATAACGCGGACTAGCAATAAGATTTTTAGCACCATAACGACCCTCATATGTAGATACCAATTTACAAATTCTATGTTTACGGATGGATTCCATACATTTCCCAAACACAGCATTATTCATTAGTTTTCTCAAATCTTTCTCAAAGTCGCTGGTGGCTAAAGTCCTCAATCGATTGTTTAATTCGATGTAGGGTTGAAGCCATGCAGATTGTTGGAATTTCAAAACTTTGTGAACTTTTTCCAATACTAGTCCATGTTCTAGGGCTTGCTTTAAATTTCTATAATGTAAAGTGTAACTTTTTTTATCGTGTAGGGTAGTCATTAATTTTGTTAATTTTGAATCGGGTGGTTTGTGGTGTTCGGGACACATAGGAAAGTCTTTATGTAGATTATGCAACTTGTCTGGATATAACAAATCCACTTGAAGAATATAGCCTTCGGGGTTATCATCTGGGATGGATTTTATGAAATTGATGTCGTTAAATTTCTCCATATCATTTTCGATCCACTCGAAGCCATCAAAGGGCAAATGTTCACACATCGCTTTTCCATACAAATTATTTACATCTGTATAGAGAATATACATTGATGGTTTCTCAACATCATATTCAGACATATATTTATTATTTGCTTCACTGTACCTATTGCAACACTGTGATATTCCTCCTCTAATAGCCTTTTCAATAAACATTATCATATCAATATTTTTTAAAATTTGCAGTTTACATTTTGTAAACTTTAGCATCACATTCCACGCATATCCTGGTATACTGTAGAACCATCCAGGATCTAGACCATACGTTGCTAAAGCTGTCTCTCTAAAATTTTCAAACACATCTGCTAGAAGAAGAATATCGGTGCGCATGTATATATCGCTATATTCTCCAAGTGTTTTTACATTGAAAGACCGCCAAACATTTTTAGCGTGAGCATAATCATCATCAGTTACGTTCGCTTCATTTAATTTATTATAAAAACATTCAATCGGTGGTAATTTATCATCATTCAATTTTTCCAAGTTATTAATATAGTCATAAGGAAAGATACCTTTACGTGTCAATAATGTAAATTGGATATTGGTTAAATTATGGTTTTCTTTTTTCAAAATTTTCAAATAATTGGTGTCCAAAGTTTTAACGACAGCATCCAAACTAGATCCCAAAAAACGAAACGAATCAATAAATCTGAATTTTATGTTTGTTTCCGAATCGTATTGTGTGAATGAAATGTATTTTTCCTTATTGATTGGTAAAAGGCTGACTCTACCACGTTTGGCAATATCTCTTATGATAAAATGGCTATCATAACCAGACAAATTGTGAAATACAATCGGCACAACAAACAGTTTTCTAAAATTTAAATTGCAGGATTGGTGCGCAAATCCTCGAAACTCCCCCGTAAAATGATTGTGATCACGTACAACTATATCTTTTTTATTAAACTTTTTTTCACATATATGACAAACAGTTGCATCATTAGTAGTTCTTGGTTTGACTACCATTGGTACAATTATTTTAATTTTTGAATCTACAAATTTAGCTATATCAGTCATTTCGTTAGCGAACCAATCCATACAATCCACACCTCTGTAACTTTTGTAAAACGATAGAGAATCGTCAAAAGAACATTTTATATAGTAGCCTGCACTGTAAGTTTTATGATGTTGATATTTGTTTGTTGTTTTAGAAATGATTTCATTACATTGTGTCAATTGAGATTCAAAATCAGCATAAATAATAAAAGGACATTTTTGCTTGTATGTATAATTCTTAAACTCAACAAAATCATATTTGGGAAATGAAATCTTTTCATTGTTTAAATTCTCACAAAGTTCGGAATGATCATCCAGTCTCTCACGCAATGAAAAGTAATTGAGACATCTATCACAAACATATTTTTTATGATCGTTTCTATTTAACTGTGAACTAATTAAACGCGATAAATCTTTAACCCAACAATAATGATATTTTACCTCAACAATAGTACTGTAATCATTATGAGATGGCGTTGTTTCATATTCGTTTAATTTCGGAAAGTATTTATCTTGAATGAGTAATAAGTTGACGTGACGGTCTAATTTTTTCCTAGTCAATCTTGCCGGCAATACTGTGTAAAATGTTTTGTTCACTGTTTCATTGTACTCTAACATATAAACGTTTATGGAAATTTCATTTAGTGTTTCAAACTTCTTAATTTGAGGCAGTTTCATTGGCATATCTAAGCCTCGAGTTTTCAAAACGGTGGAATAGTGTGGATATGATGATGTTCGGCTCACCTGCCCTGTGGGAGCGTGTAAACCTGCAACAACGCTCCAGAAAAAACACGCTTCATCATTGTTCTGGATGTTGATGCATGCATGTTTTTTCTGTATCTGCTCAGGCAATCGAATGAAAGATGAACCATTACCCATTTCGTATTTGTTAATTGCTATCTCTAGTGAAATGATTTTGCTTAATGCCCAACCGCTCTGTTTCTCTTGAAACTCTGACATTTTATTCAAAATACGATCTACGACATTATTTTTAAACCATTCTATTAAATCAGTTCCCTCATCAATGATTGCATTGGGTGTACTAAAATGTTTTTGATTTACCACCTCCCGATCATTCGATTGCTTTATATAATCACCAATGAGAGTAGTATTAACTTTTATTATTTTTAGATCCTTCAATATTTGTGAAATTTTAACGTTGAATAAATTAAAAGCATCTTTGAAAAATTCATCGATTACTTTATGTTTCAAATTTACAATAAGCCCTGTCCTAATTCTACAATTAAAAATAACCCCAACATCTAACCATTTTACACTTCGTTTTCTCAACCCATAACCCATATTTTTTTTTGTAATTGAATTAATTTGATGACGTAATCGCTTAAGTTCCCCAATTTTTGATTGAATTTTTCTCTTCTCACCAATGGAAAATTTGAACTTAACCAAAGTCAAGACACATCTCCTAACATGACGGTCTATTAATTTAATTATTGAATTAGCTAGCGGTTTAGAATAATGTTCTTTTAGGAAAGTTAACGTTTGATCAGCTTTGTTCATTAAATTCACCATTTTTTCACTTTAAATATATAATATACATATATAATAAATAAAAACTCACCATGCGAAAACTAATTTTCAACAATTTCAAACGATATTGCACGATTTGGTCTGCCCACTTCAATTAATCCTCTAAATATGAGAGAATGCTTTTGAGCTTTGAAATAATCAAGTTGACATCGGTACTGTTCCGTCACTCTCTTGGGCAGGAATGTGATATTGTCTGCGAATTCTATCAAAATGACTTCACCACCAAATTTGCTTGAAACTAATTTTGCGCCTAAGATAGGGTATGCTTCCCCAAGCGTCAAATGTTGAAGTTTAATAATAGGCTTCTTCTCTGTAATTAACGACACTGAATTTAATGAAGGTAGATCCATCTACAAAAGAATAAATATGTGTTAATAAACTCTACCTTTTTAGTGGAACTTTATATCATAAAAAACAAAAGTGAACGATTTGTTATTTGAAGAAATAAATGAAAAACTTACTTTTTTCTGAGTAGCCTTCACACAACACACAGATTAATTTTAATATTCTATCACTGTTCAATGATAACTGATTTGTATGATGTGAAATATCAAATTTATATGGAACGATATCCCCCACTATTTGCAAGGTGGTTCTCTCAACGATACCCACACAAATTAAAATTTAATAGCTTCTCCTAATATTGAAAAAAAGCAATAAACGGTGTTCCCACGAAAAAACGAACTACTCTGTACCATTATAATTACGTCTATCTATTAAAATGTTGATTTGAAATGTTTTATTTATTCTCAAACATACAAACTAAAAAAAAAAGCAATTTAATAAACGATGTTCCCACGAGAAAACGAACTACTCTGTACCATTATAATTACGTCTATCTAAATGTTGATTTGAAATGGTTTATTTATTCTTAACCTACGCACTGAAAAAAGCAATTTAATAAACGGTGTTCCCACGAAAAATCTAATTTCTCTATACCGTTATAATTATGTCTATCCATTAAAGTTAAATATTGATTTAAAATGTAAATGTTTTATTTATTCTAAGACCCACACACATATATATATGAAATATTATTCTCAAATATATTTCATCAATATAAAAAGTATTGTAATTTTCAAAAGCAATACATAAAAAATAATTAGTGATCTCCTTCTATCAACTTGGAAACATGAAACAAAATCATTGACAATTTTCGTTTCATTTATCAACTCACATACGATGGGAACATGAAATAAAACACAATAATTTTAATTAATTAGTTTTAATACTTCTCTAAATCACTGACAATGTTAACTTTACAAAAAAACATATATTCTCTTAGTGCAATGGCTAATTCGCTATTGTTGATGTCACACATTACTTGAATCAGTTCAAATTTAGTCAAATTTTCATTAGTTTGACTGAAATTTCTAATGTTTTCCACCAAATTTTCATAGTATTCACCAAAATTTATGGATTCTAAATGAGTGAGACGTGGGGAGATGAGGCAACGATCCGCTTGTAGTATTTGATAAACATCTTCTTTTCTTAAAGGTACACTGATATCATGTTTGGTCACCTCCAACCATTTAACACGATCAAATACCATTTGTCGAATGGTGCAGTAGTCTCCACAAGATAACACAGCTTCTTCTTTTTTTTCTTCTTCGTGAAATGATGCACTTATAAATGAATTATTATTTAAAATGTCGATAAATGTGAACCATTCGTATGAGCTGAAGTTGATTTTCTTATGTTTATCGGTGTATGATAGAGTGATCGCAGTACTGAACGTTCTTGCGGGGCTCAAACCACAACCAATTCGAAAATCTCCATCTGTACAATACTCTGTGTACAATAAGTAGTGGTTTTCCTGTTTGGCTGCCATTTCATACACTTGTAAAATATGATCTAATTGTGTGTCATAATTAACATGACTTTGTGTAGCACTAAAATAGCCGCTGTCTTGAGAACTCATATTGACGACTGAGAATCTAACCTACAACTCTCTCCTCTATTTATACTCATTCACATCTCCTACTACTACAAAACAATATATTCATGAGTAGTGAAGCGATGTAATTACGTGACTACATCTGTGCTTTGTATCCAGGTGTTGTGTTTTCTATCTAAACCTAACCATGTAACAAACATCTTGTTGCCTTTTCTTTTAAGTACTTTCTCCACCAAGTAAATGTGTGGATTTGACGTTTTCTGTAGCTCTTCTTCGTAAAACCCTCCACTGATTGGGATACCTTGCAAGTCTTCGAGCAAATATGTGGTGGGATTGGTTATTTTAACTTTAATGATTTTGAATAGTTCAGTCGTCCAATTGGGTGTGTATCCCTTTTCAAAGACATGTTTCGACTTGCTTATACGAACAATATCACCAACTTTAAATTTACGAAGTCCGGCAATCTTTAGATGTGTATAGGTTTTGTTTAAAATATCTTTTTCGTTGGATTTATTGACATTGGAAGGTTTATATTTGGTTGTTGAATGTTTTGTGTTATTGTAATCTCGTGTAATTTTAGGGAGAATGTCAATCCATCTATAGGTACCATTTAAACTGAAATGTTTGTAAAGCTTTAATTTCAATGTTCTAATAACTCTTTCTGCCATAGAAGCTTTTTTCGTGCTAAATACACTATAATGATTAATCCCATGTTTTTTCATTAGTTGTTGAAACTTGCTGTTGTAAAATTCCGTTCCTTGGTCTGATTGGAGATTTTTAGGAACTCGTTTTGTGTTGGTGAGAATGTCTGAGAATGCACGAGTTAACTCTTCACCGGTTTTTGTCTTTAATGGACGTGTCCATAAAAACTTTGAAAAGCAATCGATGACGACTAGTATCATTTTGTGATTTTTATTTTGATTAGCGTAAGGTCGCATTTCAGCTAAATCCATTTGCCATAAATCATCTATGCCTTTGACAATTGTACGTCTGCGTGGATAATTTTTACGTATAGGTTTATGGAGTTCGTTAACAAGCTGGACTTTGGATGACATGTTTCGTAAGCGCATGCACTTTCTAAACTGATGATCCATTACTCTTCTCATCTATTTTCTTCTTTTGTTCAATTTCATGCTTCTTCTTCAAGTCCCTGTCCAAAACTTGAAACGAACGTTCTATGTATGTATTATACATATCGATCTTATCACTGATTAGAGTATTACTTTTCGACAATTTATCCTGTATTTCTTGTTTAAAACTCTCCAAATCATTTCTCAAAAATTCCTTGCCCATAGCAACTACCTCGTCGACGTATATTTTAGTTGCCATATCTCGAGCTCTGACGGGAGGATTTCTCGAAATAAATGCAGCAATTTCGTTGATTTTATTTTGATGAGATACCAATTGCGTTTGTAATGAGGGGATTATTGTTTTTTGAAGTGTTTCGAGCTCATTATGGTACACATGTAATTGTTCATCAACATATAGTTTGTTAGCAACATCGCTATTTGCAGTCGGCATCTTTACATTACAAATTTTTACGTTTTCTGCATCAATATTACCGTCTAGAGTATGTGGATACGATACTTTCGGCATATACGGCTTAACCCGCTCATTAGCATGATTGCGGCGATGTCCAAACTTATCGACAGACATGATTGAAATGATTATGTTTTCCGTTTGTTATTCAATTATATTGGCCTCTTTCAACTCATTGATTATTGCAATTATCTCGTTGTTGTGTGAGAATGAGGTGTTGCCAGCTTCCTTGGATGCAATCAGTAATCTTAAACGGTCACACAGCTCATTGGGATCGTCCCAATAAATGTATTCCATCGGTTTTTCGTTGTATGACAAAAGAGGGCCACCACCACCGCCGCCGCCGACAACAAGACCTTTTCCTACATTAGTATATGGAGCGGTTTGAATGGATTGTTGTTGTTGTTGTTGTCGTTGTTTCTTTAATATTCGAGCTGATGGAGGTTTGGTTATAGTACTACTACTAATATTTGATGAGTCAGTTTTAAACAACGGTCTAATTATGTTGCGATACTTTTCGGTAGCAGTACTTTTCAGACGATCTGCTGCATTGAGATGAGCTTTTGTTATTGTTAGCAGAGCTTTGTAATTATTCAAATCATCATCAGAGTATTCATTGGGATGATTGTAAAACACAAGCTGATACAATCCCGAAGTCCCCGGTATATTTCCTTCTCCACCCCCCTCATCCTTCTCTCGTAATATGTTTATATTACCGTTTCTTTTATCGAATGCAATTCTACGTCTGCCCAACATCCAACCAATTTCATCATTATATAATGGACCATAACTTCTATCAATTTCATCATCTTTGCGAAAGTAATCTTCAAGATATGGTTGACTAATTATTGGATATTGATCTAAATAATCTTCTATGACATCACGCGAAACGTTGGGATGTGTGCCTATATCATAATCATCATAATAATAATCGTCTTCTCCTTCTTCATCATCATAACGTATATTTCCTGATTCATCCGTCTCGGCTATGGGTTTTGTATCGAGAAATGATACATCAGCATTTTTTTCTTTTTTTGTCGTTGTTTCCTCTTTTGGAGGGATGAATTTTGAAACTATGGCTTGTTGTAATGATTTTGAGGATTTGACCATTTCTTTTAGCGGTACAGATATCGGTTTAAATAGCTTATTTAGAGATGTATCATGTTCTGATTTTCCTAATTTTAACGCTAAATATTTCTTGCGAATAGATCTCGCCAATTCACTGATTTTTTTCTTACGCATGGCAATAGCAACCTTATCGTTGGACATGGTGACGATGACTGAGGATAATGTCTAGTGCTTTATGAATTTATCGAATCCTTTACGGTACCTACCATTATTTAAAGCAAAATCTTTTACAATCACCAATGTTCCATAGTTGTTAGTAGTCGACCAGCATTCTGAGCAAATCTTTTTAAATTCTTCAAATGTCATGTCTGGTGACACATGTTCCTCAAATATATGTTTTAGATTAATTTCATCCTGCTTGAATAACACAATCATATTACAATTGTCACGTATGAGCTGTTTTGGTATTTTCGAATATGTTTGACATAAGTAGGCCGCGTCAATGAGCTTGTGCCTACACATTGAATAATATTCACGAATTTTCTGTTGTCCATCGCAGGCAACATCATCAAATATGAATATCGAGTTTGACTGCGCTTTATCTGGACTAATAATTTCCTCATTGTCTTTAAATGGAAAATAACCAACACCTTTAACTTCTCCTAAGACTTCTTGCAACAATTTATATTTTGGTTGAAATAACGACTTGGAATAAACGTAAACATTTTTGAATTTAGCACCATTTGGATCGAATAGGAGCGACAACATAACATTTGTCTTTCCACACCCACTAGGACCACAGATGATTGCACGAAAAGAATTTGGTAGTAGTTTACCATGTTTACCAACAGATGATGGATTAGAGGTAAAGTCCAAGTTTTCAATGGGTAGCGTCTGCTCTTGTTGAACGATCTTCATCTTGTGAAGAATTTTATTAGAGTGTTATTCTATAAATATGGATATCGCAGCATTATCATACATCAGTCTTAATGTTGGTGTTTGAGGGAGAAGGTCTTTTGAATTCTCTAATAAATAAACTGCCATTCGAACTTCACTTGCCTACCTACAATTATTGTGGTCGTAAGTGAATATAACTTGTCTTTTTTTTTCGTTAAACATATATTACGTACATTTATAGCTGGAACAAAACTACAAAAGCGACTTGCACGTGGTGACGCAGGCATTAATCCTTTAGACGACGCCTGCAAACAACACGATATAGCTTATTCGCAAAATAAATCTCTTGAAGAACGTCACAAAGCAGATAAGGAGTTGGAAGATAAGGCTTGGGCTCGAGTAAAATCAAAAGAGGGATCTTTTGGTGAAAAAGCTGCTGCATTACTTGTTACTGGTACCATGAAAGTGAAACGAAAGTTGGGAATGGGAAGTCGTCCAAAGAAACAACGACGTTCCTTTAATCGAGACGTAGTGCTAAAGGTGGGAAAATCAATGAAGAGAGGAGCATCTCTAAAAGAAAGCGCCTTGTTTGCCTTACGAGCAGCCAAATCACTTATTAAACAATTTGGTGGATCGAAGAAAATTGTTGTTCCTCGAGTGATACCAGTAAAATCTGGAGGTTTTCTACCACTTATACCTCTGTTTGCCGGTCTCTCAGCACTCGGAGCACTATCGGGTGGAGCTGCTGGGATTGCAAAGACTGTCATTGATGCAAATAATGCTCGAAAAAAATTGGAAGAAGACCACCGCCATAATAAGGTTATGGAACATGTCGGAAATGGTTTATATCTGAAAAAGTATCCTAGTGGCAGAGGATTTGGATTGTATTTAAAAAAAAACTCGCGATAAAGCTACCCAATCGTCCACTGTACGACACCGATATTGCGCGTTATGCAAAATTATATAAAATCTCACACTTTCGTGGTGTTTTCATGCGTGACACTCTACCTAAATCCGGTCCTCGACGACAACAAGAGTGTGCAGTGGTTAACTTGGACTCATCCAAAAACAGTGGAACACATTGGGTAGCATATATAAAGAAAAACAATGTCATCGAGTATTTCGATTCATTTGGTAATTTGAAACCGCCCAAAGAACTTGTAAAGTATCTAGGAGGAGGAGGAAAAAATATTTTTTATAACAATAATCAGTATCAAAACTACGATCAAATCAATTGTGGACATTTGTGTTTGAAATTTCTACTTCAACATCCTTGGAACAATGGGAGAGGAGTGGGATGACATTAAAACATTATTAATGCAAAAGCCACGAAGTTTTACTGTTGATGCGCTGAAAAAAGTCCCCATTCAATATCTGATTGGGTTTGTCAGCCCGTCTGAATTGTTGGATATATGGCATAAACTACCTAATGACTACAAAACAAATTTTGAGCTACAAATTCGTCTGCCGTGCTTCGTTCACTACAACCGTCCCGATTGGACAACGCATTGGGATGGTCCTGCAAGTTCTCAGGCATCTTGTTTTCTATGTCAAAGTGTATTAAATAAATCTTGAACATAGTTCTGTGTATTATTTAAAGTACCTTCATCCCTTGACATGCATCAGTCATCATGTCGCAGTTGTTGAGAGTAAATAGCACAAATCACGTATTTACATTCCAACCTCCTACGCCTATTGTACTCTATCCTGAGAAAGACTATGAGTTAGCACTACGTTCCTTCCACTCATACCATAGTATACCAAACATTGAAAATCGCAAATTTCACTACTACGATGACAACAACATGATGCAGAGTTTTGATATACCAACGGGATGTTACGAAATCGCTGATATTGAAGCGTTCATACTAGACAAGTTAGGTGGTGGTGGTGGTGGCACCAGCAATCCATTTGAAACTGTATTTGCGTTAAAACCCAATAATAATACGTTACAATGTATGATTTACAGTAAATATAGAATTCCGTTCGGCGAGCAGGATACTCCCAACTGTCTTGGCGACATATTGGGTTTTTCTAGACAGATACTCGAAGCCAAAAAATGGTACTCTTCAGATCTACCCGTCAAAATTATAAAAGTATCTAGCATACGCTTCGAATGTAACATTACCACTGGAGCCTTTGACGCAGACAGACCTGCTCATACTATTTACGAATTAGTTATAAAAGTAGATCCTGGGTACGCCATTGACGAAACTCCACATAATTTACTTTATTTACCTGTTATACCACAACGTGAAATTACTAACGTTACTGTGTTGGCTTTGGACCAAGACGGACATCCTATCAACTTTCGTGGTGAAAAGAGTACCTTGGTGTTGGAGCTTAGAGCGAGAAGCAACAGATGGGATTGATAATTAATCATAAAAGACGTTCCGCTGCACATTCAGTTCCATTAGTTAAACGACGTCCTTCAAAGCAACAGCAGCAGCATCTTACGTTTGCTAACAAATTGTTCTTGCAATCTTTAGGCTTTTTGTTGAAAGAAAAACGATGACAACCATGTATGGAAAACGTTCTCGTATGAACGATATGCCTCCAATGTTTGATATCTATCGCAAGCCGAGATTCGATGAATCGATTCGCAAAGCTGAATACAGAACATATGCTCCGTTCATCAAATCGTTCAGTTGCAGTGACATTGTGGAATTTAGCATCAATCAAGTTGATTCGTTTTTTGCAATGAACGAAACATTGTTGTGCATTAAAGGTTCGCTCAATATACATGGAGCCGGTGATGTAAAGCTGGCAAATAATTTTGGTGCTTTCCTTTTCGATTCGTGCACATACAGTGAAAGCGCAAGAGAAATGGAAACGGTTCGAGATCCTGGAATCGTGAGTGCTGTACGTGCCATGACGTGCTACAATCAAGAAGATTCCAATCATATGGCTATAGCAGGCTGGAATTATCCCAAAGATCCCATCCTTAATGCTCCAGATAAATCATTCAACCTACAAATTCCTCTCAAGCACATTTTCAACATTTTCAATGACTATCCCATGATTACATGTGGACGGCAAACAATACGTTTGGTTCGAGCTCGAAACGATAATGATTGTGTATATATCACAGAAAAAAATGTTGCCGGTGTGACTTCCACTACAACTGTTAGCATAAACATTACCAACATCGAATTGAAAATCAAGCATATCTACCCTAATGATGATATTAAGTTGGAACTGATGAGGACCATTCAAAAGGATCAGCCTATAGTTATTCCATTTAGAAAGTGGGAGATACATGAACTGCCATCCATCACCAGAAATGCTAGACGTGAAGTTTGGGCTGTTAAAACTACAACTTCAGTGGAACGACCTCGTTATGTTATTGTTTTCTTTCAAACCAACAAACGTGACAACAACACAACTGATCCAACTTTATTTGACAATGCAGACATTCAAAGTATCAGGTTATCGCTAAATGGAGAGTATTATCCCAATGAAAGAATGCAGTTGGATTTTACCAAGAATGATTACAATGAGGCATATTTCAACTATACTGAATTTTATCCTAGCTATATGAATTCGACACAGAAGCGTCCTCTGTTGGATTATTCCTCATTCAAGAGGCGTGCATTGTTTGTTATCGATTGCTCGAAACAAGAAGAAAGCATGAAGGCATCTACAGTTGATGTAAAACTTGACATTGAAGCAAACATTGGTTTCCCCGAAAATACCAAAGTATATTGCATCATAATACACGATTGCGTAATGGAGTATTTCCCCCTCACCGAAATTGTTAAGAATTTAAACTAGAATGTGCTACTGCTGCTGCACGTTAGTATTCTAGCAATCATCATCATGAGAGTTGCATTCGTGGACATCCAAGGATTCGTCGTTGATGGATGCTTTGTTCCCAAAGAACTCACCATCGAGATTGGTTTTAAGCAGAGTCACTACATGTTTTTGCCACCTCAATCGTTTGATACATTAAGTCAGCGTGATAAGAAAACTGTGAAATACCTGGAAAAAAATGTGCATGGCATTCGATACTCTTCAGGTGACATCGAGTATAGCGAAATAAATGTAATATTGGAAACTAAGCTGTTGTATGCTGCAGACTTCATTTACGTACGCGGACAGCAAAAGGCTGAATTTCTACAAAAGAAATGTCACATTTTTAGTGTCTTTCCCATCATTATTGACGTCTGCAAGTTTGATGGTACATCATTGGCAACTGGAAACTTTGAACGTGATTCCTGTCACGCCACTGGAGGATCCTCCAGAAATGTACAATATCTCCGACAATGGTTTTTAAATATTGCGTTACCTTTGTAATTATTATATCAATAATAAATGATTTTTTTAAAGTGGATTTTTTTTTACACACACCATTTAGACGTCCCACTCAACAAACTAAATATCTTTTTTAACAAGAAACGTATAAGAAACAACCCCTGTATACATTTTATGACAAAGAATCATAGACACTTTTGATTTCACTCGTATGCTGTGAAGGCATCAATCTTGGAATATTAAAATGTAAAGTGCAACTTTCAAAATTACGTGGGGTCACTGACACCCAACGCAAAGTGTTAAAACCCAAATAAGACATTTATAAATAAACCATGATAGCGCAACGGTTACGGACTGTGTTAGGAACGAGAAGATGCTGTGTGTTCTTAGTTCGAATTTCACAGACATCCATTTTTTTTCAATTTTATAAATTGCATGATTTTTTTTTTCAAGCGGATTTTTTTTTTACATACACACCATATGAAATTTAGACGTCCCACTCAACTATCTTTTTTAACAAGAGCGCCAAAAGTATCTGGGGTCACTGACACCCAACGGATGAAGGTAAAACCCAAATAAGAAATTTATACAAATAACCTCGATAGCGCAACGGTTAGGGACTGTGTTAGGAACGAGAAAGTCGCTGTGTGTGTCGTGAGTTCGAATCTCACGGTCGACCATTTTTTCAATTTTATAAATTGGAAGTGTTGTGGTGGACCACGATTGACGTCACAGAAGATGGATGCCGTAGGGATTTTACTGACGTCACAGAAGATGCCGTCGCGACATTCGAATCACCCGCCAACGACACAACCCACCAAATTGGAAGTGCTACGTCACACATGTGGACCATGATTGACGTCACAGAAGATGGATGCCGTCACAGTCGCGACATTCGAAATACTCGCCAACGACCCGCCATTGACACAAGATGGATACGACACACGTAACACGTCCGCCATTGACACAAGATGGATGCCACTTCCGGTGCGCGCGCACAGTCAACGAAATCCAACATGGCCGACTTCCGTCCCAGAACCGGCTTAGTATATCTACTTACTTGTATTTTATGACTTATTTCTATTACATCTGTTAAGAACTTTCCAGTTTTCTCATTTATTAGGTGGTGGGTGGCTCCACTATCAACAATAAACTTAATGTGTTTTGTGGGTTTTCTGGAGGGTTATTATTTCTTCCGTATTTACATTCAAATTTCTTATGTCCCTTCTTCCACAATTATAACATTTAAATGGAAAATCACTGCTACTATTCAAGTTTGTATGTACATTACAGCATACATTATTTTCATTGCCGTTTCTTTGCCCTGAATAATTTCCTCTGAAGTTTTCCCTTCCTCTAAGTTTCTTCTCGTCCCCATTAATGCTTGTGGGCCTTCTACTTCTTTATGGTCATTTTGATTTCTTTACTGTCTTTCTTCTTCCATTAGAAATTTATTTTTGACAACATCCAGCGAGATATTTGCACTTGATTGGCAATATAAAATATCAGTAGCTGTCACAACATGATTGTTTAGTTTATTAGAAAAACACAAAAACATTCGACTAAAGAATAGACTACATAAGATCCAAATAATTGCGATCAAACATAATGTAAACAATTAATCGACGTTGCCATATTGTCCTAAATAACAATAGTTTATCTATAACATTTGTGTGAAAGCTGCAACAATAAAGAAATATGATTAGGCGATTTATTTAAACATATACAGTACTAGGAATATTCTTTAGTCACATGGAGTTTAAAGCAGAGTCCATAAGCGAGAATGTGGTAGAAAGAAACAAGTATATTCAGTGTATCACCTATTTTTTTTTAATATGGTATCATAACATGCGAAATAAGTATCGTGTGCTAATATTTGTATTATGACAGTAATAATCTACGCTAAGACTTGGATTTTCTATCCCTCCATACTTCTCTCTAACACACTGGTAACGCTATGTGCCTTATGCATTTTCCCTTTGACTATGAGGCGATTATCGTTTTACGTTAGAATTAAATGGGGACTGAATTCTGTTGTTTTCAATACAGAATATTTTGTGAGCACTAGTAATTTTGAAGTATAGATTGAAAATAAATAGAGAGGATAAATAAAAATAGAAGAATTACGGATTTCTAGTAAATCGTTTTATTAAGAGCGTATGAATGACAAGCAGTCTACAGACAGAAATTTAAATAGATATCGAGTTTGTTTTTGAATGATTACAAATCTTAAAATGAGTAGTCTGCAGATACACCAAGAAGTGCAAATTGTAAAATGGTATTACCAGGATAATTCATATCGAGAAATAGCAGAAAATTTGTTTATTATAGCATTTGAAAATACTCAACCAATTACCAAGAGACGGGAAGAACGATTATAAAAATTTTTGAGGAACATGTATGTGTCTCTCCTACAAAGCATGGAGCACATACAGAGAATCGTCAAATCCATCCAGAAAAATAAAAAAGGATATTTTAATCTGTGCAAGTGTGTCCATTCATTTAGCCAAGGATTTTAATATTGATCCAAAACGATTCGGACTGTATTAAAAAAATGGCTATCGTAGCTTAATTCTACCAAAAAGAGCCATGAAATATTTCAAGATTTTGTTTTTTTACATTTTGACACACCTGCCTATATATTCACCACATACAACTATGTACAATACTTCTGTGGATGTCTAGATGTTTATTCAATTTTATTTGTATTTTATCACTGTATTTGTGAAATTTATGAATAAACGTTATTATTATTATAAATTTCGTAGAATGGAATTTTCTGAAATAGCTATGGCAATTGGATGCAAACTTTTCAAAAGATATTTTGTTCACAGATGAATCAACTTTTTCCACATATGGTGCACATAATGCATTTGTTACGCGAACTCAATATTCCCAAAAGTTAAATGTTTGAGCTAGAATAGGTATTAGGTGAACAAATTCTACAAGCCTGTATGGAAATAACCCCTGAAATACTCACCCATGTTCGTCAAGAATTTTATAACCGTTGGGACTATTATTTAGCTCGAAATGGTGGCTTATTCATTTAAGGTGAATTAAGAAGTTTTTTCATTTTATATTTTGATTATCAGAATATTCATTTCATTTTAAAATATTTTTATTAGAATTAAATTCAATTAGTTAAAGACAGTAATAAAAATGGAAGTAGCAAAATATATCTGTGAGCAAAATGCATAGTTAACCTTTGCAAAACTCTCGTAGATAAACCACACGATGTTCTCATTTATTATTCATTCTATGACCGTGTTGCCAATTCAGTTTACCAACCAAAAATTCAAAGCCCAGCGAGCGAGAAAATAGGTTTGTTCTCACACGAGTCACAAACAGTCAGGATTCTGCGCAATCCATTTCTCCGCGTTCATACATAAGTTTCTGATTTCTTGAAAACAGCTGGGCGTTGGACAGTTGGAAAACCATCAGTCAAACCTGTGTGAACATCGTCCAGCTGTTTTGAACCGATCAGAAATTTATGTATGAACGCGGAAATGGATTGTGCAGAATCCTGACTGTTTCTGACTCGTGTGAGAACAAACCTAATCGACGTGGAGGCTAGTGCAGCGTTGCCAAATCAATGTAAAATGACTTTTTCCCCAAACCTAACGATTGATCGTCTTTTCTATGAATTTATGAATGACTTGATTCGTCTATTATTTAGTCGGATGTTTCTGAAAAAATGTAAATAAAAATATCATATTCTTACACTGACTATTGACATAACCCGTTGAAGTTAGCCACATATTTGCTGGCCTAACTACTACATATCAACAGCAACATTTTTGTTACATAAATCTGAATTGTCCTTTTACATCTTTATCAACAAAATTAAAGTCCCATCTTTATTTTTCAGAAGTAACTACTCATATGGAACTCTCTAAGACTGGCTTTCTGTCAAATTTGGCACAACTTATTCCAATGCCAGATTGTAACCAATCGCCTCGTAACATGTACCAGTGTCAGATGGGAAAACAAACGATGGGTTCCCCATGTCACACATGGGATCTCCAATCAGAAACTAAACTTTACAGACTACAAACTCCCGCAAGTCCCCTTTTTAGACCTGTGCATTATGACAACATTCAGTTGGATGATTTTGCAATGGGGACGAACGCAATCGTGGCTGTCATTAGTTATACTGTAAGTAAACATTGAAAAAAGCATATGTATACAGTACGGAAACATGAAGATATCTTTGTCAGCCCGTGAGATACAGTAAAAAAATGTTGGTTATGTATATTAGATGGACCAGCGATTAAAATTTTGTATTTTCGGCATTGCCAGATGTACAGTTTTTATGAAGAATAACTTTTTTTCCTAAAATTAATAATAAAAAAGTTTTCCATATGATTCCAACTTAAAGGGACATATTGTATAACTAAAATTTTATGGGGTGACTAAAATATTTTCAGGAATAAATGTTCTTGATTTCAATAAATAACGTTTTTTTATAGGAATAATGTTTGACGTTTCGGCCTAACTTTGTGGTGAGTGACTTATTTATTTATATATCAAGATATATCAGATAATAATTTTGATAAATGCCAAAGTTAGGCCTAAAAGTCAAAAATTATTTCTATAAAAAACACGTTATTTATTGAAATAGACCGAATGAAGAGTATTTATTCTATTTAATCAAGAAAATATATATATATATATATATATATATATATATATATATATATAACAACAAAGAGATTCATGGGCAATTCACGAAAAATGGGCTACTGAAACAGAGTGGTAACCGCAGACATGCATGTTTCTGGCTCATTTGCCGTATTCAGCACGGTATAACCAAATTAGGATGTGAAATTTGGGAGCAAAGATGTTAATCGAAACATGGGAAAACACAAAACAACGGATTTCAGCAGAGAAACCAAACGCTCATTTGTTCCTTCAATTGGAAGATCCCGAGTTTTCAGGACAACAACCAAGATCGACATGGAGGCGCATATAGCCCTCCCGCCATGAACCTTCCGACCCATAGTAAATAACAAAAAAGATGTAGGAATATCACGTGATATGTTAACAACAACAACAAAGAGATTCATGGGTAATTCACGCAAAAAAGGGCTACTGAAACAGAGTGGTAACCGCGGACATGCATGTTTCTGGCTCATTTTCCGTCTTCAGCAGCCCTTTTTTTGCGTGAATTACCCATGAATCTATTTCTTTCAATAATATCGACGTATTGGCCTGACCATTCTTCGAAGGGAAAACAACTACATTCCTGGCTAATACCACGCAGAATATCGAATTACATCCCCTTCGAAAACCGTGACGTCGATCAACCATTTTGCGGTGATTCGCAATTGATAGCGGAATGGCATAGTACACTGACGCGTTTCGACCTTCTTGGGTCTCTTCAAGAGTGCCGTAATGCCTTCCAGTTCAGAGTCCCTAATCTGAATTGAAGATTTCGTCCTCCGACAACTTCACTTGGCTCGTGTCGTTACACACAGGCGAAAAGCAGTCAGCTGGCGCTATCTTCACTTTCAGTTGCGAACCAACACCTCAGATAAATGCGACCGTATTAGTCGTATGGGGATGTAATTCAATATTCTGCGTGGTATTAGCCAGGAATTTCGTTGTGTTTCCCTTCGAAGAACGGTCAGGCCAATACGTCGAAATTATTGAAATTTCAACTGAAAGCAGTTGTAATAGAAAATCGAAATTTATGTTTCATATAGACACAGATGGCGCCAGCTGACTGCTTCTCGCTTGTGTGTAGCTACACGAGCCAAGTGAAGTTGTCGGAGGACGAAATCTTCAGTTCAGATTAGAGACTCTGAACTGGAAGGCATTACGGCACTCTTGAAGAGACCCAAGAAGGTCGAAACGCGTCCGTATCGGCAAAATGGTTGATCGACGTCACGGTTTTCGAAGGGGATGTAATTCAATATTCTGCGTGGTATTAGCCAGGAATGTAGTTGTTTTTCCCTTCGAAGAACGGTCAGGCCAATACGTCGAAATTATTGAAATTTCGACTGAAAGCAGGTGTAGTAGAAAATCGAAATTTATGTTTTGTATATATATATATATATATATATATATATATATATATATATATATATATATATATTGCTCAAATTGCTTAGGTCTTTTTATGTATACAGACCATTTCTAAAAATTTCCTTTTTTGTAGTCGATTCTATTTCAAGAGTTTTTGTGTGTTTACAATTAAATGCTATTTTTTTTGTTATTTCCTGATTTCATGATGTTGTTTGGTTAATTTTTTATCGTATTTTTGACATATGAATCTATTTTCAAAATATTATTATGCTTGTCCTATGGAAACAGCGTCACAATTATTGAAATGTAATTTATGTATAATGTCATTTTTTTGTTTTTCAGCATTTTGACTTTAGACTAATAAAATATTCTGATAATGTGTTATATCCTTTATATAACTTTTTTTAATTTCATGTCTAACAAAATAATAATATATAATCAACATTTCTGGTAGGGTTATGACATGGAGGATGCAATGATAATTAATAAAGCATCAGAAGAGAGAGGATTGTGTCACGGAAGCATATACAAATCTGAATTTGTAGCATTGGATCATCCTGATTCCTTTTTCGAAAGAGATCCGGATTCCCAAGGAGTATCTTTATCCAAGTAAGAGAGTGTTTAAAATCGTAGATTCGCTGTTAATAAAAATTATTAAATTGATGGTAATGAATGAGGTCTAAAGTTGCTTTTATTTAAATAAAAAGGATACATTTGGAATTATAGGTTCCTTTTGGTGTACTTAATAACCATATAATACCTCCAAAGATACATTTTTTGTACATAACAGCAAAAATTTTACCTTTCTAAGTATATGTTTTAGCTTTCCAAATATAGATTTTGGATAAAATCGTCGCAAATATTTTGTTTAGCTTAAAAAAATAACTTTACAATTCATCGCATAAATTCTAAAATTATATCCAGTAACTTTTCAGGAGAGTGAAAAATCTGCATAATATTTATATCGACACCATAATAATATCATTTAATTTTCTGTATATACTTTATAATAGATTCATCGATGCTTATTTCTGATTGGCTGATTCAACGCGTTTTCTGATTCCTCAACAAATGTCATCAATATGTCAAAATGGCCAAAAAATTTCTTATGTGGTGTTGGTTAAAGTATTGATTGTTCTTTGTTACATTTCTTAATTGTAGGGTTATAAAATTAACTTCTATACATGAACTTATTTGGTATGCTACTCCACTTTCTTTGGGAGTAGGGGGATGTTTATGAATACTTGTAATACAAGCCAAAATCTAGATTTTAATACTCAAAAATTGTTATGACCCATGGCTTCTTCTTGGGTGTATTTATATTTCGTTAAATAGAAAATTTTTCACTGTCAACTTTTGGAGACTTAAGAAATCACCTTCTCTATGTGAGGATTTGCAACAATTCCAACAATCCCTTGTTCATGTTTTTTACTACTTTTCCTTTCTCGGAAGCATAGATGTAGCTCAACCAAAGAACTCACATGAGGCACATATAACAAGAATGTATTGAAAACGACTGGATGCTTATCACCATTTGATTTTACTTTTAAGAATATGCTTTTATTATGCTCATATGTCCATCTTCTATATCAGCTACCTCTATCATCACTTATTTTTCTTGGTTCACCACAACGTTATAGGGATCTCATAGATATCAACCAGCTGGGGATCTTGTCTATCTTTCGAGGTCCTAGAGTTAAACTCTGTTGATAAACAATTATCGAAAAGAAACCAAATTTTGTATTTTGGTACAAGAATTTATTATAAGCAGAGCGCTTTCGGTTCAATGATAAACCATCATCAGCGCCCCATGGTCAGGGTGTACTCCAAATCCTCACAAATTAGAAGATACATAAAATGAATTAAAATATAGTGCTTGAAACACAGTCACTATTTAATTAAAATAATAATAAAAAGCACACACAACCCATTGTACAATGAATGAATCCCTAAAATAGGGGATAAAATATAACTCAATACATTATTTGTGAGTCAGCTGTTGATAAAGTTAGGTGCATTTTCTCATTAATAGCTGTGATAGCTCTACAAAGAAAGTGAACCCTCAGAAACTATATGAACATTACGATTCTCTATTTACAGTTACTACAATTTGGATCGGTTTGTCTAGCAGATACTCAGTTCCCAACATGATTTATGTGGACAATACTACAAACTCTGTTTTTCTTTTATCATACATTTTGCTTTCTTTCTTTTCCAGTTTGTAAAGTAATTTTCATCCTAAATCTGTAAACTTACATTCTCCATAACAACTTCATTTTTATTGTCATCAAAACCTCATCCATTAAAACAAAATAAAAGCTTACCTCAAACAGAACATGACAGGTCAAAATAGTTCGTCTTAATGCTATCTGCAAAATTTGAGGCAAATCAATCAGTATCCTGGACCACGGTTATTTTTGTATAAACTAGAGTGGATTATGGTTATTTGGTACAAACGCCAAAATTTGTTCATCTTGTAAATTGATACAAAGGAGGTTTTTGCTTAAGAGAAACGTCGCATTTTACTTCATAGAAAGCATATGTTGTCAGCTGTTTTTGTAAGAAGCGTATGTAACAATTGTATAGATATATAATAAACTAAGTGGAACCTACAATCTACATGTAGCTTTTACCCTGAAAATGCAGCCTACTTGTTTTTTTTTTAGATAATTAATTTAATTTATCAATATTTAGGTTTATAGACTCCGATGGATTACCATTTGTTGGTAGAATATTGAAAGAAAATGAACCGTTGTACTGTTATTTTGATGCCGATAGGTCGGTGTACGTTGTTAAAAGGTTTAGAGGGAAAGAAGTATGCTATATGCACAGTGTGAAGTTGTGCGCAAACTTCGACCAGAAGAATGCTAAGAAAACTGTCTGTTTTACATATCGAGTACCGGTTAGTATGGAAATTTAACCATTTGGATAGTCCCTAATATATAAATATCATTTTTTTTATCTTCAGAGGAATCCAAGTGTAGGTGATAAATTTGCAAGTAGAGCTGGACAAAAAGGAATTTGCTCTCAGAAATGGCCAACTGAAGATTTACCTTTCACAGAAACAGGTGAATTTTTATAATACTATTAGAAGTACTAGAAATTTTATTGGTTATATTGCATTACCCAATTATTGTAGATCCAATATTCCTGTTATCTGATCATTTGATATTACGAATTGAATTGAATCCTTTCTGCTACCTCTATTTCAATTGTATCTTTTTATATTTCTTTCTTTTACATACAATATGGCATTTAAAACAATAGACAAACATTGAGCTATTGGTTTCTTCTAGCATTTATATCAGAAAATTTTGTTGTCCAAACCACATATTTAATACTCATATATAGCTAGTAGGGGTCTGGAAAAGGATGAGGTCTCAACAGTGCAGACGTAGCCATACATACATACATCTATCTTCATCATTTAGACCTGAAATGTTACGCGCGTATACGAGAATGAACTGCACTTTCCCAGTAATCGCAACGCTTGTGCACAACAGTGAGATATAAGAATGCAGTTGCCGTCTTTATTAGTGGGTAACTCTTTCACTTGCGGGCTCTAGCAATAAAGGAGTATTAAATATACAGTGTTAGGAAAATTCTGTGGGCACATATGTTTTATCGTCAATGTGTTAGAAAGAGACAAAATACATATAAATTCAGTGTATCATTCTTTTTTGCTAACAGGATATCATAAAGTGGAAAACGTGCTATTACTGTATGTGTAAATGCGGAGGGAGTATACTCCCACCACGTGTAAAGGTATATCTGGTAGGCACCGCATTCGAGAGACGTGGAAATACAGACGTGTAATGTGGACAGTTTAGTTTATTAATTGAGAAATAATAAGATTGTACTAAACTTATAGCTTAATGCAATGAACAATAAAAAAAATCAACATTACTTTCGTTTATCCCTTCATGATTCATTTACAAAGAAATAATTCAGTAGTAATAATCTAATTCACTATATTAGTTCGTTAGTATTGGAATAAATAACCGTAACATGCGAAATAAAATTTGTATTAATAATAATATGTGTTTCCAAATATCTCAATTCTCATTTTTCGCTAACAGGATCTCATAAGTGGAAAACCCACAACGCCGGCCTTTTACAAATTCTTTGTAGATACTAACAGTATTGCCAATTTTCATTGTATATTTATATTAATTGTAAAATGCATTGTTCTAACATGAGAGCAAGTTATAAGAAGATTTTAATTATGATAATTCAAGAGGTTGTAACAGATCAAGATATAATTAATTCCATATATTCGTTGAACATTTTATTGTAATGCTGGAAATTGTTCTAGTTTTCAGTTTGAAAGCGGTTAAAACCTTTACATTTTTTCAGATTTGGCAACGTGAAATTGGTCTCGAAACATCTGCCGTGGTTCGAATGTGTTAGTAAAAAAAATGTTGGTATCTTTATCGTTTGTATGCAAATGAGAACGAATTCTCTGTGTAAATACACACACAGTACAAATTAAAAAAAAAAACGAAAATAAAAATAAAATCGAATTCTAATGAAAATGCCTACAATTTTTAAATAAAAGTAATATTATGATATGTAATACATTAAAAAATAAAACTTCTTAATTCTTCAATGAGCTTAAATCAAATGTTCGAATAACCCCCCGTTTTGAGCTAAGCAGTAACCGAGACGGTTATAAAATTCTTGACGAACACGTATGAGCATTTCAGGTGTTATTTGCATACAAATTTGCAAAATGTGTTCCCTTAGTTCATTTAGACAAGTGGCTCTGTTTTCTTGGAACCCATAAATTCTCGATTTTACATAACCCCAGAAAAAGAAATCGTATATAAGGGCAGGAGTTATTTGATTTTCCAGCATGTCCAAATATTTGTCCGGTTAAATTGCCGTCAATAAAAAATGGTCCAATTAAATGTTCACCTAATATTCCAGCCCAAACATTTAACTTTAGGGGATATTGAGTTCTACTATTGTAATGTTTGTGTAGATTTGTCCTTGACCAATATCGAATAACGAATGAATTATGTGCACCGTGTATGGGAAAAGTCGATTCATCTGTGAACAAAATATTATTTGAAAAGTTTGCGTCCTATTGAATTTTTGTCACTATTTCACAAAATTCCATTCTACGAAATAGATCGTCTGGAAAAATTTCATGGCTCTTTTTCAGTTTGAAACTACGATTACCATTTTCTTTAATACAGTCCGAATCGTTTTCGGATCAACATCAAAATCCTTTGCTAAATGAGTGGACGATTGTAGGGGATTATTTTCCACACTGGCACAAATTAAAATATCTCTTTCTTATTTTTCGGGTTGACACATCCATGCTCTTCAAAATTTTTTATAACAGTTCTCACTTGTTTTTTGCTAATTGGTTGGGCATTTTCTAATGCCACAATAAACAAATTTTCTGCTATTTCTCGATATGAATGACCATGGTAGTACCATTTTACAATTTGCACTCTACGGTGTACTTGCATACTCATTTTAATAAGATTTGCAAATGATCGTTACTCATTCGCAAACAAACGTTTAGTGAAGTACCCAGATTGTACAGTTAAACATCTTCAAGAGTCGCACGCGCGATTCGTATTCGTCTGGTATAATAATCTACGCTAGCTTTTAATTCTCTGTCTCATGATTGTCCTTCTCTAACACACTGGTAACGCCATGTGACCGTTATAATTTCCCTTTGGCCGTGAGAGGTTATCGTTTTACGTTGAAATTAAATATGACTGATTTCTCTCACAAATAAAAAGGAAAATTTTAAGGGCACTACAATCTAACACGTGGATTGAAAATGAAGAGAGGGGACAGATAAAAATAGAATAATTAGAGATGCAAACGAAATCGTTTTATCAGGAGCGTAGGAGACAGGCGGTTTACATTGAGATATTTTTAAAACCAGAAGACAGTTAAACAAATATTAGCATACGACTTATTTCTCATTTTATTATTATCCTGTTAAAGAAAATGGTGATACACTGAATACACTTGTTTTATTACAACATATTGTCGCTTTTGGACTCTGTATTGTTGCCATAGATTATACCTTATGATGTTAATGAAAATTATTATGCTTATATTCATTAATTGTACCCTTAATATCGACGAATGTAATTTTTTTAGCTATCTTCCAGTGATTTTTTAGTGGTACTTATTTCAAATACCTACTAGGTAGGTTTTAATTTATTGTTCAAATCATAGTAGCGTGTAGTACCCAAACCGATATAGTGAATTAGTTTAATACTACTGAATTATTTCTTTGTAAATTAATCATGAAGAGATAAACGAAAGAAATGTTGATTTTTTTATTGTTCATTGCATTAAGCTATTAGTATAGTACAATCGTATTATTTCTGAATTAATAAACTAAACTGTTCACATTACACATCTGTATTCCTAACATTAACTTCTTTTATTGCGATCTTTAACATAATGAGTTGTTTATACAATATTTTGCTGTGGTAAAGTGACTAGTAATAGCCTGAATGCATTTCTAATTTGTTTATTTAAAAGTGTAAGTAAAAGCCAGACATAAGGACACTTCTCGAAGGCGGTGCCTGCCACACATCCCATTACACTTACAGTTATTTCATTTCTCACTTTATTATACCCTGTTAGCGAAGAAGAGTAATACACTTAATTTATATGTATTTTGTCTCTTTCTAACACATTGACGGTAAAACGTATGTTCCCTCGTAATGTTCCCAACACTGTATGGTTCAAACTATTAGGTCCATACATAATGAGTAAATTGTTTATTTTAAGAGTCTCTTCTCGCTTCTTTTTGCGTTTTCACAATATATTTGCCTATTTCCTCAAGAATAATGTGAAATGCTAGTTTTTGGCTAGAAAACAAAGTGTCTTCAGCTCTATTATTAGTACTAGGTAATACTAGGTATACTTTAGTATATATAAGTAGGAACTATTTCAATATTTCTGCTTTTTCTCGAGTGTTTGATTTGCCTAAATTCTGTTGTTTATTGGATGGTGAACTCTATAACTTTATATAAGGAAATTAATTCATTTGTACTTTCTCCTCTGTAGCTCTTCTATAGCTTCCTTTAAACTATTTTCATTTTAGTCTGGCTTCTAGAACCCTCATTACTGCAGTGATATTTATATCAATTTGGTTTTACTGCTGTTTTTGTATTTTTTGCTCCCCTTTGAGATTGGTAAGACATCTGATTCCAAACTCTTTTGATTTGTACAATTCCGCAGCATTATTTTTTCTTTGCTTTTATTATATATCTGTGTTTCTCCTATTAGACTCTATTCTATTTTACCTATTTGTGTTGATTATTTTTATGACGTTTTTCTTCAATTAAGGTGTTTTGTTTCTTTTTTTATACAATCAATTTGAGTTAATTTACATTCTAGGTCTCGTGCCAGATATAGTGTTCAATCCCCATGGTTTCCCTTCCCGGATGACAATTGCTATGATGATTGAAATTATGGCTGGAAAATCTGCAGCATTACACGGTCTTGTACATGATGCAACACCATTCGTGTTTAGTGAAGAAGATACTGCTATAGATTATTTCGGTAAATTATTAGAAAAAGGCGGTTACAATTACTACGGAACTGAAACGATGTATTCCGGTATAGATGGTAGAGAAATGACGGTGCAAATATTTTTTGGAATTGTACATTATCAGCGGTTGAGGCATATGGTTTCAGATAAGTGGCAGGTCAGTATTGATATGTATTTAACTGTCCTAATCATTTTTTTACATCCATAGATAGTTGGCAAAGTTGGCCATTTTCAACCTCTTGATATCTATTGTAATTAATTAAGAAACGAATAAAAAGAGATAGGTCTTAGCCCTCCTTCTATTCTTTTAGTCCAATTCTATTACTCCTTTCTAGATTCTATCTCACTTTCATTATTTGGATTCAAATCTTTTATGTATTTTATTCAATTGGTTCAGTTACTTCTTAAATTTTTTCTCCTTGATTGTCCTTACTGTATCTTGATGTATGACTATTTTTCTCCTCAGAACCTTTTCACTGCATTTATTCTATCATTAGTACATACTAATATTGATCAGTTTGGAATGAAAGAATTTTTTTTAAGTAGCAACTGCTCTATAGTATAGTTTTTCATTTTATGATACTCATATTAACTTACAAATATGACAGTGAAAACTACTGTCTTTATTAGTGTGAAAGTTATGGGGATATTTTTGCTGTAATCAAGTCTGTGTGCATCAGCAATTGCAAAACATTGTAGGGAGAATGCCCTACAGTGGTCACCTTTTCACTTTGTTGGACATAACTTTTTTCCCATTAGAAATTTTGAAAAAATTATTAAACCACACAAAACTTTCATTATTTGGCTATGTAACAAATCGGTTAACAATCCGATTGTATATTTATCCTCTGTAATGTATATTTGGTCACCACTGTAATAACCGCTGTGGTCGTTTAGGGTTTACAGCCCTCCGTTACCAGTGTAGGACAACCTTTGAATTCCTATTTCCTTGAATTTTGCAGCGTGCTGTCACCAGTGCCTTACGGCACAATTTAGAGCCAGGAATCTCCCTGTGGGTAACCTCGGTGGAGGTGGTTTCATGGCACGAGCGGACAAGGTCTCCGTGGGGCCTCTTGGGCTTATACAATGTGCCAAGCCTGAGTTCTAAGGCAGGTCGCGTCAACCCGTTCAAACTTGCTGGTCCGAGGGTGGGGGTTGTTGATAAAGGAAACAGACTGGGTGGATAATATATACATATATATTACAAACAGTAATAAATTAAATCCAGTAATTAAGCCCTGGTTTGGACGCAGTAAGAGTTACTCGGGGGAGAATGTCCCGGTATGATACACTAGAAATTAATTAGGGAAAAACGTCTTTCATAATCTGGAAGTAGTTTCTCGTTATCATGACAAAAGTAAAAGATGTCTTGCATATGACTATCCCTGTATAAGGAGTGAGAAAAAATCAATATGACTCGGGCAAAACGTCTTCCAAAATTCTGCAAATAGACTTTCCTGATTATAACATAAATGAAAGATATCTGGCGTATGAATATCCCTGTACAATATAAGAAAATAATTATCAAAACAAGTCTTTCGAAATCTGAATGTATAAATACGATATTTCTTACATATGAATATCCCTGTACAATCTTTAAATTCTCTTGACTAAAATTTAGGGTTCCCCTGGATTATTAGATCGATTGAAAATCGTACTATTTCCTAAATATGTTAGGTGAGGGGCTCAAATGTCAATAGTGCACTTAATATGACCGGAAAATGTACCTTTGGACACCCCGTCAAATCAAATAAAATGTCAATACGATATTTGTTAAAAAAAATAATTATAATGACATAGAAAAAAAAAACTTACGTTTTTGAAATATCACAAGTCACAACTACACAATATCACTGTTGACGTACGGCCGTCGAAGTGTCAGGCCTTACGGTACCTGAGCACTCTATGAGGGTTACTACCTCACTGCCTCAGTTCCCGAATTTTCTACTATTTATTTCAGAAGATTTGGGATATGTTATTCGTGTTGCCCTTGTCTAATATTTTTTATTTTCATAATTGAAGTTACTTTTCAATTTCTTTATACTAAGTTGCAAGGTTTGTCTAATATTTCTGATAAACAAACCATCGTGTGTTTTGTCATCGACCTTGTCGGTTGTGTAAAATTGTTTGTTTAAATTCTTTTCTGGTGTAGGTCAACAATTGTTTTTATATTAATTGGATTCAACTTATTTTATTATCAAGAAAATTATATCTATATAGGGTGTCCTTAAATTTCCCTTTGTCATATTTCGTGTTTATTACAGCTACAAATTGCCATAGCTAACTTTGTAATAAATCAAAAAAACAACCTATTTCAAAGCAACTTACTTTTTTTCAAAAATGTGGCCACTGTGGGAAAATAGCGCCTATAGTGGCCACCAATACGTCTAACAGTGGCCACTATTTTTCAAAAGAACAAAATATTCATGCATAACGAGTCTTGAGGAACAAACTTTCAAGAAAACATAAAAGTGATATTTTAATGAAGATAAATAATAAAAAAGTATAAAAATAAAATCTTCAGTCTTCAGTTTGTTCGATTAGTTGACGTTATAAGGGTCCAGATCAATATCGAAGGAAAAGCATCTAGCTGTTCTTAATGTCCCTCCAGTATTTTTCTCGGCTCATGTAGATGCAGAACAATGTCTGCCCTTTGTATCACAGAAACATCATCAACATTTGGAAAAACGGATTTCTTTTCCCTGTATTTTCTTAAAAACGACACATCATATTCTTCATCAGGCAGCACCTCTTTGATTTGTCCAACAAAATATTTTATCGTTTTTTTGGTAGCAAACCTCACAAGAACAAAACTGCTCACTTCCAAAGGTCTATTGTCATCCTCTTCTTCATCGAAATTCTCAGTAAGTGTGGACGAGGCAAACGAAATGTTCTGCTCACTCTGATCTTCATTTTCTGATGAGCTAGGGGAAGCAATTTCTGCTAATGGAAGCTTTTTCGTAACCTTGGACTTCAGCTTTTCATCAAGTTCAACTTTAAGCTTCTGAATATTGGGGGTACTTGTTAAAATTTCGTTTGCCCTCTTCTTCCGTCCACGCTTAGATTGGATTTGTCTTTCTGCTTTTGGGAAAGCTCGCACCAATTCGGGTGAAAAGTATAGAGCACCCTCTTCATCACCTTGATTGATAATCGGATCACCTTGAACAAACGTTGGAACTGTTTCAGAAGTAGAGGCAACCGGACTTGTTTCGTTAGTTGATTGTGAAGTAGATGGCTGAGGTTCAAATGGTATATCGATGGGTGCTGGCTGGGGCTCAAGTGGTATATCGGTCACTGATGCTGGCAGAAATTCATGTTCCTTGAAACTATTCTTATTAAGCGGATATATACCAGTACTTTTGAAGGCGGAAACTATATTCTGTGTGCAAAAGGCCTGGCCATAACTTTGGCCCAAAATCTCGGCAATGTTATAGATATCAATTCGTTTTCCCGGATGATTGGCAATCCAGACTCCACACTCCTTATTGTAGTATTTTTTAAGTGGGCCGAAAACACAAACATCCAATGGCTGGAGCTTATGGCTTGTGTGGGGTGGTAATGTTAGCAAGATCACATTATTGGACTCCATTACCTACAAACTAATATGTGAGTCATGGTTATCCATGATGAGCAGTAATGGTCGATTTTCAATAGGACATGCATGTTTGATAAAGTGGTTTAACCACTGTAAAAAAATCTCTTTCGAGCTCCATCCTGAAGGATTTGCTGCTCCTACACTTCCAGGTGGGGCTCCAACTAACATATTCTGTTTGAAAAATTTCCTTGGAAATACCAACAGAGGGGGACCTGAGTTTCCAATTGCGTTTATTGCTCCTATCATGGTGACTAGGGTTACTCGCTCTGCCGAAGTAATCTGGCCGACTTGCTTTTGGCCTAAAGTAGCAACAACCTTATTTTGACTCTGCACCGTAATTCTACATTGTAGATCTGATCAGGGCCAAGTTTACGAAATAAATAAATATCACTCAAATTTTTGAAGAATTTGTCAACTACAAGCTTATCGAATCCCATGGCTCGAGCTAATGACGTTGCTTCAGAGACCCTTAATGATAAACTAGGGTTTCTCTTAATAAATCCGTTGAACCATTTGAAGCCAGCAGATTTGCTTGTTTCCCAGCATTCGGGTACCTTTTTCTTGTAGAAAATAGCCAGATCATATACAATACTTTTTACTTGGGTTGGCGTGAAGCCATGATTGAGATTTGCCAAATGTTTGATGTACGAGCTCAATTATTTTTCTTCTGCAGAAGTAAAGATCTGATGACAGGCATAATTTGGAGTCAATCTGGGATGCTTGGCCTCATTAAAGTCTATGTTATCAATTTGTCCCCCGCATTTATTGACATATTTTCTCAATGTCGTATGGGGAATATTAAAGTATTTTGCCGCTCTTTGTGTAGACCAGCCGCCCTCTAGTACTTTTTGTACTGCTTCCCGCATTACATCCTCTGGAGTAATTGTCAGTTTCTCACCTTTCGGCATCTATAAAAAAATTAAAGCATTAAAACCGAATTCATTCCCACAGAGGCCACCCCTCAATGACTCCAAAAAGCAGTGGCCACTGTTGGCTACATCTACCATGGCCACTGTAGGAATTGTCACTTTTTTTAGAAAAATGGTAGCTATGATATTCTATACGATTAACAAGGTTGGTGGCAGCACGCACCAGGATATAGATTCGCAGAAATTTAAAAGTGTCCCTGTAGGAGCATGGCCACTGTAGGGCACTCTCCCGTATCTATTAATGATGGTAATCACAATAGTATATTGTGCAACTACTGCAGAAAATAGAATATTTCGTACGAGTGTGACAAGATGATGAACCACGAGCCGCAGGCGAGTGCTTCATCATCTTGTCACACGAGTACGAAATATCCAGTTTCCGCACGAGTTGTACACTATACTTTTCCGACGACCTACAAAACAAAATATATCGGATTTTAAAAATATGTTTGAACCACTAATAATACAAGTTTTCACTCATAGACATTTTTCAAGTGAATTGCATTATTAACAAAGATATATTTGAACAGGGAAAAAGGTCAAATTTTATTAAACATTCAACATACATATTTAGGTTCATTTTGGTCTGTATTCAGGTACTGTTAGAATAGTAATAATTAATTGTTATATTGGAACAATTGTTTATCACCAATGGAATATGACCATTTTCTTCAATTACACTTTGAACTGTCTGAGCCTTAATTCCTGTCACATTATTAGTTTCAAATACTGTACTCGAAGTTGATGGTCTCACAGTTACTGATTGTAATTCCGAACTGGTTGTGAATTATCTTGATGGTAGTTCCTCTGTGAAGGCTGTTGCATGTTCTATAAGGTACGTTTACACCGAACGTACCTTATAGTGCGAAATAGATAACTTTGTGCGCTAGTTTAGAGTGCGAAATGATACGTTTTTCATGCAGGTCGTCGGAAAAGTAATTTTCATTCGATGAAATCTTACTATTAGTGGTCGCTTTTTTAAAGTTCCACAGTCCTTGTATTTATTAGTTTATTAGACTATTGTCAATGTCAAATATAGTGTAATATTCGTCACGGTATATAGCCAGGAATGTAGTTGTTTTTCCTTTAGAAAGCGGTCAAAATCTGGTTAGAAGAATGGTTATTTTCGAACTTGTAGAGAATGATGTGATATTATGGCAATTGAAAAAGATTGAGTGAATGTAAACGACGAGTACTCAGTGTGTATATATTTATTAAAGTGCAGCTAAGCGCTTTCGGCCATTAGGCCAGTCTCTAAGCTGTCGTCATAAAAAAAAGATCGTATAACAGGTGTCAAAAACATCCAGCTAATTAAATTGAAACAATGTATGATGTTGTCATTGTTAAAATAAAATCATTCAAAAAAAACATTAAAACACCCCTTTAAGAGGGTGTACAATTATATTTCACATCATGGAAAGTCTCATTCAGAAGTGTAAGTGATCCGAATAAAAAATTGCTCAAATATGGTATCTAAGTTTCCCTTTATTCCTGGCTCAAAGGGGCCAAATTTAACAAAATATGGATGTCTTCTCTGCCCAACTTTACACAAAATTTATTTTTAACTAGATTCCTTCATGAGTGTCTCTAGCAATTGATCCTCTCATTGTTCTTATGCTTCTCAGTTTTCCTTAAAACAGAAATATGTCTAATACTCTATTTAATACACAAATTCATGTTTATTTGTAGGTAAGATCCACGGGACCAGTAAATATATTAACTAGACAGCCGTTAAAAGGAAGAAAACGAGGCGGTGGCGTCCGATTTGGTGAGATGGAACGAGACGCGCTTATTAGTCACGGGGCGTCGTTTTTATTGCAAGATAGGTTGTTCCATTGTTCAGATGAAACTACGGTAAGTAAGACGTAGCACACGTATGACCATTGTACCAGTTAAAACTTGATAATTATCAATTTTCTCACGTTACCTTATAATCGAAAAGTTTCAGTTTGTTTAAAAAGATCGTGGAACTAAAACAAACTACCCCTTTTGTGATTGAAATTAGGATTACAAAACAAGATAGCTGTTTAGATTTCAAGAGGACCATATATTATGGCAGATGTTGGTTAGGAATGTGTGTTGTTGGTGAATGTGTGTGAGGGGAGAGTGTCCCTGTTCCACTACGAATATTTATGGTGCCACACACTTTCTTTGCGCCTAATTATTGAATTAAAAACTAATGATTTTGAAGTTAACGAAAATAGTACGTAAAATGAAAGAGATATGGAAAAGAGAAAATACAATTTTAGCTGATAGATAGTAGCGAGGTGTGAGTGCAATTATGCCAAGCTATTTCAAATGTCGAAAAGTAGTGGTGGGTAAAAATTAAAAGAGCGCCACTGTTTTTCTAGCTGAGCCAAAACAGAGGCTTTCCTTGTTGTTCTGGAACTCCCTGCCAGTTAACGTATTATAAAAAATATGTGTATCATTGTATTTAACAAAAATAATAATAATGAACTTAAAACAACTTATAGCAAAGGTCTGGCGACGGACAAATAAAATAATAGAGTATAACTCTTAGATTTCATCTATATAACTTAATTTAAAATTATATAATATATATTGTTGTGGATGATCAGTTTCAATATAAAATTTTTTTAACACAAAATATTACACTCGCCAATTCTAATTCTGTTACACTATAATTTCTTTCATAACCATTCGTAATTCTAGAAATAAAACTTATTGGAACTTCTCCTTCCTCATTTCTTTGTAACAATATTCCTAACTATGAAGTTCTGTTCAATCGTGGATGATAAACCAAAAGATTTTTTTAAAAATCTTCTTTTAATCGTTTAAAATCATTCTCTTTGTTCAGTCCATTTTACACCTTTTTTAAAAGTTCTGTAAGGTTTTTTTCCTTTTTACTCAAATCTGGTATTAATATTTTGAAATAATTCAATGTTCCTAAAAATCGCCGCAAAGTTTTCAAATTTGTTGGTCTTTTATATTCAATAATTTTCTTAAACACCCTGTACGAATTTTAAAAAATCGTTAAAATCGTTTTGGAAAAAAATATGATCGCATCTAAAAAAAAAGTTTTTTTCGCGAAACCAATGGTTTTTTAAATAAAAAATACTGTAATTGTTAGTTTTACCACATAGTTGTTCGAATTTTGAAGAATCCCTTCTTAGCTAACAATCAGTCTGTATGCCAAAATTCAGCTTTCTACGTCTAGCGGTTAGCGCAGGATCGTGATGAATCAATTAAGCATTTTATATATTAGTAAATTAGTATAGATAAAACACATTTTAAATTCCTTGTTCTGATAACATAAAACCTAAAAAACACCAAAAAATAAAAAATCAATCGGAATCAATCAAAATCCAAAAAACTATCTTAGTACAGCGGATTTCGCATATTCGTAAAACTTAAACAGTGTGTCTCAGGATAAGTGTTGCGAAAGGACAAATGGACCAACACTTTGAATTTTTCAATTAATCGGGGCATGTTCCTGAAATGCCAATTTCGAATTCAAAAACTTTTGTTTTATTTGTCCTCTCGTAACAATTATCCTAGACACAGTGTATTTGTATATACCACAAATAGCCAAAGATACGAAAGACACCGAGTATAATTTCTATAATATAATTAATAACGCATACCACAATACACTATATACAGTATATTAACATATACACAATAGAGGTTTGTCACGATAGCGCTACTATCGCATCGCCCAACTTCCAAAATTTTACTCGAAAGTTGTCACTCTTGTCTAAAATTTGTATGTAACTGTGAAGTACACTCCACAGGCGTTTTGTTCATTTTTACCGTTTAAAATCAAAATTTCACAAAATCCTTTAGTGCACCCCTCCTAAATAACAATACGAGAGTAGGTACGTAGGAAATTTTAAATTTGATAGATTCAGCTGAACGTTGTTCAGCCAGTCAGGACATTATTAAAGATTTATAAAGCTTACTTCACTGTCATTGTAAAGTTATTATGATTATGAAGCACATTCATTTCTTTCCTGGCTGTTTCGACCCGGTACCTAGCTCAATATACACGTTAACATATTATTACTTTTTAGATTCTAGTTATAATTACCTTGCATTTAGATGCTCCACTCATGGTCGCCGGAAGGGTCGAATATAGGGGGGGGGGAAGTAAAGATATATTACAACTTTTATATTTTTATTCTGAAAAATACAAATACTTGAACTAAAACTTAACTCTAATGTTGAAAATATGTATATGCCCTTTTATAAAAAATACATTTGTATGTACTATCTACTGGGAGAAAAGTAATAGAATATTTCTCCTCTTTTGTGCAAACCGATCTATTATTTTTTCAATAATTATGTTTTTATTTTTATTCACAAATTCTCGGTGAACACTGAGCATACAGAGACCAGAAAGCCTTTCTTCTCACATTGTTGAGCTTGGCCAAGTTTTTACACGACGAAGGTTACTAAAACATTTTTCAATTGTTGTTGTGGTAGGATGTAGAGCTACGAATATTTTTAGAGCTTTCTTGATGTTTGGGAAAAACTGGCAAAGTTCATCTATTAAATCAACCACCTCAAGCTGCTCTAGGTCAGTGTTGAGTTTTGACACCCACATTTCTTTCCAAGTTTGGGCTTCAACATCCAAATTTTCGATTTCATACAGTTTTGAGATGCTATGAATTTTTGTTTTTAATAAACTAAACGTTTCATCGTTCATAATTAAATAGGGGTGTAAAATAGACAGATCATAAGCGTTTTCCGTCTCTTGGGAAAATCGGATTTCAATCGACTGAATAACTGAATCCAGATACGGAATGAACAAAGAAAATGAAAATAGTCTTCAGCATTATCAGTAGCGTAGTTAGCCCGTTGTGTCTGCCGCGCAGCAAATCTGAAAAATAACTTTGAAATAAGTCACCGCATTATCTCTGTGATCTTTCAGAATAGATAAGAGGATTTGAATATGTTTTCTTGTAGACAAAAGGTTTATGGTTTTTGCTTGTAGAATTTTACATACAGGCTCCAGTTTAGCACTATAGTGTGAAATAATATAGGAAATTGAACGCCTACTTTTATAAGACCATCCACCAGGTCATTACTAGAAAAACCCGCGCAGCCGAAAAATACGTGATCTAGATCTGCGACCTCGTTATCATGTGGACACAGTGGAGAATCTATTACTCCTATTTTATATAAATGAGATGGAAAACACCCATGATTCATTTTCAATCGAGTTAAGATTGTGCAGTATTTTTTATTGACTTTATCATTGAATATATGTAAAGTTTTCTTTGGCAGCTCTTTGTAGATAGAAAAATATGAGCTGGTTGAGTTTTTTGCTATTTCTGTGTAATAGTTATTCCAATCTCTGCAAATATTAACTTTGAATAGACTGTAAAGATGTCCATAACACGGAATTTTGAGAAAATTGTTACATATGCTCGCTTCTTTTATGGCTTCATCAACCATCTCATTACCATAAATACCAGTGTGTACTTTTGCCCATATAAATATAATTTTAACTTTTCTGAGTTCTAACTGATATATTAAATTTTTAATCCTGCATATACTAAAATTATCATAATATTTAGTTGTTACGTTTTTTATGCTCTCTAACACCGACTTTGAATCCGATACTAATATTGCACTTTGAACATTGTTTTCCGCACACCACTCCAAAGCTTTATGTATGGCAACGGCTTCAGCTGTAAAAATGCTACAAATCTTTGGTAATTGAAATTTAAAAATATCTTTACTGTATTCTACGTAGAATGCACTACAACTCGTTTCAGATTTTTGCTTCCATCTGTATAAATTATTGTGTATATATTATAATTGCTGATTATAGAATGTAATGAAGTTTTGTTATAGGAGAGTGATTCATTATAGTTCGGAAATATGACAGTGGGCTTTGGAAAAATAGATTCATAGTTATGCATGAATACAGGCAATTTATCCATTGTTACAAAAAATTGACGAAAATCATTGGTTTTGAGAAAGGCCGATGTCAATAAAGGAGAGTTTTTAATTCTCCAGTAGCGGTTGGTTAAAATTTCCGAGTTTAAGTTACTAATTTTGATCATTAAGGACGAATTATATGTGCTCAACTCGGTAATATATTTGTAGGCCAGTAATTGTCGCCTAAAACGTAAAGGTGGTTCATTCGCTTCCGCCAGGATTGCATTAGTAGTAGACGATTTCATGGCTCCGATACAAAGTCTTATTGCTTTGAATTGTATGCGATCGACTTTTTTTAGGTTTGTGTTTGACGACGATCCGTAAAATATACAGCCGTACTCAATAATAGCTCTGATAAATGATCTATAAAATAGTAATGCTGTTTGAGGGACAGCGCCCCAAGATTTTTTAGTAACACAACGAAGAATGTTTAACCCTTTTTCACAACGATTTTTTAAATATTCGATGTGTCTCGTCCAGAGCAATTTTGGATTTAAGCGCGTTTCTTATTTCCTCAAAATGTTCCGAGAATATTCTAATAGACTTGTACTTAGCAGACCATCTAGTTTCACAAAATAGCGAAATTTTTGGAACATATTTTCTCCGATATGGACTCTCACGGAAAAAGTTGATAATTTTTTTAATCACATCTACGGAATGTTGCACATCCTGAACTTTGTTCAAGTCGTTGACCACCAAGTTGAGCCTATGCGAAGCACAATGAAAAAAGAGAGCTTTATTATATTTCTCACGAATTATAATAATATAATAATAATAATTTATTCACAAGGTAAAGATAAAAAATAACAATTTATATACAGGTAATGTGTGAATAAATAGAGGTTAATCTACGAGGTATAGTATGTATATCGGAATACACATATATACCTGTATGTAGAGCGAGAATATATAATTAAATAAACAAACAATACACAAAACGGCACACTAAACACAAGACGAATTGAAATGTACAGAATAGTTCCTAATTGTAAAGTTAAAATTTAAAATTAAAAATACATAAAAAGTAGTGCTTAAATAACCTAATTAGATATATGAAAAAAAAATATTAATAGTACTCTAACATCATACCAATTGTTAGTAATGTAAATAGTTTTCATTTTAATTATCATTATTCATTGTTTTAGTTTCCTATTATTGATTTTACGTAGGTGGTTGGTAGCTCTCTGATATAATCTTTAACTGTTTTAGTGAAGCGTTGGATTGTGGGTGCGTTCTTAATACTATCAGGTAAGCAATTGAATACCTTTGGTCCCAGATATCGGTAGCATCTCTGACCGACTGACTTCTTCATAAATGGGGGTATAAACTTGTCCTTTTGTCGCGTCTTATGTTGGTGAGAATGTGTAAGGAGTTCGTTCTTATGCAAATATTGTGTTTTTCCTGTTCTGTGTTCTGAACTCCGTTTTCGCGGCCTGCCATTGTTGCACAACCATCAAAACCTAATACCACTAACTTAACTACTGAAAGCTGCTCAACACCAGAAATATCAGCAGATTCATCGGCTAATATTGAGAAATCGTCACTTGCGTTTCCTTCTGCAATAATTTCTTCTCAAATAATATCATTCTGAGTCTGGTGAGAAGTATATTTAGCATTTTTTGCACAATTTTCCAAATGAGATTTTAATACTGAAGCTCCGCATTCGACTCTAAAGTTTAGATCTTCAAAATTTCCAGTGGTTTTAACACGGATAGATAAATCGTGGGTACCACAGAATATTACAGGATTGACACAAGTTTTTCTCTATTAGACTTCACCAGCTCGCGTTCATAACCAGGGTTGGAAAAAACCTAAGAACTAAAGATATATATTTGGGTTGTTAGGTTTTCAGGTTTTTTAGGTTTAAAAAAATCACATTTTAAGCAAAACACTGATATTATATCTGTAAATCAACATGAATTGGTAAATCCCCGGCCCTGCAGCATTCTCTGTCTGTGTCTGTACCTTTAATATCTATGATTTGAATGAAATTTAAACTAGGAAGAAAAGCTTTCTTTTTGGGTGGGTAATTTTAGATTTTAGTAAAAGATCGCTGTAACAGGAAGCTTTTATTCAGTATCTTAAAAGAAAATAGAGAAAACCCTAAAAACCTACAATGGCCATATTTTATTAAGTAGGTTTGTTAAAAAAACCTAGGTTCAAATAAACCTGTAGTTGACAACCCTGTTCATAACTACTAAGCTGTTCAGTAACACAGGTACTTTTAGCCTCCATAATTTTTCGAAAATTTAGAACTTTTATTGTCGATGAACGATGCCACTCGGAAGACATGTGTTTTTTTTTGCACTTTCATGAAATTCTTTGTAATTCTGGAAGGGTTTCACATTAAAAGATCCAAATATTCCTCTTCTTAAACTTGGGCGAAACGTAACACCATTTATACAAACTCCACCTTCAAGCTTACTGGAATAAGCAAGCCAGTCGTAAATTTGTAACCATTCATACCGAAAAATTGTTTTTCCATCTGAGTCCCTTTTAAAATTGTAGCTTTTATCGGGAACAAAAGGTCGCGTTAATAACGCATATTTTGTCTCATTCGAAATAGAAGCATAGTTACCAATAAAATTCCCTACATCTAAAGGATGAATACTTGGATTTTCACCAATAGCATTAGCAGATAACAAGGTTTCATTAGAGTCAGGATCGCGCTCAGGATCAACACCAACTCCTTCTAAGGTACTCGCTTCATTAGTGCATGTATTACTCTCACTCTCCGTGTTTTTCTTAAAAAACCTTCTTATATCCATTCTAATTGATTTCTGAAAACAAAATACAGAGACTTCATTAGCGACCTGCGACTTTAAGAAGCGAAAAAAGAGGGAAAATGATAAGCAGAAAAAGTCAGTATGTTTTAGCTTATTTTTTGCCAAAAAAGAACAAATATAAAATTTTAAAGAATGGCAGAAATCATTTAATTTAAAGCTAAAATTCAGAGCGGGAATGTGTTTCTCCTTATGTTTTAATTTAACCATAGGTACCTATCTTGAATAACTAGATTTCGAAGCTATTTAAAAAGTAGGCTAAGAATTCTGCATAAAGCAGACCTACAATCTGGCAACGATGAATTTGTCGTTGACTGCCGATAATACAATAATATTTACTATATTTGACGGCTGAGGACTGACTTTTCCAAAGTAACCGAGGCTTCGCACGATTTACAATTAAAATAAACGTAGTAACAGTCCATAACTCGTTTGAGTGTATACTTTGCTTTGTGCTTAAAGTATGACATGACAATACCTACTCTTACTTAAACTTACCTCGCACTTTTTTCCAACAGACATTTGAGCGAACTTGAATGTTGGAAATGCGAAGAAAATTAAACCGACACTCCAAACTCAGACGGCGGCTGCGTGATTACGACGAGAAAATCTGAACAAGGAACGACGCAGTGTTGCCACGATTTACATAAAATTATCTTTTTATAAATTATAAATATTGGATGTTATTAAAAAATTAGTACTAGTTTATCAGTTGTGTTACATGATTTTTTTAAAGAAGTATAGTATTTTGTTTTGTTAAATAATCAAAATCGGATATTCAATTTTCCAGGGGGGGGGCAAGTGCCCTGCTTTGCCCTTCCCCCCTTCAGACGCCCATGGCTCCACTCATATATTTTATAGGTAGTAAAGGAATAATATGTATGATGTATATTATATTATTATTTGTATCAATCAATTAATCAATAAAAATCTGAAATCGACACTAAACACTTTTTCACTTTACTAAATCAATATCGATCTGGCGATCTCGATCGGCATAATTAGTGCGACATCTGTTCTATCAATCATCCTACCACCAGCTATTAATAGGATAGTGTGTCATATGATTCATAGTTGCCGACATGGTATTCATGGTAATAATTTCCGCGTTTAAAATTTAAATATATCATTTATGTATATTAATTTGTAAGTGATCTTAGTGAAGTATACAAATTAATAAATAATGTTTATGAAAAGTATAGTACTTTGGGGCCTCTCGTATCACGAGCCCCAGGGCTTTAGCCCCCTCCCTTAATCCGGTACTGGATAGGCCGCCACTGGAGGGACACTCGTATACTCATTATTTTGATAGTACGTTTTTAATAATTCCACTGTTGCTTGTGTACCATTTTAAAAATGGGGATTTTAATAATAACCGAGTTATTGATGAAAAAGAACGGCGAATAGACATAAGAATTTTACCTTTATCACCTTCAACAAAAAAAATTTGTAATCTGAAAAACTAGAAACAACAATTAGTGAAGATAAGAATATGTTTTACCCTATCAATAACAAAAATTTTCAGAATCCCCATGATCCTGAAAGAATTTCGTATTGTGCAAAAGAAAATCATTTAAAATAAACAAAATAACAAGGTTGCATAAACAATGAAAGCGGCTTCAAAATGATGTATTACTTGACACCCCTTGCCATTTAAGTTTTTTCAAGGTGTGGCTCTGGGCGCTAGCGGGATGAAGAATAAATTTGAAAATACGATAAAAATTCAGCCTCCTCTAGGTTAAAATTGATCTGTTCCCGCATTTTTTCAAAATTTGAACAAAACTCGAAATATTTGGGGGTGCAAATTTTAGTTGGGTCAACCTGTATGTGTTTAGGTTTACTTGAAGCGGTAGTGGTATTTTTGTGTGTGGATGTAGATGGAATTGTATATTTTGGAAGGATTGAAAACTATTGCAAATTGATTGTAGAGTTGTTGGAATATCTCATGAACAGTGACCCCACCATGCGCAGACGACGATTATACGACTCCGAGATACCTACACTCTTTACTGAAAATATCGTCATTTATTTTCCTTCATCGCATTGAAACGATCGTTTCTTCGAGGTGTTAGTGAACTTATTATTTTCTGTGTTTATTTTAAGGGTAACGCGTTTTAATACTTAGTGTTTGATATAGACAGTATAGTTAATAGTTAAAAGGAGTTTACGATTGTTATAGACTTATAAATTTAGTTATGTACGTATATATTATTATTTATTATTATTATTTTGGTTGCATATTTACGATATGAAATATTATTTTATTTTCCCCCCAACCCAATCTATGATGCGAGAAAAGTATTGGTTTACTCACAAAAAAGTTGGATTTTTGAATTTTGTTTTGAGTTTTTCAGCGATTAATACACGCCTATCCTAACAGTCAATGAGATTTCTTCAATTTCTTAAAATCAACCAATTAACTATCATTTTAAATGATGGAAAAGCTACCTAAATTTCTCAATAAATGATAAATATGCGCCTTGCTGTTAATCAACTATGCCGTGAATGTCACTGTCAGATTATTTTTGAGTTTTCCTAATACAACGTATTTTCAAAATGGCAATATTTAGCAAAGAATCTCTAGAAAATATTGAAAAAACTGTACAGAGTGTTACTCCGAGAAGTACAGTTAATAAATTGTCTGCATTCATGTACTTGTGTATTTATCTCCCTAAAATACATTCGAGATAATTTTCGTAATCGAGAAATACATTACAAATTGTATTCAAATTTTAATGTCACGGCAAAAATTATAGAATCAAGAGAATTAAAAAAATCACTCGAGCAAGCTCTCGTGATTTTTTCACTCTCTTGATTCTCGATTTATTGCCATGACTATAAAACTTTCATACAATCAAACATGTATTTATCGATACAAAAATGATCTCTCTGGGCCCTATAAAATTATAATTTTTTTACAGACAAATCTTCAATCATGAGCAATTCTAAACGAGTGGTTCACAGCCAGAGTCGTGAAATAATTTATAACGTATATAAATTCATGAAAGTGGAAAAGGAACAAGGTAAACTTAAACTTCCCCTAAATCGGTTACAAGAAAGAGTAGCGTTAGCCACTGGTGTTGGGCTGAGCACCGCAAGAAGAATAATTAAAGAAGCTGATTTAAGAAAAAGTGGTGAAAAGTTTAAGTCACCAAGAAAAAATATTATCAAACCATGCACCTCAAGAGGATCAGTAGATGAGTTTGAAGAGGAAATTATTAGGAGAATATTTTATTCATATGCAGCTATTCACAGACGAAGACCAACGATGAAAGTTGTGTTTGAAGAAGTTAAAAAGGAAGAAGGGATTAATTTTACAGGGAAAATCGATTCATTTCGAAAATTGGTGCGAAAAATGGGATTCCGTTGGAAAAAAACCGAAGACAACCGAAAGGTCTTAGTCGAAAAATTTGATATCAAATCCAAACGAGTCGAATATTTAAGAAAATTGAAAAAATACAAAAAAGAAGGGCGGGAGATTTTATACTGCGATGAAACATATATTCATGGTTCACATACTGTACCAATGGCATGGGACGATGGAACAAATAATTGTCTAAAGTCACCTGTGTCCAAAGGACAACGACTCATAATTTTACACGCCGGGGGCGTATCAGGCTTTGTACCCGGAGCTCTAACCATATTTAAATCGGGTCTTAAAACAGGCGACTATCATGATGAAATGAATCATAATAATTTCAACAAGTGGCTTAAAGAAAAATTCATGGTGAACGTCACAAAGAAATCTGTCCTTGTGATAGATAATGCCTCTTACCATAATGTTTTGGTCGAACCAATTCCTAATTTTTCATGGAAGAAAGCATCTATGCAAAACTGGTTAAGGGAAAAAAGCATTTTTTTCGAGGAAAAGGAAACGAAGGCTGAACTGTATGCAAAAATTCAATTAAACAAGCCAATTCACAAACAATATGCCGTCGATAAAATTTTAGCAGAACGGGACATTCCAGTTCTACGTTTACCACCATATCATCCTGAGCTTAATCCTATCGAAAAAATATGGGCACTGGTGAAAAATCACGTCGCTGCATGTAATACGACGTTTAAACTTGATGACGTGTTGAAAATGACCGAAGAAAAATTTAACCAAGTTGGGAAAGAACAATGGGAAAGAATTTGTGCTCACGTTGAAAAAGTCGAAAAAGAATATATGCGGAAAGAATATATAATGGATGAAGTGGAAGATTTCGTAATTTCACTAGAAGACGACAGTGAATCTGATTCCTTCTTATTTTCGGATGAAGACGACCCTGAGAATGAGGAGGAACTGGACGATTTAGGTTGCCAACCATTAATGTAAACTTTCATGTTTGGCTATTTTCACAATATTCTGGAATTATCCTGTGTATGTATTTTCTTTTTGTTTTTTCACATTAAAATTTTGTGCTAATTAAATTTGTCACGAAAACTCTATGGCCTCTTAGTATGTTTTTTATCAAACCCCATATAAACAGATTTTGAAACCTTTGTTTCTTTTCTTTCTCTAAGTAACTATTTATCTTTTATTAAAATTATAACGTGTAATATGACAACATTGTTATGATTTTTTATTCATCAGGTATATAATTCTTTTTTGTAATACATTTCAAAGACAACAAAGCTTGTTTGTTTTTTACGTCCGTAACAATTATACTGTAAATGCAGTTAAATAAATGAGCTGAAACGCGCTACCCGTTTTATACTTTCAATTACAATACTGAAGTACCTAGACCCAAGCCAATATTTTTGGGTTTCACTTACAGAGTGTTAGCCGACTTCTCACTATCGCTTCGCGCAGGAATGGTCAAGGTCACTGTTCACGAGATAATCCAATACCTCTATATGTTGGCTTGATTGCAATATTATGCTTATTGTTATTATTTTTATATGTCGTCCATGGGGTGGTTGTTGGAACCAAAGCAGTAATAAATATGAGACATGCTGAAATTTCGGATTTACAATTAAAGATAGAGATTTAATTTTTAATGGACAATTGATGTGTAAGCAAAACTAAAAAGACTTCACATTGTTTTGCTAATTAAACACAAGCCACATTTTGAAATTTATTTTCATAAATGCTTGTCACTTTTAGTCGCATTATTAAAATATGAAATGAAATATTAATGTCTGAATTAAATGAAAATTTTTAACGTTTCTGAATAATCAACTGTATCTCGAACTGTAAACAAACTGTACTTTTTGCTTTTAATTCAAGCAGGGTATGGTTAAAATATAATTATTGAGAATATATAATATCGTCCTTTAAATTAACTGTTTCTTTTAGGCTTACGTCTGTACATCTTGTGGAACTTTACTGGGTCCAATTACAGCAGTTATGAGAATATCGGACAAACCTCAACATACAGAAACGAAAGAAACATGTCGTTTATGTGATACAGACGAATACATAAACAAGATAAAAATACCATACATTTTTAAATTTTTTATTACTCAGTTAGCTTCATGTAATATAAATGTTAGGTTAGGTTGTGAAGAAGTTTGATTAAAATGTTGTTTCTCATTTTGGTATAGTATTTTTATTTATACCTTCTTCATATCATTTAAGGAATCTAGGTAAGCTTAAAGATGTACTTATAAAAATTCTTATTTGTATAAGTTGAAATCGTTTGTGAATTTTTAAAGATGAAGCCCCAAAATTCCAGGTTGGGATTGCTAAAAAAAATTATATCATTACTTGATGAACCCTGCGGACGCTGTCCTGCTACACGCTATGAAACTTTTCCCCACGGAAATGTCAATGTCAAAATGTTTGACAATCTACATTACCTTTATAGTGGATTTCGTTGAGAGACACTAATATTACAATTATAGTTAATTAAAACTTATTTTCTAAAAAGGATAGACCAGGCATAACAATTCAAAGTTGTTCAAATTTCATTATTAACTATATCTACGTTTAACTGATTTTTCTACATTCAGTATTCATTTTTTAAATTCTTTCTGTTCTAAGTTTAAATAAAATACATTTATAAGTTACTTTTTTCTTTCATTAAAAAACGTGGTCGTGGAAAAAATATTGTGTACAAAACGTACGCAAAGCACTTTTCCCTCTCGCTTCATTTTGCGCTGGTGGGATAAGTAAACAATATAGAAGTTGATATGCTGCAGCGCCACCTGGTGGATAGGAAATGTCATTGACAAAATTCTTTTTGACAATCTAACATTATCTTTATAGTGAATTTCGTTGAAAATCACTAATATTACAATCAATTAAAACTCATTGACATATCTTGCCAATCTTTCCTTTTCGAATGGAACTTTTCCAGATTTGATCAAAACTGGAAAATTAATTCCAATATTTAAGAAAGGTGATTCTAAACAGGTTAGAAATTACCGTCCTATAACTATTCCTTCTATATTTTCAAAATTTTTTGAGTATAGCTATCTGAAAAAGCTTAATGCATACCTACAGCTAAATAATACGATTGTGCAAAACCAACACGGTTTTCAAACTGCAAAATCAATTAACACCGCAATACATTCTTTTTATCAAGAACTTACAAATATGATGGAGTTGGGTGAGTGTCCTGTGGGGATCTTTTGTGATCTGAGCAGGGCATTTGACTGTGTCGATCATAACATCTTAACTATGAAATTGTAAAATATAGGAATCCAAAATCACTCACTAAATTGGATCACATCTTACTTAAATGCACGTAAACAATACGTGAGCTTACCAAAAATAGCAAAAAACAGTATTGAAACCTGTACATCACATTATCTATCATCAAAAGTAGGAGTGCCCAAGGATCAATTATGGGTCCAATTCTGTTTTTAATTTATATAAATGACATTGTGTCAGTTAACTTATCAACTCACTTTACATTATATGCTGATGACACCTCGTTGTTGGTTTCTGAGTCAATCTGTAGTTGAAGATAATTGTAATAGTCTCTTGGCGGGTCTTTATAATTGGTTTTGCATAAATTCACTCTTAATGCAGAAAAAACGCAAGCAATACAATTTCATCATAGATAAAAACAACTGCAGTTTGTAGATCTAAAAATTAATAATCAATCTTATGTCAAATTTCTGGGCTTGCTGATCGACGAATGTCTTAATTGGAGTAAGCAATGTGAGGCAATTATTTCAAAGTGAAATTCCACTAATTACTTATTTAGAAATCTAAGATCTGTTCTTAAACAAAAACAAATGATTATGCTGTATCACGCACAAGTGGTATCCCGTCTGAGGTATGGCATATCTTTCTGGGGAATGCCTACCAATTCTAAAGACGTATTTGTGTCACAGAAAAGAATAATTCGTTGTATTGCTGGTGTCTCTCGTCTAACTGGTTGTAGAGAACACTTTAAAAAATTGAAAATATTAACGTTGCCCTGTTTGTATATTTTAGATGTTTGTGTTTTCATATATAATAACATATGTGATTTCAAAACTAACTACCAGAAGCATAATATCAATACAAGACGCTGTAATAATCTGTCTTTGACTTTTCCTAAAAGTAATATTACTTTCAAATCCCCTCCTATAATGGGACAACAACTTTTTAATAAATTGCCATTATATATTAAATCAAGTAAAACAATAAAATCATTCAAAATTTTACTCAAATCGTTTTTAGTAGATATGTGTTTTTATTGAGTCGATGAGTTTTTAAATTTGTAAGAACTTTGTGTATATTATCCTATATTTTTCACTATGCGTTATTTTCACTTTACTTTTAGGCTGTACTAGTTAGTTAGTTAGTTAGGTAGTTAGATTAGTTTTTAAGAAAACTGTTGACGAATTTTATACAAACTTTGTTTGTCATTCAGAAAATAAATAATTTTATTTTATTTATTTATTATCAAAAAAATATCCTCCTGTCTCTGAGAGCACGTTGTCTCAAAAAATATTTATTAATTTCATTCCTAGTGTTCGATGGTACAAGCCCGTTTCATTATGTCGTCTTACAATGCTAGTTCGCCTTCCGTGGTGCACCCTGGATAGCGCTGTTAACAACATGAACTAAATGAGCTAGCACTAATTGGCGGCCAGATAATCATATTGATCTCCTGGCTATCTAAAACACATCATCTCTGATATGTCACAAAGAAAATAGATGTGCAGCTCAACAACACTATGCGAATTATAAGCGAGACCATTCGCTCAACTCCAACACACTAGCTGCCTGTTTATGAGCCACATACCACCCGTGGATCTCCGGCGAAGGAATGCTCTTCTTCGGGTATACAAGAAACTAATTGACATCACCACATACCTGACCTGGGGAACGGCAGACTTCGGACCAGACACCTAGCAATAGTAAATGATATGTAATGCCATACGCTAAATAAATAAACAATGCGATTGATGCTGGAATGATGTCTTCCTAAGAAATCTGCAACATATCGCATTTCATATCCTTCATTCAGGAGAGTCGATGCTCTCACTGCCTCCTCCATTGATAAATTTCTTTGACGGTTCATTTTTTATTTGCTTTATTCACAAATGAACTTCCAAACATGCATGTAATGAAACCAATCACGATAAAAAACTTGTTTCTCACAGACACTTTGCTTCAATCAGTTTTTTTAATAAAAAATTTAATAAATAACTTAAAAAATTCAAAAAAATGAGTATTTGAGAAATTTAATACCTAAACTACAAACATTTTATTTTACTCATCCAACGTTATTTTCTATATACTCAACAGACCTAGATTAAATTTAATGGTAATATTAATGGTTATTACAATTAAATAAATGAAACTAATATACGACATTACTTTGTTTATAATTAATTACTCTTATACTTTATCAACATTATAGTATATATTATACACCTAAGTGAGCTATTATGTACCGAGCGTTTATATATAATGTGCAATATAAATATTAGTATATTATTCAACAACCATATAATGATGTCTGAGCACATTAGTATTAACTTAAATAAGCATAACAAATTAATAGTCTTGCCAAACTATTGCTTTTGGAAGTAGGTACATGTGAATATATTGAAAATTTGACACTTACCATTATTTACCTAGTTGTTTTTTTATTACCATTATTTTCCTACGGTGAGAAGTGTTACTTCTCATTAGGGGAATGGAGTGAATTTCTCAGGTTAGTAGTGAAAAAAATACTTTATTAACATTAAATATTTTCATAGCTAATATAATAATGAAACTGTTGCAAACCATTATCAAAAATGCGATAAAAATAAATGTTAACTAATTTTAATATAAAAATAAGTATTTTTGTTACATTGCAACTGAAATTATCATATGTAACAGTGTGACCCATTTAAAATGGAACCACCCCTGTAAAATACGCATGTTTTTATCAATCTCAAATTTTTATTTACTTTAATATTAAGCATCAAAAACTGCATCTTGACACAAATTTACATAACTTTAGTTCCATTTCCAAGGCACTCTATGTTTTTTTTCTGTGTCAAAAACTGCAAAAGCTTATAAGGCAATTTTTATTTTCAAATTTGACTACACCACTGGATTTGAAATCGTTATAAATAAAAACCATCGAAATTTCATAACATAATATTAGTTAACAACGAAGTTACAAGAACTTTAATTTTGGAAACAAAGTATTTGATTATAATTTTTATTTAGATTAATTTAAAATCTGGCAACACTGTCGATAGAAAGTAGTGCACCAGTGAACTTGTACAGTGAAAATCCGAAGTCAATAACCCATTCCGTTCTACAGTTGTAACTCCTGAAAATATGGTAATTTTAGCGATTTTATAATAAAAATCTGACTACGCCACTGGATTTGTAAATTATATTAGCTTAAAATTATTAATTTTAGTATAGGTTATACGTGTATTAGAAAATAACAGACATTAAAATCATTTTCAAGTTAGTAGTACATTCTTTCATAACCGATAAAAACAAAATGAATAGAAACAAAGTATGTATTCAACAATAAAACGCCATTAAGCAAAAACTGAAACTAAAATAAATATTAATGTAAAACTAAATATTTAAATTTTTGTAGCTTCTACCAAACCTCCATTTAGTTCGATACATTTATCGTAACTCTTCCGAATATTTTTTACACTATTTCTTATTTGTCGAGGTGTAATTTCGGCACAAGCTTGTCTTATTCTTCGCACGAGTTCAGCTCGATTCATTGGTCTCGTTTTGTATACTTTTTGTGTCAGAATACCCCATAGAAAAAAGTCTACTATTGTTAGATCAGGCGATCTAGGTGGCCATTCAATTAAGTCACTATACGTCGTCCTATCCAATGATTTGGGAACTGGTCATTTAGCCACTGTTTAACAATCCAGGAATTGTGAACGGAACAGCCGTCGAGCTGAAAATGTAAATTTACTCGTTCCGCAAGTGGAATTTCTTCTATTTGATCCGATAACTGGTTATTTAAAAATTCCAAAAAATTTTCCCGTTCATGTTTCCATAAAAAAATATGGACCTATTATTCTATCTTTCAATATACCACACCAAACGTTAACTTTTTCGGAATATTGACTTTTACAATTTATGACCCAGTGCAGATTTTCAGTATCCCAATATCGAGCATTTTGGGATGATACTACACCATTGGTGCTGAAAGAAGCTTCATCACTAAACATGTGGTTCAAAAAATTTCTTGTATCCAGGTACCAGCCTTGTGCCCACAAACAAAATTCCATACGTTTTACTTCATCACCTTCCTTTAAACTATGAAGAAATTTAGGTTTAAATGCTTTCATTTTGTTTCGTTTCAGACATCGCCGAATATTCTCTCTCGGTAAGTTTAAATCCAAATTGGCAACTCGTAAGCTTCTGTTTGGGTGGTTTGTAAAATAATCTACAACGGCACGATCGTTTAAATTTCTTCTTCGGTGATTGTTTTTTAAAATATTTTTGGTTACTGCACCAGTTTCTTTAAATGTTTTGTTAATTTTGCTAACGGTGCTTCTGTCAATGGGAAGACCATTTGGATGTCTATAATTAAATATCCTAGCTACTTCTCTTTCACTATGATAATTGTCCCCAGAAATTCTTACAATTTCAATTCTTTCTTCTAATGATAAATGGAGAGCCATTATTAAATGTACGTAACTAACAACTATTAGTTTATTTCTGATTAGCTGTCAAAATCACAGCCCACTGTTGATTTAGAACAATAATACCTATACTTAATGTATTAGTTCAGTTTTTCTCAAATTATTGATACCTTCTCTAAAAGCTTGTTTAAGTAAATTTTTGCAGACTTTATAGGGAACAATTTTTGTCCGGCTTTCTTTTTTATTATTGAATAAATAAATTTTTTTAAACTTGTTTCTGTTCATTTTGTTTTTGTCGGTTATGAAAGAATAAAGTACTAACTTGAAAATTATTTTAATAATAATAATATTATTTTCTAATACACGTATAACCTATACTAAAATAAATAATTTCAAGCTAATATAATTTACAAATCCAGTGGCGTAGTCAGATTTTTATTACAAAAATCGCTTCCACCATAAATCGCTAACATTACCATATTTTCAGGAGTTACAACTCTAGAACGGAATGGGTTATTGACTTCGGATTTTCACTGTACAAGTTCACTGGTGCACTACTTTGTATCGACAGTGTTGCCAGATTTTAAATTAATCTAAATAATAATTATAATCAAATACTTTGTTTCCAAAATTAACTTCGTTGTTAACCAATATTATTTTATTAAATTTTGATGGTTTTTATTTATAACGATTTTAAATCCAGTGGTGTAGTCAAATTTGAAAATAAAAATTGCCTAATAAGCTTATGCCGTTTTTGACACAGAAAAAAATAGAAATGAAACTAATGTTATGTAAATTTGTGTCAAGATGCAGTTTTTGATGCTTAATATTAAAAAAAATAAAAATTCGAGATTGATAAAAAAATGCGTATTTTACAGGGGTGGTTCCATTTTAAATGGGTCACACTGTATATTGAAAAAAAGTAGACAATAAAAATCATTCATTTGTGTTGTTGATAATATACAATTTTTCTAAACATTTTGTTCGATGCAAAAAATAAATTTTTTTCAGATGTTTGCTAACTTTGTTACCATTTTTTATTTGTATCGTTTTTGCAATGTTTATCACACTACATAGCCTGTTTTGGCCACCTTAATGGACAAACTCATAAAATAAGATCCCTTCACAGTATGGAAACATCATTAATGCATTACAGTGAACTGTAATATATACTCTACCCATCACCAGATGGTGATATGGAAACTACTTTAATTTATAAATCGCGTCAGAAATGTAAACGGTCAGTGTCGTACACTAACAAATTTGGTAAGAAACTTTTATCTATTTGAGTTACATTATATAAATATTTAGTGGGCCTATCAAGAAGTGAATCTTTCCGTTCATCTTTCTCATAATCATAACCTATTAATTATTTTACCGAAAGTGGCCATAACCGGAAAGTTGATTTGAATAATATGCCAGTTTTGACCACTATGTGGCCATAACTAGAAAAATGCATAACCGGTTATGGCCTATGCGTAAATAAGCGCTAAAGTGCATCTGTACTTGTGGAATCAGAAGGAATTGTTGGATTTTTGGTGATTCAATATTTCTATTACAGTATAAATAAAACATGGTACGTCAAAAGAAACAAAAAATAAATAAACCATGGTACGTCAAAAGAAATAAAAAACAACTAACACAAAATTCCAGTATACCCAAGAGAACTTGGAACGAGCGTATAATGCTGTTAAAATAGACAATGTAAAAGTTGCAGCAGCTAGTAAATTGTTCAAAGTTCCATGATCCACTCTAAGGAGGAGGTTGTCAGGTGAATATTCCCTGAACATCCCTCGAAAATGTGGGCCAATTTCGATATTACGCAAGCACACAGACAAATGTTTGGTCGATTGGTTGCCGCAATGTGCCAAAATGGGATTTCCGGTCCATAAAGAAGGATTGATATTTACGGTCAAGAAGAGCTTAATCTGAAGACTCCTTTTACAGATAATAAACCCGGCGATAAGTAGTTCTACTCTTTTATGAAACGCCATCCCGAACTTTCCCGGAAACGTGTTGAATATGTGAACCGTGCTAGAGGCACAGTAACTGAAGCAAAAATCAGAGGCTGGTTTTCTGAGGTAAAAGAAACTCATGGATCTGATGCTGATGTTCTCAACCATCCAGAAAAAGTGTTCAACATGGACGAAACGTGCTTCTGCCTTGCTCCAAAGGGTGAACTGATAATCGGACCTAAGGGTCAACATGTCTACAATGAATCCTCAAGATCTAATAAGGAAAATATTACTACCTTATTTTCGTGTAATGCTGCTGGACAATTTTCTACTCCAACTACCATTTTCAAACATGAACGTTTAAATAAAAAAGCTACAGAAACGGCTCCTAATGATTGGGGTATTGGGAAAACGGTTGGATGACATCACAAGCGTTTTTTGAGTATTTTGCCAATATATTTGATGAGTTTTTAGATCAAAAATAAATTCAGCGACCAGTTGTTGTCTTTCTGGATGGCCATAAGTCACATCTTACCCTACCTATAAGCCGTTTTTGTTCTGATTGCCTTATACCCTAACATCACACACATCGTGCAACCCCTTGATGTGGCTGTATTTGGTCCTCAAAAAGCACTGGAAAAAAATTGTTCGCCAATGGCGTATTGATCATAATGGAGTAGAAATTTCCAAATTCGATGTCCCAACAGCACTTTCAAAAATAATAAAAGAACCCACGATGCCAGCCAATATACGATCTGGATTTAAGGTTAGTGGACTCTATCCATTTGAACCGAATAATGTTGATTACTCCAAAATTGTTTTACGTTCTGTGGATAATAACAGCAACGATAACGCCTGTGCTAAAGATCATTTAGATTATATTGAATCCAGAATCGAGATCACTTTGCTTCGGCGATTCAAATCTACCAGAGAAAAACAAATGCACTGGGAAGGCAACCCTGAAGCATTGATTCTTTAGGAGTTCTGGTTATCAGTTGCAGATGAGTTGGGAGGCCCAAAGGAGCAGCATGCCATTACCCCACACAATGAATTAGATAATGTAATAGAGTTATCACCGATAAAATCGAAAAATCAAACCAATTTCCTGTTGACTGTGGCGACCGAAGTAACCCCTACAAAAGAGAATTCACATATTCGAGTCACTACGCTTACAAATATAACTCCCCTGAATGACAATCAGCCCAATCAAAGGGTAATATCTGAAAATAATAGTTCGGGAAACTCATCAGCATCCTGTTATATAATATTACCTAAAAAATCCTTAGCAACCGTTTTTGAGGACGTAGTTCGATGGCCCCATTGTGAACCATCTACATCGAAAGAAGACAAAAGGAAAAAGGAGTATACCCCTAGCGTTGTTACATCAGATAAATGGATAGAATTTTTCGAACTAAAAGACAAAGAGAACAAGACAAAATAAAGCAGCAACTGAACAGAAAGGAGGAAAGGGGGCGAAAAAAGAGGGAGAGAGCAAGAAAAAACAACAAAAAAATTGAAGATATCCGAGGAATCCAGTTCCGAGGACAATGAAGAGGAATGGGAAGAAAGTGGCAACAGTCTAGATCATATTGACTCAGAAATGGGTGTGGATCCAGTTGATCTCTTGTCAAAAGATGATCTGAGACCTGGAAATTTCATTCTAGTGGCTTTCAAATATCTTGGCAAGAGCTCATCGGTAACCTATAAATATGTAGCTTCAATAATGAAAATGAGGTTGAAGTACATTGCTTGAAGAGTATGGATAGGGAAAAACGATCCTTCACTTACATCGAAAATTATATATGGTCAGTTGACACCAAGGATATTTTGGGCAAGCTCCCTGAGCCAACATTAGTTCAGGATGGCCGTTCTCTAAAAACAGTTTTTACTTCTTTGAAAAGGTATAAAAGAATTTGACCTGTAATAGTTGTATTATTTCATTCTCAATGCTATTCCACCCTCCATTTCAATGTTGTTAGATATAATACCAAATCAGGCAAGATGAGAGAAATTATAGTGAAATATGAGGAATGGCCATAACTGGCAAAAACATGTGACCATATATGGCAAAAACTGACACTTTATTTAAATAAATTTAAATCAATAGTCTCCTTTGAGAAAAACATTTTTCTTTTATGGGCAATATTTTGAGAATACTCCATAGAACATCATTGAATTTTTCCAGTCAAAATTATTTAACAGAAAATAGCTAAAGTTGACTTTTTCCTAAAAATGGCCATAACTGGCGTGCTGACCCTACCACAAATACAATTGATTCACTCTTTCAAGGTGTATTCTCACTGAAGCTATCTTGTTTCTTCTACCTCTTCTTGTGTAAATATAGTCAAAACAGCACATATTATAGTTTAAAAACATAATTAAAATCACTGATAATGCAAAACTGATACTGTTTACCATCACTTTGTTTGTGTTTTTCCTGTCAGATGGTATAATCTTCTATTTTCTCAGTCCCTATGTTTTAACTTAAATAAGAATAATTTTGTCCAGGATTTTATATTTTAATCTATATCATGTATGTAGATTCTATTCTATTTTTATTCAAACTCACACTTTTGCACTTATTCGAATTTTAAAGATGATAATGGTTCAATGATTTAAAAGGCTTTGCAACAACAAAAAAACATAGTAATAAATAATTTATTTGGACACGAACTTACAAACACAATAAGTCATATTTTACAAAAGTAGCAATTCAACAACAAACTGATATTAATGACTTAATAATACTGAAATCATAAATGCTACATTATAAAAAAATAAATGCGAATTATAAATGAAACTCTTATAACATTGTCTCTTAACTGTATAAAATTGATTATAAAAATATGTAGCAATATTTTAGCGTTTACATACTATTTTGTGCAGTACATTAATAAATCGTTACAAAAATAAATATATTTTAATAAATATTTTAATTCAGAATCTTTAATTGCAAAACTACCATGTGTCCTTAATATCGCAGATGAGGTGGTAAGCAACACCATTTCAATTTCCTAAAACCTATTGCTTTGGTGTTTAAAGCAATGGCCCTAAAAGTAAGATTAGTGTTATTTGGTTGATGCTTTCAGGTAAGCAATTAGATCATTTCTTTCACTTTGTTTCTTCAATCCAGCAAACACCATCTTTGTACCAGGGATATATTTTTTGGGATTTTCTAGATAAACAAATAATGTTTCATCACACCAAGTGATACCTGAAACAAACAAAAGCTGTTCATATATTTTGTTGATTGAGCATAATTACAGTGACATATTAATAAATCTCATTTTTGTAAAACATGAACCAGACAATCACAAATGAAATGATATCATTATAATTAAATTAAAAATTGTTATTACCAATGATCTTTGTACTGAAGTGAAATTATCTAAAAGATTAAAAATGCAAAAAATAATTTCATTTTGCTAACTTGGTTATGTAAAGTAAAAATTATCAAAAAAATTGCCAACTGTAAATTAAAAGAGGGGAGATGCATGAACATGTAAAACGTGATTTTCGAACGGTATTATTATTATTATTACCTAAACACAGTCAAATATTAATTGATATTGCACATTAAACTATTAAACACATTAACTTATAAACCTAATCAAATACTTGTAATCTACTTCATAATAAATTAAAACTGTATTTTCATCTCCGTCTGTTCCAATTCGGAGTTTCCTTAAAGATCCCACCTCTACACCCGAAATTCAAAGGTTGCTTGTTGTGTCCTTGATAAAACATGCCATTGAGTGATATATAGATAGGCAACCACACATTACTGTTATCTAACGTGACTGTTACTAAAAATTAATTATTGGCAAAGTTAAATATTTGATTTTTTTAAAAAGGCCAGGATGACGTTAAACTTGCGTAAAATTACATCATGCATCAGGTGCCTTATTATTGATTCGACTTTGTATCATGGTGTAACCACTTGTTCAACTTAAACATCAGTTTACTAGGAAATTGGCAATAGATCAACATATTCTACCTAATCTAAATCATACCTCATTACAATTAAAGGCGATAATTGAACTATTTCAAACACTCACGTGATAATTCATTATATATTAAAAACTCACCTTTAGATTTATTGGCGTCTGTGTAAGCGAAACCAGGAGCTTGTCCAGTTTTCCTATTAAACAATCCATGTAGGTTAGGGCCCGTTTTGTGCTTACCTCCTGATTCAACTGTATGGCATTGTTCACATCTTTGCTTAAACACTTTTTTTCCCTTTTCTACGTCTCCGGGCATCCTATTTGTTTAACTAAATTAACTTTATTACCAAAAATACTTTTTTTAATAAAACAAAGTATTTAACGCAGATCAGAGATCTACTGCTCGTGAAATCTTCACTATAAATGAACGAATATCGAGAAGCATCGAGAATATAAGGTTATTTATTCGCAGACTGACCTTGATGTAGCGTAAAGCGTGTTTTACGCCAGTAGCATTATTGTAACTGTCACTTTTTTTGCAGTATACCTACTATGTTTTTGTTTTTTGTGAATATTTTACCAACGTTTACTGTGACAAATCTAAATAATTTGAAGAATTAGTTACCTTTCTTTTTAACTCCAACTACTTCTCAAAATTTCGGATTATTTCTATATTTGGTCCAAACATATGCAATACTTTATACTTCGACTGCTTAGGATTGACGTAAACCACGTCTAAGTGGATGATATTACAGGAATTTTCTTTTCTCCACAGTATAGTATTGTCACGGAATTGATTAAAGTGTAAGTGATATCTATGACAATGAATTTGCATTACTACGTATATTTTAATCCAAATAGTTAATTACAAATTGCCCAATTTTTTTAGCTATCAGTTTTTTCTTATTTTATGTTCTAGAAAGTAGGAAAGTACGTCATTGTGTAAGAGGAGCATTAAGCGATATCATTGACGCAATAGCACGTGAAAGTGAGTCATACGTAAAAAAGTTAACTCGGGATGTTTGATGTCACTGGATTGCAAGGAAATTTTGAGAATTATGTTGACAGTATAATATAGAGCAACTTTTTATTTTATTGAATATCTTTGAAATTTGTTTTCATTTAGAGCTATTGTGAAATTGGTTGCAAATTTTGAACTTTGAAACCTTCAGATATTATTGACGTAATATAAATTAGTGATAAAAGTCATGTATCTTTATTTTATCTAATTAGGATTATAGTACTAATCTTGCTTTTATGCTTCACCTATATACAGGGTGAGTCTTTAACTTGGAATAAATTCAGTAAATTAAAGACAGTTTTTTTGTTGGAAATATGCTTGGACAGGTCGATTAGTATTTTAAATTGCGCTCTTCTTGATGTAAAAAAATTTTTTACAGCGTGACCCAAATTTGAGATATGACGTCATCGACAAAATTTTTTAAACGACCATTCTAATTTTTTATTACAATTCTGGAAGGGTATATCAAAAAGGTTTGTTCCAACAAGAAATCCTGGATCAATCCGAGACTAATTTAGAATTTTGAAATGAGCATGTGCGGATTCCATAAATTCATGAACTATTCCGGATCAAAGTTTTCTGTTGGAACGGATTTCTGATTGAATGGAAGTATCGGACAAAAAATCGTCCCAACAGATGTTCCATTTCAATATTTATACTGAATACTGATACAACAAATCATCAAAAACCGTACAATATATTCCAGTTAAAGCCATTTTACTACTTAAAACTACATAACAAGAACAAAAATAAAAGGCATATCATTTATCAGCATGATAATACCAAAAATCACAAGGACTAGGTTAACATAAATGATCTCCATTAAAATTTGAAACAAAACTTATATAAAAATTCATTCTATGCAAGCGCGAATTCCAAATCCGAAAAAAATTCACAAACTTTTCTGACGGTCCAAGAACAGTCCGAAATCAGTTCAAATGCTTGTTGGAACATTGGACTTTACAAACGGGGATTCAATCCACTGTTTGTTGGAACGCTCAAATTGGATATGCGCATGATTCTGACGATCCCGGACTAATTTTGACTGTTGTTGGAACAAACCTCAAGTTACACATGCATACCAAATCAGTGGCGCAACTACGGAGGGATGAGGGGATATAACTCCCCCTCAGAACCATAAAAATGAAAAAAAAATCTAAAACATAATCACAGCAAACCTACTTGATTGAAATGTACTAATTACTTGTCCTTTAAAAGATATTCAATAAACATCAACCAATTAGAAAAATGAGGGAATATGATTCAACTCAATGAAATAATTCAGGCTATTTAAAATTGGAATGTTAAGAGCAAGAGGTATTGAAGTGAAACTTCTTATGTGACTTCTAACAAGGTTGCGTTAATCGTTTAACGCTACCATGGAGGGGGTATGAAAGCACTGTTGCGTTAAAGTTTCAACGCTCCTTGGGAGGGGGAATAGAAAGAAACAGAGCGAGAGCGAATGCGTGGCACTCGAACGCATGTGCGTAGTATATCTGTTACAGGCCAGAGCTGATGAATGACCTCGCCAAATCAAAGAAGGAATATTTCCAATTCCAAGAAGAAATGAGGGCGTCCCAGGCACAATTGATGATCCAGTTAAGCCAGCTGAGGAAAGAAAGAAGCAGAAGTCCGAGAAGCCCTAGGAGAAAGAGATCCAACGGACCAACCCAGATCAGCCAAGCTGAGAAGAAGGTACCGACTACGAGCCAGTCATCCTCACGTTGGGAGAAGGCAAGAGAACGCCAGGAAGAGAAGTAAAGAAAACAGATTGGAAGAAGTTCAAGTGCGGAGCCGGACAGCTGATTGGACCAGTATCGTTCATCGCCAATGCAGCGGAACTGGAAGATCAACTGAGACAGCTAGAAAAAGTCATCCAACAAGCACTGGAAGACAGCACGACGTCGAGACGGGTGGACAACTATAAGATGTTCTCCAACATCAGCGACGATCTACGAGAGGTCATCAAGAAACCCAGAAGACAAGAGAGAAGCGAACAGACTCAAAGAAGAGGTCAAGACGCAACTGAAGCAACACCGATCAAAGGTCTGGGAGAACAGACTAGAAGAACTGGACTCAGACTTCACCGGGACTATGGAAGCTCGCCAAAATCCTGAGACAAGGCAGATGAGAGACCCCAGCAATACATGGAGTCAATGGACTAGCCCACACAGACGAGGAAAAAGCAGAAGCCTTATGAAGAACCGTGGAACACCAGTTCACGCTGAATGAGCTCCCAGACAACGAAGACGACGACTACGGAAACCTAGGCTACACCACCCCTGTAGTACCCTACAGCATCCGGACCAGACTTAAGAGGAAGGCACCAGAGAAAGATGGCATCACCAACAACGCCCTGAAGCATCTACCAGACGAATGGAAAGAGGCGGAGACCATTATGCTGAGGAAGAGCGAAAAGGACCCGATGTTCCCCCAGAACTAGTGGCATATTCATCCCCTCATCACGATGAGCAAGATAGCCGAGTGGGTAATCTTGAAGGACCTTCAAGAGGAAACAGAAGCCATCGGGATCCAGCCAGAAGAATAGTTCGGATTCAGGAAACTACGAAGAGCCGAAGACCATGTCCTGAAAAACTATTTGGATAGAGCCAAGTAGTGACAAAATTCCAAAACAATTTCCCGGATAGAGATTTTGGTTACTGCTTCCTTAACCACCATAAAAATATTCTTCGCACCAAAATGTGTCAAAATATAAAAAGATCAAGGGCAGCAGTTTCTCCTGCAGTTGTTAATTCATATTTTGATCATTCAACTGAGACTCTCAAAGATGTACCTCCGTCGAACATTATCAACTACGACGAAACAAATCTTGCTGGTGAACCTGGACGAAAAAAAATTATTACAAAAAGGTACTGCCGATATCGGGAACGTGTTTACAATTCGTCGAAAAGTAGTACATCGATTATGTTTGCTTCGACGGGAGATGGAGTAGTCCTACCACCCTATATTATCTACAAGGTAGAATACCTTTATGAAACTTGGACAGTTGGTGGTGTAAAAGGAGCTAGATACAACAGAAGCAAAAGTGGCTGAAGTCAAGAACATAGCAATACCAAAAGTAAAAAAATTGCCTGGAAAAAAATCCTAATTGGAGATGACCTTTCCAGTCACGTATCTCCAGAAGTTGTGGATAAGTGCAACCGGTACAATAATTTATTCGTATTTCTACCACCCAATTCTACGCATCTTATCCAGCCACTCGATGTAGCTTTCTTTCGACCACTATAAATGGCTTGGAGAAACGTCCTAGAGCGCTGGAAGATGACCGCTGAAGGTAGAAAGGTGGCTGCAGTCCTCAAAAATCGGTTTCACAGCTTCGTTAAAGACTTAATGGCAGAAATTCAGGAAAATGAGAAGAAAAATGTACAGTCATCAGGGTTTCGAAAATTCGGAATAATCCCTTTAGATCGCACACAAGTTTTAAATGTTCTCCCGAAGGAAAATAACAACGAAACTGTCCAACAAGATGTGGATAATGTTGTCGTTTCACTGCTGAAATCGCTAAGATACTCAGATGCAATGCCACAACGTCAAAAAATAAAGAAAATTCAAGTTGAAGCAGGAAAAGGTGTGTCGGTGCAGGAACTTAGAAATGGAGATTCTGAAGGGGAGATCACGGATGAAGAGCCAGAAAGAAACAAAGAGTTGACCGAGTCTGAAGGGGAGATAACGGATGAAGAGTCAGAACTCTCCAGACGAGCCAATGGATGAAGGCATGCAAATGATACAGGGACGGATAATTTGGAAAAATCAGATGAGTCAGATGATGAAATGCATATCCCCACTCTCAGCTAGGTTCCAAATTGGCGAACTCACACAAGGATAACATTGATGAGAACTCAAAGGTATCCTATGCGGGAAAAACATTTCAAAATGAGCATTTTGCTTCAAAGGACGCCATTAAGGAAGGAGACTGGCTAGTTGTTGCTTTTCCTGTGACTTTCGGCAAAATCAAAAAGAACAAATAGGTATATTATCGGTAAAGGCACCGATAAAAGCGACTTTGATTTCGAAGGAACGTTTTTGAAGTATCGTCCAAGCAAGCAATTCTCAGGACACATCCTTGAGTGCCAGATATATCTACATTCACATATAAGCAAGTTGTGGATCGAGTATACCTACCCCGTTGAAGGTGATACTATTGAGGTACCTTCCAAAAGATAATTGCTGGTTTTTAGTAACCCAAACTGATATAAACTACCTTTTTTGTATTTTATATTATCAAAATAAAGTGTTTTTTAAGGATTTTGTGAATATTTTTTAAGGAAATAAAATCTTTTCTACATTGAGTGTGTTTTCTTCATTAAAAAACGCGAAAAACAAAAAAATTAGCAATTTTAAAAATCAAGCCCTGTTTCTATTTACCATTATTCTTCAACTATAGATATAATTTCAAATACCTGATCATTAAATTTTTTTTTATATTTGTGAAGCAAGTTCAATATAAAATTTTAAACACGTCTTATATAATTGCTCTCATTTATATCGACATTTTGACGTTTGAGCTCTTGCGACTCTCATTACCTGCAATGCCAACATATACTTTCTGTAAAGGCAAAAAATTTTGAGGATTTTAATGGTTAATGGAAAAACTATCTTCAATTTTGAAATACACCAATTCCAAGAAGTTTGAATATATGATTTTCAATAATCTCTCAGTCTCTGGTTTCAATTTATGCAGAAGCAGTGACTGCCCTTGAAATAAAATGTTGAAGTCTACCAAAAACTCTAGAACATAAGACATGAACTCCAAATATATGATGGTGAATTTATTATTCATTATATTGAGCATTTCAATGTTGTTTTAGAGGGGTCAGAAAGTATACTCCCTGAAATGCTTGTGAAGTGGTACAAACTGTTCTAGTACCCTGTCCACACAGGCTTTCAAAGACAACCACCTAGTATTAGATGAAGAAATAATTTTGTGGATTTCAGTCCCGAAAAAATCTTGGAACTCTTTGAATTTTTCAGTTCTTTTTGCACTTCTATGAAAATGGGCACCAATATTTCTTAATAGATCTTCTACAGACCGTGGAAGTTCTAGACATGCCTTAGAAGCACTTACATGTATCATGTGACATGAACATTTAATTAACGCTATATCAGGAAACTCCTTCTTCAATAATGCAGCAACGGACTGATCTTTTCCAAACATGCAGTTTGTAGTATCAGATGAAAATCCAACTAGATTTGTGAGAGGAATTCTCTTTTCTTAGATAGTTTTTACCAAACATTTATATAAGTCATCTGCAGTGCCAGAACACTGTTCTACCATATCAAAAAATCTACATAAATCTTGTACTGTTGATGATCAAAATATATAACAGTGATTGCAGTGTTTCGTAATAGAATTATCAGTTGTTTCATCCATTATAATTGAAAACAAGATCCATTTTCCCTCAATTTTTCATAGAGTTCTCCACAATAAATTTTCGAAATACTTTCTCTTACTATATGGGTAGATTTTGTACGATGCAGGGCTAACTCCTGTGCTATTTTAGAATCAGGGAAAATATCTTTACACAATGGTGTTAGCACATCCAGTTGAGAAAATGGAAGATTATTTGTGGCCAATAGCCCAGACAGTTTTATTTGAGCTCTTTTCTTTTTCATTTTCAAGGGATTATCATACATTTTTGATAAATCTGGTGTATTTGCAACTTGTTTTGCATTAAATTTATGCTTCTCAGATTCCAGATGCCTTGTGATGGTAGCTTTATGAGGTAATATATCAATTTTACATAATCTGTTCTTTTTGTTTTCCCTTGGACTTGGATTTGAGTAACCAATCTTTGAAATTAGGATTTTGCAGCCAGCTTTCACAAAACGTGTATTTCCTTGTATTCTGATGACATTTGACAATTTTATTTTTCATGCTTGTTGATTCTGATTCCTTTTCAGAACCCAAGTCTCTAGACTCTGGGTCATATTCTATATCCATATGCATTTCACTCATTTCAGATTTCTGGACGTTATCATTGTCCTGGAAATTTTTTTAAAATTAGTGGATTAGTACAAAATATTAAATAACCGAAAACTATCTTCTTTTTTCAGCCAGTTATCCATTGTATTATCTTTTATCTATGGTATTAGTGAAAATAGGTAGGTACTTCAAATAAACAATAATTCAATCACTTTCTTTGACAAAAAACTCTTCTTTTTGTCCAGTCCGTACTCCCTACTCCGTTCCGTATTCATAAAATTCAGCTCGGTTATAGTGGATGTCACAACCGTGCACAGATTCATTAATCCACATAACGTGAACATGGTTTTTCATAATTCGGTCAACTTCAGTTCTGTGAAACAATTGTTATGTTACTAGAGTCGCTCTATGCAAAGTACACCCATTTGACCACTACACGAAACCTACACGCAATGAGATTACACGAATTTCGTGTAATTACACGCACATTGGCAACACTGCTAAAAACCATGTAAATAAATAAGAAAAACATTACAGTATAACAAATTCTGTAAAAGGGATAAGCACACTTCGCTTATCTGTACTATAAAGTGAAATCCAACCTTGGATTTCGACGTTTTCTAGTGGTGACTCACTATACTAGCATATTTCGGGCTCCGTCTAATAGATGGCGCAAGCACATTTATTCAAATGGCGATTTTCTAACCTACTATTGCAATTGCCCCATTATCACATATACCCCACTTCGTATATGGTATAAAAAATTCTTGTTTCTATATTGAAAATGAAAAAGGTATATGGAATATCAGAATATTTTGTGAAATAAAAAAGTTAATTGTTCAATAAATAATTTAATATAACAACGAAAATAACGATGTCCTAATTATATGTACAACGTTTTGGGTATGTTTGCTACCAGGCGTTTTTATAGCTTCAAAGTTGTTTCATTAAAATATAATAGAATATTTTGTCGTTTATTAGTATTTCACACTAAAAACTTTGAGCAATAAACACACACTAAATCATACTCTATTTAAATATGCAACCAAACTGTATAAGCATAATGACAATATTTACACAAAAACACCCGGTAGATACGAACTTACATTAACATAATTTAAAAAAAAATTGTCTAATTTGTTAAAATACTATTCCGTTTGACTCACGCTGTCATGAGATACAATAAAAGTGGTACTAGACGAATGGAACACTATGAAGAACATTTTTATTTGTATGAATTAAGGAGGCGAACGTTTCGAGATTTTGCAAGTAAACAACAAACGTATAAGAAAATGAAAAACATCACAGAATAATAAAATATGATTTTTGTCAAAAAATCAAAGATTATGGGCATGTTTCACCACCTAAAAGCCTAAAAGTGCTTACTTTATATTAAGTGACAAAGACAAAATTTGTGAATAAGCTATCCCACACTCATCAGGTGGTGAAACATGCCCTCAGACTTATTATTTTTAAAATAAAAAGTAGTGTTTGGTATAGAAAAATTTTCCTCATAAATTTTTATAAAGTAACTTATAAATAACATAAAATTACATGCATCTCTATTGTCGAATGTAACACACAACATGCCCAAAAAGTGACCAGGTTTGGTAAAGAACATCAGTGGCGTGCTATGTATAAAGTGGAACAGCTTTGAAAACTAATTCTAGTTGAATAATTTCGACAAAAATACAAATTTATAGTATTTGTTGTTTACTCGTCCCTCAAGTAAGGATAATGTATAGAATATACATTTTTTCTATCGCCATAAAACTGAAATATCCATTATTTTACTTGAAATGTAATTAGCAAATACAATTATTGGTCCGTTGGTTCTTTACTTATGCGTCATCAGTAGTATTCATATGAAAAGGAGTCGAAAAAATTTGTGTTAGATTATTTTGTCGAATATATGTTATCAAAAATTTAGGACGAATGCGTAAGGATCCAAAGGACCAACTGTATTTGATATCAATCCATATAAACAAAAGAATAGAGTACGCGAGTGAACAGTTGGTGCGATATCAGAACAGGAAAACGCCTCTATCTCTCTCTAGCCGAGCGATGCGATTGGTCGTCTCTATAATTGAAATGGTTAACATGTATTTTATAGATCACCCATTGATAAATCCCTTAAGATACTAGATGTACACATTTATAAGTATTAGAAACAAGTAAATGTTAATCGCCAAACCGTTTCGTATATATTCTCTATTCCAATAATCCCCTGCATTGTATAATATGTAAGTAAATAGAATATTAAGTTATTCATTGTATAGAAATCAACTAAAAACAGTATTCGCAAATAATAATTGATATTTCAAATTTGGTAGCGATGCTTTTTTCAAATTTGTATACATACAGAATGTTAGATTCTTATTTTTTATAAAATGGCAAATCAAACTTATTCTGCAAGAATCATCATATGTTTAACAATATATAGTTAATTTATTTGTATTTTAATATGAAGAATGTTGTAGAACTGTTTGTTCACGACGCCGTTTAATTCATGCAAAACCAAACTTTCACACGTATACTTATGATATGCCTGAATATTTTATTTAGTAGCTACTTTGAGGTAAGCGATCAGATCTTTTCGTTCACCTTCTTTCTTCAAACCGGCGAAAACCATTTTCGTACCAGGGATATATTTCTTGGGATTTTCTAGGTATACGAACAAGGTGTCGTCGTTCCATGTTATGCCTAGAAAATATAAATAAAAGTTTAGGTGCATATTTTTACATTATTTTTCGGAACTATAGAAAAAAGTTCCTTCTAGTCAATTTTCAAGAATATCGACATTTCGACAAAAATGGTCGTAATAGTATGAACCAAAACTATACTCCAGTTGTAGGTAAGTCAATTATTTAATAGTCTTTATACATTTTTTGTATTACTTTTGCTCTTTGTTGAAATATATTTTGTTATAGTTAATTTTAGTTTTTTTTTAAAATCATTTTCTTTAAAGCAAAATACAACTGGCGCAGTCAGTAGGATCGCGCGAATTATACAGTGTACCGATTTCTACGGTATTCGGATGAACTTTCATAACTTTAACGTTTTGAGCGCGAGTCATATCCACCCTTTCTGTGGGATCAACAACGGAGAGCAGCCCTCCTGTGGACGTAGTGAGAGGAACCAAAGAGTCGGGGAAGAATGTTTTCTAAACGTAAGTGCCAAATTTCCTCTTCTCGCCTTCCTATACCATTCATTGGAATTAGTGAAGATAGAAATTAAGATATTTTTTATTATATAAATTAAATATATGTGAACGATTTGAATAATAGAAATGTTGATAATATTGGAGAAGCTTTTAATAATATTTCATTAAACGAAATTAATAGTAACCAAATGGCTACACTAAAATTAATTGGGATCTTTTCAGATCTAAATTAGCAAATATCAAACCATTTAACGCTGACAGTGAATATTTAAACAAATTTAACACTAGATGTGAGAGTTTATTCGAATCCTATAGAAATTTAAATGATACAGAATTAAATTCACATTAATAGAATGTATTCAAGAAAAGTTAGAAGGCCGAGCAGCTTTCATGGTCGGTAGTAGAGTAGAGTTAAATACTTGGCAAAAATTGAAAACTGCTTTATTACAGTGTTTTGCTGATAGGCGTGATATAGATTGTCTAGTACAAGAATGAATTAGAGCCAAACCTTTTAAAAATGAGCACCTTATAGATTTTGGTAGTAGGCTTCAGTTAATTCGTAGTAGTGTAATTCAGAGAATAAGTAACGACCCAAATATAAATGCTGTTGAGAGAAATTGTCAAATTATTCAATACGATAAAACTGCATTAAATACTTTTATAGCGGGTTGTATAACGGAACGCTAAGAAATAATATGCATTTAAAAAAACCTCCCTTAGAAGACGCGATGGCGTATGTCGCAGAATTTTAAAATTTCGAAAGACTAATTCTAATAATAATAACAATAGTATGCAATATTCGCGATTCCAAAATGTTCAAAGGTCAAATTCAAACCAAAATCGTAACGGCTATCGAAATTTCATACCAAATAACCGACCAATTAATAATAATCTACTTTCATATAATAATTATCAATCTATTCAACCCAATGTCCCAAATAATGTAGTACAAAACAGAGAATATTGGCCTAACCAACCTATACCTGTTCAACTTATACCACAAAATAATAGATATTTCACGAATCGACAAGTATTTGGTACAGCAAAAAATGTTTTTAGACCAAACCAAATACCACAGAATCAGTTACCAAAACCTGTACCAATGTCGACAACGTCGCGAAATTTCACAGAAAGAAGTCGAATGCCTGTTAATAATAATAACAATAATAATAATAGATTCTTCCAAGCAAATCCACGTGCTAAACCAAATTTTCATTCCGAAGACTTATATTTAAATCAATGTGATAATCCAGAATATGATCCTAACCAATTTAATGAATATGAAGAAATATGATTTGATCAGCCCGATACGAATGATGAAATTCAGTTTGAGGAAAATTTTAGGATAACCGGGCCTTCCAAAACAAAGAGCCAGTTGAAATAAACGTTATTTCCGCTAATCCCGTACATAGAAATTAAAAATCCCAAAGCTAGATTATTAATCGATACCGGTAGTTCTAGATCAATAATAAAATCTTCTATTATAGAAAAATATTTTCCAGATACAATTTACCATTCCAATACTGTATTACCTACTAGTCTTGGAAGTAAAGATATTAGATTTCAAGCATTTGTGCCTGCATTTGCAGAATTAAAATGTAAAAATTATTATATTAATTTTTTATTATATGACATCCACTATTACTTCGATGCAATCATAGGTATTAAAGATCTTGTTAGTAGGAATTTAAATATAGATCTTACGAACCAACAGTTAGTAGGACCTAATATAAAAATACCATTTAAATATAGACAATCTGATGATACAGAATTTTCTTTTTTCGAAGAATTATAATAATAATATAATATAATATATGTTTATTTCACAACAAAACATAAATATACAAACTAGAAAATTTAACTACCATTTTTGATGTAGAAGTTAACAATTAATCGATGAAACTGAGGGAAACTAGGTTACCAACAACTTGTGTGTGATATAATAAATAGATACAGTAAAATGAAATTATAAAGATACAATTAAGTAAATATTATTTTTAGTATTGACAGTGTCAGTATAATAATAATGATCAATCCGGTATAGTATTGACAAATTCAGTAATATTGACAAGTTCAGTAGATATGGTGAGTCGGGTAGGTAGATATAATATAATTCTCAACATATACATACACATATATACGCACACACATACTTGCACATATTTTTCTTTTTATATCTTGTTTATTATATTTTGGAAAAAGTCTCTATTTTTTGATAATATCCATTTTTTTATTTCACATTTAAAGCTCTTATATATTTTAATGTTTTGTAGTTCTACAGGTACTCGGCTTAGAATTTTTGGGCCCAAGTAATCAAAGCAGTGTTGTCCAAAAGTTTTTCCTCTTTTAGGTAAGTTGTATGTGTTCTGTTTATGTCTAGTATCATGAGTGTGTTCAAGACGCTCTAATATATGTTCATTTCGTTTTAAGTAGAGCAGTATTTTAAAGCAGTATAATTGCCTTAGATCCATAACTTGTCTCATCACATATAACTCATCACTTGGAAACCTGATACTCTGTTGGTAAATAATTCGCAATATCCACCTTTGTAGTACATTTATATTTTCAATGTGGCAATCATATACTCCACCCCAATCATAGATGCCATAGCTCAGCTGTGACTGTACTAACGAAAAGTACAACATTTTCAAGTGGTGTATATCCAAGATGTCTCTCAAGTATTTAAATCTTGACAGTAATCCTCTTAGTTTGTTAGCAATATTTTTTGTTTGCAGATACCATTTGAGATGACGATCAATAATAATTCCAAGATATTTAATCCTATCTACTTCTGGAATTTTAGTAGTTATGTCAATATCCAAATAGCTGAAATTTGGTAGACCTGCCTGGTATGATGTGAAAGGCATATATTTTGTTTTATCTACATTTAGAGTTAGTTCATTGAATTGAAACCAGGTTTTTATTTTTTTAAAAGCGATTTCAGCTTGTGTTTTCAATTGAGCCCAAGTAGGAGCGGTAAAAGGGATCGCAGTATCATCGGCGAAGTTAATAATTTTGCCACTTATGTCCAGGGAAAGTAGGCTATTTAAATAGATATTGAATAGCAGCGGGCCCAGTACAGAGCCTTGTGGCACGCCATAGGTAACATTTCTAGCCTCGCTTATGCAATTGTCGATGGTTACATATTGTTTTCGCTTACTCAAATAACTCTCTAATAGCTTATAAGTTAATCCACGCACACCGTAGAATTTTAATTTGTTTAATAATTTTTTATGATTAACGGTATCCAAAGCCTTAGAGAGGTCTACAAAGATGCAAGCTGCAGGAATTTTTTTATCTAGGGAATTGTATAACGTTTCTACTAATGAGCACATTGTATTCTCCGTGGATTTTCCATCTCTAAAGCCATACTGATTTTCTGAAATAATGTTATTCTTATTGAAGAATTTAATTAGCCTACATTTTAAGATTATTTCAAACATTTTACTTGTGGTTGAAACGCTAGTTATTGGCCGATAATTCTCCATTTTAGATATATCACCACTTTTAAAAATAGGCTTAATTAACCCTGTTTTCAGCGACTTAGGAAAGATTCCCGAACTAAAGCATTTGTTTATCATATAGGTAAGTGGAGTAGCTATTTCATGTTTTATTTCTTTCAAAGTTTCCGATTTAATGCCGTCTAGTCCTGGTGACTTTTTATTTTTTAACGAATTTATAGTATGTTTCAGTTCAGCTTCATCTGTGGGGTACAAATACATAGTTTTTTAGCCTTTTTAATTTTTGATCTTTTTACAATACTTATACATTCTTCGATACTTTGCTGTAAGATAGAAAGGAATTGATCTGTACATTCATTTACATTAGTATACGTGTATACATTTTGCCAATTTTTATTTCGTAACTGTTCTCTTAACTTTGGATTATTAATACATTTTTTAGTTTGATTTTCGTTTTTTGTTTCATATGTCTCTTTAAATTGAATGATTAGTGCTATAGGGAGATGGTAAGTTATTCCGTAGTCAAAAACAAATGATTCAATATTATTATTTTCATAATTTAAATTTTTTACATAAATGTGGTCTAGGCAAGTTTTGCTTATGGGTCTTGTTATTTGATTAATGTAAGAGACAAAATCCAATGACTCTAGAGTATTTTTATATTGTTCAACGTGATCGACATCTGATAAAAGATCAATATGAATGTCACCCATCAGGATATGAATTTTAGATTATTTTCCTTTTTTATTATTTAAATAACTATTGAGGTTCGTACTGAAGATTTTAGGACATATAATAGGTGATTTATACAATGCGGTTATGTGTATAGTTTCATTTCTTAATTTAATTTCCAATTCTATTGCTTTAGTTTCAGAAACTTTGACAACTTTGTAAAAATGTGTTAGTTTATTATTTACATACAAAATACGATTACGATATTAAATATTTAAAAGATAAAAGTAACAAGGCAGCCGATGCGTTGTCTCGTTTTCCTAATATGAATGCTTTAGAAACTGCATCCCTTGACGTTAATTTGGGTGACATTGATGAAATTGTAAATCAAGAACTCGAAAGAATTGGTTCATCCTAATTTAGATAATATTGACTCTACAACTATTTTAGACGAAAACGAAAGAGGTGTATCAGATACAATAATTAATTCATCCCCATTGGACGAAGAAGCGAACCCCAATAATGATGGCATCGAAACAGTACACACATCTGCGAAAATCCCATTTTATTTATTCCAATATCTGAAAAATCACTAAATATGTATAAAAATCAATTATATTTTACTAGCAACGAAACTCTTTCATTTGAAGTTAAAAGAGAAAAAATATTCGAAAATATTCGTTTATATGTTACATTACTAATAGTAGACACAGAATCAAACGTAATAAAATTCATCAAGAAATTTATAAACCCCAATCAAAATTATGCTCTTTATTTCCAAAACGAACCCTTATCACGAAGGTTTATAGTAACTGCACAAAAACATTTAAAAATTATGCTTTTAAATTTATTATGTGTACCAAAACTCTCACTGATATTCAATAAGTTGATGAGCAACTAGAGAAAATAGAATACTACCACATAAGTACATCATGTCACAGTTCTCATTCATTAGCTAATTAATACAGATCCTCTATTTGAAATTTAAAAGAAAAGTAGAACATAAGGAAATTTATTTATAAATTCACTAATTTTGAAAGATTCAGTATAAATAACAAATTTAACATTTTAATTTCTGATGACATTTGTGTAGAATATATCTAATGATAGATAGAGCAGATTATGATTTGGAGAAAATATTTGAAATTTCAAAATATAGAGGTCTCTGCTAGCAGCATTACAAGTATAATAAAAGAATTCAAAATCTCACTTGGTTATTGAAAAACATAAATTAGTAATTTTTTTAAAAAACAAGAAAATCGGTAACCAACGGATAGGAGATTTATTTATTTTGAAAAAGTTTAGTTAGTTGATTTTGAAACCCGAAGAGGCAACATCAGAATTAGAGTTGTCTCAATTTTTGGTGTAGATAGTAATTGTATATCAATACAACCAGATTAAAAATCCATTCCCTATAAAGCCAGTGCGTGCATAATTCAAATAAGAATTGCATCGTGTGTAGTGAATGTGGTTCGAGATTTCTAAATAAAAATTTAGAATGTATCCAGTATTCTAAAGTCATTTAGAATTGTACGAGTTATCCTGTTCTCAGTTGGTGAGTCCGCTCCAGTTTTTACAATAATTTCTCGAGAAATAATAAGGCCTCTTTTTAAATAAAATTTGACATAGATGCATCTGTTAGATATTTGATTGCAAACAAAATTAACAATTCATATAAGGAAATTAACATCAAAGAAGAAAAATTTTGAATTACACAAATTTGATTGAAGATTGTATTTGACATTCATACACGCCAAGATTCAAATCAACGATTGGAACTTTTAATAAACGTTTTTTTTTCATTAGATTAATTTATAGTATCTAGGTTGTTCTAATTTTAAGTTTCGTAGAAATTACGACTGTTGTTCGTTTATAATAATTTGTGATCTGGTAGTATAATATACAATTTTACATTCCAACTCACTGTATTATTTTCATAACATATAATTTCAGAAAATTAAACATTTTGCAGTAAATAAAACTGTCGATCAAATCAATGACAGTTGATAATTTTCAGTGACAGAAGTATTGTAAATGTCATCAGATATTTGAAGTACTGTCAAAATTGAAATTTCTTACATGTTTTTTTAAAGTAGCATGTACAATAATTGTCGCTGCGACAATTTTATAACAATTCTAATAATAATAAATAATACTAAATAAAACGAAATAGAAATATATAACAATATATTAACCAATAAGCTAATTAATGTCTTAGTTCGTTGATAAGCTAGTTAATTAAGCTTATCAAGCAGTTCAAAATTGTTAAATTACGTTCAGTAGAGTCAGAGTGATATTTATTCATAGGTCTATCGAAATGTTTTTGCATGATTTTTGCCAAATAGTTTCATGCATAATAAATTGATAAAAACCCTCGACCGCTTCGTGGCCTCAGGTTTTTGTCAATTTATAGTGAATTCAAATATGTTCCAACCTAAATCATGCTCAAAATATTTCGACAGTTTAATCGAATCAATTCATAGGTCTCAGGATATAACCTATTAATAAATATCACTCTGGTTCTACTGAACGTCATTTAACAGTTTTGAACTGTTTCAAAAGCTTAATTAATTAGCTTATCAGCGAATTAAAACATTAATTAGCTTATTAGCTATGAAATGAGAACTGTTTGAATTATTATTTGAAGGATAAATTTTAATGTTTATAGTTTAGTATATTTTTTTAATCACTTCGTTTTTCTATAATATATTGCATTACATTCGTCAGACATGTAATTTTATTTTCAATTCAAATTTAGGTTATATTTTGACTTAATAAATTTCTTGTTGGAAAAGCTGCTTTCGCAAAAATACTACTTGCTTCCTAGCATTGAGCCAAGTGTAATCCGCAAGTTCTTCTGGCAGCAACTTGAAAAAGTCCAATCCAGTTTCAGTTCTTACTTGGTAAAAAGGATCTGATTGCAAATCACACAATTCCAGTTGAAGGTCTGTTCAGTTTACGTTCTCAACTGAAATTTTAAAGTGCTGAGTAAAAACTGAAATCTCTCTTTTGATTTTTTTAAAGTCGCTAAATCGATTTTCGAATTTTTCTGCAATTGTGTCAATGTATTTCATGTGTGGTAAATTTGAAACTTCCTCAAAATCCCTCATTTCTTCAAAATGCTCTTCACAACTTGGAGGAAAAAATTAAGTATCCTTTTTTTCTAATGAAGACCTAAATTGTATTTTTTAATGCATTTATGTGTCCAAATAAGCTGGCAATATTCTGTTGTTTTCCTTGTAGCTTCAAATCCAGGTCGTTAAGGTGATTGGTCAAGTCTGTTGAAACAAAAAATTGTACATCTACCATTTCCTCTCCCAGCTCTGTAGTGTTGGAACTGACTTCATCTTTAAGGAAAATATGAATCTCCTCGCTTAGGGCAAATAATTTCCGTCGCTTAACCAACGAATATCGGTGTGAAGTAACAAGTCCCAATATGTAGCATCTACTTCGGCTAAAAAATCACGAAACTTTCTGTAAGTAACGCACGATTTCTCCCTCTAATAATATTAGTTACATTAACCATCATCATGACATTCATTTGACGTAAGGACTTTCTACATAGGGTCTCTTGGTGAACAACAGATTGTATCACTGGGCAGTTGATGTTTTGTTTCAAGAGTCCGGCAAATCTAATCCTTATCCTTGGTTTTCGGTTCTACCATGAAGAGGAATAAGATCAAGCATCTTCTCTCCCTCACTGAAATCGTTTGGAATAGTTCGGATTTAAATTACCAGCTGGCTGCGACCTTCTATCTATTGCCAGTGGCATCACTCGTTATTTTATTTATATTTTACCGTTGATGTAAGAATTGTGCATATTTCGTATTTGAGGGTAATTTATACATTTAGAGGTCCATTCCGATGGCCGTAAAAAGAGAGGCCGCGGGCCTTATGTTGGACAGCCCTGGTCTACATTATAAATTCTACCAGATTTCCTTTCGATTTCATTTTGAGCTTGCCAAAGTGTAGATTATAAGTTTTGCTAGAATTATTTTCGATTTAATTTCAAGCTTGGTTTCAAAGTGTTATTTCATGAGCTTCAAATTCTTCAACAGCAATTTGTGTTGAAAAATTTATAAGAAAAACTTAACAACTTTACCAATATAAATTCTACATAGTATGAGATATTCTCCAGCAGTGTATCTAAAAAGACATAACTCGTTTCGTCTGTAACCAATAATCCTGGTCTCCACGACCAAGTTTTAAAAGCATCAGCAATATTCAACTAAGATGGATCAGTGGGTTCTGTTAGATCCAATATTTCATTTATTAGATTTGAAATAACTATTCAGTAATTTCGTTTTGAGTTTATACACTTTAAAACATTTATTCAATAATTTCGTTTCGACTTTATTCACCTTCCAACATTTTTCAATCTGTCCCAAAAAGGTTCTAATAAGTTATTTAATGGTTTCCTACAGACGAATTAAGGCATAAGAAAAAAATTAAAATTGTCTCTGGTGAACCATATACTACAAGTAGTTAGCAATGTTGGAAAAATTCTCCAACCATTGCATACAGAAAACATTTTTTCCACAATGTAGATTTGCCCAATAACAAAAAACACAAGTTTCTACCTATTTGTTCCCTATAATTATGTTTTATTTAAATGTCTTTTGTCAGCTATATTGACATTCTCACGTGTAATACTGATCTACTAATTTTCCGCTGGCCAGTTGCCACTGACTCATGACCTAAACATATTATCTAAACAAATTTATGTTGCCAACCTAATATCTTCATTTTGTTCTACAAATGTTGATTGCAAATATATTTTTGTTTTTGTAGTTATCTATATATGAGCCAAACACGTGCATTTAAAACAAACACAAATTGTTAAATTTAACTATGAAAAATTCTGTTAATCTATTTATAAATTTGAAAATGCACTAATAAAGTAATATCTTGATTATTTCATTAATAATATTCGAAAACTCAGAGTAGATTAGCTTGTAAATTTTGAACTAATAATAGATAATATACAGTATGGTTCTCAATTCCTAAAATATAGGTTTTATATCAAACTGTATTATAAGAACTTAACTTGCCTTGTCTGAATATACAATAAAAATGGTTTGTGGCCAGCGCAAGACTTCCTCACACACGCGACATGTCAATTTTTTGACAGTCATGTCATACACTACAAAAAAATAGTTGAATAAACGGTTCCAGATTGAATAAAGTTGTGAAAGTTATAACAGTGGTGACAAAGGTAAAAGTAAAATTTATTGTCAATACTAGAAGTACAAATTACGACACCGATATGGAAGCTAATAGTGGAACACCAGCATGGTTTCTTCAGATGATGGAGCAAGAAAAACAAGAAAGAAAAGGAGGAAGAGGAACGAAAAAGAAAGCAAGAAAAGGACGAAGAGGAAAACCGTAGAACACAAGAAAAGGAAGAAGAGGAACACAGGAAGAACGTGAAGAAGGAGGAAAGGAAGCAACTATTAGAGGTACTGTCCGATTTTAGTTCTATCTTTAAAAGTAAAATAGCGGCCTTAGATAACAAAATAGATACAATGGAAGAAGGCCTGAAAACAGACATAAAAACAGTTAAACAAGATTTGTCAACAGTAGAAAAAGATTTAAAAACAGTAGAAAAATATTTAAAACCAGACCAGCTTGGCCTAAGACAAAAATTAGATGCATTAGTAAAGAAAATAGAAGGTAATCCCAATGATAGCAGTTTCATTAGTGATAGTTCCAGAACTGAAATAGTAAATTTCAGACACAACCTAGTTATCAAGCCACCTACATATGATGGTCAATCATCTTGGGAGACATATCGACGCCAATTTGAAGCAGCAGCTAGTGCCAATGAGTGGAATGATCAAGAGAAAGCCACCTCCCTTATGACTGCTCTTCGTGGACAAGCCGCATACATTCTGCAATTATTACCCCAAGGCAACCCTAGTTACGACGTCATTATCCAAGCTTTGGAGAACGGATATGGACAGCGACATTTAACCTTTATGTGACTGAATAGGTACCCGGGTACCTATTCAGATTTTAGATATAAATACTTTTTTTGTTTAAATTCTTTGAAGTGTGTGATTTCGTGACATTTCTAATCTAGGTTTTTTCTACACAATGTTACAATAGAAATAATATTTTTACGCTATTTTAGAAATAAATAAGGTCCAAAGTTTTTTCACCCAGAAATAACGGTGTAGGTACATGGGTACCTCTATCAGTTTTAAATGCAAATAGATATTTTTTATAGCCAGAATGAAAACGCGAAGTTTATCTGCATATATTTATTTATATAAATGGTAACAAAAAAACAAAAAAATCTTACATATAAGGTCAGTTGGTTTTTTGGCAACATTTTTTACATATAGTTTGATCTACAGAGTGTTCATTACAAACTGGCTTACAGCAGGATTTACACGCTTTACGAGTCTTCCTTTGTTTGAGCTTCAATTCTCGACAAATTTGGCAGCTACCAACAACCATAACACGCCCAGAAGCATCCCGTCTTGGTTGTTCTCCGGCTGGAGTAACAATGGGCTCGATTATTTGTCGACCAAGAACCATTTCTAGCGACTGACGTGTGAAATAATTACCAACAACTTTTGGAATAAGGGATCGCATTTGTATAGCGGGCAAGCACATGTCATGAGCAAGATCTTTTAGAAATCTTCGACGTTGATCAGTTGCTCTAAAATTTGGATTGTGTTCCTTGTAAATACAATAAGAAGCCAAGCCACCAACATCTATTGTGTTGAAAAAAAATGCCAATGGCCAACGATTTGTTCTACGTTTTACTGTATACTCGCCTAGCATCTTATCCATGGTGTCAACGCCTCCTTTTGTTTGATTATAATATTTTATTATTTCAGGCTTCGCCACGGTAGTATCATCTACTTGGCCTGTAGTGTGCATCGTTGATAAAAGAATAACAGATTTGTTTTTCTTTGGAACATAGGAACATATTGTTGCATCTTTGTTGAATGCGAAAATGGTTGAGTATATAGGCCTGTCTTTAGATGCCTGCATATTTGGTGGTAAAAATGCCTTATTTTTCCTGAGAGTCCCTACCAAAGTCATCTTCCATGAATTCAAAGTACGGGCCAATTGCAGACTTGTAAAAAAATTATCCGTTGTTACATTTCTTCCCGAACCCTTATACTTTGCCACTAGATCCAAAACTATACGCTCACCGACATTTACCTGTCGTTCACCATCTAATGGTTTTCCAGTGTATAGTTGACCTTGTAAAGGATAAGGATTTGCCGCATCGCAAGCACAAAAAATTTTTATTCCATATTTTGCGGGTTTCGATGGAATGTATTGGGTAAATTTAGTATGTCCCCTGTAAGGAAACAATTGTTCGTCTACTGTTATACATTCTTTTGGCTTGTAGTTCTTTGCCAAATTTGAATTTAGCATAGTCCAAATATCTCGAATTGGGGCAGCTTTATCATTTTTGGCACGTTCGGCACGTGTGTTCTGATCATCAAAGCGAATAAATCTGAGAAACATTTTGAACCGATCTCGAGACATGGCCGCTCGAAATAGAGGTAAGGACTCTAGTTTCCACATTTCAGATACGTGTTCCCTATTAGACCTGTGTACGCCAGCAGCAATAAGAACTCCTAAAAATGCATCTAATTCTACTTCAGTAAATGGAATGAATACTTTCGGGCTTGGTGTGTTGGGAGGTGGATATTTATCTGCCAATTTTCGGTTCCATTCGTCCGTTACTTTTCTACCTTTTTTGTTAGAATGCCTTAGAATTAAGGTACACATTTCTGGAGATATAATAGACTTGAAAATTTTTCGAGCCGTGTATGAACGACTAAAGGATGATGCGCCACTTTTTTCGTGCAGAATATTACGACCTATTGTTTGCCTTTGTATTGATGATGTGTCACTCCACTGAGTGCCATCCTTGCCAGCCCAAGTTGTTTTTGTAGGCGCTTCTTCTTCGTCAACGTTTTCATCGGAATCAGTATATTCTTGCTCCACTACAGGCTCCTTTTCTATATCAGATTCCTCGGATTCTCCACCTGATAACAATTGTGGAATATATTCGTCTTCATCGGACGCAACAAATGGCTCTTCATCAGACAAATGTTCTACTGCTTCTCGTAATTCTGCAGAGGTCAGCCTGAAATAACATATTTCGAATTACCTTTATTAGTATAATTATTGTTCTTGTTTCTTTGTAAGATAAAAAAAAACTTCCGCTCCACTGCGGCTCCTACACACATAGACCACAGGTAAGCAAAATAACATGACAGTTTTCATTATTCATACACTACTAAAATCAACGAATCGTCTTATTTCTTACCTTTTATTTCGCCATCTTGGTTTCGCAATATTGGCTTGGCTTGAACCAGCCTTACTATCAGACATTCTAAAACAAAATTTAACAAATACGCTTAATCACCCGCAGTTGTTTATTCGACAAACTCAAACATGCAACTGACCTGTAACTAGGAATAAATTCAGTTGATGTCGCTGCGCTGTTGCCATTTAAACAAAGTCTTATTTTGTCAAATACAGATAAGTTAGAAATTCATAAATCACGTATTGTGTACCTATAAATACATATATGGAGTTTTTTGATAAAAACAGGTATTTTGCGTTTATATTCCAAATTATTATACAGTAGGTACCCAGGTACATACGCCGTCGTAAGAAGGTGTTTTTCTTCCCAGTCACATAAAGGTTAAAACAAGTTTTCCAAAGTCAATTGAAAGTACGCATGCAGAAATTAGACGAGAGCCTCCAAGAATATGGAAGTGACATAGAAAGACTATTGAGTTTAGTCTATCCACAGGCACTTAAAGAATTTATAGAACAATTTGGCGTTCAAGCATTCATTGATGGTTTAAGAGATACAAAACTGTAACAAGCTCTTCGATTACGCCACCATCTGACACTACAAGAAGTATTAACTTTTGCTCAAGAATTCGAAGCTGCTAAAACCATTTTCAAAACCGGACGTCCAAAATTACGAGCAATACACTTCGAGGAAGAGAATTTAACCGAAGTGATGGTTAGAATCGTGAATCTTCTGAAACACAAGCTTCAAAGTCGTTCACCAATTCAAGAGTCCCGTAAATATTTCAACTGCGTAAGAATTGGACATCTGCAGATAACATGTAGAGTTCCATCAAGATCTCGAAACCAAGTTAGGAACTCGGATAATCAGACAACATCAAGACGTACGTACATCCTCGCAAAGCCCAGTTAGAAACAGAGCTCATAGCCCCACAAGAAACAACCCTAGAAGATCATCTCCATACCAAAGTCGATCATCAACATCTGATCGGCGCTCTAATACCAGCAACCAGGAAAACTACTAAAAGTCGAGTATTCGGGGCGGTCGTCGACTAAAACCATTCAAAGCCCAACGATTCGCACATATTCTTTGTTTAAAAAGGGGCGAAATTTAACTGTTAGGGGACAACTAGAAAATCACGATTGCAAATTTATGGTCGACACTGGGGCAACTAGATATGTTGACACAGAAATACGCAAGAACACCTAAAGGCCTTTTATTTAACAATTTGTTTTTAAATTTACATTAATTAAAATAAAATTATTATTAATTATATTTTATCATAAAACATGTTATATTAAATATTAAAAACACCTTTAATTTTATTTGAATCTAATTCATTTAAAACATATCTATCTATTTTAAAAGGTCCTTCATAAAGCAATTCTAATTTAACAAATTTTTTTATTTTGCTACATTCAATCTTCTACCTAAAACCAACCTTTTTTATTTTTCACGTTCTTTTTATATTTCTCTGATATTTTCTTTTTATATTTCTTTACAGTGTTTGTAATTTTCCATTAACTTCTAAACATTCATCATAATTTCTAATGTCCTGAAATTCTCATTTTCTATCTGGATATATTCCTATCATTAAATATATAAGTGATTTTTTTGTTACCCCATGTGGCACACAATAAGTTGTTTCTCCACAGAAATAACCCATGATCATATCTTCAAAATTTTCCTCATTTTGAATTTCCATTTATCTTGCAGTGAACGAAACTAATTCATTTCCCTCCAAATTTATTCTTACATTTCGATAGAATCTTCAAATTGAATAATATTCCGTGTTTGATTTTTTATATTTAAAAATATTTTCCTATATAGACGAAAGTATTCTAAAATGACATAGCTGCTAAAATGACACACTTGCTCTATATAGATACAGTGCCTTTATACAATACAATTGTATAAAGCCACTGTATATATAGGAAACTAGAAGCGGCATCTCTTATTCGGTAACTGTACTAAGTAACAAACACACCTTATTGTGTGGTGTTTGTTTTGCTATGTATGTGTTTGTGAATTTATTGACAGCAGCTGCAAATTTGCATACATTTTACAAATAAATTGTAAATATTCAAGAAAAAGGCATGTATTTACTGTTGTTTATTTAACATTTCACAAACTAATATAGTGGTTGTCAAAAACATGCCATTTTCATTTGTTGCCTTTTGGATACATTATGCATTTGATGCTTTTATTTTTTTTTATTTTAATTTGTTGCCGTTTGTATAGAACACGCATTCAGTGATTTTATTTGTTACCATAACTGCATTGAAATTATTGTTACAGAATATGAGTCGTCGAAAACGTATGACTGAAACAGAGCTACAAGAATATTGGTCACAATTTACTGGCCCAGAAAGTGAAGATGATGAGAATTTTTCGGACAATGACAGCGTGGACGATCCCCATGATCCCTAATTCGTCCCTGATGAGAATGATGGAGATGCAAGTGGTAATGATGATTCGGAAATAGAAACTATACAAGATGACAATATGAATAATGCTGATACGTAAAATAGTAAAATTGAACAAGATGAAAATGAACAGGCGGACATTCCGTCAACGTCAAAAACTTCAAAACGAGGGAAAACTGTAAAACGTACTCCCAAGCCAAAAATAATTTGGAAAAATACATCTCTTCGACTAAATGAAGCCCAACTTACTTTCCATGGTAATACGACTCTGATACCTGAAGTTTTAGACCTGGACACGCCTTACCAATTTCTTAATTATTTCTTTACTCAAGATCTCGTTGAAAAAATAGTAAAAAACAAATAAAATTAACTGTCTCGACCCTTACTTCGTGGAATCTGCTCATAATAGTGTTTAAAATGAAACTCACGGTTTCTAGTTAATTCCACAATATAATAAAAGATATTGAAAATTCTAAAAAATTGACAATTGTTTCGATAAATCAATATCATCGTCAGAATGACAGAAGTTACATTTCATTTGATGCATACCTGATGTTAGTAGTTATTTTTGGCTAGACCAAGAAGTAACCTAACTTGTGATTGACTCAATATATGTTTATAGAAAAAAGAAGAAGATGTGATATTACAAATATTGAAGCTTAGATATTATTAGCCCTATGGTGATATCCTGGATATCATTTTTCCAATTAAGATCAGTATAACTGTGCAATGATATAGAAAACCAGGAAAACTATATCTGCTGATCTTTACAATTATCACTTAAGAAGACAGTTTATTAATGGAGAACTCCCTAGATTTAACTGTTCATTGACAACTTCATATTGTGGGTTTCTTAAATGTCTTCTAATTTCCAATTCTTCAAGGAAATCCAGTTCTTGTTTCTTTTCACAAATATGCAGCACTTCTAGTTTTGTGTTAGGTGTCAATGAATGATTGGTATCAAGTAGATGTTTTGCGTAGTGGGATTTATCTGGTTGTTTTAATCTGTATGCTCGTAAGTGTTCACTGTATCGGATTTCCAAATTTCTAAGGGACTGACCCAAATAGACAGCATTACATTCTGGACATTTGAGTTTATATATACCTGACTTCTTTAATAGTGGTATTTTTGTTTTTACATTTAACAATTTTGTACTAACGTTACTTTCTGTTTTAAAAGAAACTGTTGTATTCGTTGCTGAAGATATTATCTTTGAACTATTATTAGAAATATTTCCTGCATATGTGATGGTTTTATAAGTTTTTATTTCATCAGCTTGTTTAGGAAATATTAGTTGTAATGCCACTTTTTCCTCTTTTTTACTAATTAGCTTATTTATCATATCTAATGGATAACCGTTGGATGTTGCTATTTGTCTAATTGTATTAATCTCTCTATCAAAATTACATTTGTTCATAGGAACTGAAAATACTCTATGTATCATTGAATTATAAGCCGCTAGTCTGTGTGACATAGGGTGATTGGAATTGAATGGAATTGTCACATCAGTCTGTGTTGGTTTTCGGTAAATTGAATAATCAAGTACATTATTAACTCTTTGAATTTTTGAATCAAGAAAATTGATTGAGCAATTTTCTTCAATTTCTAATGTAAATTCAATTTTTGGGTGTAAATTATTGATGTGGTTGAAAAATACATCTAATTGTCGTTCACTACCCATAAAACAAGCTAATATGTCATCTACATATCTATACCAAAATAAAATATTTTTCGAAATATTACTTTCAAAGATCTTTCTTTCTAAATTATCCATAAAAATGTTTGCTAAAATAGGTGATATAGGGCTTCCCATTGGTAAACCTTCATTTTGAATATATATCTTATTGTCAAAAGTGAAATAATTCTGATTAATGCATACATCAAATAAATTAAGTACAGTTTCTTTTAAAACAGAAAGTAACGTTAGTACAAAATTGTTAAATTTAAAAACAAAAATACCACTATTAAAGAAGTCAGGTATATATAAACTCAAATGTCCAGAATGTAATGCTGTCTATTTCGGTCAGACCCTTAGAAATTTTGAAATCCGATACAGTGAACACTTACGAGCATACAGATTAAAACAACCAGATAAATCCCACTACGCAAAACATCTACTTGATACCAATCATTCATTGACACCTAACACAAAACTAGAAGTTCTGCATATTTGTGAAAATAAACAAGAACTGGATTTCCTTGAAGAATTGGAAATTAGAAGACATTTAAGAAACCGACAATATGAAGTTGTCAATGAACAGTTAAATCTAGGGAGTTTTCCACTAATAAACTGTCTTCTTAAGTGATAATTGTAAAGATCAGCAGATATAGTTTTCCTGGTTTTCTATATCATTGCACAGTTATACTGATCTTAATTGGAAAAATGATATCCAGGATATCACCATAGGGCTAATAATATCTAAGCTTCAATATTTGTAATATCACATCTTCTTCTTTTTTCTATAAACATATATTAAGTCAATCACAAGTTAGGTCACTTCTTGGTCTAGCCAAAAATAACTACTAACATCAGGTATGCATCAAATGAAATGTAACTTCTGTCATTCTGACGATGATATTGATTTATCGAAACAATTGTCAATTTTTTAGAATTTTCAATAACTTTTATTATATTGTGGAATTAACTAGAAACCGTGAGTTTCATTTAAAACACTATTAAAAAACAAATACGTACTCCGTTCAAAAGAGACCAGAGTGGCCATACTTGTTCACATCTACAGTTATTAGGCAGTACCTTGGTGTTATAATATATATGTCAGTAGCGCATATGCCTAATACCTGTTCATATCGGAGTGATGAACTGGGGTTCACCGCAATAAAAAATAAAATGTCGGTCAAAAGTTCGAAAGAATTCGCCAATTTCTTAAGTTCAATAATAATGATAACCATATACCTCATGGTCAACCAGCTTCTGATAGATTCCATAAAATCAGACCTCTAATTAATGCTTTGAATGAAACATTTTCATCAATTCCTCTCGAGCAACATCTAAGTACTGATGAACAAATGTGTTCAACAAAAATCAACCATTACATGAAACAATATCTACCAAAGAAACCCCACAAATTGGGTTTCAAATTATTTGTGTTTCCGGTTTTGCTTATACATTTGAAATCTATTCTGGACAGGAAAACTGTGAACCTCGACCTGAAAGCGAACCAGATCTAGGGGCTTCATCAAATATAGTTCTGCGTTTAGCAGAAAATCAAAATTATCGTTTATATCATGACAATTATTACACTACTTTGCCTCTGATGGTTCATCTAGCAAAACGAGGAATATATTCGTTGGAAACTATCCAAAGAAGAAGATTACCGGATTGCAAACTACCAACTGAATCTGATATGAATGCAAACTATTTCTGTTAAGAGGGGGAGATCAAGCAATCTGGAAGCAGCCATACAAACTAAGAAAAAAAGAGGTTCATCCCAACATGTACCTACTAAGGACGTTAGAAGGGATCAGTATGGTAATTGGCCTCATGTAGAAGAAAAGAAAATGAGATGTAAATACCCTAACTGCAAAGGATTCACCCACACTAAATGTGAAAAGTGTGGTGTTGCACTTTGTCTGAATAAAAATAATAATTGTTTCAAAAATGTTCACATTGATTAGGATCTATTTGTAACTGTAAACTCATGTTGTAGCCAATTGGCAACGAAACAGTTTTTTTTGCAAAAAATGAATAAAAAAGATTTGATATTTTTTTGGGTTATGTTATGATATAACTTGATGTTTTGTGAGCTTTTAGTTAAAAACAAAAAATTATGCATTTAAGGGTTAAATATTGTGTTGGCACTAATTGTTATATGTGAACAGTGAACAATTGATTTTTTTAATAGCAACTTTAACATTATCAATAATAATCTATATATTGAAAATGTAACATTGCGTTTAAAATGACATACTGTGGTTGTTGTTAAAATGATATAGTATCTCATTTTATTCGATGCACAGTACAATTTCTAGTCTTTTTGGCACAATAATATATACTAATTGTAATTCAATTTTTTTTACAGATGACCATGGTTGGAATATACGTCAGAAAGACTAATAGACAGTCCTTGGATGAAGCATCTATGCAGCAAGCTATAAAAGATGTAGAAGAAAACAGAATGGGATGGCTAAAAGCATCTAAAGTGTATAACGTTCCCTTAGCAACTCTTAGATGTAGAGCTGCTAATAAGAATAAAATAGTTACAGGTAGGTAGAGAAAAGTCTGGGCCGTTTTTTAATAACTTTTGATTCCCAAACAGAGAAAGAGTTAGTAAAACACCTAAAATATCTTGAATCTAGACTGTTTGGTTTAACCACAACTGAAGTGAGACAATTAGCTTATGAGTTTGCGGAAAAAAATAAACTAGATCATATATATTTAACCGTGATATAGGAATCGCAGGAAAAGAGTGGCTCAGAGGATTTCGCAAAAGAAATACCGACATATCCCTACTACGGCCAGAACCCACTTCAGCAGCAAGGTTACGAGTTTTTAACAAGCCTCAAGTTTCCACATTTTTTTACGCTTTAGATTATATTCTACAAAAGAAATCTACCACTGTTGAGAAGATTTACAATATGGATGAAAGTGGACTGTCTACTGTCCAGAAACCTCCGAAAATATTGGCATCAACTGGACGCAAACAAGTAGGATCCTGACAAGCGCAGAAAGAGGCCAGCATGTTGCTTGATATTTTCAAGAAAAATAAAAAAATATGATCTTTTTGATAAAGCACCTGGAAGTTTAGGTTGGTGCCAAGAGTCTGGTTGGATGAACTCAGAACTCTTAATTCAATGGCTGAAACATTTTTGCAAATATGTTAATCCCTCTCCCGAGAATAAAGTACCCCTTCTGCTTGATGGTCATGTAAGCCATACCTCTTTAACAACGATGTCGTTTTGTAGAGACATAATTCTCATGTGCTTCCCAGCTCACTGCAGCCACTTGATGTGAGTTTTTTTGTACACCTAAAGGAGTATCACAATCAAGCTTGTACCACATGGATGAAAAATCATCCAGGTCGTGTTATTACAGCTTACCAAGTGAGCGAACTCTTTTGTGAAGCGTATGGTAAAGCAGCCACAATCCAAAATGCATTGAGCGGATTTTCTAAAACAGGAATCAGTCCATTTAATTCCAACATTTTTCCCGATAACCTTTTTGTACTCAGGCTGAAGCACCAATTCCGTAGAGGGAGCATCCTCACGATGACAATCGAGCAGAAAGGGAAAATCAACCAGATATCGTTTCTGAAATTCCAATCAATAGTAATGAAGAAGGCAAGACAGTCGTCGCAAATGTGCCATTTTTAGAAATATCCCCACCTCCAAAAGCAATATCGCAATGAAGAAAAAGGAATGTAACAAAAAAGTGGGCAGCCCGAACCTTGCGGAATTGAAATATAAAAACGAAGAGCAAGCAAAAAAAAATCAAAAATTGACGCACGGAAAATTAAAAAGAAGATTTCCTGTGACAACTCTAAAGAACAAAACATATCAGAAGCATATTGTTCTAAATTACATATGAATTTGCGTGGTCAAACTACATAAAAGAGTCCCAAGGTAATAACTGAAGATGAGACAAATGAAGAAAGTGAATCCTTTTAAGAGACTTACGATGAAGATGATGCGTCTTGCATTTATTGCGATGGGTTATTTAGGGCATCAAAATCGAAGGAAACTTGGATCCAGTGTTTGATGTGTCAGTTGTGGGCTCATTTGGAGTGTTCAGATTTAACTCCAAAATCAAAGAAATTTATTTGTGCAATTAATTTTCACTAATATTTTGGTCACCCCCTAGTGTTTAAAATGACATAGTTCAACTAATAACATTTTAGGTCTTTGTTCCATTTATTTTTCATTATATTACGTTTCTCTTTAGGACATTTAAGGATTATTCATTTTTATTTCCCCATCTGTGAAAATATTTTAAAAATAAAGCAATACAAAAAAAATTTGATTTTTTTATTAAAAGTATGTCATTATAGGACAGCTTCCCCTATCTTATTAATATCCCCATTAAATTTACAATAAATATAATTTCCTAGATGTACAACATGTCTCGAACAATTCCCATTATTATTCTGAAAATTTTGCCTGAACCTTTCTAATTTATCCTCTATACTACTTGCGCCGAGTTTCTTCTATACATTGTTCTTTAGAAGTACTTGCCTTTTCTTCTTCTATTTATTGCCTTAACGTCTCTTCTGTATTATTTATTTTCCTCTCCTTTTCAACACTCGTATTTTCACAAGTTTTTCTTCGTTTCTTCAATATGTTCTTTTTCATTTTTATCAATTTTTTCCAATTAATTTTCTATTCTTTTTTGTTGAGTTTACTTTTTTTGGATCATAACCTTTTTATTGCATTAATTATCCTTTTTAATTCCATTCATCTCTTCTTTGAATTCTTCATTTTTTTTTAAATAATATCTTGTTTCATGATATCAAACTTATTTTTTAAATTGTCTTCCATAGTTCTCATATTTGTATCCAACTTTTATTCCATATTTCTCATATCCTCTTTCTATTTTCTTCCATACTTCTCATATCCTCTTCTCTATTTTCTTCCATACTTCTCATGTTTCTACCATCATTTTCAAATATTTCATAATTTTTTCGAATTATTTATTTATATTCAAACATTCTCTATCACTGCTATGATCTCTCATACTCCTATTTTCTTGTAGTCCATGAATATCTCATTCACTTTCATCTTGACTTCTTCCTTGTCTTATCATCATTTTTAATATCTCAATATTATTTTATATAAAAATTTATAGATTCAAACAAAATTATAAAAATATGTCTAAAATAAAATAATTAAGTATGTCATATTTTTTATGACAAATGTTATATGTTTGAGGTTCCCTTAAGTTATCGGCGCAAATTGTTATCTAAAATTATTATTATTATTTATTAAATTTTCAAATATGTACAAATTTTAAATGAAGTTTACCAAAATAACAATTAAAAAAACGTACACAAAGATCTTTGGTTTTACATTTTTTAAAATTTTACAAAATTTTTTATTCAGATCTCCTCGCAGTGACTTCTAATTTCTTTATTTGACCCCTTTGACTTTGACTGTAGCTATGTTCCACTTGATGCTCGCTGCTCCAATTCTCAACTTTTAAATATCTCTAACAAATTTCATTTTATTATCTTTCCAATTTAATATCTTGAAATCGTTATTCTTAATTGTTATTATTCTACTGTCGTCTTCCAATATTTTTTATTCATTTATTTTACTTTAGGAATTTTCAATGTTTTAAAGTCTCAAATTTATTCTTTTTTGACAAAAATTATCTGTCCTCTCTCCCCTAATTTTATTTATTATCCTAATTTTTTTTATACCCTCTAGTAACTATTGAACAACCTTCTCCCAATATAATTCTTTCAAACTTTCTATAAAGCAAGTATGTATCTCCAAATAGAAGAATTGTTTTAAAAAGGTTTCTGCGGTTAAAATTATGAAAAAATGAAAAGGGAAAAGGATGAGGGGTGTAGGCTTAGCTCCGGTTGGATCTTAGTGGTAAACAGAATAAACATATATAATGCTTACAACCGGAATATGAGTTAATAGTATACCTTAAAAATAGTCAATAGAAAACAAAAAGGATAATTAAATTTGGAAGAATTTTAGATTACAAAACAAACTGTTCAAACATAACAACAACAAATCTATTTTTCAAAAGAAAAGCCTAGATCACATTTAGTAGACGGAATGATATTGGTTTACAAAGTACAGTTTTGGAAATAATAATTTATTTTAATTTTTAAGGACGAAATTTTAACACTCATTTCTGGTTGTAAACTAAACTCTATTATCCCCATAAAATGGTTGGACCAAAGATTTACATATACACGGGTTGGACCAACTCACGAAATTTTTGTTCATTGTGTATTGTGTACTTCACTGAAATCATTAAATCAGCAGTTCTCAACTGAATATCTTTTCCAGAAGGGTGTCTCGTAATCAGTACACCCTTAAAACTTGCTTGACACACTGGTAAGACCAAATATATTATTGTAATGTCTTTGGGTAAAACATACATCCATCTACTCAATTTGATAGAGATAAAAAAGTGTAGCGTTTATGTTATGTTTAACTATATTTTAAGTTACCTTTTGATTTGTTTGCATCTGTGTAAGCAAAACCAGGTGATTGTCCAGTTTTTCTTCCGATTAATCCGTGTAAATTTGGACCAGTTTTGTGTTTACCACCAGATTCTAGCGTATGGCACTGTTCGCAACGTTGTTTGAAAACTTTTTTGCCTTTTTCTACGTCTCCCATTTTATTTATTCAATTAATTTAGTCTATAAATTAAATAAAAAATATTATCTAACTACAATTGATTAAAGGGTCACATTTTATCAGCAGCTATTAATATAATCTATACCTATAAACTGTTGGTGACCTTCAATTTATGTTTAAAACTATTTTTCTATGACATACCAAAAATATTTGCAGATCGTTACGCGCCCTTTGACGTCATATCCACGTGATGGATCATTTATTGACCTTGGATTATGAACATCTAAAGCTATAAAGTGTGACGTAACAATTAAACACGTGGAATTTTAGAATGCAAAAGTTCGATGATCCTACAACCGATTAGCGGAAAGTACTTATGCAACTCACTTTATTTTTATAAATATCACGACTTTGACTATGACATTGAATTAACTATTTCTAGATGCTACTTTTTAAAGTGGAACTAGCTGTTTCTAGATAATTCCACAATATATTGAAAGAATGGTAAAAATTCTTAACAATTTGACAATTGTTTCGATATTGCTATCATCATCAGAATGTTGTGGCGATGATATTCATATCGAAGCAATTTTCAAATTTTTTAGAATTTTTATATTTTTTTCAATATATTGTGGAATTATCTAGATACAGTTAGTTACATTTAAAAAAATAATTTTAGTAGATTTTACAGAGTAAATATCGAAACAGTAAATTTCATTATTTCTAGACGAATAATTTAAATAAAGATATTTTAAATCAAAAATAGTCATAATTGCAACAAATTTTAAATATTTTAAAAACACGATTTAAAAAAATCAGGTATCGAGTTCCTAAATAGGGCAGACCCCGAAAGGGCTAATAATGTAGGGCATTATATAGGTCATTACGTAACATTGGTATGTCTAGTCTATTTATTATTTAAAAAATAAAACTAATGACTAAATATTCTTTTTAATAAATAAGAACTTACGTGTTTTACGATATAACTTTAGCACTTATGTTGAGCAACTACTTTAATTTTATTGAACTTCTCACGAGTACAATTGGCTTATCAATGATACTACTATATTGCAATATTCCCTGCAGAGAGCAAACGCTATATATTCCTGGTTGTCCTTGTTTAATGTTCTGTCTAGCGCACATGTCTAAACGATTTATAAGGCACGTAAGGAAATTCAAATAATTCCCGCCTTGTTAGTCTAGAATCTTCTACTTATCGATATAGTTGTTTACCTGGAAAATAATTTGAAATCATTTTAACATAATAATAAACCTCTATGTACTTAGGAATTATTGATGAATTTAAATTTAACAAATCTACTAGGCATTGAAATGGTAGGTGATGGTAGGATCAAGTAGGTACTACTATTACTCTACAGATGTCACTACGACGAGAAGCTATAAATCAATTTATTATTATTTATTTTCAATTGAATTTCCTGTGGAACAATATAATCTGGAAATAATCAATATACATTCAATGAAAATTACAATCTAATAAGATAACAGAAATTTGTAATTTCTACAACAATACGTAGCTTGAATTAATTAAAAATAGAGGGCACCACTACAAAAATTAAAATTATAATTCGCCGACGTATACTTTAGCGAAGTTTGCTTAAATACAAGTTGTTTTGAGTGATAATTGTACTTGCTTCGGCAGTACATATACTAAAATTGGAACGATACAGAGAAGATTAGCATGGCCCCTGCGCAAGGATGACACGCAAAATCGTGAAGCGTTCCACATTTTTTTGTCGTTTTAGCCTCAAGAATTATTATTATTATATTTATCCCGATTTCCGATGAGGAAAATGTGTTCCTAAATAATTTTATTAGTTGAATTAATTAGTATTTCAAATTCTCAACCATTATACTTAATTTGGTTGTTGTTAGTATGATACCTTTATTACAAAAAAAAACTGTTCATAATAGTTATTTATGTAACAAGTGTGTAAAGTAGCCTTTTTTCGACGAATGTGAATATTGTCGCATGAGCCGCAGGCGAATGCGACAATCACATGAGTCGAAAAAAGGCATTTACACACGAATTGCATACAATATTTTTTCTACTACCGAAAATTTTATCAATATACAGAAGTTTATTAGTAATTTTCTTTACGCACTAGTGCGTAAAGTATGTTTCTTTACGCACTAGTGCGTAAAGTAAGTTTAAGTTTTCTTTAGAAGAAATTATAACGCTTTTATTGATTCCTAATAAAATATATTATATATTGATTAATACTTTGAACATTTTAATCAAAATTAGAACAAATTAATAAAACAACAGACGAATTCAGTTATTAACAATATCAATATTGAAGGTGCAATTTGTGCAGTGAATAAATTTTAATCCTTTAGCTTGCTCTAAAGAGTTGTCCGTGGATTTAGAAACTACAGTAGTATTGCTAATGTTAGCTAATCCATAGGATGAAGAATTGCCGGTAGCAAGGGTGGATGTAGTAGAAAGGGTGTTATCTTCCAATAAAATCGTATTACCATTATTTTGGGATGTACAAGGGAAATTATTATCATCATCCATTAATATTAAATTAGAAATATTATTTCGTTTAGTTAATGTAGAGTCTACGTAGCTCTCTGCAACTGTAGACGACTTCCAGCCTCCGTGTTTCTTTACGGTTAGGAGGTCTCCTCCAGAGTTCGCTAACATGGTGGCCGATGACATTCTAAAACAATGTCCTGTATACATGGCTGGATCAGGTAAATTAAGGTACTTTGCTATAATAGATGGCATTTTGCCAAATGTGTTTATACCCACTGGTTGTTTTGTGCATTTATTATTTACATATTTTAAAAAGAATCTGGAAGTATCCACCATAGGAGGTCTTAAAGCAATATATTTTCTAATAAAAGCCAAATAATCTATTTTTGAATTAGTTGGATTTAAAATAGTAAAAACCCTTTCTGTCCCATTTTTAGTTTCAGGAATTCTAATGATTAATATTGTTTCCTTATCTTCAATATCTGTTATTGTTAGTTTTGTCAACTCTTCTCTTCGGCATGCGCCGGAAATACCAATTATAAAAGCCACCTAAAAATAATTATCACTAAAAATTAACACAAAATTAAAAAAGTGGCATGAGCGCGACTTGAACCTGGGTCCTCCCGCATGTGAGTCTCGCACCTTAGCCACTACGCTACGGATAACTACACTATACGTTGTGAAAGTTGAGTACATATACAAACGTAATAGGAAAACATTTCTCTGAAAATTCTATGAAGTAGAATTTTTTTTATATGAAATTTATTGGAAACTGTTTATATATGAAATACAGGTACTTACTATTGTAAATTATACTTACTTTAATCATTAGAAACGGCTTACCTTAATAGGTATAATCGGAAGATCTCAATTTAAGTTTTAAATGTCAAATTCAATGCACGAGGAAATGTCAGTCACTCACAGCCAACTTATATAGATACCACTTATGCACCCTATTCTATTATTCAGTACACAATAATTATTTATTAAATTATTAGGTATGCACTTTACTGAATTCTATATGTTTCAATCTCTGATTTAAAAAACAGATTTAATATCCGTTTATTATACCTACCTATATTTTTATAAGAATAGCTAGAACTACATACAAATTGGAACTTTTTCTTTACGCACTAGAGCGTAAAGAAATACTCTTTACGCACTAGTGCGTAAACTAAAGTTTTACGCACTCGAAAGTGTGTCTAAAGTTCGTATTTTACGCACGGTAGTAGAAAAAGTAAATTTCAAATACAAATAACAGGCATTGTTCAACATTTAAAAAATAGAACCTCACTAATGATTTCTACTAGATAGGCAATCAGCATTACGTTCATACATCCATCAAGTGAGTGACTTCTGTGATTATTTTGTAATAATAATGAGACATCCACGTTGATTTATATACCTAAATCTTTTTACATCATATATTTCTCTATTACATATGCTGATTAAAATTAATGGATAACATGCTACCTAATAATAGGATTTGAATCGAATAAAAATGATTTAGATGTATTCACAATTACACAAGGTGTTTCATTAACAATATGGCAACTGAACTGGAGATAGTACGGGTTAAATATTTATGATTGACCCAAACATGCCGTATGTTGACGGTTTAGGAAATACAGGGTGTACAAAGTTATAATTTTATTTGCTTTTTTACAATTATCATCGTGTTTCTTGGATAATTGACTTGAAAATTGGCAGTTACAAAGTTTTTGGTACAATATAATTGATTATGTTAATATTTGTTATGTTGCGCATAGGGGGCGCTACTTACACCCTGTCGCTATGATGAATTATATCATAGCTTTTCACCCTGTATAATCCAATGATAAATCGATTACAAAAACTGAAAGAGCCGCCATTTTTACATTACATTCTTGTTCTTTCTCGATATTTTACTTACTTTTCAAGAAAAAAACGATTTAATGCAGATTATGTTTTAATCCTAGAAAACGCTTGTGAGGTATTGCTAAGAAAGATTATTATTATCTAGAAAGCTTACAAGAAAACACAACAAATACTAAGAAATATGAACCTTTACATCTATTGTTCAAAATGTTCACCATTCACTACGATACATTTATTAATCCGTTTTCTGGGAGACGAGTTCTAAACAATGCTTTTTATGCCTTTGATTTCATCGTCAGCCGCTTGTATTCTACGCCACAACTCCGAGGGCAAATCAACAGTTTCTTTATGTCGTTCATCTGTGCCCAAAACGAAAAATTCATTAAATTAATTGGATCAAGTTGGGGCTTCTAGGTGGCCAAGCAAATTCATTGACACGACCAATCCAACGATGTAATTAAATGGTAATTCTTCAAGCAATTCCCATAAACTTTGTTGAAGGAAATTCAAATACAGTGGGCCGGTTAGAGAAGGTTAGAGTGGAAAAGGTCCAACAAAATAATTTGAAATGACACCGCACCAAACATTTAATTTAAATTCCTGCTATAAATGTTTTTTCTTTACGACATGGCTGTTTTCTGACTCCCACAAATGGTTGCTTTGCCAGTTGAAAACTTCACGGTGTGTAAACGTTGCATCATCAGGCATCAGGATATGATTAAATTCGGGTTCATATTTTGCTGCTCTTCCAAGAAGTGACTGAACTGTAGGCGGACGAGAGGATCTTGCGGCAACAAATTCTGCACTGGAGTGTAGTGATACGGATGAAGCTTCTCTTTGTTCAAAATTCTCCAAATCGATGGGTAACTTATCTCCATTTCCGCACTTAAACGACGACTACTTACACCTGTATTTACGTACACTCTCACCAAAACCTCTTCCTGATTAACCGATATAGTTTTTGGCGCTATTATCACTTTTGGGACAATAAAATGCTTTTTCACCTAAGCGATCGTACTAACTTGTGAATAACTTACGATTGGGTTGCTTGCGGAGGGGATATAGCTGGGAATACCTATGTGCCGCAGCGCAACCATTAAAATTTGTCTGAGCAAAAACGTAAACCATATCATCTCTCATCTCACTAATGGAAAAGTCATTATGATGTGGCATTTCTTATGCTTTCAGAATAAATCTTACTCACAGTTAAAAATCAAAACGACACAAAAATTATACTATGATATATTAATTTGTATCTATGAAACACAATGAAAATTGAGATACACGTTTACTGATATATTGTTTCAGTTGACACATCAAACTAGTATGAATTTGGGATTAAAATATAATCTGAATTAAATCGTTTTTCTTGAAAACAAAATAAAATATCGAAAAGGAACGAGAATACATGTTTAATGTAAAAATGGCCGCTCTTTCAGTTTTTGAAACCGATTTATCACCAGATATGCAGGGTGAAAAGTATTATAGCGATATTACTGTTTTAAATGAAACTAACTGTTTCTAGATAATTCCACAATTTATTGAAATTAAATAATTTTAAAAACAAATTTTTAATTAAAATACAAGATTATAAATGAACAATATATTACTTATGTATTTGTACAGAACAACGTTCTGTTCAAGATGAAAATTATGTCTGCCTTCCTTATCGTCTGGTAGTGGTATTTATAATGGCGTTTTATCTTAATGGGTTTGTGATTGTGAATCAAGGTCCAAGTTCATTAGCTCTTCCCCCCTTAAGACTGAAGCTAGGGAGTCCTTGGTGGAACAGATCTCGAAGACGTCTCCTCTTGTAAATACAGGAACTGAAGGTAGCTGGAATAATTAAACACAACAGTACAAAGGAACTCCAAGAAACATAATGGTTGATTGTCATATTATTCTCTTCTTGTAGAGCTTCTATACTGTGTCCTTTTTGAATTGGTATATCTTGTAGTTTCAGTTTGTATTTGGCTTCTACTTTCAATTCCTTCAACTTTGTTCAAGTGTCGAGTTGTATTAGTTTACATCGATCGAACTTAGCATCGCGACATACATAGTTTTTGTCTTATAGGCGCTAACAGTATGAATACCGTTTCTCGTTCGAGTAGTAGTGTAATGTTATTCTAATTTATTTAAAAGTTTTTATTACGGGTGGGATAAATTTCAAACACTCGGTATGGCTACTTACTAATTTATTGAAACACTAACTCACTAACACTTAATTTATATATACTTAACTAATCACTTAATCATTAATTTATATCAACAGTATATTCACTTAAACTAATTTATATAAACACTTAATTAATTTATATCCACTTATTTATTTCACGATGTCAAATTATCAACTAACTAACTCTTCCTGATCAGTCCCCTTATATACTAGTGCCTTTTGTAGTAGAGAATTCCGGGCTGCGGCGTATACACACAAATAATTTTTCTGGCCTTTTCTAGATAACTCTGGTCACAAAAACCAGTTCTAGATAAGATAGTCTCAATCGTAAACAGTTTTTTATAACTGCGTATCCGCCATAATTTTAACTATTATACCTGGCTTAGACAGGGTCGGTTTTAGGGACTATACCAGTGTGCTGTTTCGTAACATTACCCCCTCCTTAAATGGAAGTTCCTCCTGGAACTTTTATGTAGCCGAGACTGGATGTTTGAATCGGCAACTGGCCCCATTTCTACACTTTCCGATCTTATGGAAATAGCAGGGCACCGTCTTCATCGGATACTGATAACGGGGGTTGTAGCTGCAAATTAATATCTGGACACCGGTATCTTGAAAGATAATCTCTACCACGTTTCTGATGATTCGCCAATCCAACTGGTTACTCGCTATCTTAGGCATAGCCAGTTTCTTCACGTTGGATTCCAACACATGGTCTCGGAGGTTTCAAAGTGCTTCCCACACATCGCGGTGGGTAGGTCGATCTTGGAATTCATTTTTAGTTACCACGTAGAAGACGTACCGCGAATTATGTTTCAGTTTCAGTGTCTTGCCAGGGGCTGGAATCTGGTCTTCAAGTTTTTCTAATTGTCCGAACTTCTTTCGAAAGACGGTTGCCAACCCTCGTGCGTTCTTGATACGGGCGGGGATGTTGTATGCCAGTGAATAATCTTCCGGGAGAGTGAACAAATCTTGTTGTTGTTCCGAAGTGACTCCATATCTAGCTTTCCCGGTACCTCCATACGCGCCCATAAGTTCATCGAAGGTGGGGTCAGAGACATCTCGAATAAGGTTTACTCCTTCCTCTATGTCATGGTCTCCTGCGAATGAGGCTAGTCGGTTTCGGTGAACTACTTTTGGTTTTCCGTTGGGGATCTTGCTTATGCGATATGAAACATCATTGATTCTTTTCTTGACTAAGTATGGACCTTCCCAGGATTTTTGTAATTTTGGAGAAAATCCTTTTCTCCTCGCCGGGTTGTGTAACCATACTTTGTCCCCTTCTTTAAAACCGCCTTCTGTAGCCTGCGTGTCGTACCGACTTTTAATTTTGTCGCTGGCAACTTGAAGATGTGTTCGAACTAATTCATGAATATCGTCCAGCCTTCTTCTCAATTGGATCACGTAGTCTTCGCCTGCTATATCTTCTCCAGGCCGACAACCAAATTCTAGGTCACAAGGAAGCCTCATTTCACGTCCAAACAGGATTTTCGCAGGTGTTTCACCCGTGGACTCATTGACGGCAGATCGATAAGCCAATGCGAATAGGGAGAGATACTGGTTCCAATCTCTCTGATGGCTGGATACTACTTTGGACAGGTATTTTCCAATAGTCCTGCTCATTCTCTCGACCATTCAATCTGACTGTGGATGTAATGCTGTTGTTCTGGTCTTCTTCATACCCAGCGTGTCGCAAATCTCCTGGAATAGATGGCTTTCGAAATTTCTTCCCTGGTCACTGTGGACTTCCATGGGCACTCCATATCGGCTGATGAATTCTTTCACCAATACATTCGCGACAGTTGTGGCCTCTTGGTTCGGGACAGCGTAAATTTCCACCCACTTTGTGAAATAATCCATTACAACCAGTATGTACTTGCTACCATTTTCTGTCGTCGGAAATGGTCCAGCGATATCTAAACCAATCCTTTCGAAAGGGCTTCCAACATTGTACTGTTTCATGGGTGTCTTTCTCTTGCGATGAGGTCCATTACTCGTAGCACAAGTCGTACATTTCTTACACCAGTCCTTCACATCGTCGGAGCTGTTCATCCAATAAAACCTTTCACGAACTCGCTGAAGGGTTTCTCCCAGATGACCTCCCGATGGACTGTCATGTAACTTCTTCAGTACCTCAGCTACTCTTGTTCTCGGGATAACTAGCTGTCTCCTCATCTCAGAACCATCATCGTTTTCAAGGACTCTTTTCAATATGCCTTCTTCCAGGACAAGGGAGTCCCACTGAGCCAAATACGCCTTGAGTTTCGGTGAAAATCTTGACACTTCTTGCCAGGTAGGTCGCCGGTTTTCTTTCTTCCATTGCCGGATCATCTTCAGGTGAGGATCATTCTCCTGATCTTCTCTGATCCTGGTGGGTGACCATTCCTCATTGACTACAATAGTTCTTGAAACTGCAGCTTCCCTAGATTCCACCTTGTTGCAGTGGGAGCAGTCTGTTGGGCACGGCCGTCTGGACAGGGAGTCGGCATTTCGGTGACTCACACCAGCTCGATGTTCGATGTTGAAATCGTATTCTTGAAGTCGTTCAATCCATCTAGCGATCTGGCCCTCGGGATTCTTGAACTGCATCAACCACTTGAGTGCTGCATGATCAGTCCGGATTAAAAACTTCCTACCATAGAGATACTGGTAAAAGTGTTCCACAGACTTTACTACCGCCAAAAGTTCTCTTCTTGTAACGCAGTAGTTTCGTTCTGGTTTGGAGAGGACTTTACTAAAAGATCCCAGCACTCTTTCTTGTCCTCCTTGGATCTGTGAGAGCACTCCACCAATTCCTATGTTGCTTTCGTCAGTGTCAAGAATAAAGTCTCCCTCTGGTAAAGGGTATCCTAATATTGGCGCCGTGGTTAAATGCTTCTTCAAGGTGTCAAAAGCCGTTTGACAATCTTCGTCCCATTGGAAAGCTCTTACTTCTTCTGTAAGTCGAGTTAGAGGCTTGGCAATGTCTCCAAACTTCCTGATAAGTCTTCTATAATACGGGCAAAGTCCAAGGAAACTCCTTATTTGATGTTTGTCGGTTGGTTGCGGCCATTGCTGAATGGAAGCAATTTTCTCTGGATCCACCGCCACTCCTTCATTGCTCACTATATGGCCTAGATAGTTGACACGGTTTTGGAACAGCTGACATTTCTTCGGGTTTAACATGAGCTGGGCAGCTTGGAGTCGTTTGAATACGTCTTCCAAATTCTTCAGGTGTTCGTCAAATGTCTTCCCCAGTACTACGATGTCGTCCAAATAGACCAGGCATGTCTTCCAAGACATCCCTCTCAAGACATTTTCCATGAGTCTTTCAAATGTCGCAGGCGCATTACAGAGCCCGAATGGCATGACGTTGAATTGCCATAAACCAGTTCCGGTGGTAAAAGCAGTCTTTTCTTTGTCTTCTGGGTCCATTTCCACTTGCCAATAGCCAGACTTCAGGTCCAAGGTGGAAAACAGTTTGCTGCCGGCCAAAGTATCTAGCGTATCGTCAATTCGAGGCAGAGGATAGCTGTCGTTCTTCGTCACGTTGTTAAGCTGGCGATAATCCACGCAGAATCTCGTAGTTCCATCCTTTTTCTTGACGAGCACTACTGGAGACAACCATGGACTAGTAGATGGTTCTATTACTTATTCTTCTGCCATCTCTCGAATTATTCTTCCAGCTTCCTCTCTCTTCGCTCGTGGAAGTCTTCGAGCTGATTGCCTAATTGGTTTAGCATTACCAGTATCTATTTTGTGTTTGACGGCTGATGTTCTGCCAGTCTTTCCTCCTTTTGGTACGAATAAGTCTCGATACTGCAAGAGAAATTCTCTCATTCTCTTTTTTTCAGCTCGATCCAAAGATTGACCAGCTACTGATAACATTTGTTCGAATCTGGCATTAGAATTGTCAGTGGTCGTTGTTTGACGAACTATAGACGTCACTGGTACGCAGGATCCAATCTTGGTTTCCTTCTTGATGGTAATTGGGTAATCGTTCACGTTTATTACACGTACTGGTATCTCTTTCGCCGACGTGACCAATCCTTTTCCAATTAGTACTCCTTTGCCAACCTCCTCGTCGTGGTTCCTTGGTTCCATCATAACCGGTATACCTTCCTCCATGATTCCCTGTAGCCGTGCTACTATCATGGTTTCGCTTCGTGCAGGTAGAACGGTATCTTCCTGTACAGCTGCCAACACCGCGCTGCCTTCATATGGATGCAGGAATACCTCCTCGGAACACACTTTAATGGTTCTGTTCCTAAAGTCTAATTGGAAACCATGTACATTCAATACGTCCATTCCCAGAATCACGTCTTCTTCAATGTCAGCTACGATTACCGTATGTGTGAACTTTTCTGCGCCAATTCCCAATTGGATTTGTGTTTCCCCGTGAACGTTGGCACTCTCGCCTGTGGCGGTCCGCAGTCGCAGTCTCGTTGGTAGAAGCTTCTTCTTGGGGTTTATTATCTCTGGTCGTATAATGGTTCTAGTTGCCCCCGTGTCAACCAGCAGAGCATATTTCTTGCCATTTACTTCGCCATCCACATATACACTGTCGTTGCGACATCTAAGAGAAGCTATTAGTATGAGAGGGTCTTTGGAACGGTCATGGGTCGGTGCTGCCCCCTCGTAACCGACCCGTTCTAGTTTTCCTGTGACTGGGGCTCTTGGTTTGCAGGGGTCTTGGGGCGCTTACATGAACTACGTACATGCCCTAGCTCGCCACAATTCCAGCATCTGATCTTTCTTGGCTTCTTCTCCATCATACTTTTTAATAAACTGACGAACTGGTAAAATCTGTCTTCGTCACCTTCTTCTTGGATGGTCCTGATTTTGTTATATCCTGAAGCCTTCGTTGCTGCTTCATATTCAAGAGCAGCTGTCAATGCGTCAACTAATGTTTTGGGATGGGCTAAACGAAGCGTCCTCTGGATATCGGGGTCACGTAAGCCATCAATAAAGGCCTGGATGCCCAGACATTCCATCATGTTCTCTGGTGCTGACGGATAAGCAAATCGAACTAGTCGAGCAATGTCCGCTTCATATTCTTGAAGGGATTCATCCCGTTTCTGCCTTCGGTTCTTCAGTTGAGATTGGTACAAATGTTCTAGATGTTCATGACCATATCGCATGTCCAACCTCTTCTTCAGCTGCTCGAAGTCATCCGTTTCTTCCAAAGGTATCGTCTGGAGTACATCTAAGGCATCTCCGCGAAGCGCGATGGTTAAGTTCACTGATTTCTCCTTATTGGACCAATTATTCACTCTAGCGGCTGCTTCAAATTGTTTCACATAATTGGTCCACGACATTTTTCCATCGAACGTTGGGGCCTTGACTCGGTTAAAACTGCCAATGTCTTCAAACTTAGGTAGTGTTTCTGGCTTGCAAAGTTTCGTTTGCTCGGTCTTCTTTTCTTCCTCTGGCGTGCCTCGCGTTCTTGAATCGGCAATCTTCTCCTCTAACTCCTTGATTTTCTCGTCTATCGTTGTAATCTTATTCTCGTCCATCGTTGACATTTTATTCTCGATTTTCTCGTCCATCGATAACATTTTATTCTCGATTTTCTCGTCCATTGTTGACATCTTATCCTCGATTTCAGATTTTAGTGACGAAATTTCATTTTCAATATCAGCGGCAATGTCGTTTTTCATCAATAAGATATCGGCAGATATATCGTTCTTTAAAGTAGAAATCTTCTAGTCCATGTTGTCTTCCATGGCAGAAATCTTCTCGTCCATGTTAGCCGAAATATCATTCTTCATAGTAGAAATCTTCTCGTCCATGTTAGCCGAAATATCATTCTTCATAGTAGAAATCTTCTCGTCCATGTTCTCTTCCATGGCAGAAATCTTGTCGTCCATGTTAGCAGAAATATTAGCAGAAATGTTCTCTTCCATGATAGAAATCTTCTCGTCCATGTTAGCAGAAATGGACGAGATTAAGGTGGAAGCCTCGTCATTAAATAAAACTGTTTCTGGATCAAAGCCGTCATTTTCCAGTGCCACTTTAAGTCTTTCTACTAATTCACTTTTCTTACCGGAGGTTTCCAACTCACGATCTTCCAATTCAGCTCTTAATTCCGCCACCTTCAGATCCCTTAATCTCTTGGCCATTTTTACGTAGCAATTTATTTATATTACCCCACACCTGACACCAATGTAATGTTGTTCTAATTTATTTAAAAGCTTTTATTACGGGTGGGATAAATTTCAAATACTCGGTATGGCTACTTACTAATTTATTGAAACACTAACTCACTAACACTTAATTTATATATACTTAACTAATCACTTAATCATTAATTTATATCAACAGTATATTAACTCAAACTAATTTATATAAACACTTAATTAATTTATATCTACTTATTTATTTGTTTATTTCACGATGTCAAATCATCAACTAACTAACTCTTCCTGATCAGTCCCCTTATATACTAGTGCCTTTTGTACTAGAGAATTCCGGGCTGCGGCGTATACACACAAATAATTTTTCTGGCCTTTTCTAGATAACTCTGGTCACAAAAACCAGTTCTAGATAAGATAGTCTCAATCGTAAACAGTTTTTTATAACTGCGTATCCGCCATAATTTTAACTATTATACCTGGCTTAGACAGGGTCGGTTTTAGGGACTATACCAGTCTGCTGTTTCGTAACAGTAGTTTGTAGGTGCTAAGAGCAGTGTTGCATTTTTATTTGGGATAGGAAATATCTGATATAATTTGTATTGAAACTTGCTTAATATTGGAAACTTTTAAAATTATTTTTAATTCTGAATGTTGGACATATGTAACTAATTCAGAATATTCTATTTATTAGAATGAATAATTTGTTTTTCATTAGCTTTAGATAAGGTATTTGTCAACAATTTTCTTAATAAAATCTAGAATTAACTCTAATTGATTATTTAGTATCTGATAGTGGATAATAGTAGTCTCAATATTTGTAATGTTACTGAGTATATCTTTTGTCTTGTTGACATTATGATTAAATTCACGAACCGTTGTCTTGTGCAATAGTTTTCTTATTAAATTGCTTACTACTGTTAATACTATCTCTAATTATATTCCAATCATCATTATCTGAATTTCCAGTTATGAATTATTACAGTTCCAAGTCCATTAATTAATCCACGTTTATTGCGGATTAAGTTAAGAATTGAAAATTGATTTGCGCTTGTAACATAGCGTCGTGGTAAATGCAATAGGGCGTATGTCAGAAAAAGCACTTTTTCGTTTATTGCACTAACCTGACCAATTTAGTCAAATTCACAACCTGCAATAAATCCTATGTCGGTGGACCAATAGGGAACCGACTTTGTCCCTCTCCTGCAAAAGGACGAATCGAATCACATTGTGATTTGGCCGCGGCAAACAGTCGTATGTCAGAGCAGTACTGTAATGTTATTTCAAGCAGTCGTTATTTCCAAAATAATTCTATTATTCATAAAGTAATTCATCACTGTTTCTTTAAAAAAATAGTTCATAGTTTATTATTATTGTTAGATTTAGGATAAATGGTATGATTCATTCAGCAGACAAAATATAACCTTACTTTCTTTTTTATTAAATTACTTAAAACATCGTAATTTGTTAAACATTTAAGAGTATCGATAGTATACTCTACTTCTAGCTATACAATAATAATATTATAAACCAATTAGTAGTATTTAATGCTTGTTTTATGCATGAGTGTCTGACATACAACCTTTTGAACCAAGGTTATTAAATGTTGACAATTTTGACATCCGACCAATTGCATTTTTTTGTTTATTTCAGATTAGTTGTAAACTATGAAAATGTTTGGATTTACAAATCGAAGTCGCACGTTAGTAACTTTAGCAACCACTAAGTAATGTTTCTGAATACATTAAATATTGAAGAAAAGCAATTACGCGCATGGGCTTTGGACAAAGCACCGACGGCCGCACCGGCATTACAACAAGCACTATTAGAAAATTGTGATGCATTACAAAGTAATGATGCCCAGAAAATTAAACGAAGCGGTACGAAAGACTTAAAGACATGGCTGAACTCACTACCTAAAGTAGAATCACATTACTGTCGTTCTTCGTCTAGTAAATTATATCTAGAGCCAGTTTGGTATAGCTACAGAGATATGTATAGAGAATATGTCACAAAATGTGTTTCTGAAAATAAACAAAAAGTATCATGGGCTACATTCCAAAGTGCTTATGTGAAAATGAATGTAGTATTTATGCCCCAAAAAAAGATCAATGCAATGAATGTACGTTGTACAAAAACAAAACACTTGACGAAGAGTCATATCAGAAACACATTAAAAAGAAAAACGACGCGAAAGCAGAAAAAGAGTTTGACAAACGCACAGCTTTAGAAAACAAAGACATTAAAAGTTATACTGTAGACTTACAGGCTGTGCTCCTTTCTCCTCGACTAAACGCCTCCGCCAACTATTATAAAACAAAACTGAAGGTGCATAACCAAGTTTATTTTAATCAAAGCAACAAAAGATGTATCATGTTATGTATGGCATGAGGCAGAAGGAGAACTTGAGAGTGATGCTTTTGCCAGTAGAGCCACTTCCTTTATATCAAATGAAATTATACAGAGCTCACCAAAAAAATTATTTGGTCTGATGGATGTGGGTATCAGAACAGAAATGTGAAACTCAGCAATGCATAACTGTAGGTTAGTATCAAAAACAATATTTTCATAGAACAAAAATATTTGGAAGTAGGAGATACACATATGGAGGTGGACTCTGTCCATTCAACAATAGAAGCAAAGCTTAGAAATCGTAGAGAAGTGTTCGTCCCCGCCGACTATATTAATATTATTAAAAATTCTAGAATCCACAAACCTTATCAGACATACTAACTTAGTCATGACGATTTTTTCTATTCACTACTGCCTATTATACTAGCATTAGACCTGGCTCTAAAACTGGAGATCCTTGTGTAAACGATGTAGTTGCCTACCAATATACTCCGCGTGGAATGATTAATTATAAACTTGTCATGGATCATGAATGGGCACCACTTCCAAAACGAGCGAAGCGTTCAACGGTGACTGAGCGACAAAAATTATATAAAGGACCTTGTCCAATTGAAAAATCCAAGTATCTGCAACTTCAAAAGTTAAAACAACTAATCCCTCATGACTACCGCGACTTTTATACTAATCTACCGGGCATATCCGAACTCTGCCACAAAATAAAATTTTACCTGACTTGTATCAATTTGAGGATTACTGAAATGTTCGAACTGTGCCGCAACCATTTAGTTTAATCCTATTAGAGTCATTAGGGTTTATAATAGATAAAATCGGAGGCCCATAGAATTATGTATATTTCTGAAAGGTTTCAAAGATTTCTTGTATTAAATATTTTGAAGAAATCTTGATTGTTTTGATCGATATTTAGGGGATTAGGGGAAGGATGTTGATGCACTTACACTATATAAGAGTTATAGTTGTATTCAGTTACTTCATATCGATCTACAGAAGTTAAGAGTGTAGTACACATAGCAAACAGTGACCAAAATGGAGAACAAAGCATCTACAATGTATAGTGAAAGAGGAAATAAATTAATAGTGTTGAACAGTTATAAATTTTCGAAAGCTAATACTAGCAAATGTGGAAACATTAGATGGAAGTGCTGTAACGCAAAATGTCCAGTTAGAGTGTACTCCCACGTTTCTGATGAAGAAACAATCACAGAAGTCAAAGGAGAACACAATCATACTATGGAAACGAACCTATCAAGAAAAGCAGTGAGTAACAGCATTAAAAGGAAAGCGACTGAAGATCCCACTGAGAAACCCTCCAAAATAATTCGGCAAGAATTGGTGTCAAATAATTTCGCGGAGGATATCAACACCGAAGATATTGACCGAATAAGGAAAAATATTCACGCGGCGAGAAGAAAAATTTTACCCCTATTGCCTAAAAATCAGGAAGAAGTATTTAATAGTGTTCGTGAATTATAATTACGAACGAACCGAGAAGAGGAATTTCTATTCATAGCAGACCAGGTATTTAAAATTATTGTGTTCTCCTGTTTTTCCAACCTTAATTTTTTATGTAATTCGGATTGTATTTTGATGGATGGGACTTTTAAATACTGTTCAACTTTTTTTTTACCAAATGTTTACCATTCATGGTTTTAAAAACGGCTATTACGTACCTCTTGTTTTTTGTTTGCTGCCGGACAAATCAAGTCAAACATATTCAAATTTGTTTTTAATTTTAAGACAAAAATGTAAAGAAGTAGGCTTAAATTTTCAACCTAAAGAAGTCGTAGTAGATTTTGAACTAAGCATTCATAACGCTATATATGAATGTTTTGGCAGAGATCAAATTCTTTTTGGTTGTAAATTTCATCTCTGTCAAGCTTGGTTTCGTAAGATTCAGGAGTTTCATTTGGTACAAGAGTACAGACAGAAAGGTTCTGTAATTGGCGAATACTTAAAAGTACATTTCGGTATTATGTATCTTAGTCCTGAGGAAGTTGTAGAATTTTTTTATAATGAACTACATTTGTTGCTTCCGAATGACGAAAGAGTTATAGAATTCCGAAATGATGTCAATAAAACATATATAACGCAAAATTCGATATTTCCACCACTTATTTGGGCAAATAATGCATCCTTTTTTAAGAGAACAACGAATTCTTGTGAGAGTTTTCCTTCGCATTTCGGTGCTTCTTTTTACAAAGCACATCCAAACATTGTTCAATTTACTAGTGTGTTATTGGATTTACAAACGGAGGTATACGCGAAAATTCGTTCGGCAAACCAAAGCCAGAAAAAAACCAAAAAAACTATTAATGTTAAAATTAATTTCATTAATGATCATTTGGATCAATATAGGAAAAATGTTATTTCTCGCTTTATGTTTGTGAAAACGGTTGCATGTAAAAATCTTCCACACGTTTAATTTTTTGTTTTTTTTTTATATGTTTATGTATATTGAATATATTTTATTGTAATGTAGATGTAATTTTTTAGAAGTGGCAAATATACGTTGAAAATATATGTATGTTATTAATATTTTCTTATATTGAATTTGAGTACCTAAAGTTCAAGGTAAATTGTTAAATCGGATTAGGCTATTAGACCCCTACTGGTTTGGTAGTTAATCTCCAAAATTTTAAACACAGGCAGAGTTCGAACAACCCGTAATGACTACCTGCATTTTGTGGCAGAGTTCGGATACTCCGAATCTACCATACAAATTGTAATGCTTAATATTTTCTTTTTAGTTTTCAAGATTGCATTTTTTTTGTGTAAAAATAATAACGTTTTCAATACATCAAAATGTTTTATTTCGCATTCCTAATTAAAATTTTTTTTCAATTCTTGGTATCACTAACAATTTGGAGTATGTCAAAAATGTGGCCATATTTGGAGTACAAAAGGTTGTATATCAACCCAGAGGCCGTAATTACGCAATCAATTTAAAAATTATTTTGGCATTCTTAATTCTTTGCAAATTGAATTAGGAAAAAAAATTGTCAAACGAATCAGACGCAAAATGTTAAGATGGGAAAGTTTTTTGACCCTTCTGAAAAGTTAGATATTTTTGATATACGACCTACTGCATTTACCACGACGATGGGGTGATTAATTTTAATATTTAACTTATTTATGAAATCTTTTATACGTGTTAAATTAAGAGAAAGCAGAAATCTGTGTCTTTGAATTATTTCGGATTGTATTCCCTGTTTCTTCTTGAAAGAATCCGTTTGGGTTATTGAAACATTGTATTTGTACAGGAGTAGTCTGAAACGTAAAAAGAGAATTTGCTGTCTTCTTTAAGGTAGATTTCCACAGATCCGTCATCCGACGATACGATCATCCGAAAGTTTTGTGATTGGTGGAAAAATTCAAAATTGACAAGCCGCCAAATATTTGTCCGAAAGTTTTAACTTACGTCCGTCATCGGAAAAAGTTGAAAAATGTTCAACTTTTATCCGTCATCGGATCTGATTTAACCTAACTTTTTCATGATCTGCTGTTTCTGGTATACTATTTCAGAATGAATAATAATAATAATAATAATAATAATAATAATAATAATAATAATAATAATAATAATAATAATAATAATAATAATAATAATAATAATAATAATAATAATAATAATGAAAGACGATTAAAAGCAACGAACAGTTTGCTGTAAATTGCAATTTTGTTGAGAAATAGGAGGAAAAAAGAAATCCACCAAGATTTTGGATAAGAGATATTTACAAAAAAAGAAAATCTCAAGGGGCATTTCATAATTTGGTTGAAGAAATGCGATTATGTGATAATCAAAAATATGTGAATTATTTAAGAATGACCTGTAACACATTCAACAAATTACTAAGCATAGTAGGACCATCACGCAAAGATGCATCATGTTTGAGAACCTATTGCTCCTGCAGAAAGATTAGCATTGACTTTAAGGTTTATATTTATTACGCAGTCAGTAGTTAATCAAATTAACTAAAAAAAATAACTGTGTCGACTCGTACTTCGTGGAATCTACTCATTTTACTGTTTTAAATGAAACTTACTGTTTCTAGGTAATTCCTTAAGAGTTTTTAAAAAATTTTCAATATATTGTGGAATTACCTAGAAACAGTAAAAGTTTCATTTAAAACAGTAAAATAAGCAGTAGTTGTTCATGTGTTAGAATATTTAGTAATATGTAATTTATGTAGTAGGCAATGTTGTTGCCGTTTATAAAATTACATGTAACGTCAATGTCAAGAAAATATAATATAGTTTGTTACTTTTGATGAATTTGCAATTTAATTAATTCCTTCACCAGTCCTTATTAAAAACTCTAACATCATGTACTAATGAATGGTTTATTTAAAGGTATCTTGCAAGTGGAGATAGTCAAATTTCAATGTCTTATGCTTTTCGCATTGGCACCAGTACAGTTTCTAAAATTATAAGAGAAACTTGTGATGTACTGTGGGAGTGTTTAAATAAGAGAGTTTTATTAATACCCTCAGAGCAAGCATGGCTGGAAATAGCAAACGGGTTTTCAAAGTTTTGGCAACTTCCAAATTGTGTTGGGGCTGTGGATGGGAAGCATGTAGTTATTGAGGTAACGTAAAAAGTGTATGACAAATGATCCAAGAAACTATGTGTATACATAAAGGATTCTTTTCTTATAACCTTGTGTGTTCTGTTTTAAAATATTTAGTATGTAGATATGTTTTTTTAGGCACCTCTAAAATCCGGATCTACATATTTTAATTACAAAGGCCAACACAGTATAGTTCTATTAGCATTATGTGATGCTAAGTATCGCTTTACTTTAGTGGACATAGGAGCAGAAGGACGTCACAGTGATGGGGGTATATTCAAAAACAGTGAATTGGGTCGATTAATTTTGGACAATAATATTAATTTTCCACCACCTTCACCTATTGAATACACAGGTGACCCATTCAATTATTATATTGTTGCAGATGAAGCATTTCCGTTGACCCCTCAAATAATGAGACCATATCCAGGTCGTTTCTTAGCCGAAAGTAAAAGAATTTTTAACTATATGTGTGTATATTTTATCAAACTTCAAGTAGTTTACCTTACCTAACCTTTTATACAGAGTCTTCTCACTGGTCACAGTCCAATGAGAGGATACCTACACAAAATGGGGCTGTACAAACAGAAGGAGAGAGGTAACATAGATTTCCAAGTACCTCTCGCTTTACCATTACCTGCACAAAACCCAAACAATAAATGGAGCTTGATAAAAATTGAAATCAGCTTTCAGCTCGTACTATATTAGTGAAGTCAAGTATTCACAGTTACTATTCTCCTCATATAATCATCAGTCTTCCTTCGTTATGCTTGCCAAAATTTTTGTTTCATTTTTAATTATTTTATTAACTTTATTTTTAGGTTGTGCAGAGGACGTCGAATAATTGAAAATGTATTTGGAATAATGACAGTTAAATGGAGGATTTACAGAAAACGCATTGTAGCAAGTACAGAAACTGTAAATAATATAATAAAAGCAACTGTTTGCTTACATAATTTCCTAATGAATGAGGAATCAGAAGTGACGGTAGATCTTAAACACTACTGCACACATTCACTAATTGATACAGAAGACTCTGATGGTAATGTTATCGACGGAGATTGGAGAGGTGATCCTGTACATGAATTGCCACAAGTTGACAGAGTTGGAAGCAATATGTACTCTAAAAATGCAGAACATATGAGAAATGAATTAACTGCACATTTCTTGTTTGATGGTGCCGTTTCATTTCAATGGAATAAAGAATGAGCCATCCTTCCAACATGCATAAATTGATAACTATGCCAATTTCTATTGCTTGGAAACAATAGTTTGACTATGATCTCCGAATTAATTAGAAATTAGCTGTGTAATTTAATTAAATAAGTAGAGTTAAATACATTATGAATAAAAAATTGTTTTTGTTTTTTATTTTTTATTTGAAAACATGAAATACATCTAATAAAAAATACAATCTATATGATTACAGAAATTGTTCTGCCCCTTCATACGTCTTTTGGAGTAATTCGATTTCAAGACGTACTCTCTCCTTCATAGGCATTTTTGAGAGCATCTCCGAAATGGCAATGCAAGTTGGATTTATCGGTGGTTGGGTTGTAGGGGTTGATTCAACAATTGGAGGGGCATTCACTCGATTTAATGCCTCCACTAATGCCAAATCAATGTTTTTTTGTCAACTTTATGCACTTTGGCACTTGTTGGAGTATCGTTTGGCGTATGTGTATCGCTACTTAAAGTGGAGGGTAACATATCATTTGATGTTTTCTTTTGCAGAACTACCATTTTCTGAGCTGTAGATAAATTGCTCACAGTTCTGAAAACAAGTGATGAACTTATTAAAATTGAAAACTAACTACATAGAATATAACAAATAAACTTCATACATACGGGCGATATTTTATGGTATCACTTAGAAATGACATGGCATCATAATATTCCCAGGTACGTTTTTTTCTTTTACCTGCTCCACTAGCGCTAGGTACGTAACTCTCTATATCTCCCTTGACCCTTACATAAGTATCTCTTAAATTTCTCCACTTCTTAATGAGGAATTGGATTGAATACTCCTGTTGTTCTAAAATAATAAAATGCATTTTAATTATTATTACAAATGAATAATGTATGGTGTACCTCCAAATGCTTTATAAATTTCAAGCCAATGTTTGTCTCGAATATATTTGGACTGCTCTCTTAGAGGTAGTCTGCAATCCCACAAAGCAATACCTCGCTAATTAAAAATTCCTCCACATTGACTATTTCCTCTTCAATAACATTCTAAAATCAAAACATTGTGATCACCAGGGCTACAAAATAAAATGTTTACTTACTTCTAGCAACTGTGCCTTGTTGAACATACTACTTATTAGATCACTAGCAAAGAAGAATAAGGTTATGTGAATAAAAGGGTTGGGCAAGGTTTTTGGTATGAATAATAGTAGATTGTAGAAAAGGGTTTATAAGAAAATCTGTAATCATCCAGAAAAATAAACAATTACAAATAAAACTCTGCATTTAATTTAAGAGGTTATGGGCCCAGGAAATAACAGAAGCAAGTATTTATAAGAAAATGGCAAGCCAAAATAAAACGTGTATAGAACCACTATATGGGAAGAATTATCACAATTGGAAGTTCAGGATTGAACTTATTTTAGCAGAAAATAGTGTTTGTGAACTAATTAAAACTGAAAAGGATGTATCCACGTTGAATAATGAAGAAAAAAGGAAGTTTACCAAAGATGACAGTAAAGCCAAATCGCTGATCGTACAGTGTGTCAGAGACGAAGAACTTGAATGTTTGAGAGACAAAAATACCGCATATAACATGTGGCAAGCATTAGAAATGAAATATGAGAAGAAAGGTTTACCTGGACAGCTGTATTTAAAGAAGAAGTTAATGTCTATGAAATTAAAGGAAGGTGAGTCCTTAAAAAATTTCTTAGCTGAGTTTGAAGACGTATTGCGACAATTAAAAGCAACTGGAGTCAAAGTAGATGAACAAGATATTGTGTGCAATATATTACTGACACTTCCGAAGTCTTACGAGGTTGTTGTTATAGTAATCGAAAATTTACCCACTGATGTACTTACTTATGAAAATGTTAAACAAAAGTTGTTAGCCGAAGATGAGAAACAATGTTTGAAAAACAGTAATCCAGAAACAGCCATAGTTGGTGGAGCAGCATTTAACATGGACAAGGGCGTTTGTTATAGATGTGGCAAACCAGGTCACTTCAAGAGAAACTGCAGATGGAATTATACAGAGAATAAGTTTCATACGAACAATATACGAGGGTTAAATAGAAATTTTGGTGGTCGAGGAAGGTCAAGCTGGTTGACAAGAGGTTACAGTAGTGATAGAGCACGACGAAATGATGTAGGAGAAAACACCCCGATGCATAGAGGCTGAGACAATTATTTGGCAGAGCAGGATGATTCTTCTGAAGATGGGCATAATGCACAAGAGGATAATGTTATTGCAGGTGGGCCAAAAGTATGTTTTATTACAGAAAATATTAATATAGACAATAAAGTTGACAACAAAAATATGGTTTTAAGTTTTTGTATTGATTCTGGTTGCACGGATCATTTAGTAAATGATAAAACAATATTTAAAAACCCTTTAAAAATAGCTGTTGCTAAAAACAATAATTTTTTATTAGCTATAGGCGTAGGAAATATAAATGTTTATAGTTATGCCAACGAAAAGAAAATTAGTTGTATGATAAAAAATGTATTCTTTGTACCAAATTTGAGAAGAAATCTGTTGTCAGTAAAAAGACTTGAAATGGCTGATATAAAAACTGTATTTGAACATGGATCTGTAAAATTGTACGATAAACATGGGGAGCTAATAAGTAAAGGTAAGGGAGATAAGTTATATGAAATTGAATTTGATGTTATAAAACATGAATGTCAAAATGTTATTGCTTATGATGATAAACTTATGAAATGGCATAGGAGATTTCACATTTGAATTTTGTAGGACTTGAAAAATTAATTAAAAAATGTTTAGTAGACGGAATCGAAGAGAATGTTCAAATAGGCAGGGTAGATTTTTGTGAACCATGTATTGCAGGTAAAATGACAAAGCAACCGTTCGGAGTCAGAAGTAGGAGTAAGAGATTACTCGAAGTTATACACACTGATTTGTGTGGACCAGTTACTCCTAATGCATATGATGGAAGCAGATATTTCATGACTTTCATTGACGATTTTTCGAATTTTACAATGACCTACTTATTAAAACACAAAAGTGAAGCATTTCAAAAATTTAAAGAATATTTCAAAATGACAAATTCATTGTTTAATTTATCAATCTCCAGATTACGGTGCGACAATGGTGGGGAATTTATATCAACGGAATTTAGACAATTATGTAAAGATAACGAGTATTAGACTATACAGTTCCGTACACACCACAACTAAATGGCAAAGCGGAACGTATGTTTAGTGGAGAGAGCTACAACTATAATACAGATAATTTCAATAAACAAAAATGGTACATGGGATGTGGTAGATATGACAGGAAAAGAAAAAGAAATTCTAGACACAAAATGGGTATATGCATTGAAATCCTATGAACAGACCGAAGATGATAAATACAAAGCACGTTTAGTGGTAAGGGGATTTGCTCAAAAGGATATAGACTATAGTGTACTGTATTCGCCTGTAGCCAGAATGACGACGATCAGAACTTTACTGAATTTAGGAACACAACTTGGATTCTACTTCCGACAATTGGATGTGAAGGCTGCATTTCTGAACGGGCGATTAAAAAATGACCTGTATATCTATCCACCGATAGGGTTTAAATGTGAATCGGGAAAAGTTTTGAAACTGAATAAGGCATTATATGGACTAAAAGAATCCTCCAAATGTTGGAATAATGAAATCAATAGTTATTTAAAGGAACTGGGATTTATTGGGTCTGAGAATGACTATTGTCTTTATGTATTGAATTTTGAAAATAATAATAAAATATTTGTATTAATTTATGTCGATGATATAATTGTAGCAGGAAAAAATCTAAAAGAAATTAATAATATCATATCGAAATTGATGAGTAAATCTGAAATTAAAGACAAGGGCCATATTGAACATTTTCTTGGACTAGAAATAAATTATAACAGAGAAAGTGGTTACTTGAGAATTTAGTCAAGAATCCTGAGAATAATAAACGAATTAAACATTTAGACATAAAATTTAAGTTTATTTGTGAACATTTAGATAATAAGGATATAAAGTTAATATATGTAGAAACATCTCAGCAGCAGGCTGATATACTAATCAAAGGTTTATGTTGTACAATGTTTTTTAGATTAAGGCTTGAAAGATTTTAGTGGGGGAGGGTGTTGAACATACTACTTATTAGATCACTAAAACCTTTCTCTATGAATAAAAGTTTTGTTTATGATAACTCTATGTTCCACTAGAAAAGAAGAATAAGGTTATGTGAATAAAAAGGTTGGGCAAGGTTTTTGGTATGAATAATAGTAGATTGTAGAAAAGGGTTTATAAGAAAATCTGTAATCATCCAGAAAAATAAACAATTACAAATAAAACTCTGCATTTAATTTAAGATGCCTCGCTATTTTCATGGCCATCTTCTAAATAATAATCGTCATCATCGATGAATGATTGTGAATCCATTTTTCTCAAACAAACAAATTTAATGAGGATGACCAAAAAGTTAAAATTATTAAAATAAATTTACAAAAAACTGTCGACAATGACTTATATGCCTGTCACTTGTCATGCAAGTTACCAAACTTAAAAGTGATTTGTCACTATTTTTGTTACTAAATCATACGATTGTTTCCAAGCAGTGGAAATTGGCATTTAAATTAATCCGATACGACGTGATACGACTTACAATCGGACATCGGATGACGGATCTGTGGAAATCCACCTTTTTATTCTTTTGATATTCTTAATATCTGTGATTATTGTCCTATTAGTTAAGGGGTTAAGCATGTAATTTGAGTTTCGTTTTGCTCGGTAACTATAATATTTTCCTAAGGAACGTTTTTATTTATTTGCCTGTTGTTTCTATAAATCGTTGTTTCAGGGCCAATTTCGGGAATTGACTCTTGCCTATTTCGATTTGCGTTAGATTGCGAGTCATTGTATCTTTGGTATTTTTATATACGTATTCTAGAAAAGGTTGTAGCTCATTTTTTCTATTTTCATTATAATTTTCATATATTGTTAAATCGTTATCGAAAAGTACTTCATCTTCATAAGGACCATACAAGAGGGTAAAATGTGTCAAATTAGTTGAGAAATGGATACTTTGATTATAGATTGTAATTGCGGTAGTCATTAAATTATCGATTCTTTCTTTGTCATTTTGTATTTGTAAAATTCTTAATTTTTCTAATATAGTAGAATGTAATCTTTCGATTGGGGACTTGCTAGTGGAACTTGTAGTAGTAGTAATAATGCTTTTCAATTTTATATAAGTTTAAATATTCGGTAATTACTTTCGAACCAAAGTTCGTTGCGCTATTGAATATTGTTTTCTTTGGGAAGTTATGATGGGACAAGAAATGTCTGCGTTTAGATAAGCTTTCGCATATTTAGAAAAAGGTCAATTATAGTTAAAAATTGATTTGCTTTAATATGAAAGACATCTGCATGTAAGGTATGTAAAGGCTTCATCGGTAACATAGGGCTTTGAAAAGGTACCTTTCGTATTTAGCTTTCAAGCATATATCACATGAATTTATATATTTTGTAATTACTTCCTTTATATAGGGAAAATATACAGATTTCTTTAGATGTAAATAAGTTTCATTGATTCAACTGACGATAATTCTTTATATAGTTTATTTGTTCGTTTTCATCTTCCAAATCAAGTAATTTTGTTAAACAAAGAACAATATTTGTGGATATAAAGTTTTCTTGTAGAAGCTTTTCTAAAATCGGTCGTAAAATTCTACTTTGCGATAAAAATATTCCATATTTTTTATTAGGATTGATTATTTCTATAATATGATTAATTATTTGATCTTCCAAGTTGTCTTTATTCAAATAAATTAGGTGCATGTCTTTATCAAATCGCTTTATGAAGTTTGCGTTATATTTAGGATTATTTGATTTATGTATATATTTACTGGTTTCTCAGAGATAGGAAGTCCTGCGGAAATATTTTCTTCTTGAGAGTGAATTGTATCACAGCTTGAACGTCTTGGTGATTTAAATTTTAAAAATTCAGCTAGGAATTGATCGGAGTTACAAGAGGAACTTTGAGGGTCTTTTGTTGATCGTTTTAAATTTCTGGGTTTTCATTGAAATCTGTACCCATAGGAACCACAGAGCTTGTTTCATCGTTTCCATCGTCTTCGTGTATATTTATTTCTATTCGCAATAGTGCCTTAGCGACATAGTTACTTTATCCTTTCAAATGTCTTATATCAAACTGATATTCGTCTAATTTTATTTTCCAGCGTATTAAACGACTATTGCGAGTTTTCAGTTTTGCTAACCACACGAGACGTTTGTGGTCGGTTAATATAGTAAAATGTACAGGTAAGGCCTAAAATGTTTTACGGAGTCTATCATAGACAACAATTCATTCTCGATAGTCGAGTAGTTTCGTTCAGAGTTCTGTTAAACAAAAAAACTAAAAAAATACTTTGTGAGTCAATTGTTTTATCACATGTTAATTATGGAGACACAATTTATGGGCCACTTTATTTAAATATGATGAGACAAGATTACAAAGAATTCAAAATTCTTGCATTCGATTTATTTGTGGATTGCGCAGAAGGGATCACATTTCTACACATTTAAAAACACTTGGATGGCTAAATATGAATCAGAGACGCGCCTTGCATGCTTGCACTTTATTTATGAAAATTATTAAAACTTATACACCCGCATATTTATATAAGAAAATAACTTTTAAAACTGACGTTCATAATATTAACATTAGACATAAGTATAAACTGACTCCACCAATCCACAAAACCAAATTGTTTCAGGGCTCTTTCTCGTTTTATATAACCAGGCTACTAAATAGGATACCCAATTACTACTTAACATTATCATTCAATAAATTTAAGTATACGGTTAAAAAGGATTTAATTAATGGCAGGCTTGAACTGGACTAATGTTTTTGTTGTTTATTTTTTAACTATTTCAATGGATCTTGTCTTGATGTCCTTGAACTTATTCGTTAATTTACATAGTTGTGTAATTTTTTGTATTTGTATTTTTGTATTTGTAATTCACATAGTTGTGTACATTTGAAAGGTTGAGTGGAAGAGCAGAGCTTGGCTAATTGTTACAGATTAGGTAAGCTCTGACCACGTTTTGTAATGTAATTTTTAGTTGCTGTAAAACTTGTGTGGTCAATAAAAGCGTATTATTATTACTATTATTATTATAGAAAAATATGAGCATATTCCACGAAGTAAGGGTCGAGACAGTCAATTTCATAGAAAAAGGTTATCGGTTTATTTTCTTGTGAAAGATCGGAACCTAAGGCTATATCAGAAGCGTCGGTGGTTAATGTAAAAGGTAGGGAAAAATCAGAATATACTAGAATTGGAGAGTTAACGATCAATTCTTTACATTTTTCGAAAGCTTCTGCATATTCGGCAAGAGAAATATCTATTTTTTCTTTCTTGCGAGTACATTTATTTAAAGGAAATGTTATTTTTGCGAAATCTGGAATGAATCGTCTGTAATATCCTATTAATCCGAGAAATGATTTAATCTCTTAATGGTTTTAGGCATGGGGTATTTCTTAATTACTTCAATTTTTGAAGGATTCGGAGTTATTCCTTGAGGAGTAACTATATGTCCCAAGAATTCTACTTTTTTTGTTAGAAATTCACTTTTATCAATTTGTATTTTTAAATTTGCCATTGAAAGGGATTCAAATATTAAATTTAGATCTACAAGGTGATCATGTAAACTTTTAGAAAATATTATGATATCGTCCCTGTAGACGAAACATATTTTATTAATAAGGTAAGCTAAAACTTCATTAATTAATTGTTGGAACGTACCTGCAGCATTTTTTAGGGCAAAGGGCATTCTTAAATACTCGTAATGTCCTTGAGGTACAGTGAAAGCTGTTTTTTCTATAGAATCGGGATGCATTTTAATCTGATGGAAACCTTGAGATAAGTCTGAGCATATAAAATATGTGGCTTTTCCTAAGTTCTCAAGTATTTCATCAATTCGAGGAAGTGGAAATTTGTCCTCCATAGTTTTTTCATTTAATTTGCGGAAATCAATTACCATTTTCGCCGGAAGCATCGGCTTTCTTTGGAACTATCCATAGGAGGTTTGTGTAAGGAGAAATACTAGTACGTATAATTTTTGGATCTAATAATTTATTTATTTGCTTTTATCTCCTGTTGTAACATTTGGGGATGTCTAAAACTTTTAGTATGTACTGGATCTTTGTCTTGAGTTCTAATGTAATGTTTAGTATGCATTGTAGCAGATAAGCTTTCTTTATTATCGTGAAATAAATAAGAGTACTTTTTACAAAGAGAAATAAGTCTTTATTTTTCTTCATTATGTGATTAAGTGATTGGTATGAATTATACTAGTATCAAATCTGCGTATATTTTTAACATTCAAAGAAGTTTCAACATTGAAATTATTCAGATTTTGTACTTCTAGTGGCTCATTAAATTTACCTCTGGTATTTCTATATGTCCGTTTACTATTTTATGTATTGACGGTGTTATAATTAAATTTTCCTGAACTTTAGTTTCAGGCAAATAAGCATATCCATCTATCTGGTTAACCGGTATTAAGTTGCTTTTTTTTTCTCCTAGTTGAAAAGGGATCAAAGGATTATTTAGCTTGATAATATTGTCTTGGTAATTTATTTGTGCATTTAGCTTATCGAGATCATTAGAACCAATTAGTGCATCAAATTTATCATTGTTCATCTGTGATAACTGGAGGAGTCATTTTACTAGTTTCTTTATTTGATAAAGGATTAGTGATTAATTTACTATTTTTGTTAGTAATTGTAATGAGACTGGATTCAAGTAATAATTGATCTAAATCACTGTTCATAAATAGTCATTTTAAACAAAGTAATAAAATCATACACAAAAATATTACGACAAAAGTGGAGTAAAAAGGAGGTTTAGAGTTTCCTAACAGCCAAATAAAATAATTAACTTATTCATACATTAGCTTCATCTCCGGCAGTAGGCAGGGACCCCTTATTGCTTCTTCTTCTTCTTAGGGTCTTCGAATAGCCAGTAAAGTATTGAAATAGACGGTAATAAACTGATCACCTCACTATACTTTACTTTCCTCTTTCTATTAACTGTAAACCCTTGTAATATTGTAAGCGATACACATTTTAAAAGGTAGAATGTTTTTAAAATATGTAAATTTTTCTTCCATTCTGCTGCGTCCTCTGACACCTCGCGCCCGGGTGATTCCCACCCCTCGCAACTCCGGTAGGGCCGCCTCTGAGCATAACCATTAATTCAGAAAGTGCTCTTCAGAAAACATAACGTCTTCCAAATGGTTATTTCCTTCTATCATAATCGTCTTATATGAGCTCCTGAGTAGGTATCATTTTCTAAGGATGCATTTTATTAAAGTATGTGTGGCTACCGTTGCGGATGCTGTTTTAATTATTAGAGAATTACTATCCCATTTCTTTCTCCATTTTTATAGTTAATATATCTCAATGTTATTAATAAAACTCTTCACTGAAGTTATACTTTCCACTCTTAGTTGGGTTTACCCACTCGTTGAAGATCTACTGCATTGGCGTCTATTTTTACTGTATTAATATTATTCTTGGATTTTTCCAATATTTATATTTGTTATATTGTTTAATAGGTTAATCAAAAAATGTATTTAACAAATATATTTATTTGTTAATCTGTAATTTGCCTACATTACGTTAATTGGAAATATCCATTGTAAAAAGCGTTTGAATTTTACATTATTTAATTAATAACCATACGATAATATTTTTTTAGTAATTTTGATTCTATTATTGTTTGCTCTTTTAAAAATAACATTTTCAATGCGGTATTTATTATCAAATTAGCGTAGTCCAGTGTCGGACTTGCGTTTTCGAAACAAAAACAAGTAGATGAATAAATAACTTCGTAGAGCAATTTTACCCTTTCAGTTTTCATATATTGGGTGCGCTTGCAACAAACAAACAAAACAAATCAAGTCGCCTATGGAAAATTCTGACAAATGTCAGTTATTGTTAATGTTTAGTAGTCACCTTGTTGTATGCCGTTGTGTGAAAGGTATAATAATAGTTTGCCTTTAATTTTCTTTACAAAATCATAATGGCACATTTAGGATATACAAATGATGATTTTTTAAATTTAATTATGATTCACGGTGAGTATAACAGAATAGTATCCAGAACTTGCCGTGTGTTTGCTGGGACGTTTGATGCACAACTGTTCCCAGTTGGGTCAGTTTAAAAGTAGAAGAAATAAGCCCAAGAACCATGTCGATAATGAGGATTTACAAATAGACATCCTGGGATATTTTGCAGCTTATCCAAATTCATCCTTAAGGGAATGTGAGAAACTGGTAGAGGTGTCTACTAGAACAATTCACAGAATTTTAAAAAAACATCATTAGACCCCTTATTCGTATACACTAGCTCAGCATTTACATCCAGCGGGCTTATTCTGTAAAAACAACAATTATTTTGCAACTAGCAACCATTGCACAACGGTCGCACAATCAGTCGCAAAATTTGGTATTCAGTAAGGTAGTCGCATCGCAATTGCTGGTTGCTGTCAAGATGCACTTTTACGTCATGAAACTAGCGCCACTTGCAATCGGGTAGCAATGAACGGTAATTATAAATTGTCTGAAAAATAAGCTGATGAACAAAAACAAATTTAAAAAATATTTAATATGCATAAAAAACCAAGGAAGCGTCGAAAAATCATCATCACTGAAATTGAACACGGATTTTAAATAAATTATTCTGTACGAAACAATTCTTTACATAACTAAAAGCAGTTGAAAATGGGTTTCCAAATACTTTTTTAGATGATTTGTTTAAAAAAAAGGTGAGTAAAATATTTTGAAAATGGAAGAACATAGAGTTTCCAATAGCCAGTTGGAAGAGTTGCTGGACTATTTAACTAGTCATCCTAATCTCGCCAGATAGGTAGGTCTTGGGGCAAGATCTAAGGAGACCATTGAAAAAGAATGGAATGATCTTGCCAAAATGCATGAGCCATTACTAAATACGTAAAAACAAATAATAACTATTATTTCTTTTATTACGGTGGTAATTGTTATTAAATATTAGATAGTTTTGTCCACTTTTCTGAGGGCAGTTAGTAAGCCCACTAAATTACTATTTGTACAAATAAAACATGTTTATTATTGACAAGATGTTATAATTTATTACTTACCTTCTATTTCTATTAAGAAAACTTGATTTAATTATCAAACAACTCAACTACAACTACTATAATTGTGATTGCTATTCAACAGTTGCAAACAACTGAAAAACGCACTTTTTAGTTAAGCAATTGCTCACTAGAGTCAGTTAACAGATAAATTGCGATCGCGGTCGCAGTTGCTTCTTCGAGAATACGAAACCTGCGTTTGACAGAGACAATTGCGCAATTATCGGCAGTTGCAAGTTACAGAATAAGCCCGCTGGAGATTATGTAAGACGTGTAGAATTTTGTGAATGGATTTTAATTAAATGCCAAGAGGATGAAGATTTTACAAAAAAATTATTTGGTGTGATGAATCGAAGTTTACTAAAAATGGTTTGTTTAACCGCCATAACAATCACTTCTGGAGTGACGAAAATCCTCAAGTCACATGGGATAGTAAATTTCAAGTGTCCTTTTCGCTTAATGTTTTTTGTGCTGTGAAAAATAATAAGATATTCGCTCTCATGATTTATGACGAAAATTTAAACGGAGAGCGTTACTGCAACATCCTTCGGCAAGTAATTGTACCAGCAATGCACACTTTACCTAATAATGAGGCTAACGAAGCTTGGTTTCAACAAGATGGTGCACCGGCTCACAATCTTCGAGGAGTAGGCACATTGCTTGATGAAATATTTAACGATAGATGAATAGCTAATAAAAGTCCGTTTCTCTGGCCACCAAGATCCCCACAATTGTCACCAATAGATTACTATATTTGGGGATATGCTAAAAATAAGGTATTCTCTGAACCTGTCACTACTAAAGCCCGCCACTCACCATCCAACACCACAGTACGATTTTGTAGAATGCGACAGAATTGGACGTAATTTGATCGTGTATTCCCGCCGCAAGACCAAGTCGGTTTGATTTGATCGCAGACAGACCAGTCTGCTGCAGTACGACAGGAGTGGTTGAATGCTTAATTTGACCGTGAATTGCTTGAATGCTGAAAAACAATACATTTGCCAGTAAATTCTAAAAAATGGCCTATAGTGAGACGTTTTTAAGAGATTTTTTCGAATTATACAAAGAACATGTGGAAAATTGAATCGCCAGCTTATCATGAGAAAAATGCTAGAAAAAGAGCTATGGATACTTTGATTGCGAAGTTTCAAGAAGTAAAAAATGATGCAAATGAGGATTTTGTAAAAAAGAAAATTAATAATTTTAGAACATCATACAAAAGGGAATTAAAATTAGTAAAAAATTCCATCAAGTCTGGGATAGGGACGGAAGAAATTTATAAGCCAAAGTTACACCACCACCTACGTTTTTTGTATTTTTTTCTTTTCTTCTCGGTTAAACAAAGCGCAAGAGCCCCTAGAAGTATATTTTCTTCCGACATATGCACGTTGAAAGTAAACTCGTACTGCGAAATCTTAAAAGTGTGTGTTCTTATTCGATTTTCTACAAAATTGTACTGTAATTGCATTCAACAAAATCGTACTGCGGTGTTGGATGGTGAGTGGCGGGCTTAAGGAAAATATGATAACAAAGTCCTTCACGTTTTCAACGAAATAGATGGAGAATCACTATCAAGAGCTACTAATGAAAATCTGATTAAAAGAGTCCATAAATGTTTGGAAGTTGATGGGCAACATTTTGAACATTTGTTGCATTAACAAGCCAGTGCCTTATTTTCTCTGATAGTATCTGTATAATTGTTCAATGTTTAACTTAATAAATTAATACCGCATAGCCCATAAAAAAATAATTTTTTGTGACAAAAATGTATAAAGCAGTTTTATTTGAAAACTGCAGGAGATAGGTATAGGGAATAGTAATACATATCGATAGTGGGCAACGTATTCTTCTAAAATAAATAATCACATACAGGGTGTCCTATTTGAAAAAAAGGAATTCCTCGAAGACTGTGGATTCCGTTTTTATTCCAATTTTGACAGCACCCTGTATAATAGAAAAGGTAACTTCACAGTGCAAACGATAAAGCGGTATGTGGTAAATAGTTCCAAAGAAATTTAAACTTTTATTCAAATTACATTAGAGGATATTGAATTTTATGTACATGGCAAAAAAGTGTAATTTTCACATAAAAAACATTACAACTCAAAAACGGTTCAAAATAGGTATAGGGAAGTATTAACGAAAAATGTTCAGAATAACGTAAACATTTCTAAAACTGAAAAATATACAGGGTCTTTCATAAAAAATTACAAAGTTATGTGCAACTTCCGGTATAACCGGAAGTAGAATGGTGACATCAATATTTTCATTAAATAGCTCATTATTCAAAACCCCTTCATGTCAATTTTCATGATTCAGATACCTTTAGTTCTCGAGATATTTCTAATTGACAGTTTATCTGCCGCACCCTGTATATACTTATCTATGGTTATTAAAAACATTCCTTACATTCTCTTAAGTTGTGTTCCCGTAGATCTTCAAATATATATAGATTTTCAATTAAACGGAGTTTAGACGCACAACCTAAAAAATATAACATGATAAACACTTTTGATAGCCAAATACCATTGGCTAAAAAAACCTTACAAAAATTATAGGTAGTGTTTAGGTGTCCGCAATTGCATAGATTTAAAATGGAGTATGACATTTGTCCTGGCCCACTGCGACATATGTACAGTGAATTGTAGCCCTAAGGGTCAGCCACAATAGACAGCGTGTTGCTCGCAGTGGAGGGACGGAAGCTTATTACTCATATTGAACGTAACCATCCTACATCAAATATGAGATACTTACTGGCAAGATGTAACGTTAGCACTGCGTCATGAGTAAGGCCCCTTTTCGTACCTGCAACTTTACGACTTCTTTCAAAGTGCTCTTCACACACCACGTACTTTTTAATATACTTATACTTCCTCCACGTGAGAGGAGAGAGAGAAGTTCGTGTGAGATTCTGTTGAGTGGAATGTTTTTTGGATGAGTTGAACTTTTCTTGGGTGCCCTGCTATAGGATTTGTTTCCTCTTCAGGGCTGGTTGGGGGGTGTGTTGGGTGGTTTTGTGCGCGTTGACCGAGAAACTGAGTTAGGGGTAAAAGGTGTCTAGTAAATTTGTTTAAAAGTGTCTAGAAAATGTGCTTTTAAAGGTGTATGGAATTTTGAGGGAATTGAGTGGGCTTTTCGCCAGAAAGTAACTGGAGGGTTGTTTGTATTGGGGTATCCTCCACGTAATAAATATCATAATTCTGGGGACGTATATTTTCTAGCCACATTCCATATACATTCGCATCAGTTTTTGGAAAGCTATGCATTTTACCTATGCAATTCGCACAACTCGGTACACAACATTCTCCTAATTTTAAAGGGGGTTTATAGTTTTCATCCATATCCAAAAAAAACACTATAAAATTTGTCTATGCGAAAAAATATCGCTGCAAACACAGATCATATAACTACTATTAAAAAAATACTGCAAACACATGTGTTATAAAAATGATTACATTTAAGTGAATAATGAATCTTTTACTTCTATTTCTATTAGTATTAAGTCATAATTCGTAATTCATGTCGTCACAAATCACCATCCAGCTGAATGAAGCTCTTTCACACTGGCATCTTTACGAGAATAGAGAAAAGAATCGTCTATTATTTAAAGTTTTCTTTTATACGGCACCCTCTACTAGAAAATAGTATAAGTACAACTGCATTCAGCGCGCAGTGGTTGTGTCTCTAAGCTCTTATGTTTTAGCGAGAACGCCTAGCTATTCATCCTATTATCGTTCGTGTTTTGTGCCTTCTCCAGTGGTCGCTTCAGTTATTCGTATCGAGTTGGTGCGAATGCGAAGTCGGTACTAATCGATGCCACCCTCTTATATATTAATACAATACACACAAAAGGAACACATATCAAGGTACCTTCAATGCAAAAATAAATATGCTATTAACGAAAAAGATATATTTCTCTAAAATAATTGTATAGTAATGTAATAATTATTCCAATCATTTAAAAATGTTTTCATCTGGGAGGGAGGGCTGCCGCCCTGCAGTCCTTATGGACGAGCCGCCACTGCTGTACATCACTAGTAAACGTTAGTGTAGATGGGTTGGCCTCAGCCAGTACTGTTTGTCTGTCTTTTTCTGCTCGGCCCATATTTTTTCTTGTAATATGAGTTTGATATTCATCTTCTTTGACGGTATCCATGAAATATCCAATGCAGCTGTCACAGTAAACTTAAACTGACCACGAGTCCCTGACATAAATAATTAATTTTAATGTACTAAAAGTTTAACACCTCAAAAGTGGTCGAAATCTCTTTTATCTACAAAATAAATGTAAGTCAATGAGGTTTCCTGCTTCACCTGTTTTCCATATTAGCCTTACTAGCTTCTGAAAGATGGAGCCTACATTATTTAAAAATGAGAATTAACTAACGAGCCTTTGCAGTTTGAAGGAATCCCATATTTGTAAACTTTTCTACAAAAAAACCCATAATGACAAAAGTTTCGACTTACGAGGTTTTGCACTTTAACCATCGATAGGTAATATACTTATACCTCTCAGATCCTTGTATTCTATAGGATTTTGTTTTTTTGGCAATACACGTACCACTGCTTTTTTCCAAATAGTAAGAACTACATTGTGTTTTAAGCAGAGATTTATAATATGTGTTCTATAAGGTATCAACAAAGTTTAATGGGTTTTGCATTCAATCCATCACATCCCTAATGAAATACACTTTGCCGATTGGTGCTTATTGTTGACTCGGCCGGAGCCAATGACAAGAATCAACAATGGACACATCCAATAGATTTTTCAATCGTCATTGAAAAATATCTCAAAGGTTTGACCGTCCTATTGAAAACATTTTAACGGCATGAATTGCTTATTCAAAGGCGCAGAATGTTTTATTAGTCATTCAGTGACCTTTTCTTCAAAGATTCCGTCTCTATTAACCGTAGAAGTTCAAAATATAAGATGACAATGATTCTTACAAACATTACAAATGATATTTTGTTTAGTCCAAACAATTTTAACAGCACTAAATAAAAATTGCATTATAAAACGTGATATTTTTCTAAACATATAACAATGTTACAGACATAAAAGAAATTATGCTTTTCAATTTACAATAGCAAACGGATACAAAAAGAATTTATGTTTTCAAACAGATCGCCGATAGACTAACAATAATTCATATTTTCTAAAAATTCAACAATATAGGTATACAAAATCAAGAAGTCATATTCTTGAACACAAGATATCAACAAATTTGCTCAATACCGCGTTCGCCTTCAAAAATCGGCCATGCATATTACCTCAGCCAAAGTTGGAAATAAAGCTACCAGAGAATCTTCAAATTCATTTAAAACACTATCTGCAATTGCATGTGGTTTATAAATTACTCCTATACCATACGTTTTACTATTGATATATAGTTAATTTTATTCACAATTGTATCCAAACATAGGCTACATTTCTTAGTTTCTTAATTTTATTTCCGTATTATATTTACGTTTTACATAAATACACAAACCCTTCCTTTTAGCGTTTCTATCCTCTCTATACAACATATAACCATTAATATGCAACATATTAATAACATATCCAAATAACCACGTTTCACACACCATAAAAATGTCATCTTCAAACTTTTCTAATATATTTTTTACATCTCCTATACTCGATAGTCGAAATTGTGTAAAGTGAGTCAGAGCTATCTAATCAACACTTTGGTTAAAGCGCAGTTGCCATATGTATTCTAGAGAGAAATGCTGTATTTTATAAATACACTTCAAATCCATTGTGTCAATATTTCAGATACAAAAGATGCAATGTAATTAAGTCAATACCAATTTAATATATTTATTTCAAATTTCAAGCAGACTAATAATAATTAGTTTACTTGAAATGTGAAATAAAGTGTTTATGTATATTTCTTGAACGCAAAGTTTGTTGTGAAAAACTCGCCGATTGGACAATGTTGGAGAGTCGCTTCAATGTTCCGGCTTTGAGAACGAGATAGATAGATCGAGCTACGCGAATGAGACAGTGATAGTAAACAGTTATGTGAGGTGTTTATTCTCTTCATGAACGTAACATCAGTATTTGTGTTGTGGTTTTGTGTGATAAATCGGTTATTATTGGTATTTATTGTAATATTTATATCGGTATATTTAGTGACAATAATGGCGGAGTGTAGCGGTGTTGGCGATAAAAAACGGCGTCGTAACAATTTAATTCGGGAAGAAAAAGTCCTCATATTAAATGTGTACGAAGGACTGCGTGCCATGGACAAACAGTTGGGTGTTAGTGACGCTGTGATTAAGTGCAGTTATTTAACTAAAGTTTCTGAGAGTACTATATACAATATTCTAAAGAAATCGCGGGACGGATCTTTGACAAGAGAACGAGGTGAAAACTGTAAACCGGAAAGTAGGGGAAGAAAGAAAATTGTTTTGGACGACCAAACACGGAATGCTATACGTAGGAAAATACATTCTTTTTATTTTAGGAATGAAATCCCCTCGGTAGCTAAATTGAGCAAGGTAAAAGAAGCTGATGATACTTTACCAAACATCAGTGATAAAGTTTTGAGACGAACTTTAAAATTAATGAATTTTCGTTACCAAACAAGAAGTAGAAACAGTGCCTTAATTGAACGAAATGACATTGTGGAATGGAGGAGAAATTATTTAAAACAGATACGACAGTTTCGTAACGAAGGACGGCACATATATTATCTTGACGGAACATGTTAAATGAAGGCCACACTGTGTCAAAAGTGTGGCAAGACATGAATATACGAAGCAATCGACAAGCCTTTATGGAGGGTTTCTCTTCCGGTTTAAAAGCTCCCTCTGGGAAAGGACGTCGACTGATTATCACTCACATTGGCAGCGAGGAAGGATTTGTAGAAGGTGGATTACTAAGTTTTCAGTTCAAAAAAACTGTCGATTACCATGAAGAGATGGATGGTAACCGGTTTGAAACATGGTTTAGATCAATTTTAACAAAGGTAACTCCTGGTTCAGTGATAGTTATGGATAATGCTTCATACCACTCTCGTTGACTGGAGCAAATACCTACTTCAGCTAGCCGCAAGAGGGTTATAATTGATTGGTTAGAGAGTAAAAGCATTCCGCACAACGAGGCAATGCTAAAAGTTGAATTATTATCTCTCGTACGGAAACATAAAAGCAGTTATATTAAGTACGTTGTCGATGAAATGGCGAAAGATTTCAACGTCTCAGTTGTTAGACTTCCTCCCTACCACTGTGAGTTAAACCCCATCGAGCTGGTTTGGGCCCAAGTGAAAAATTATGTTGCGAGAAAAAACAGTACATTCAAAATGGCTGACGTTGAGAAACTGTTTGACGAGGCGCTGCATACCGTTACTGCTGAGAGTTGGCGTAAATGTATTCAACACGTATTAAAAGAAGAAATAAAGTTTTGGGATTTAGACATACGTGTAGAAGTAATGACGGAACCACTCATTATCGATATAGGAGGAGAAAGCGATGATTCTGAGGAGTCGTCAGGGAGTGATACCGCTTCCAGTTAGTCAGACATTTTACAAGTGACCTCGCAACATACCTATACTTATTGGTAATTTATTTTGGTCTTGACAAACAACTTTTTTTTAGTTTTAGTAGTAATAAGTTGGAATTGACTTTTAAACATTTTTTTATTTTGTTTTAACTTACTTATGAACAACTTGTGATAAGTTATTATTTCAAATGTTAAAAATTGAAATTCCAGATATTTCAGTATTCGCACCCTTAAACTATGATACGCTCATGGAGTTCACTTTAAATCGGTAGATAACCGATGACGTCACTTTACACAATTTCGACTATCGAGTGATGGTAGACGTGGAGGTTCTAAATTCTAAAATATATCGCCAGGCTCAAATTCTTGACTGCAAACGCAAACTGAGCAATGAACAACAATAAAACTGATGTTTAAAAAGCTGACGAATTCTGTGTAAATACACCTTTAGGGTCTTGTAACAATAATACTATATATATATATATATATATATATATATATATATATATATATATATATATATATATATATATATATATAGTATGCAGTACTATTACAAATGGAAAATCAATAGTAGACGTAGTTAGAATAAACAATGGGACCTCACCCATTTTTGCAAACTCATTACTTTAATCCGACTTTTATAATTATCCAGTTTCATTGTATACGGGGTGATTTCTTGATGAAACGAAATATTTTTATTCCTGAAAACTCGAGGCGTGCTGGTAGCTGGTAGCATTTCAACACATCTTGATTTATCAATCTTCATTATTATAAGAAAATGAGACACAAGTTCAAAAAATGTATCTGATAGAAGAGAAAATCAAATGGCAAGACAATAAAAAAAGAACATAAGAATAGGACTTGTACCGGCTATTATTTGAGAGTCTAGGACACTGGGAAGACTGCAAAATAACTCTTTCGGAATACAATAAAAAACTCAGGAAATCGGAAAGGAGAACATGGAGACAAATATGCGAGGGGATTAATAATTTGGCTCCAGTCAACGTCTCCAAAACATTCACTCAAAGGAACATTCCAACGGCATCGGCCTGATGAAAAGACCTGATAACCCCAAGGAAAGTTTAAATATTATGTTGCAGACGCACATTCCCAGTTCTAAAATGCCTGTGGAGAATGAACAGCAAAGTGCCTTCATGGAAGGGGTTGCCTACAACCCCAACAGATCCAGCACGAAGGATTGCAATAAGAACTAAATTGATTGTTAGAAGAATAGTTCAAATGATTTCAATTAATTGACCTTCTAGAATATATCGGTGTAAAAATATATTAAAAAAAAAGAAAATAGTAATTGTCCTACTAATACTAACAAAACCTTCACAGCTCAAAGAACCGAATGGGATATAAAAAGCTTTAAGCCATTTAAGTCCCTTGGAAAGGACGGTATATTGTCCGCTGAATGAAACAGGAGCAATCGTGGACTGATCATTAGAAAAATTGAGAAATTGCTGGGACAAGTATATTCATAGTATTAATCGAAAGTTGCAAAACAATAATCGAAGGACCAACGTATAGAACACGAATAAAGGAGCAGAAATGAAACTATAGTTCGTAATGTTTTATCATCGAGCACTTTATATCTTGAAATCATAAAATCCACGCAGCTCAGTTTCCATATGAAGCAGATATTATGAAAATAACACTTGAATATGTATATGCAGATACATACACATAATTAAAATTTTAGAGTTAGCTATACTGTTATCCCGGGCACATGATAGAATTTGGCAACACCTCGTACAGAAGGTGGTGTATTGTTTTGGTTAATTACAATTTGCCGGTAGCATTCCGATTTTTTGTGATTTTGAACATAATGGTTGAAGTTGATTTAGATTGTATCTTACCCCATGTTCACAAATGCACCACTATTCACTAAGCAATTATTTTGATTATTAGAAACAAATTAGGTAAAAGCACATACTAAAATTTAGTGGAGCATATATGTTTGCTTTGGTAATCAGACACACTCTCCTCCCACCGACGTCCTCTCTAAAAAAGAGGGTCAGGGAACTCACGATTGGGAACGATAACCAATCCGGGGAGGCACTGAAGGCAGGTTACACGCTAAACTTCCGTTTTGGGCGTATCCCTGTATCGGATGGGTAAAGAAAAAGAACCCCGCGGAGGATTCAAAGGACATGGAGATACCCTCCATATCCGGAACCTCTGGAAAAGGGGAAAAAGGCGAAAGCTTGACCTTGGGTCAGCCCGAGATCTCCTCCGGCTCTGCTGGGGTGACTGGGGATGCGGAGATCGCCTCTGCATCCCGGGAAACTGGCCGGAGCAGCCTGGGGGTCGAGAGTCTGACTCGAGGTCAAGAAACCTTCTCGAAGTCCGAGGAAGATATTGCCATGGTGGCCGAGGAGGGTCAGGGAGAGATAAAGGAGGGGGATGAATAGAGGCTGAGTAACTCGGCCACTTTCATCCATAATAATTCACCTTCACGTTCACGAATGTAGCTCAGCCGTAATTGCAAGGTTTTTCGCTAGACTACAACTGGATATTGTACTGATTCAAGAACCATGGATCAACAAAGAAGACCAAATCAAAGGTTTGGCATGCAAGGATTCTAAATTGATTTATAATCACAGGAAAGTATCTCCGCGTGCGTGTGTAATCATAAGAAATAACATAAAATATATTTGTGTTTCAGAATATGTGCCACGAGACCTTGTTCCAATCATGGTTCACCTCAACATTGGGGGTATCGACCGAGACATCGTCATTGCCTCTGCCTACTTCGCTGGAGACGGGCCAATGACACCGCCAGAAGAAGTACAGGAGCTAGTGAGACACTGCAATAGCAGACGGCTGCCAATTATATTTGGTTGTGATGCCAACGCACACAATACCGTGTGGGGAAGCACTAACAACAACACAAAAGGTGAGTGTTTATTAGAATATCTCTTAGCAAATAACCTTGAGACCTTAAACAACCCCCACCTTTGTCATGAGAGCAAGAGGAGAGGTCCTGGACGTAACAATTGTTAATGTTGCTTCTAGGAAAAATGTAAAAGATTGGAGGGTGATAAGCGAGCCATCACTTTCCGACCATAGGATCATTGAATTTAGGATAGAGGGAAGTACCATCTCGATTCCTACAATCCAAAATCCTAGAAATACTGATTGGTCTCTTTACAAGACCAATCTGAAGGACTATTTGGAACAAGTCGAAGTGAGTTACATCTCCCCTTCTATGGAGCCTCGTAGTAGATGAGTTGCTCTACAGGGTAACGGAGCTTGTCTTCGAATGTATGGGCTATGCTTATAACATAGTTCTAATAGTCAGAGGCAAGTTCGAGAGCACCTTGTGTGATTTATTACAAAAGGGCCTCAGAATCATTGAGCAATGGTGCTTGTCAGTGGGGCTAAACATTAACCCAAACAAGACCATAGTAGTTCCATTTACCCGGAAAAGAACACTTGCAGCCATGAAACTCATATCCTTGAACGGGGAAATCATAGAATGGAAATCAGAAGTTAAATATTTAGGCATAACCCTAGACAGTAAGCTTCTGTGGAATAAGCATGTTGAAATAACTGCTAGTAAAGCAATAAGAGCTATGCAGGAATCTAGCTGGTAAGAGGTGGGGCTGTAATCCAAACATACTGCGATAGATATACGCCATGATCGTGAGACCGGCAATTACGTATAGGGCAATAGTTTGGCATACAAAAGCTAGTCAGTACAGCACGAGGAAGACCCTCGACAAAGTTCAAAGGATTGCCTGCGTGTGCATCCCTGGAGCTATAAGAACGTGTCCAACTAGGGAACTTGAGATCATTACAGATCTCACACCTCTGGTCCTCTCTAACAAAATAAATCTCATCAGCGAATCGTCCCAGTGAAGAAATGATCAAGAAAGTAAGTATCGAAAAGAATTTCACTACGATGCTAAATACGAGGAGAGACTGGGAAAGGGAATACACCACCCAAACCCTCAAAGAAAACACCATTAAATGGTATACGGATAGTTCAAAAACCACCACTGGAGCAGGCTCAGGAGTATTTGGGCCTAGCACTAGATACTTATTATCGTTAGGCTCCTTCCCGAGCGTCTTTCAGGCAGAAATACTCGCGATTGAAAGATGGGTGGAAATGAACCTAGAAAGAAACTATCAGAAATGTGACAAATCAATCCATTCTGATAGTCAAGCAGCTATCAAAGCATTGAGCTCCCATGTCATTGACTCAAAGTTGGCATGGGAGTGCCGAAGAAAACTTGATGGATTGAGCAACAGGGTCTTTTTAGTCTGGGTTCCTGGCCACTCGGGAATCAAAGGAAATGAAGAGTCCAATACACTTGCCAGGAAAGGAGCACAAACACCCTTTATTGCCCCGGAGCCTTTCTGTGGTGTAGGGAAATGCTCCTATAAGAAAGAGTGTCGGAAGAAGGAGGAAACCGAAAGAGAAGCACTCTGGCGGCGCCTTCCCGGGTTGGAATATTCCAAAAAGTTCCTGCGGAACTTTGACACTACTAGATCCAAAAAATATTTGGATCTCAGTAAAAATAAGCTACATCCCCTTACGGGCTTTCGTACAGGACGCTGCCGCCTTAGGAAGCATCTCATGAGAATAGGTCTAGCAGAAACTGACGAGTGTAGATTCTGTGGGGAGGAGGATGAAACTCCGGATCACCTAGTTCTAGAATGCCTCGCCATCGCAGACCAACGCAAGAAATGCTTCGGTCAAGAAACTTGAAAGAGTGAGGATATAACCTAGTTAAAGCCGTTTCAAATACTAGAGTTCATTAGAATCCTGGAACTGGAAGGCGAGCTGTAGTAGTAGCGAGAACAGCTCTGATAGGGGGAGGGGGGCACAATAAACCTTAGGATTCAGTGCATTGTAACCCCGTTAAAATCTAAATCTACTGCAACATAATAGATCCCATCTTGAAAAGTCTATTCAACGCCAGTTTTATCTTCGGTTACATACCGGAGGCTTGGAGGGAGGCCGCAGTGGTGTTTATACCTAAGATTGGTAGACGTCCGGTGGACGAACCAAAGTCTTACCGCCCAATTAGCCTGACCTCGTTTCTCCTCAAAGCAATGTAGATAATAATATATTATGTCAGAAGCGAACTCCTTAAGTTAAGAGCGCTCCAAAAGAAACAGTTTGCTTATAAATCAGGTAAATCCACGATTAATGCCCTACATTGTCTAGTTGAAAGCATTGAAAGGACATAACTGATCAGATGAATACAATCTACGCTGAAAAGCAGAATTATTGTAGAGAAAATTGGAAGGGAGACGGTCAGGATGATAGCAAGAAGAGGTTGTCCCCAAGGGGGAGGGGAGGGAGCTATCACATCTGCTGTTGTCACTGGTTGTCGACAGCCTAATAGTGAAACTGCACGCAATTTCACAACTCAAGGTTATGCTGATGACCTGGTTGTAACCGCCAGGGGCACACATAACGGAATAATTTCCGCTGGCATGCAAGTAGCTGTAAACATAATCGAAAGCTGGTGTACAAATGAAAGACTTAATGTTAATCCTAGCAAAACAGTGCTGGCTCCATTCAACACAAGGCGAAAGTATACTCTTAAAGCCCCAACTTTGAGTGAAACCCAGCTAAGATTTTCCAAAGAAGTTAAATACTTGGGCGTTATAATCGACCAAAAACTGACAGGAACAGCCAAATTAACCTCATCCTTTCCAGAGCGATAGCGGCAAAATGATCTATTGGATACACCTAACGATCGTTAATACCATGGTCACCTATGCTTCACTGATATGGTGGCCAAAGATACAACAAACCTCGGCACAAGCCAGGTTGCAGAAAGTGCAACGATTAGCTTGCCTAGGTATCACAGGATAAATATCTACGTGCCCTACTGTGGCTGTAGAGGCAATGCAGAACCTTCCACCACTGCACCTATGTGTAGTGTAAGAAACAGCAATCGATGCCAATCAGTAAAACTAAAAACAGAAAATCTGATCGGACACCTAAATATTTTGCAACAAATTTACCTAGACCGACAGATATTATTCCAGTTAGGTACGACTTTGGAAGGCACTTTGAACTGGTTATAAACAATGGGAATGGACCTGAACTGGGAAGGAACGCATCAGTTTGGTACACTGATGGATGGAAGGGCTGGAGTAGGGGTAAGGGGGCCTAGTTCCAGACTCTCAAAAAACCCTCAACCATATATCAAGCAGCAATACATGCTATAGAAATTTGTGCTCAGGAGTATCTCAAAAGAGACATCCGGGGGGCAGAATTCGAAATACTATCAGATAGCCAGGCAGCAGTGACAGCTCTGAAGTTATAGCTACTTGGGACAATAAACAATCCCTAAGATAACTGGCAACAACCAACCAGATCACTTGGATGTGGGTGACAGGTCACAGGGGCGTTAGAGACAATGAGAAAACGGACAGCCTTGCCAAAGAAGAATCAAACTCGAATTCCTTGGTCCGGAACCCTTCTGTGGACTTTCTAAAGCCCTCTTGATGCTGGGAAACCGATATAATGAAAACTCACTGGAATGAAGTGCCATGGCAAACACAAGTGAAAAGGAAATCTAAGGAAACTAAGGAAAGCTAAATAGCTTCTCGAGTTAGACAAGAAATACTTGAAATTGGTAACGGGACTCCTTTGAGGTATCACTTCAAAAAAATGGGTAAATCAGAGCGTGAATGTTGTCGATACTGCGAGAACATCGATGAAACTGCAGAACATTTACTTTGCGAATGCCCAGCACTTATCTGAAAATGGCTGAAGTTCCTAGTAGGGGCGTTCCTAATGCCCTCTGATATCAGGAATTTAGCTCCCAGGAAACTGATAAGCTTCACAAGAAGTCTTGGTATCCAGGGCCTCCAATAGATTTAGGAATATGCACAAACGATCTTATAGGCCGAAGTGTTTGATTGGCTGCCGAGCCTTTACAACCACCTTACAATCTACAAGTTTCTGGGCTTTTAGGGAATAACAAAGTTGAAAATTTTCGAGAGCTAGATAAAATGAGAAGACTCAGGCAGAATGTCAGTTTCGCGATCTCGCTTTATTTTAGCGATGTCGCAAAATACGGGAGGGTTGTTCACTTGTATGCTGACTATCGTGGTAAAATGTGTTTTAACGTATATGACTTATATGGATGAATAAATTAAATTCGTTTGCACTTTTACTTCAGTTTATTTTAATGTAGTGTACATCTTGTTCTTTTGCTGAACAATTTAGATTGTATTATCACTAGGTTAATAGCTATAAGGGGTATTCATTACTTATCACATTATTGAGAGTAATTACTTAATATTTCAAATTTATGCCGGTGAATGCCAGCAAATTATTATAACGTGAGTACCATTTTGTACGATGAACGGATTATAAGTCCAGGAAAGTTGGGTTGTATTCGTATTTATGTGTTGTTCAGAGTGGGAGAGAGTAAGGGAAATCATGTGGGAAATTGACCAATGGGTGATGAGATTTTAAACTTTAACCGTCCTAAACGGCGGTTGAGTTGAGTGTTGCATGGGTCGGTTTTTTGTCATTCTGTTATTTTCGTTATAGATAAGGAAATCTTTTAAGATAGTTTATACCTGGAGCGATAAGATTAATATTGATATTTGGGCAGAAATTATGTGTGTTTTTTATATAAAAGGCACGTTAAAATGGATATTGGCGTAGCGAAAGAAATATTGAATAACTAAGAAGAATGATATTTGTATTTATGAAGTATATGGAGTGTGTAACTTTTGATATATGGGGTGAAGAAAAGTAATGGTTACAGGAAGAATTTGAGGGTGAATTCAAATTCGTACAATGTCTGTAAAAGTACCTATGCTGCATGCTCATTTAGATAAATTTGAAAATAATATGGAGGCGCATTCAGAAGAACAGGGAGAACGTTTTCATCAATATACCATGGACTTTGAAAAACGTTATTAGGACAAATACAATGAAAATAAAATGGGGGATACATTTGGGGTTTACTGAGGGAGTACTTATAAACGTGAAACAAAAAGTAATACGGTTCACTTTTAAACTTTCCTCTACTATTTTATGGTTTTTTGTAATTTGATATAATAATCAAAGTTGACAAAAACTTATATGAAGAGTGCAGGGAAGAAAGAGGGAAGGTAATTTTTGAATATTTTTGAGAAATTTCAATTTTAAAGTTTGAAACCCCATTTTAAATAGAATAATGACTTATAATGACTTAATTGTTACTTTTATAATTTAAATGATTTAAATAAGTACCTGGTAACATTTTCATAAAGAATAAAATAAAAATTTGCTTATACAGGGTGCGAAAAAAATTTATTTTTACAGAGTTACACAGTAAGTACACTTATATTTTAGGTTTTGAATTTTGAAACCCTATTTTAAATAGAATGCAGATTTATTCGTTACTTTTATAATTCAAATAAGTACCTGGTAACATTTTCGTAAAGAGTAACATGAAAATTACTTATACAGGGTGCGAAAAACATTTATTTTTTTACACAGTAAGTATGTAAAATTAGAATTTAGGTTTTCGAAGTATTTTGTTTATTCTTGGTTAAGGCCTTCTTCTTAATTGGGATGACGGTGTGCGGCAAGTTCTTATAAAAGTTAATTGCCTTCTTAGTGCTGCATAGTTTCTTAAGATGTATTAAATCGCGATATTTCTCTGCAGATATTGGCTTCAAATCTGAAAAAGAATTAAATAAGATATAATTAAAAAAACAAGGTTCTCTTTATGATGTTTTTCTTACCAAAATAAAGTTTAGGTGGTAGGACAAACTGACCATCTGGAAGCTTGGGTGTGATTGTATTTTTCGATGCAACAATGCGGTTGTTGATTACTGAGGTGTTCCAGCATCCATTGTATGTGTTCCTGAACTCAATTACTCTAGGATGATCTTGTGAAATTTTCACTTCTCTAATCTCCCGAGATTTAAATGAAGGTTTGGTCATATAAATTGAGTCTAATAATTCTGTCCAATTTCGAAGAAGAGCTTGGTCAACTTCAATTACAGTAAAAGGTTCTGGTTTTACTCTGCATAATTTTATTTCATTAAACCAATCTTCTGGAAGTTCAGCAGGAATTTTTTGATTAATTAACCCCATGTCCCTGTCGCACTCCATGTAAGAGTGCCCCGGACCGGAATGGATGACGTAATGCAAATACCGAAAAACTGTAAAGTTCTTATTTTGACCCCCGCACGAGTCACAGAAGATGCGCAAATGTCTAACCTTACTACTCAGTTGAACTAAAATAAAAAAGTGGAGTAAAGACGCGACTTCGTTGGATCCTTTTCCGCCAATTATTTCTGGATAACAATAAAAGGTAGCACTGTTTGTTGATAGCACGTGAATGTTGAAAGAATGTAAAGTAAGTTGTCTTTTATAATAGATATCATTGGTAGATAGATTTGGCATAGGTAGATTTTTTTGAAAGTCCATCGCAATACATTCAAAATCAACTTGCTTCATGGCTTGTTTCCTGGCCAATTTTCTTCGCTGGTAAAATACTTCAGCCTTACTTTTATGCCGGTTATTCTCCACTGTTTTTTTTCTTATCTCTGCTTCAGTACTTTGTTTCATTTCGTCAGTAACATCTGTACCACTTAGCTTGCTTTGAAGAACCTTAAGTTCAGCTAAAAACTGGTCACACGAGCTGCAGGTATCGCTTCGTGGGTAACCAAAGCTTATATTAAAATTGGTATTAAATACTCGTATATGTCGATAGGTTTCGTATGACACAGGAGGATTCTTTGCTTCCAGATATAAATTGTGCATTTTTTTAATGTTTAGGTCTTCAGGTAGGTACAGCTTTCTTGTCTTAGATCTGCTATAATGACTGTTGCGTCCCCTAAAACTGGAAATATGTAATTTAATCGTGCTTAATACGCGTTCTGGTAACTTATGCTTCTTAATATTATAGCCTCGCTTGTCTTTAGATACCTTGCCAACATTTTTTAAAGATTTCTGAATAGTTTCAATTCGTTTCTTTCCAATACCGTGCAAGCTTAAAAATGCTTTAAAGCATACTGGCACTTCTACAGTTCTTTCATCATTTCGTATTCTCACCCTAAACGCATAAGAAGCATAATGTAAGTTAGCACAAAGTTCATTTTTAGGTCTTCTTTGTTTCACCGGTAGTACCGTAATTAGCCCGCCCAAGTACATGTTTTGATCATTACGATTTAAAGAATTAAAATGGTTAATTATAAATGACCGGTTTTGTTCGTTAACAACACTGAAACACTCTAGTCTTTTGCAGTGGCAATCTTCACCTACCTCGTGGCTTTGTTCTCGAAGTTTTTTCATCACATTACTGACTCGATCCGTAACTTTTCTCTGCCTGGTTTTCGCACAAGGAATGATGCCTTCATTATTACTCACTATCATAGCTTCAGTATCGCTAGCCATTTTTAACTTGAAACTTCAGCTAGGAACACGATCTTGTCAAACACAATTTACGCAGCGATACCAGCAGTAAGCACGTCACACTCGCGTGATTGCTCGAGTAAACTAAAACAGTGTAAATATGTCGGCAAATTCCAGTCAGGTCTCGACCCGAAAAGATCGACCTTTCCCATTTCTTCGCTGTCCGCACGGACATTCCCCTTTTCTTCACTGTAAGGTATATTAATAAACACGTTTTAATATTGACAGACCTCGATTCTTCCCTCTTTAGACATACATACTAATTCTATAGGTATTTAGCTACGCATTTCCACCATAAACTCGTTTTGCCAAAAAATTGACCTTCCCCCTTTCTTCCCTGCACTCTTCATATATAAATAAATTAGTTTCGATTTATTTATAAATAAAAATTTACACTATGGATTTTCTAAAATATTGATTAACCGTTGTCCTGGATACAAGAGCAAATTTTTCCAGGTTAATTTTTCTAATTATCTTCTCAATATATCGAATATTCTGTTATTAAAGTCAAAATTCGTGTTGACCAATGTAATATGTCTGTTCAATAATTGAAAAAAAACACAGTTGAAATCGATAGAATCCCCTGTATATAAGCATTTCCATCAAAACATTTTTTCATTTCACACATAATTATATCGATCATACGAAAAGCAAATATAGCAAATTAACACGAATTATTCGTTTGGTGAGGTAAAGTATTAGAAGGTAAAACTGCTTAATCTCATTAATAAAACAATTTGTGAATATAGCTCCGTCGATGTGGTTTGTTTTAATGATTACTAGCCCTAAGACAAGACTAATCAATTGCGGATGAGGTTGATTCTACCGGATGTTCGAATAAACCATATCAGTAACGAAAGTTTCCGTTTAGTGACTGTATATATCGACAAAGAATATTGCACATTTGATGCCAATATTTTTTAAACGTCTTAAAAGTTGTTTTACCAGGTGATAACACGGGTGTGATTTCTTTATTGGTTTATACGCACTTTACAGTGTTTATTATTTCGTATTGAGAGTTTTGGTAGTGACTAGACTATTATTAGCGTCTTTGGGGTTGGTTAGTTTTTTGTTAATACTAATTCAATTGAGTAAGTATAATAAGGTATATTTATAAGAAGTCATAAAATTTCCATCTCTTTTGATACCTTCAATTTTTAGTAAAGAAATGTAGTATATGGAAATAATGTTCACTTAGACTAAACCTTCTAAACCTCCAAATTCCGACCTAAAAATAATATCTCTCAATTCATACTTTTCTTTTACGTTTATGCTTGATTCCTGTCAATTGTGAATTAAATATATACTCTTATGTTTATAAACGGAACTAACTTTCAATTTTAAATATTTCACGCGGCCATCGTTTGTTAATTTCTATTGGTCAAGAATATTTTCAACGCACTGCCTAGAAATCAATCGTTTCAGAGAGATATAGATGCAACTAGAAATCGTTAAAAGTCGCAAATTACCAGCTCACTAGTTAGGGCTATTAACAATAGTTTATAGTAAAAACCAAATAAAGTTGCGTTTACGTCAACATTTGTGGCGTTGTCAGAGTGTTCACGAAATATGGAAATTAACAGAAAATAATTGAAGTCAACAAAAAACGTAAATGTAGAAAATTTCACAATATTATAAATGAAAACTACAAAATCATCGATAGTTTGATAGTTTTCGTTTAATATAGTGTGGAGTTTTTTCATTTACGTTTTTTGTTAATTAAATTTATGAATATATTTCACAAAGTAAGGAATTCTAGAATAAAAGTGGTAAGGGTATTACTGACTTACCAAATCTTTTAATAAACATATATAATAAAAATACAAGCAATAAAATAAAATATGTTTAATAATGAACGTATTATCAAAGACAAAAACTAACATTAAACAAATCAACATATTGTGAAATGAAACTAGGCAGATTCAAATTCTTGTTCATTTTCTTCATCTGATTCAACATCAGTGTCCCTCTCTCCACTATTAAAATTTAAAACTATCGGACTAATTTCTGGACGATCAAATATTCTTTCCCTCTCATACCATTTAAATATCTCTCAGTATGTTGTATAGAATTTTTCCACATATCAGGAGTTATCATGTGCAGTGCCTCGTGCCACATGTTCAGGCAGTTATTCGCACTGTTACCATCCCTACCAGTATGCCTATTGTAGTAATTTTTTGCTATGCCCCAAATTAATTCGATAGAGTTGAATATGCAATGGTAAGGAGGGAGACGTAAAACTTTGTGTCCATACTGTTCTGCCATATCGTCCACTATATACTTGATTGGTGGCTTATTTCTAAAAAAAAAACAAAACAAAAAGCTTAAAATAAATGGCAATAAGTAAGAATATATCTGTGTTTTAAATGAAACTCACGGTTTCTAGTTAATTCCACAATATAATAAAAGTTATTGAAAATTCTAAAAAATTGACAATTGTTTCGATAAATCAATATCATCTATGATAAATAATACTTTCTCTTAGTTGGGACCACAATGATTGAATCGTTATGTGCTGTTCTAAAAGCATACAGAAATAAAAATATGTTAAATATACAATTGTCGTAATTATACGTACTTCTCTGGTACATGTTGTGAATGGTATCACGAATAGAGCTTGTATTTAAAGTTTCTGCATTTGTTACTCGTTTATCAGCGCAACGTTTTTTCTTTGGCGGCTCAAACTCTTCACCTTTTTTCTTTGACAATTTTTGCTTACTGTTCTTACACTGTCATCCCAGAAAAGAAACACACACATGTGAAATTTCTCACTTATTTTATATGGATGACCTCAAACTACTAGCAGCATCGGGTCATCAACTCTCAACCACCTACTTAAGCTACATTTAGCTCAGACATCAAAATAACATTTGGAACAGACAAATGCAAAATAAATAGCATCGTCAAGGGAAAGCAAACTACGCAAGAAGACTACTCTCTAAACAACAACAACCAGATAATACAAAGTATGGAAAGTACTGATTACTACAAATATTTAGGATTCAACCAACAAATTGGATTAGAGCATACAACACTAAAGGAAGAGTTAAAACAAAAATACAAACACATACTAACAACCATACTTAAAACAGAACTATCAGCACGAAATAAAACCAAAGCAATTAACACGTTCGCAATACCAATACTAACTTATTCAATGGGAGTAATTAAATGGAGTGATACAGATCTCGAAGGCCTAAACACCTTAACACGGTCACAATGTCACAAACATAGAATACATCATATACACTCAGCAGTGGAACGATTTACACTTAACAGAAGAGAAGGGGGAAGAGGTTTCATAGACATTGAAAATATGAACTACACTCAGGTAGACAACTTGAGAAGATACTTTGTAGAAAGAGGGGAAACAAGCAACATCCATAAAGCCATCATACACTCTGAGACATCAGGCACACCCCCAAAATTTTCTAGCCATATATACAATCCGACAGATAGAATAATAACACCAGCAACAAAGAAAGAAAACTGGAAAGGGAAAACACTACACGGAAAACATCCACAACATCTATCACAACATATAGACTTGGAGGCATCCAACATGTGGCTCACAGAGGGGAATATCATTGGTGGAACAGAGGGATTTATGATCGCAATCCAAGACCAAATGATAAACACCAGATACTACAGCAAACATATAATCAAGGATCCAAATACATCAACAGACAAATGTAGCCCGTCAGTGCAAAATAAAACCACAACTATGTGAGAAGAAAAGGATAATAATAATAATAATAATAATAATAATAATAATAATAATAATAATAATAATAATAGATAGATAGATAGATAGATGGTTTATTGACCCCATTCACATACATAGTACATTAGAAGTCAGTGAAAGTAGTACATATGAATACATTTTACCAACTAAAAATATTAAAGATTGTATAGTGTTGTATATGACAAATTTAAAATATAATAAAAATAATAGAAAGTAAAAATTTTACATAAATACAGACATACATTTCATGAAGTAAAAATATGGATGAAAATATGACAATTTTAAAATATAAAATAAGTTAAAAAATAATAAAAAGTAAAAATTAAATTAAACAAAACAAACAAACATATAAGCATTAAGCCCAAGTATTCAATTCCTCCAAAAACTCATCAACTGTATAAAAACAATAATTTAAAAGAAAAGACTTTGCAAAATGTTTAAATTGAACTCTCGTCATATCACTTATATTTATATGTTCAAAATATTTTACAAATGAATTGTACAATGTAACATCCAACTTATTGTTTTTTGTTGTTTTCAGTCTAGATTTGAGAATGACAATGTCTTTACTATTTCTAGTATCATAATTATGAACATCTGCATGTTTAGTCAGAACATATCGATTTTTATGTGTTTCAATTAACACTTCGAAAATATACAAGCACGGAAGCGGCAATATTTCAAGTTTTTTGAATATTTTTTTACAATTGGTGTTTCTTGGTGCGTTGTAATAATAATAATAATAATAATAATAATAATAATAATAATAATAATAATAATAATAATAATAATAATAATAATAATAATAATAATAATAATAATAATAATAATAATAATAATAATAATAATAATAATAATAATAATAATAATAATAATAATAATAATAATAATAATAATAATAATAATAATAATAATAATAATAATAATAATAATAATAATAATAATAATAATAATAATAATAATAATAGACATCACCATACCTAACGATCACAACATTAAAGAAGCTAGGACCCAAAAAATACACAAATATATTGACTTGGCGCACGAACTAAAGGATGCTTACCAATTAGAACACGTAACCATACATCCGCTGGTTATCTCAACTACTGGTCTCGTTGAAGTACACTTACAAAACGAGTTGAAGAAACTGAAATTGGAAAATGTTGATAAGAATATAATTACCGCCCAACAAGCAGCTATGTTGGGAACATGCCGAACCGTCCGACGAGTGCTCACACATGACTAGGCTGCTGAAACCTTGAGAATCCCAGCCTGGACATGCCAATCCTCAACTGACAAGTGTGAATTAATAAAATAATAATAATAATAATAATAATAATAATAATAATAATAATAATAATAATAATAATAATAATAAATGAAGGAAACTTGGCAGGTAAAAGTGTTACATGGCAGATATTACAACTCACTGCACCAGGAAGATGCAGATTTCAGAGCAACGAATACTTACCTCAAGACGGGGTACTTGTTTGCGGAAACCGAAGGCGCACTCCATGCAATCCAGGACCAAGTGGTGGCAACGCGTTGCTACCAGAAATATATCATTAAAATGGACATCCCAAACCCCCGCTGTTGACTCTGTAATAAGGAACAGGAGATGATCCAGCACATAATATCAGCCTGCACCCAATTAGCCCCCACCGCTTACGTGAGTAGACACAATAAGGGAAAGGAACTACATCTCGCTGTGACCCAAAGATTAAATCTAAAAACAGGAAAAACACCAGGGTACAAACATCAACCGTTAAGTCTAGTTGAAAATGAGCACTATAAAGTCTATTGGGATACTTTGATAAGAACAGACCGAGAAGTTCAACACAACAAACCGGACATGATCATGCTAGATAAAAACAGCAAATCTGCGATCATTATTGATTTTTCGGTCCCACTGGACGAAAACTGGGGAAAGCTTACAAAGACAAGATAATGCGATATCTTCCGCTAGCAGATGAGGTAAGAGATTTATGGAATTTAAGAAAGGTAGAGATCAAACCATTCATAATTTCTGCAAATGGCTTAGTGCACGTTAAAGTAACTAAACACCTGGAAGAGCTAAGCATATCTCGACATATCTGTGGTTTGATGCAAAAAGCAGTAATTCTGGGAACAACTGCAATTGTCTGAAGAACACTAACCCCCTAATTAAGTAGGTTTATACCTTGATGCAACTGCGTCCGGTAGAAACTGCTACCACCAACCACGTACAAGTGTGAAAACAAAAATAATAATAATAATACAGACACAGAAAACACCATCCCAACTCATGTAAAGAAAGAATAACAATTAGCAGAAAGGATGGAGGAAGAGGTATGATAGATATTCAAGAATTACATACAGGACAGATACAACAGTTCCGGAAATTCTTTCTAAATAAACAAACATCCCTTCACAAAGCAGTTTGCAAACCTGACAATATTTATACAACATTTGATCTATCAACATCCAATCTCCCATTGGATACTTACACTCCATCACAAAATATAGCAGAAAAATTGATTTCATGGAAAACAAAACAGCTACATGGAAAACATAGATACAACATAGAACATGATTACATATTAAAAAAACTCTCTTATAAATGGCTTACAGAAGGAAGACTTTTCCCTGAAACAGAAGGCTTTCTCATCGCAAGACAAGATCAGATCATATCTACACGTAATTATCAAAAATATATAATAAGAGACCCAAACATACAGACCGATAAATGCAGAAAATGTCACCAATTCAACGAAACCATAGAACATATAACCAGTAGTTGCAAAGTCTTAGCAGGCGCAGAATATACCGAAAGACACAACATGGCAGGAAAAATTATTCACCTAGCTCTTGCAAAGACATATGGACTCATAACAGAGGAAATACCCTACTACAAATACACCCCATCCACAATCATAGACACCAACGGATACAAACTATACTGGGATGTACAAATACGTACAAACAAAACAATAAAAAGCAACAGACCGGACATCGTTTTCCAAAATAAAAAAGAGCAAATCACCTATCTCATAAACATATCAATTCCTAACGACTCCAACATCCAAGTAAAATACAGAGAAAAAATAGCAAAGTATACTGAATTAGCCATAGAAGTTCAGACACTTTGGAAACAGAAAAAAGTAGAAACCATACCTTTACTCATTTCAACCACAAGCATCACCCCACACGCCTTTAATTCACACCTTGAACAACTAGGTCTTCACCCAAATACCCATACAAACATACAGAAGTCTATAATATTGTACGATCTTTCCTCAATTCAAGCAATAGACTCTGAGACGAACTAGTACAACCTGTCATCCCAGAAAAGGAACTCCACTTGATCAAGTGAGAAGAAAGAAGATAATAATAATAAGGACAGGTCGAGGACAGGTGCTGGAGGTGCGGTGCGGTGGGGGAATCTATAGAGCTAATAATTGCAGGCTGTAGATCGCTTGCAGATAACGCATACCTAGGACGTCATAACCAAGTAGCCAAGATCATCCACCAACAGCTGGCCTTCAAGAACGGACTTCTTCAAACATGTCCACCTTATTACAAATACCGGCCTCAAGCCGTCTTAGAAACAGATAATACGGTACTATATTGTGACAGGCCTATAACAACGGATAGGACAGTAGACTACAACAGACTGGATATCATCATCATCGACAAGGAGAAAAGGACTGGAACCATCATCGACATAGTTGTTTATAGTACCTTTTAGTATTATTCAGTTATTTAACTTAAAATGACAGTGTTTCAACTCAATTTTTTTTTGCAAATAGAGTAAATTGTTATGTGTGTAATAGACACTTTCAAGTTTGACTAACGACGCGTTTCAACGAAGGCAATAATATAGATCTTCTAAACCTAGCTACTTATAGACAACAAGCTGCCGGACATATCGAGAATGTAGAAGTGTTAGAAATAAGACACCGCTACGCCAGTCCCAAGCCTGGGGCCTCACCACGCAAGAGGTGGGGAAGTGTGGAGGAATCCAGGAGTAACACCTCGTAAAAAAACCAGGGTTCAGCTGGCACCGTATAAAATCAACCAAGCTGCTGCCTTGTAGGTGGATGTTAACTCATCAAAGGCTAAAGAAAGAAAACCTTAAATGAAAATTACCTGGCCTTCTCGGGAGGGGGTTGAGATATCGGGCTAACTCCCCGTTACTCGGAAAAACCTTAACCTGTTAAAAACCCAATCATCAGCCTCGGAATGGACAGAAACCCTTACGACGACACAAGCTACGGAAAAGGATAATGAATTTCGGTACATGGAACGTTCAAGGCATCTCCAACAAAACGAATGAAGTGACCGGGGAACTCAGAAGATCAGAAATCCAGCTGGCAGTTATAACGGAAACTAAAAAGAAGGGCCAGGGTTCTGAAAACCTTGGACATTATGACCACTTCTATAGTGGAGTCTCCAGAGATAAGAGAGCACAACAGGGAGTATCCATTCTTATGGAAACCTGTCAGCGAGAAAATTATAAAAATGAACTACATGGACTTAAACTCACAGTGTTTGGAGTGTATGCAGTCAACAACGATGCCCCAGTTAGCATCAAAGACGAATTCTTTGCACAGCTGCACCGAGAAATGTCAAGCATCGGAAGCTCAAGAGAGATCATAATTCTCGGCGACCTAAACGGAAGAGCTGGAACTAAACTAGACGACAAGATCGTAGGAAGATTTGACGAAAATATAATAAACGATAACGGCCTCAGGTTAATTCAGATCTGTGAACAAAATGAACTTAGAATGATGAATGGATTCTACCAGCATTCATGGATACATAAGTACATATGGGAACGAAAATCAAGAAACCTACGATCGATCATAGATTACACTATAGTTCGACAAACAACAGCTACGAAGATTTATGATGTCAGGGTGTACGGAAGCGTAACATGTGGCAGCGACCACCACTTACTTAAAGCCAAGATCCTACTTTTCTCGATGTTTACTAACCTCTATAAACAAACTGTTTTAATGAGAAACAAATATTTTACAAACGGTGGGAAACCTCTATGAGAGAGGATAATATTCGGTTCTCTTGAATACTCACTTTTCCAGTTTCGACTGTATTAAGTTGGCCAAAATATCTTTTGATGTTACAATAGGTTTTCTGAATTTATTTTTGACAAAAATCACTTATTAGGCTTTTCGTTTAGACTATCTGTATAATTTGATTGAAGTTTTAAAGTTTTTATTGATTATTTAATATTCATAATCACCAGATGCATGTATATCTTTGTAGCCTTGATAAAGGATTCAAATAAATCCGAAACGTCGGCATAGTGGAAAATCTGTTTTCTTATTATCCTACAGAACCGATGAATAGTCTTAAAATAAAATAATTTAATAATACAGCTGGTTTCATGTTGGTATCTTAACAACATTTTCTTAAGTTTTTTCCCTTTGTGTTGATTCATTTTCAAGTGTTCATGCATTTTTTGATAGGATCAAATTTTAAAATTCTTGTCCCAATTTATCTGCAGAATCTAGAATATTAATAAGAATGTTTTGTTATAGATTAAAACATGGATAGTCCAAAAGATCCCAAAAGTCCCATAACCTATGAAAAACTTTCAGAAGACAAACCTCCTAAGTCTCCTAAATCTCCAAAGTCTCCAATGCGTCCGTTTCGTTTACGTTTTCATAGGATGTTGAGTACCGGAAGTCTCAAATCGGGTTCGACTTCGTCCACGCCGAACACACCGAGTCCTTTAACAAAAAGTCCTACAAGTAAGGTTTATAGCTTCGACACTGATTGCTTGGATAGGATGAATAAAACTAAAAGGCAAGTAAATTTTTTTATAAACAATTAACTACTACTCGTCTAACTAGTTCCAAGCTTATTTTTATGCTATTTTTTGTGTAAAATTCATTTTTTATAGTTACAAAAATAGAAAAGATGAAACTTTGATTTATTTAAATATACAAGAGAGAGCTATCTTATTAGGCTTGCATACTCCAGGGCGCCATCAAATGCCACTACCAACAATTAACGTCCATAACAAATTATGATTTTAATATCAAAATTAAAGATTATTTGCTACAAAAATATCAAGTTAGTGTGCAAAATTCAAAAGTCGAAAGATGAGGCTTGCTGACGATCCAAGATTAACTGTACAAAAAAACGAAGCTTTGCGCAAGCTCATCAAGAATGACCAACCTACGACATACCGCGAGATTAAGGCATCATTGGTGATTTCTTCTTCTTCTTAAAGTGCATATCCGCTCCGGATGTTGGCTATCATGTTGGCTATATGAACAGCAGCTCGGAATAGTTGAGTGGTTGATTTGTTGAACCGCGTTGTTAAATTTTTCAACCACGATATTCTCCTTCCTCCCACTCCTCTAGCTACCCATACCTTGCCTTGGAGAATCTTCTGTAAAAGGGTATATCGGCTCTCATTACGCATTATATGTCCAAGAGATTGGAGCTCTCGGGTCTTGACTGTGTTTAGGATTTCTTTTTCCTTTCCCATCCTTCTCATTACTTCCATGTTGGTTATTTTCTCTGTCCAAGGTATTCGTTGGATTCTTCGGTACATCTTAATTTCAAATGCCTCAAGTTTTTTAGAGGAGGCCTCCGTAAGCGTCTATGATTCGACCCCATAGAAAAGGATCGAAAACACGTAACATCGCAGTAGGCGAATTTTCGTTGACAGCTGTAAGTCATGACTGGTAAGGCTTTCTTCATCCTGATGAATGCTGTTCTGGCTTTTTCAATACGCGTTCTGATTGCCACATAATGGTCCCAGTCATCATTTATGTTCGTGCTCAAGTATGCGTGTTTGTTGACTCTTTCTAACCTTTCGGAACTCGCGCTCACTTTTGTGATAGAAAGGTCGCGCGCGGACTCTTAGTCCGCAACTGTGAAATACCATTTTTACAAGTTTCATGTTATAATTCTCAAATAAATATACAAATTGAGATATTAAAAGTCATTTATTAACCAAATTTAAACATTTTAGTAATGTTAGAAACATAATATAACCAAGAACTCGAACAAATATAAGAAAAAGCTGGTACAAAAAATTTTTAACAAACATTATGGGTGACACTGAGGGCATATCATTAGAGAATGTTCCAAACAAATAAACTTGTGACATTCGACACAAGAATAGCGTGTAGGCCTATTTTTTCGTCGGTCGCAAATAAAACAACGTCCTCTCTGACCTGCTGGTGTTTCTGGAACTGGATGTGCTCTGGTGGTTTCTGCTCCAAAAACTTCATTTGTCCTCAGTTGAATAGCCCTGGGAATGGGCTGGGTAGCACGTCGGCGAACATGTTCTTCTACTAACTGAGACGATAAGGCTCGCAAAAACATCCTTCGTCTTATTTCAGTAGCGTTATTTATCGAAAAAATCACAAAAGAGTTTATTCCAGTTACATTTAGTAAAGAGTAAAATAAAACCATGGGCCATCGTTTAGTGTTTCGCGCACAATCATAGGCCGCACATAGTTTGTCTACACAATCAACACCACCCTTTGAAGCGTTATAGTCCATTATTATGTCTGGTTTATTTGTACTGGCATCTATTTTGTCATCAAAGTGCATACTTGACAACAGTAAGACGTTTTTATTTTTCTTTGGTATATAAGATACCAGTGTACAGTCATTCCTGAAGGCAAACATACTCGAAGCAATTGGGCGACCTGATGGACGTGAAAATTTGAGGGGCAATTGCTTTTTATTTTTCCTGACAGTGCCTAAAAGAGTCAGCTTGAAATCTGTATAAAGTGACGTCAACAAGTCCATACTAGTGAACCAGTTGTCCACAGTCACGTTGCGACTTGTTCCTTTGATTGGCTGGCATAGTCTTTGTACCACTGCAGTTGGTGAATTGCTGCATTCATAGGGTCCGTCCGGTTGCTTGCCAATATAAACTTCCATATTCAAAGTGTAAAATGTCTTGGAATCCGCCATAGCAAAAATCTTAATCCCGTACTTGTTGGGTTTACTAGGGATGTACTGTCTAAATGAACAGCGTCCCCGAAACCCTTCTAACTTTTCGTCAATGGTTACAAATTCGAATGGCGTATAAGCAGTTTTATAGTTGTTCACCACAGCGTCAAAAACTTCCCTAATTGGGGCTAACTTGTCAAATTGTGTCCTGTCGTTTCTAGTTTCTAAATCGTCAAATCGCAGGTTTACTAAAAGGAATAGAAATCTTTTCTCAGACATTGTCAACCTGAATAATTCTACCCCAGTAGCATTTTTAGCCCACAGCTCTTCTGTATGTAGACGACTTGACTTCAACACTCCTGCTAAATACAATAGACCAATCAATGCTCGAATCTCCACGATATCCGTATCTCTAGCATCCCTTTCCCGCTGATAGTTTGGTCTAACCAACTGAATATGTTTATTTGTATAATAAACAATGGAATTTAAAATGTCATCGGTAAAAAAATATTTCCAAATGTCAATCTCTCTTTTCAAACCCCTGGCGGTACCTTTCACTCCTGGGAGGAGCTTGATTAGATTTTGCGCTCTAGTTTTTACATTTTGTTTAGGGACATGCTTTGCCCAATGCGTAACGCCGTCTTTACCAACAAACATAGGCTGCCCTTCCCATGGCGTTTCCAAATTTTCTGGTTCTTCCACGTCCGATATCTCTTGTTCAGTGTCTGTGTGAAGGTCTTGCTCCTCAACATGGTCTTCTTCTCCAAATTCCTCCTGATCATCAAATTGTACATCAAACTCGTTATCGCTTTTTTCCAGGCAGTCAATCATCAACTGGTTCAGGCGTGCCTGTTCCTTTTCCCAAGAGTAGGCCATCCTAAAAAGACGTAAAAATTAGCTTATCCCTTCATTTATTTTATTAGACTTTTTTATTTTATAAATAAAATAAAAAACCACATAAAAACATACTTTTCTTTTGTAAAAAAACCCGAGAAGAAATTTATCACTAACAGTCGCATGCGGACTCACAGTCCGCAGACCTAAATATTTTTCAACCAGCTCCACTAATCAACGACTTGTGCACTACTGCTTAGCCAGTGCAGCGTTGAAGGAAGATTCTAAGCGGAGCAAGCTCCTCGAGTTACGAATTTTAGAATTAACCTAGGATAAGTTGAGCTGCGGAGCGAGAGTCCGCGCGCGAGTTCCGAAAGGCTAAAGGAGTTTCGTCAACTAACAAAATACCGCGGGTGTTTTGGTTCTTACTGATTATCATGAACTTTGTCTTGTTGGTGTTTATTTCCAAACCATATTATCGGCTGTATGTTGTAACACTGTCCATTAGGAGTTGTAAGAAAGCTAGGTTGTCCGCAAAAATAACGGTATCATCTGCATACCTTATATTATTCAGTCGTTCTCCGTTTAGCAGGATTCCAGCTTCAATGTCTTGTAGGGCTTCCCTGAGAATGCGCTCCAAGTACAGGTTGAAAATTAGAGGGGATAGTATAGATCCCTGTCTTACGCCACGCAATATTTGTATCTCTTCTGTTGTCTCTTTGTCTACCCTGACACAATCCCTCTGATTCCAATAGAGATTTCTGATCATTTTGAGGTCCTTCCCGTCCAGGCCAGCTTTTTGCAGAACTTCCATCAGTTTCGTGTGCCGTACTTGATCAAACGCCTTCCTATAGTCTATAAAACATGCATAGACATCGCAATTGACATCCCTGCATCGCGGAAGCAGCACCTGGACCGAAAACACTTTTGTAAGCCACTTTAGATTCTTCCCTTCGATCAGCTTTAATATTTCAGCAGGAATCCCGTCGGGGCCCAAGGTCTTTTGATCTTTTGCATTTTTCAAGGTTATCTGCACTTCTACCTCTAAGATTGGGGGACCATCTGTTTCTTCGATATTGTGTGGCACCGTTCTCACGTCATCAAACAGTTGTTTAATGTATTCTTCCCAGGTTTGCTTAATTTCCGACTTCTCTAATAACTCGGCCTTGGTTATCCTTAAGTACATTAACTGTTCTTCTCTTCACTGCTCTCGCCATTTCCTTTACCTTATTGTGCATATTAAAGTTATCACATTTAGCTTGACATACTTCGATTTCCATACATTTTTCCAATTTCTCTTCTTCTTTGGCTGTTCTTATTTTCGCCCTTATTTCTTTTTGTATGTTCATGTATTCTCTTTTATTATTTTTATACAATCTCCTCTTTTCCATCAGTTCTAAGATCTCATCCGATTTCTTCTCATCATCATCATTTCATCTCATAAGATTTCTTCATCTGTTTGTTAGGCTTTAAGTACTATTCTTTGACTTTATGTACACTTCCTTGAAGCATCTTAAGGTCTTTTTCTACATCTCCATCGGTTTCCTGTTCTTCCGTCTCTGTCAAGATTTCGCTTTTTACCAAATTGCTTGTGGCTGTGTCTTTCAGTTTTCTGTAGTCGTTGTTGATTTGGATGGCCTCAATAGAAAAAATGCAATGGAGTATCTATAAAGTTAGCATATCGTTGAATATCATACGTGTTGATAGGAGAAGAGAAGTTTCAATCAATTGGGGTCAAAAAATCGAGAAGGCTATAACGTCCATGACATAGTCAGTGGTGATGGATCGTGGATTCATTCATTTGAACCCGAAACTAATTAAAAACTATCAATTTCGGAGTTTGGGGATAAAGAAAGGACGATAAAACTCATTCGTCTTCAAAAAGATAATCTCGACGTTTTTCTTCAAAAAGCTTGTCTCGACATTTGTCGCAAAGGCTCGTGATAATAATATTTCGTGTTCAAATAATATAACACTTTGTTGACAGTGAGGTATCTAACAGTTTTCATTGTATTACATGGTTGGTACCAAAAAAATTTCTTATCTAGTATTACACTTATCGACAGAATGTTACTGAAAGTTTCGGTATACCTACCATTACTATATACCCGAAGTTTCATACCCAGCGTGAATTATAATCTGGACGTTTACATATAAAATTACTTTGAATAAACAAGAATGACGGTGTATGGAAACTTACACATAAGGTAAATGTAGGGAATAACGCCACATTAACATTTAGATGTTTCTATATGGAAATAAATAAAAGTACATTTTTCGAAATAAATCTATATAGACAAAGGGCATATTAACATTTTACTGAAATGAACAAAATTTAATAAATAATTAATAATTTCTGTTGTAAATTGAAAATACAAAAAAATGCAAAGTGGCTTTACTGCTAACACACAGGTCAACATTTTCTTCATCTTCACTATCAGGCGATTCCCACTCTTCTTTGTCACTAGTACGACTGGAGTCACTATCTTTAGACTGGGTTTGATGGAAGCGGCGCTTTGCAACTTACGGTTGTCTTCCTGAGGGACCTGGTTCTGGAGTTACTTCTCTATTTATTCTATCAACTAACACTTGCTCTTGAGGACCTGCTATTTCAGGGATAACCATTTGCTGTTGTTCTGCTACTTTAGAACGACTGAGCAGGGGTGACGTCATCAGCATACATGGCACAAGGTGGATGACATGCGCAAAAGACGGATGACGGCCACCTCATGATTGACGCATGCGCAGATCGAATTGAGTCAATAATGACCACGACGGACCTTGGCAATTTCCCATGGTTTTTTACATACGGAATGGTCCAGAACCCGCCTAGCTCCTTTACTAATTTACACCGTAGACGGTTTGTATTGAGCTTTTTCGTTTTGGTGGGTTTTGTGCGGGAGTACTTGTGTCACTCGGCAACTATCGTTGCCTGTGATTCTTTTACCAAAAATTATTTCTGTGACTGTGTGATTGAAAATGCCTCTTAGTAAATATAACAATAGATAATCAATTATGATTGCACATCTGGTAGACGTGGACAAGAAAACCGAAAGAAAGAAACATTCATCTAGACGGTTTTGGATTAGCGATATTTTGAAAACACGAAAATCTGAAGGAGAATACTGGACAATATCGACAAATCATTGGTAATGAAGAAAAGTTCAATCTTCCGCATGACTTTACTCCAATTTAATGAAATATTGGTAAAAATCAAAAACTCAATCACGAAGCAAAACAGTGTTTTTAGGGAGAGTCTAAAACCTAGAGAATAACCAGTTGTATTAGGCGAGCGGGACGCACCCCCAAATTGACCTTACAGTGACCACGGAAGTACTAATCGCTAAGACCACTTTTACTTTATGTTTTCGGGGTCGCTGAATACGAATATGAAATTATTTTTACGATAAAATTGGGGGAAAATGGAAAAAACGGCAATTTCGGGTAAAATTGAAACAATTGAATTTGGCGTTTTTCTGTGTTCATCTCGCTTTATCTTCCACATTTATCAATGTATCATTATGAAATTTTTTATGACTATTACGTATCTAAAGATCTAAACGACAAGCCTACTTCGAAAATTCTGCGACAATTAATACTTGAACAGTAAATTTACAATTGTTTACTTTTACGTTTTGTCGTACAAATGCAAAAGTTGTGTTACGAAGTTTCGAATTTCTAAAAACTAATTATCCAGTATTAAAATGCAATACCTAAAGAAGTTTTTGGGAAAGTTTCAGATCTAAATTTTTGAAAAGAAAAAAGATATGCTATTTCAAAGTCGAGCGTCGCGTGCGGCTGCATGGCGCGCTATAGAACGAGCAGCGACTATCCAAGTCGGAAATTCACATGCGTCCGAAATACGGTTTTAATATATCAATTAAAATAAAAACCATTAAAATACCTTAAAAATCTTCATTTATTTCATCTGTATTTACAATCACTTCTTTATTTACACATGTATCATTACAACTACAAACATCACAGCATTTCAAATTAGATTGTCTACAAGGGCAAACGTCAGTTTCGCAAGCATTTTTGCCAGTGCACGAACAAAAGTACTGTTGTAGTATTTCCATAGCAGTGGGTCCATCGTAATAATCGAAACTCAATCTACCTGTTTCTACCACCTAGCCAAACTTTGTCACATCTTTCGAAATGATTAGAGGTTCGATTGCTTGTTTCCACTCATTGATTTGCCGAAGAGGTCTTAAAATGTGTTTATGCATCGCGGGTTCAGATGGAGGAGGTTTCAGAGTTCTTTTCGATAGTTAAATGATATCTTAATGAATTTATATCGTTACGTGTACCTTTTTACTTTTTCTTTGGATCGTACAAATAAGATGTGAATGTACTGACGACTTCTTGAGCAACATGTATGTCTAAGTCGGTTATTGTAGCTAAATTAGTCAATTCTTCGTCTGACATAAGTCGTAATGCTGCATTCACCTTGATCTTTCCTATGTAAAATAACGATGAATTAGTATCACAGCCTGTTAGAGCGTGTGCAGCTAACAACGACGGGCAGAAATTTTTTCCTAATTTTTGTGCTAAACTATAGGTATATACCTTCTGAAATCAGTGCGTACGGATATTTTTCCCGTGAAAAACCATAGCTGAGGTCTATTCTCGAAACTTGCAAAATGAAATAGTAGTAATAAAAAAAACGTCTGTATCGGGAGATTCTACAATTGTTAACTGGTTTTCACTCATTCTGTGTTGAATACGTTGTACATGAAATATTAAGCGAGTATCAGCATCTATGTGCTATAGCGCGCCGTGCAGCCGCACGCTACGCTCGACTTTGAAATAGCATATCTTTTTTTCTTTTCAATATTTAGATCTGAAACTTTCCCAAAAACTTCTTTAGGTATTGCATTTTAATACTGGATATTTAGTTTTTAGAAATTCGAAACTTCGTAACACAACTTTTGCATTTGTACGACAAAACTCGGAACACGTAAAAGTAAACAATTGTAAATTTACTGTTCAAGTATTAATTGTCGCAGAATTTTCGGAGTAGGCTTGTTGTTTAGATCTTTAGATACGCAATAGTCATAGAAAATTTTATAATGATACATTAATAAATGTGAAAGATATAGCGAGATGAACACAGAAAAACTCCAAATTCAATTGTCTCAATTTTACCCGAAATTGCCGTTTTTTTCCATGTTCCCCCAATTTTATCGTAAAAATAATTTCACATTCGTATTCAACGACCCCGAAAACATAAAGTAAAAGTGGTCTTAGCGATTAGTACTGCGTGGTCACATACTGCTATTTCTAAGCGACTTTCTGGGGGTGTCCCGCTCGCCTATATGTCTTCGGTAAAAAACATAAATATATACGTTGTCAGCACGTGTACTGCTGGGTGCACAAATCGGTTTCATCACGTTGCGTGCCAAGAACGGAGCGTTCCGTCACCTGCAAAATATTCTCCAAAAGATTCTGTATCGGTTCGGTCATGGCACTGTATCGGTTCGGTCATGGCACGGTACGGTCCCAGTAGGTAGTGGGCGACGTCTCATAAGATTCTGTGCAAAAAATCCTTTTTTGCATGTGTTGGTACCGTTTTGGTCATGGCGCGGTACGGTCTAGTGAACGAAGACCTTTAATTGCTCTTTTGTAACAGAAGGTGGGTTTTGTAATACATTATTTATGAAAAGAGGATGAATCCAGAAACGCTGCTTTTGTTGCGTTTGTGTCATCTTCGCAAATACTGCCAATTTGACTTTCTCCTCGGCTGAAGACATTTTGTTTACTGCAAATGTTGCTGCTATGTGCGCGGTTATGCAACATACAACATTTAGTTCATGTCATATGTTGCGTGCTGCGTATTTGAAGCATCCTTGGTGTGCAACTGCGCTTAAACTTAGGAGATATTCATGTAATGTTATTCACCAAACTCCAGGTTTTACCAAACCACGTATTTTATCTCAACGATATTTCAGATGACTTTGTAAACACCATCTATAATTGAAAAGCTGCCTGCAAAAACATGAGGACATATGGGTTGGTTGATCTATTGGAAGTGATAGATACTTTCTTCTGTAATTTAGGACATACTAACTCTAAACTATTGTCATCAGTATTTGTTGGTCTGAACTCTAGTTTTGACAGCTACCATTTTGATATGCTTTTGTCAAATCATTGATATATTATTTCCAAGTTATCTTTTATTCATTTAAAATACACTTAACAGTTAGATTAAGGTATTAACTCTTATAAAATATATACAGGTTTACAATGTTTTAGATGTCACAAACACAAATATATTTTTATGGAGGAAGAGGCTTATTGCTTGTAACTGCTGATTATAAATTTAAGGAATGTATATTCATTCCTGTAATATTGGTCTATTTCTTATAGCTCAAAATCAAAACATGGAACTGCTATGAAAAATATAACTAAGAAGAAGAAATATAAATCTATTAAAGACTGTAAACGTATATTGGTAGACGACAACGAAATCGGGTGTTTTAATCCAGCGATACCTTTGATAAAAATAACTAGTGATGACGAGTGGTATGAATTTAAAAAAAATTATATCGCCGAGGTGCAATTCTTGATCTTTTTAAAATATGTTCAAACATATATAGATGAACGGAAAAATTATTGAACTTTCTAAGGTACTTTGTTAATGGAAACAATATTACTTTTTTGCAATTTTCAAATTAAGACATTAAACTTTCCTTTCCCTTCCATCGAAAAATAATTGTGGAAGGATCAGATGTTTTTAAAAAGAGACAAGAAGAATATTGACATTTCCATATAGGCTTATTGAAAACTTGACATGTAGTCCAGTCATCTTAGTAAAACTTAGGTATCTCATAATTTGACATACCCTGCTATAAACTTGTATTTTGACATCCTAAAAGTTGACTCAAAATGTACATATGGTAGAGTGTACGCGACTATTAATAGCTAAGAACAAAAGTTTTTCACTATTAGTATTTATTATCAATACTGTAGAGAATTAAATTCCCTACAACTTTTGTTCCAAAAATTTTGTATACGTTGAATCGTTTTCAGGATAGAGGATAGAGAGTGCGCGGTTAGATCATCATTTAAGGTCAACCAGTAGCCCCGGTCAAAAACACACCATATAAAGTTTATTCATTAGTGATAAATACACAATTATTAATCATTTTTATTTCTCATTACATTATATTTAATAATTGTTTCCATTAATCAATTATCTATCTCTTCAATAACACTTGTAACCGATTCCTAAAATTGTAAAGTATTGTTACGAAGTCGCATACTGATGTAGACTCTATGAAAGTTAAAATCTTGTCGAATGCGCAGGGATTTATTCTAACTGTTGACCATTATTTTTTGTGACCCTGTCTTATCTAGATAATTCCAGGCATGCGATTGTTTTTGTGAGCCGCAAATATAGAAGGTTCCGGGAAAAGACACTTATATATAAAGACTACCCACCAGCGGGAGGTGTGGGGTAATGTAAATAAATAGCTACGTAAAAATGGCCAAGAGACTAAGTGACCTGAAAGTGACGGAACTAAAGGCAGAATTGGAAAATCGTGAATTGGAAACGTCTGGTGAATTAGTAAAAAGACTCAAAGTGGCACTGGTAAGTGATGGCTTCGATCCAGAAACATTCTTATTCAAAGACATCAATTTCTGATATAAAGAACGATTTTTCTGATATGAAGAACGAAATTTCTGCCATGCAAAAGAAGATTCTACGAATGTGAAACACGATATTTATGCTAACATGGACAAACTTTCTGCCAATATCTTATTAATGAAAAACTACATTGCCGCTGACGTGTTTAAATCGGATATTGAGGTTAAATCACAACTATGGACGAAAAATTCAAGGAGTTAGAGAGAAAGATAACAGATTCAAGAATACAGGACACGCCATCAGAAGAAAAGAAGACTGGACTAATAAAACCTTGCAAGCCAGAAATAGTTAACAAGGTAGAAGACATTTGCAGTTTCACCCGAGTCAAGGCCCCAACGTTCGACGGAAAAACTTCGTGGACCAATTATATGGCAGCCGCTAGAGTGAATAATTGGTCCGACAGCGAGAAGGTAGTAAACTTAACCATCGCGTTTCGGGGAGATGCCTTAGATGTACTTCAGACGATACCTTTGGAAGAAACGGATGACTTCGAGCAGCTGAAGAAGAGGTTGAACATGCGATATGGCCACGAACATCTAGAACATTTGTACCAATCCCAGCTGAAGAACCGAAGGCAGAAATGTGATGAATCCTTTCAACAGTATGAAGTGGATATTGCCCGACTAGTTTGATTTGCTTATCCATCAGCACCAGAGACCATGATGGAATGTCTGGGTATACAGGACTTTATTGATGGCTTACGTGACCCCGATATGCCGAAGACGCTTCGTTTAGCCCATCCCAAAACATTAGTTAACGCATTGACGACGGCTTCGGGTTATAACAAAGTTAGGACCATTCGAGAAGAAGGCGACGAGGACAGGTTTGCTGGGGAAGGACTTCATCGTTTATTTTGTTATGGGGCTCTTTTGTACATTTCATGTCTGCTACAGGCACTACAGATTTTTTTGCGTTCAATAATGCTGTTCGAACAATCTTGTCGTTGTTTCCATTAAAACCAAGGGTTGTTAAAAATATTTTACATACACTATGTGAAGTGTCTTTGATAAATCTCCTAGCCTATACCAGTAGCAAGAACTGTCGTCCTTTGCTTTACAGCAGTTGATGATATGTGATGCAATATGAAAGACTTTGTTTCTTTTTCATCTGTCATTTTCCAAAACTCATAATTAAGAGATTCTCTTCTGGCCTCAGATATATTTTGGGTACACTTCTTTGGACATTGCTCCCCACAACCGTTCTTCACGCCATGTTTTTCCACAAATGTATCATATTTCCTCTTTTTTTCACTCTCTGATATTTTATACTTTTGTTTTTTTCGTACAGTCTCCTTTTATATACTGAATATTTGATTCGTCACTAGAATTATTAGTAGGAGAGTTAATGTTCTGCCCATTGTCACTGTAGGCAACATCGTTCTCGTTAACTTTATGAGGTATTATTATTTGAATGTTCCCTGTAGGCTCAGCTTCACCATTTAGTAGTGATTTATCAGTTTCCAATATATTTGGTAAAGCATGGTTCCGAGTGACATGAATCGGATATTGAGGTTAAATCACAACGATGGACGAGAAAATGGAGAATAAAATGACAACGATGGACGAAAAAATCAAGGAGTTAGAGAGAAAGATAACAGATTCAAGAAAGCAGAAGAAAAGAAGACTGGACAAATAAAGCCAGAAATAGTTAACAAGCTAGAAGACATTTACAGTTTGACCCGAGTCAAGGCCCCAAAGTTCGACGGAAAAACTTCGTGGACCAATTATGTGAAACAGTTTGAAGCAGCCGCTAGAGTGAATAATTGGTCCGACAGGGAGAAGGCAGTAAACTTAACCATAGCGCTTCGGGGAGATGCCTTAGATGTACTTCACACGATACCACTTTTATTTATTACTGAGTGAAATATTCGTAATGGATTCCCCTAATTGCAAAGAAATGAATGATGTACGAGGTAGAACAATATATTTTTTTTCGGAAGATACGCAAGTTGCTCATTGCATAGATTAGCATTCTATAATCCAGTTATAGTAAGAACTGCAAAATTATATCCTTAACAAAATTACAAAACTTCTTAGTTAATATGTTAACAAGTTATATGGTCTAAGAAAGTCTTGTCGGTTACTTGTGGGTTGTATGCACTGATCAAGGGAAAACGTTTAAAATAACACGTCATATTTTGCCGTACAACGACGTCCTACATCAAGTGGCAAGAGCTCAACCTCTGCAGGCGTTGGAAATTTAAGGTTTCTTCTAGAAAACTACTTTGGTCGGCATTACATGCATGGTCGGTGATACGTACGTTTACTTTATGAAACCCCGATGAGTTTCAAAAGAGAGCACTTTTCGAAACGCCATATTTTATTCATCAAGGTTGGTCACACTAACAATGAAACGTCAATGTTCGTCGTCTAAAATGCAGTGTCTCCATGTCCGATATCGGATACGTAGCTACGTGTTCTCCACGTCCGACCTCGCATCAAATTCTGTCCTTTTAGACCAATACCAAGAGGAAGAGGGGGTTCCATAAAATAATTATTCAACTACCTATTATCTTTTTATTGTTGCAATTTATATTTTCAGATTTCATAAACATAAACCAGGTGTAATTAGCCAATTTTTTCTTTGAAATTAAAATTTTCTCAATTTGCACTGATCATTCTTCCCGAGACGTTCGATGCGACGTATTTTTCTTTAAATTGTTTTTCAGGGACAAAAGGCACCTAACCTGATAATAATTACGACATATTTATTTGTAAACCATAAAATCTAGCAATGTTATTTATGTAATAACTTTAAAAAATACAATTGTTTTTCGTAAATAGCTATTTGTGTACCTAGTGCTAGTTTTCCGGGCCGACTTTTTATTATGTTTTATTGCAAATTACTTGATACATAAATACCTTCACGGTTTTACTGAATTTCTTCAAAAGTACTAAAAAGAATGATCAAGTATTTGCTATTATTGAAAATGTCGTCAAGTGATTTAAACTAAGGTAATACTCATCCCCCATTTTCATTAATGATTTTAGGGGTTGTGTCTGCCCACGCTAGAGGGTTGATGTAATTTATTTGAAAACCAATCTAAAAATTGACCTCTTAAAAATAAGTGTGACGTGAAATATAGAGGGTGGTACGTTTTCAAATTGACACCCTGTATAGACTATAGACTGTAGCTTCTAATTTTGTTTTTGTACTGTAATACAACAATACAGTCTTTGTATTTGTGTACCCACTTCAATAGTTTGGTTAGTTTGAGAATACAAATGAGTCAAATACATTGTAGAGACAATAGTCAGATTCTGAAGGCATTTAGATAATAGGAAATATTTTTTTCTTTATTAAATTTGAACATTGGCAAAATTAAATATGGTTTTCAAGAATTGCACCTCGAAAGCTTTATGCTATATGATTCTTAACAATGCAATAATTAGAGCGCATGGCCAATTTATATAATCTATACTATTTTTAATACATCCTAGACTAAGTGAGGTTGTTTTTTCTGGAATGACAAGTGTAACTTATAATTAATATCTTCGTAATTTTTTGGTATCTTAAAAGGATCTTTACCATTAAATATTTTATCAAATTATCACATCATTACCCAAAGGAGATTCATATTATGTTTAAAAAGAAAACGTTTTAAACAAATTAAATGAAATATTTTGAATGCTGCGTTATTTTTTTGTTAACCAACTGTAAAGGCCCCCAATTAACCTACCGAATAGCTCGTCCGAGTACTTGGCCGAGTAGGTGATTACACTCCAGCTGGTCAGGGCGAGACAGTTGTCAAGTGTGTTCCGTGCCGTCCGTTCAATTTGGTCGTTGTGCAAACTCAGAAACAGAAATTTTAAAATATTTCTCTTCATTCAGTTTAACATTATTTCGACTTACCTTGTCTACTAGGAAGTCTATTGTTACTTATTTATTTTTGAAAAACATTTATAATAAGTGTTTTCCTTTCGCAAACGAAATGAATTGAAGTGAAGTTACTTGTAGTGAAATAATCACATCAATTCTTTTTATTTGAAAGGAACAATTGAAAGCTTTGACTAGCACCACAGATAAATTTAACCTCAAAACTTCATTTAATCTGTGTACCAGAAATGTTTACGTAAAAAGGAATTTTTCTCATTAACTGAAAATCCATAATCGGTTATCAAAACACCAGTCAAAATACCAATTTAACCTCACTTTTAAAAGTGATAGTAATAATATATTACGTAACGTGTGTTGTGAGAAGCATTTTACGCACGAACGGAAAAGTTACGCACGAAGCCGCGTAGCGGCGAGTGCGTAATTTCGTGAGTGTGTAAAATGCGTTACAACACGAGTTACGTACTATACTTTACTTACGACCTACTTGTTAAGGGATTTAAAGTACAAATAAAACCGTACATCCTCGATGCCCAGCCAAGTTTTATAAAAGTCGCTCCTCGATGCCCAGCCAAGTATCTTAGAAGTTCACCCTCGATGCCCAGCCAAGTTTCGTAAAAGTCCATCCTAAGTAGTATTTATTTTTATTAAAAATGTATGTAGAATTACTGGAATTGCATAAAATGGCGTATACACCTCTCGACTAAAGTGACAATAATCCCTTAGGTGGATTACTTTCCTCAGGAATCAAACACCACCCACGGGATTAAATGGGCCACTTTAGTCGCTTATAGTATTGTTTACTAATATGAGACAGCTAAAAGATTCGGATTGAATGAAACGGAACCAATTATCATATAATTCGAAATAATTTTTAGTATTAAATGCAATCTCATATCTAATAAATGTTATCTACCATTTATATATAGAATAAAATTCAACGTCCAATATTTAAGTAATAAATTTTGAATAAGATGGCTACGTCTATTGACAGTTGCTAAGTGGTTGCTATGGAAGCCGTGCATTTACTTTACAGCCGTGCGTTTTGTTTTACCGTGCGTAATAGGCGTCTTACATTGATTGCCGACTGTGTGTTTTTGACTACTTACAGGGGTGGTCGTAGGTAAAATAATCAATAGCTGCATGTGCTTGAGAGAACGTGCAGCATCGGTGAGGTGGGAGGTAGACTCATCACTTCACAGCGGGTGAAAGAGACTCGTCAACTTTGTGATACCAACTGAAATGAAGTTATTTGATCTGATATCCTGGTCGAAAGGAAAGCAAGTAGTATCGTATAAATATAAACAATACGCTGATGGATATAACAACCTTTTGGATGTGCATTATAAATTCTCTATACACCTGAATTCTTATCACCATATAATTAATTAATTAAAAAGATCTTTATTAACGATATTTTATCTTTCCTATTTACAAAAGTAGTGAGAGCTATGTGAGAGCCGATGTTCTGGCATTTTCCCCTACTTTGGTGTTCCTCTGAAGCGGTACATGGTTCCCTGCTTCTCGCATTATCCATTTATTGTGGTTGATTCAGATAAAACTTTGTCCCTCAAACACAATTATGACTACCTAGATTTTTCGACTGTTGTGTCCCTGAAAAACGGCTGAAAAACAGGGTTTCAAAATCGAATGAGTATTAATTTATGATGGACAGCAACATGGCAGATGTTGTTTGAGAAGGGGTGTTGATTTTGTCTGTTGACAGTGAATGATTTAAATAGGGTATTTCAGTCCCTATTTCGATGGTTTTGGTTGTTAGGAGACGAACGACTTGTTATGTGTATATTGTACCACGCAGAAGCCTACACTCACTATCAAGTGTGTCTTCTGCGCGACTAGCGGCTCTGACCGTGTCACGAAGATTTTTATGGAGACAGTAGTTATAAAAGTTTCTAGATATTTTGGTGATAAAGTCCTTGATAGTGGGCAGTTCAGCTTGTTCATGTAACCATGTATTTTTGGGAAGTCTAGGGTAGATTGTTATGTTATGTTATGCGGAGACACTTGTTTTGTACAACTTGTAGTGTATTGAAGTTATGTTTTGTGGCTGTGTAATATACCGGAGCAGCGTAAGTTAGAATGGGACGAATGATGTGTTTGTATATTGAAAGTTTATTTGCAGTTGAGAGACAACTAATCTTACAGATTAACGGGTACAATTTGCTCATTGCAATTTTGGCTTTTAGTACTTGCTGTGCAATGTGCACGTTGTCATTGGTGTTACCATGCACAGTGTATCCCAGGTATTTTAACGTATTACTGGATGTGATGTGTTGCCCATCTATACACAGCTGTAATTGCAATGAGTGTTTTCTTGCTTGTCACTACCTAAACACCCGGCCTTGAGACTCTGCTCAGGTAGTGAATTCGGCCCCACGTTGGGCGCCAAATTTGTCACAACCTAAACACCCGGCCTTGGGACTCTGCTCAGGTAGTGAATTCGGCCTTAGTTACACTATTTTTTATTACCTCAATTGGGATAAGGTGAATCAACAAACAAAATTTCGGGACAAATGGATTTATTTGACACACAATAATAAATTTACAAAAACTGTATATTCTTGATACAAATACGAATAAATATCAGTTATATAGTAAAAATGTCCAACACAACATTTTATATATACCAAAAATAAGTTAGGGACGTATCTTGGGAAGACTCGGGACGTACAGCTCGCAGCAGTAGTCGAGGGTTCTTGAGCCGTTGTTGTATGGACTTGGATGATGTGGTCCGATGAGTACATCTTGTATCTAGAGGTCCTTATGGTAAACGGTCCTTAAAGTCGGTACTGGCTAAAGTGGTCCTTAAGGTACAGGCTGCAGAGCTGTAGGGAAAGAAATAAAAAAACAGGAGAAACAGTAGAAAATTGAAAAGGAGGAATAAAATGAACAGGTAGGAGCTTATACTCCAATACATACAAAAATTTGAATTTAATTTTCAAAATAAAACCACAGAAAACTTTTCATTCTTATCTGTCCTGTTTCCAAAATAATCAGAAAAAGCAAATTTAAATCGGTGGAAAATAACCATATAGAGAATCTGTTATAAATTTGCTTCATAAAATAACTTTGGACGCCACCATATTTTTTATTAAAGAAAGATAATACCGGCGAAGAAAAAATGGAAAACGCCATCACAAAAACTAAATAACTAAATAGAAGAATCGAAATAAAATAATTTGTAAGCACACAATAACAATTTGAAAATATATAGATAACTTACCAGAGAAGAAAATTAAAAATCCAACACAAAATGATATTAAACAGAGAATGATGATAATGTTACGAACTCGCACACCGAAGCAGATATTGAGTACGGCCCTGTAACCTTATGTTAACGGAGTTAAGAAAAAGGCGAGCGCGCCGAATTCTGAGAAGGTCTATTGGGATCTATTGTGACCGTCCTTTTTAAACATGTTCTCGAAAGGCATTTTAAGGAATATCGCGAAAGGCATGTCCCTTCCGTAATGTTCTAGTGAAGAAAGTTTTTGATATAAATACAGGACCGATCAGCGGATGAGTTTCAGTTTATAATTTGCCATAGTGAGTTAAACAGTAATTAGGTGAATATAAAAGTGTTATAAATTAATAAGTTAGTGTGCAGATAAATTAAATTTAAGTGACTAGTTAAGTACATATAAATAAGTGTTAGTGAGTTAGTGTTTAAATAAATTAGTAAGTAGCAATACCGAGTGTTTAAAATTTATGCCACCGGTTTATTGTTTAAATAAATAACAAAAACATTACATTGGTGTCAGGTGTGGGGTAATATAAATAAATAGCTACATCAAAATGGCCAAGAGACTGATTGATCTCAAAGTGACGGAATTAAGAGCAGAATTGGAAGATCGTGAGTTTCCAACTCCGGTAAGAAAAGTGAATTAGTAGAAAGACTTAAAGTGGCTCTGGAAAATGACGGCTTTGATCCAGAATTATTTTTATTCAATGACGAGGCTTCCACCGTAATCTCGTCAATTTCTACTAATATGGACGAGAAGATTTCAACCATGAAGAACGATATTTCTGCTAACATGGACAAGATTTCTACTAATATGGACGAGAAGATTTCCGCTATGAAGACCGATATTCCTGCAGATATCTTATCATTGAAAAATTACATTGCTGCTGAAGTCGAGAATAAAATCACGTCTCTAAAATCGGATATTGAGGATAAGATGACAACGATGAACGAGAAAATAAAATCAGACATGGAGAATAAGATGACAACGATGGAAAATCAGATAGATGAGAAAATCAAGGAGTTAGAGATTGCCGAGTTAAGAACACAAGACACTTCAGCAGAAGAAAAGAAGATCGAGATCTGCAAGCCACAAACACAACCCAAGACAGATGATATTGGCAGTTTTACCCGAGTCAAGGCCCCAACGTTCGATGGAAAGATGTCGTGGATCAATTACGTAAAACAGTTCGAAGCAGCCGCTAGAGTGAATAATTGGTCCGATAAGGAGAAAGCAGTTAACCTAACTATCGCGCTTCGGGGAGATGCCTTAGATATACTTCAGACGATACCTCTGGAAGAAACGGATGATTTCGAGCTGCTGAAGAAGAGGTCATGAACATCTAGAACATTTGCACCAATCCCAGCTGAAGAACCGAAGGCAGAAACGTGATGAATCCCTTCAAGAATATGAAATGGACATTGCCCGACTAGTTCGGTTTGCTTATCCGTCAGCACCAGAGAACATGATGGAATGTCTGTGCATCCAGGCCTTTATTGATGGCTTACGTGACCCCGATATGCAGAGGACGCTTCGTTTAGCCCATCCGAAAACATTAGTCGACGCATTGACAGCTGCTCTTGAATATGAAGCAGCAACGAAGGCTTCAGGATATAACAAAATCAGGACCATCCAAGAAGAAGGTGACGAAGACAGATTTGACCAGTTCGTCAGTTTAATAAAAAGTATGATGGACAAGAAGCCAAGAAAGATCAGATGCTGGAATTGTGGCGAGCTAGGGCATGTACGTAGTTCGTGTAAGCGCCCCCAGACTCCTGCAAAACCAAGAACCCCAGTCACAGGAAAACTAGAACGGGTCGGCTACGAGGGGGCAGCACCGACCCATGATCAATCCAAAGACCCTCTCATACTGATAGCTTCTCTCAGATGTCGCAACGACAGTGTATATGTGGATGGCGAAGTAAATGGCAAGAAATATGCTCTGCTGGTTGACACTGGAGCAACTAGAACCATTATACGACCAGAGATAATAAACCCCAAGAAGAAACTTCTACCAACGAGACTGCGACTGCGGACCGCCACAGGCGAGAGTGCCAACGTTCACGGGGAAACACAAATCCAATTGGGAATTGGCGCAGAAAAGTTCACGCATACGGTAATCGTAGCTGACATTGAAGAAGACGTGATTCTAGGAATGGACGTAATGAATGTACATGGATTCCAATTAGGCTTTAGAAACAGAACCATTAGAGTGGGTCCCGAGGAGGTGTTCCTGCATCCATATGAAGGCAACGCGGTGTTGGCAGCTGTACAGGAAGATACCGTTCTACCTGCACGAAGCGAAACCATGATAGTAGCACGGCTACAGGGAATCATGGAGGAAGGTACACCGGTTATGATGGAGCCAAGGAACCACGACGAAGAAGTTGGCAAAGGAGTACTAATTGGAAAAGGATTGGTCACGTCGGCGAAATAGATCCCAGTACGTGTGATAAACGTGAACGATTACCCAATTACAATCAAGAAGGAAACCAAGATTGGATCCTGCGTACCAGTGACGTCAATAGTGCGTCAAACAACGACCACTGATAATTCTAATGCCAGATTCGAACAAATGTTATCAGTAGCTGGTCAATCTTTGGATCGAGCTGGAAAAAAGAGAATGAGAGAATTTCTCTTGCGGTATCGAGACTTATTCGTACCAAAAGGAGGAAAGACTGGCAGAACATCAGCCGTCAAACACAAAATCGATACTGGTAATGCTAAGCCAATTAGACAATCAGCTCGAAGACTCCCACGAGCGAAGAGAGAGGAAGCTGAAAGAGTAATTCGAGAGATGGCAGAAGAAAAAGTGATAGAACCATCTACAAGTCCATGGGTGTCTCCAGTAGTGCACGTCAAGAAAAAGGATGGAACTACGAGATTCTGCGTGTATTATCGCCAGCTTAACAACGTGACAAAGAAGGACAGCTATCCTCTGCCTCGAATTGACGATACGCTAGATACTTTGGCCGGCAGCAAACTGTTTTCCACCTTGGACCTGAAGTCTGGTTATTGGCAAGTAGAAATGGACCCAGAAGATAAAGAGAAGACTGCTTTTACCACCGGATCTGGATTATGGCAATTCAACGTCATGCCATTCGGGCTCTGTAATGCGCCTGCGACATTTGAAAGACTTATGGAAAATGTCTTGAGAGGGTTGTCTTGGAAGACATGCCTGGTCTATTTGGACGACATCGTAGTACTGGGGAAGACATTTGACGAACATCTGAAAAATTTGGAAGACGTATTCAAACGACTCCAAGCTGCCCAGCTGATGTTAAACCCGAAGAAATGTCAGCTGTTCCAAAACCGAGTCAACTATCTAGGTCATATAGTGAGCAATGAAGGAGTGGCGGTGGATCCAGAGAAAGTTGCTTCCATTCAGCAATGGCCGCAACCAACCGACAAACATCAAATTAAGAGTTTCCTTGGACTTTGCACGTATTACAGAAGATTTATGAGGAAGTTTGGTGATATTGCCAAGCCTCTAACGCGACTTACAGAAGAAGCAAGAGCTTTCCAATGGGACGAAGACTGTCAAACGGCTTTTGAAACTTTGAAGAGGCATTTTACCTCGGCGCCGATATTAGGATATCCATTACCAGAGGGAGACTTTATTCTTGACACTGACGCAAGCAACGTAGGAATTGGTGGAGTGCTCTCACAGATCCAAGGAGGGCAAGAAATAGTGCTGAGATATTGCAGTAAAGTCCTCTCCAAACCAGAACGAAACTACTGCGTCACAAGAAGAGAACTTTTGGCAGTAGTGAAGTCCGTGGAACACTTTTACCAGTATCTCTATGGTAGGAAGTTTTTAATCCGGACTGATCATGCAGCACTTAAGTGGTTGATGCAGTTCAAGAATCCCGAGGGCCAGATCGCTAGATGGATTGAACGACTTCAAGAATACGATTTCAACATCGAACATCGAGCTGGTGTGAGTCACCGAAATGCCGACTCCCTGTCCAGACGGCCGTGCCCAACAGACTGCTCCCACTGCAACAAGGTGGAATCTAAGGAAGCTGCAGTTTCAAGAACTACTGTAATCAACGAGGAATGGTCACCCACCAGGATCAGAGAAGATCAGGAGAATGATCCTCACCTGAAGATGATCCGGCAATGGAAGAAAGAAAACCGGCGACCTACCTGGCAAGAAGTGTCAAGATTTTCACCGAAACTCAAGGCGTATTGGGCTCAGTGGGACTCCCTTGTCCTGGAAGAAGGCATATTGAAAAGAGTCCTTGAAAACGATGATGGTTCTGAGATGAGGAGACAGCTAGTTATCCCGAGAACAAGAGTAGCTGAGGTACTGAAGAAGTTACACGACAGTCCATCGGGAGGTCATCTGGGAGTGAGGAAAACCCTTCAGCGAGTTCGTCAAAGGTTTTATTGGATGAACAGCTCTGACGATGTGAAGGACTGGTGTAAGAAATGTACGACTTGTGCTACGAGTAATGGACCACATCGCAACAGAAAGGCACCCATGAAACAGTACAATTTTGGAAGCCCTTTCGAAAGGATTGCTTTAGATATCGCTGGACCATTTCCGACGACAGAAAATGGTAGCAAGTACATACTGGTTGTAATGGATTATTTTACAAAGTGGGTGGAAATTTACGCTATCCCGAACCAAGAGGCCACAACTGTCGCGGATGTTTTGGTGAAAGAATTCATCAGCCGATATGGAGTGCCCATGGAAGTCCACAGTGACCAGGGAAGAAATTTCGAAAGCCATCTATTCCAGGAGATTTGCGATAAGCTGGGAATGAAGAAGACCAGAACAACAGCATTACATCCACAGTCAGATGGAATGGTCGAGAGAATGAACAGGACTATTGGAAAATACCTGTCCAAAGTAGTATCCAGCCATCAGAGAGATTGGGACCAGTATCTCTCCCTATTCGCATTGGCTTATCGATCTGCCGTCAATGAGTCCACGGGTGAAACACCTGCGAAAATCCTATTTGGACGTGAAATGAGGCTTCCTTGTGACCTGGAATTTGGCTGTCGACCTGGAGAAGATATAGCAGGCGAAGACTACGTGATCCAATTGAGAAGAAGGCTGGACGATATTCATGAACTAGTTCGAACAAATCTTCAAGTTGCCTGCGACAGAATGAAAAGTCGGTACGACACGCTGGCCACAGAGGGCGGTTTTAAAGAAGGGGACAAAGTATGGTTACACAATCCGGCGAGGAGAAAAGGATTTTTTCCAAAATTACAAAAATCCTGGGAAGGTCCATACTTGATCAAGAAAAGGATCAATGATGTTTTATATCGCATAAGCAAGATCCCCAACGGAAAACCAAAAGTAGTTCACCGAAACCGACTAGCGCCATACGAAGGAGACCATGACATAGAGGAAGGAATAAACCTTATTCGATATGTGTCTGACCCTACCTTCGATGAATTTATGGGCGCGTATGGAGGTACCGGGAAAGCTAGATATGGAGTCACTTCGGAACAACAACAAGATTTGTTCACTCTCCCAGAAGATTATTCACTGGCATACAACATCTCCGCCCGTATCAAGAACGCACGAGGGTTGGCAACCGTCTTTCGAAAGAAGTTCGGACAATTAGAAAAACTTGAAGACCAGATTCCAGCCCCTGGCAAGACACTGAAACTGAAACATAATTCGCGGTACGTCTTCTACGTGGTAACTAAAAATGAATTCCAAGATCGATCTACCCACCGCGATGTGTTGATAGCACTTCGAAACCTCCGAGACCATGTGTTGGAATCCAACGTGAAGAAACTGGCTATGCCTAAGATAGCGAGTAACCAGTTGGATTGGCGAATCATCAGGAACATGGTAGAGATTATCTTTCAAGATACCGGTGTCCAGATATTAATTTGCAGCTACAACCCCCGCTATCAATATCCGATGAAGACGGTGCCCTGCTATTTCCATAAGATCGGAAAGTGTAGAAATGGGGCTAGTTGCCGATTCAAACATCCAGTCTCGGCTACACAAAAGTTCCAGGAGGAACTTTCATTTAAGGAGGGGGTAATGTTACGAACTCGCACACCGAAGCAGATACTAAGTACGGCCCTGTAACCTTATGTTAACGGAGTTAAGAAAAAGGCGAGCGCGCCGAATTCTGAGAAGGTCTATTGGGATCTATTGTGACCGTCCTTTTTAAACATGTTCTCGAAAGGCATGTTAAGAAATATCGCGAAAGGCATGTCCCTTCCGGAATGTTCTAGTGAAGAAAGTTTTTGATATAAATACAGGACCGATCAGCGGATGTGTTTCAGTTTATAATTTGCCATAGTGAGTTAAACAGTAATTGAGTGAATATAAAAGTGTTATAAATTAATAAGTTAGTGTGCATATAAATTAAATTTAAGTGACTAGTTAAGTACATATAAATTAGTGTTAGTGAGTTAGTGTTTAAATAAATTAGTAAGTAGCAATACCGAGTGTTTAAAATTTATCCCACCCGTTTATTGTTTAAATAAATAACAAAAACATTACAATAAGTTTTCAGCGAAGAAATGAATAAAAGAGACCGAGTTCCACGTCAATCGTAGTTTAAATAGCCATTTAATGATAGTAAAAACTGTCAACGGTACGTTCCTAATATTCGAAATAATAGGATTTTCGAATTAGAGTTGGGAGTAGCTGACGAATAAGTAACGCTCCAAAATAATTGATGAAAATAGTAACATGTCTCAGCGACATGTTACATGCTCTTCTCCTGAGTAACAAGTACTCTGTTTTGGAGGCGTTAATCGTCAGTTTGTTGTCTCTCATAAAGGGTAGTATGTGTGAGTTTGTATGTATTTTAATGTTATGTAGTACTGATTCTGATGTTGGTGCTGTTGATACGAAACATGTGTCTTCCGCATACATGGCAGTAAGGATTTGAGGGGAGGAGGGAAGATCGTGAGTGAAGAGCGAATAAAGCAAAGGTGATAAGACAGATCCTTGAGGAATCCCAGCTTGTATCGGGAATGGACCCACTAATCCGTTGTTCACCTTGGAATAAAATTGTCTATTTGTAATATAAGAGCTAATGATATGTATTAAGTAATCAGGTAATTTTAGTTTTATAAGTTTATACAGTAACCCCTCTTGCCATACGGAGTCAAAGGCTTTCTGTATGTCTACTGTGACCATAACTGCCTTGTTTTTGGCAGAAAAGCCTTCTCTTATGTAATTGAACACACGAATGATTTGCGCAACCGTACTGTGTCCGCCTCTGAATCCGTATTGCTCGAGGGGTATTATATTATTTTTATCCACATGTGCTTGAATTCTAGAGAATGATTTTATCCATCACCTTTTGCTATATTGTTTAACAGGGAAATTGGTCTGTAACTATCCACATAACAGGATTGTTCATTAGCTTTGACTATCGGGATAACATTGGCATTTTTGAGCATATCTGGGTAATTGCCAGTTTTGATTATAAAATTTGCTACGTACGTTAATTGTACTAAAGCTTTTTTAGGTAGACTTTTGAGAAGGATGCTGTTTTGTTTTTAAGGGTGTTAATTGTATTATATATTTTATGAGTGGTGGCTAAGTTTTTTTTGTGTAGTGTTTGTTTTGAGTAAGTGATTTTGAACTGTGCGTGTAATATTGATATGGTGTTGTGTGTTTGATGTGGTGTTAGTTTGTTTGTTTAAAAAGGTCTTTATTCAATAGTTTTTGACATATATTAACAATTGGAATTAGAAAATAAGTAGGCCGATGTTCTGGTATTCCTGGAACGATTGTTGTTGACCGTGATTGTTGTACATGGCACCTTGCTTAATTGCATTATCCATTTATTATCGTTTGGCAAATAACTTTGTCCCGTATTCATAAATATGACTCCACTGCTATTTCGACTTGTTTATCCCTGAAAAGCAGCTGAAAAACAGGGTTTCAAAACGAACAGAATGTTTAGTTTGTGAGGCAGCAACATGACTGATGTTTCTATTATTGAGAAATATGTTTTGTGAGATGAATATTTTTTCGATGTGTTTGGTTTAGGAATTTAAACAACTTGTTATGTGAATACGTTACCATGCAGAAGCCTAAACCCACTATCGCGGATGTCTTCTGCGCGACTGGCGGCTCGAGTGTATTACGAAGATTTTTGGGTATACAGTAAGTTATACATTTTTTTAAATATTTTTGATATGAAGTCCTTGATATTGGGCATATCTGCTTGTTCATGTATCCACGAGTTTTTAGGGAGTTTAGGATATTCAGTTTTGTAGGGTATTGCCATGCGTAGGCACTTGTTTTGCACCACCTGCAGTGTGCGAAAGTTATGTTTAGTAGCAGTGTAGTATGCTGGAGCGGCATATGTTAATATAGGTCTTATGATTTGGCGATTTCTTGCAAATCAGCGGGTACAGTTTGTTCATTGCCATTTTTGCTTTTTGTACTTGCTTCACAATGTGCGCGTTGGCGTTCGTATTGCCATACACTGTGTAGCCCAAGTACTTTAATGTGCTACTGGGTGTGATTATTTGTCCATCTACACACAGCATAGATTGATATGAGCCCCTGTTCCTAGCTGTCCTCTTGAGTAACAAGTACTCTGTCTTTGAGGGGTTGATTGAAAGTTTGTTATCTCTCATGTATGTGAGAATTTGTGTGTTAATGTATGTTTGAATAATTTGTAATGCTGTGTCTGGTGTTGCCGCAGCTGATACAAAACATGTGTCGTCTGCATACATAGCTGTTAGGATTTCTGGAGAGGAGGGTAAATCATGGGTAAATAATGAATATAACAAAGGTGAGAGAACTGACCCTTGCGGAACTCCGGCTTGGATGGGGTAAGGTCCCGCCAAGCCATCATTCACACGTGAGTAAAATTTTCTGTTTGTTATGTATGATTTGATTATTTTTATTAAATATTCGGGAATTTTAGTTTTTATTAATTTATACAATAGCCCATCGTGCCATACCGTATCAAATGCTTTTTATATGTCGATGGTAACCATTATTGCATTGTTTTTTCTATGAAACTCTTCCCTTATGTGATTAAAAACTCGAATAATTTGTGCAACAGTACTGTGTCCACCACGGAAACCGTATTGTTCTTGGGGAATTATATTTCGTTTATCAACAAAATGTTGAAGTCTTTTTAGTATTACTTTATCAATCACCTTTGCTATATTATTTAATAGTGAAATAGGTCTATAACTATCCACATAACATGATTGTTTATTTGCTTTGGTGTTAGTGGAGTTGTTTTGGAAATACTCCCCAAAGGCTTCTGCAATTTCTGTTTTTTGTGTGATTGTTTTACAGTTAATTATAATATTTGCAATTTCTTCATTTTTCCCTTTGCGCTTTCTGGTTACTTTCCATAGTGAATTATCTCTCGGTGACATTTTTCCTAAGAATGTTTTCCACGTGAAGTTTCGATATTATCATCTCTTGTTGATTGCCATGTGCAGCGAATTTTGTTTTTATCTTTTATAATTTTTGTTATGTATTCAGGTAGGATGTTATGATTTTGTGGTTTGTGTTTAAGAGAGGTGGATTTGTTTCTCGCTGTTATGATTATGTCTTGTAAGTTTTGTATTACGTCTGTTAAATGCTTTGTATCTTTGATATTATCTGTAATTATAAGCTGTTCATTTATATATTTTCTATACTGCGTTCAGTTAGTGGTTGAGTAGTCATGAATTTATGTGGGTGATGGGTATATGGAATGTGTTATTTTTAATTCTAATAGGATGGGATCGTGGTCGGAATGAAGGTAAGGGATGGTTTTTAATTTTGTGATGGTATTTATATTACGGTCAATGGCTAGATCTATTGTAGTGGGAGAGTAGTTGTTAAATGGAAAGTGGGTGGGGTCATCTGTACTGTATATATTACAGTCCGAGTTTATCGCAGAATCTTTGAAGAGTATTTCCATTTGTATTAGGGTGAGTGGCATAGGAGTCCCATAGGGGGTACTTACAGTTTAAGTCCCCCACTATAAGAATCCTGTTGTGTGTTTTAGTTATGTTGAAAAAATCAATTTCTGTTAGTTTGTTGAAAGGGTGGTTGTATGGCCCAACAAGTTTAAGTTTGTTGTCAATTAAGAGTGAGATATACTCAATTAAAGATTTGTTTGGTTGCAGGAGTTGGAAGTTTTGATTAAAACTGCAATACCGCCCCCACCGACATCCACGGGGCGGTCTTGTCTAAGAAGACTATATTCTGGGTTTCTAAATTTCACGGATTTGTTTGGTTTAAGGAATGTCTCGATTAGAAAGAAAATGTCTGGTTTGTGAGTATCGAGAAAATGTCGGATAAGTTGGAGCTTGTTAGTTATTCCATGTACGTTACAGAAAATTATTTTGAGAAAATTTCGGCTACCGCTCTGGTGAGTTCGTCCAGGTTGACTGTGGAATTTAATTCATTGAATAATTTATTCAGTTGGAGAACTTCGTGATGTCGGCTGATTGGGGGTTGGCCTCATATCTTGACTGTGTCTGGGGATGTTTTCTTGCTGCGTAGTTAGGGATGTCGGCTTTGATGGAAGGCTCGGGGAGTCATCTATATCAGTGTGTGTGTTTTTGTTTTTGTTCCAGGGGTTGGTTGGGGGGATTGGGGCTGGTATATATCTTTTGGATTCAGTTTTTTGGTTTAGGCTAGTAGTTCTTCTTTGTTGAAGCCACTCCCGTCTCTTAATATACTTCGGACAGATATCGACATTAGCGGGGTGATCCCCGTTGCAATTAACACACTTGGCAGGTTTCGATCTGTCCTTGGTGCATTCTGGGGTGACGTGTGGTGCGGCACATTTCAAGCACCACAATTTGACGTTGCGTGGCCCTATAACTGACAAATGTGGCATTGTATGATGGGTTTAGACTGCCGTCTGAACTCCCACTGTTTTCTGGTGTATTCTATTATTTTGACATTTTTATTTAAATAATCGAGGTTTATTTTGGGGTCAGTAACTACCAGTTCGCCATTCTGTATATATCTTGTATGGAGAGTTTATATGTCGATGAGAGTTCTTCTTTCAGTTCATCTAATTGTATTCCTTCAGTGAGCCCTCTTAGGACGAACGCGTGATTTTTGTCTTTTCTTCTTGTAAATGTATACCACCACATATTATGTTTACATATGTGATAGATCTCGACGTCTATTTAAAGATCATAGGTAACTACAAATTCGCGTCTGTTGAAACAACTATCAGATCGGATTATGGGGTCGTTATCGACAAATGATGTATCGTTTTTCACGTGCTGAAATTATTCGTTAAAGTTGGCTGTAATTTATCCATGTACTCGCTAACAAGCCGAAAGTGCAACGGGGTAAAATTAGTTCTTCCACGAGTGGTATAACTGTTCAAAGTTGGGTTTATTGTCGCAATTGGTTAATATTGAGAGTATGCAAACGATGTTTATTACCTTTTTTAATTAACTATACGGCAAAGTGTTTATTTTGTTATTTTGGATCATGGTTCAGTGGTGTTACTCTGAACACACTATCACCTACACATCACTATCTAACGCTTCTTGCAGTTGAGCATCTTGCGTGGGTTGATGTTTTGTAGATATAATTTTTGTGTGTCGTGAGGCTATTATTTAATGAACATGTTGATATTTGAAGGACATACTGATAGGCTGGCTCTATTGTATGTACAAGGAATGTGCGGTGGTTCATTCGGGCATTGTTCGTTTAGAAGTGATTGTGGAAAGACATATTGGATTTTTCTGTTACCATTTTGGTTCAAAATATCCATTTCGCCCTATAGGGATGACCATTTGGTAACATTTCATTTTCCGGGTGTTCTTGAATATTTTGGAAGGTGATTTGGTGATTGTAGACCCGTGGAAATACCATATTTTTGGGATTGATTAATTCAACGCCGCACTGTGTGAAAAAAAGAATTTTCTTGTTCGTAAACCTAATATTTCACGTTTGAGTGGACCGAATTGGATGAAATTTTGTTTACGTATAGTTCAAGTTATATGGAATAAGGGAAAATTATTGAAGAGGCCCAAAATAGTTTTCCAAGGCCCCAAAATTCAAGGAAAACAGTCCCCATTTGCAATTTTAGCTACAAATTCGATGCCATTTTTATTATTCATGATATATTTTGGAAAAAAACTATGTTACTTATACATTTTAGCCTACTGAACTTGAATCCAACAAATAAAGTTATCAGCGAAATTCCTTCTTTCAGGAAAATTCACTTAAACATAGAACATCGTGCATTTCTTGGTAAAAAGACGCGTATATAATTACTGACTTTTTTATTTTGATAGAAAGCATTATTAATTTCATAAATTGTTTGCTATCAAACATTCCTAAGGCAAAAATCAAAAGTAAGTATGTAGCACAGCAAATAACTTGCTTTGTAGCCTGAAAAATGTGGTGCGCATTATTTTATTCGTTAAATTTTTATGTTTTATATAAAATTATTACTTATTTAGTACAATCTTAAAAATGAGCTTAGGTATTTATTTGTTCTTCTCACCAAAATAAATGAATACCTAAACTCATTTTTAAGATTGTACTAAATAAGTAATAATTTTATATAAAACATAAAAATTTAACGAAAAAAGTAATGCGCACCACATTTTTCAGGCGACAAAGCAAGTTATTTGCTGTGCTACATACTTACTTTTGTTTTTTGCCTTAGGAACGTTTAATACCAAACAATTTATGAAATTGATGCTTTCCATCAAAATAAAAAAGTCAGTAATTATATACGCGTCTTTTTACCAAGAAATGCACGATGTTCTATGTTTAAGTGAATTTTCCTGAAAGAAGGAATTTCGCTGATAACTTTATTCGTTGGATTCAAGTTCAGTAGGGTAAAATGTATAAGTAACAAAGTTTTTTTCCAAAATATATCATGAATAATAAAAATGATGACATCGAATTTGTAGTTAAAATTGCAAATGGGGCCTGTTTTCCTTGAATTTTGGGGCCTTGTAAAACTATTTTGGGCCTCTTCAATAATTTTCCCTTATTCCATATAACTTGAACTATACGTTAGCAAAATTTCATCCAATTTGGTCCACTCAAACGTGAGATATTAGGTTTACGAACAAGAAAATTCTTTTCTTTACACCGTGCGCCGGTAGATGCCATCTTACAATTTTTATGGAGCATGTTTGAACTTTGATTTGAATGTTTAATGTGGTACCTAAAAATGTCGTCTAAGAGGGAAATATATCCATAAGTAGGCCTTGAACACAATTTCTAGGATAAGAACGCCTTCAGTCCTTTATTAAAACTCGATCTGGCAAATTCGATTTTTATACCTTCGTCTCTGTTGATATTTTGGTTCCTTCACCTTAGTTTATTTTGTGGGTCAAATTTAAGTGTGATTATATGGATGAAAATTTGGACTTTATCTTTTGATTTTAAAATACTGTCACGAAACAGCACACTGGTGTAGTTTCTGAAGCCGACTCTGTCTAAGCTATGCAAAATTTTGGCGTATGCGCAGGGATTTCTCAGAACTGTTTACGATTTTTTGTGGCTATCTTATCTGGACATTGTTTTTGTGACCAGTCTTATCTAGAAAATTCCAGGGAGGCGATCGTTTTTGTGCAAGCCGCAATCTAGAATTATTTAGTAAAATAGAATAATTATAAGCCTTCTTCTAATATTTCTTATCATTATTAAATAGTTAGCTTGTCATTCATAAAACGAACTGCATGTATAGTCCGTCTAAAAAGTTTACAAAATTAACCTCAATTGTAATTGTTTTTTGTGACTGAACTTATTAAATTACATTTTTTCAAATATTTCCAATCACAATGATTCAATAAAGATTCTAATATGTATTAATTATACGGGAAAAATCAGAGGAGGCCGCGGTCTGGCTATTTGCACATAGCTTCGGACAGGCTTATTTCAAGTAACATTTTTAAATTTTTTAAAATAAATGTTTTCATGTACGTTTTAGAAAAAGTGTTAAATACAAAAGCTGTATCACATTGATATTCACCGACAACCTTTTCCATTTTTAGCAATATAGATTTTTCATTTTTAAATGAAAATATATTGACCCAGCATCACTCTCCTAGATTGTCTAATTATTTCCACTGGAGCTTGCGACGCAGCTTGCAAGCACAGCTCAGACCACCTAAAATTCAAGTGATTTATGCTCGTGTCATTCCTGGATGTGTTCTTACAAAAAAATCGTAGAGATGAAAATTAAAGCAAATCTTATGCTCTTGAAAGTGACGTAAATAGTTTTAAAAAAAAAAAATTTTCCGATCTTAAATTTTCCCAAAAATGAAAAAAAATAAGAAAATTATATTTTTGGTTGGTAATTATAAATAAAATATTAATATCGAGGTCAAAACATAGATAAACATAGAGGGCAAACTTCTAAAAATTTACATTTTTTCAGATTTGGAAAATTAAAAATGGCGGCTGCGCAAATTGGAAACAAATTTTTTTTTTTCAATCGCGTCTAAATTTATGAACATTAACGATATTGAGAAACGGTTTGTTGCAATCGACAGAGTGAAAGTTATATTTTTATAAATAACATAAACAAAATTTTTAAAATTTTTTTTACATAATTTTTTAGAACATTTACCGAAAATAAAAATTTTTACATCTAGTTTTTTCTCATTTTGGCGTTGAAAAATTTCTTAAAAATATCTTTTTACGTTATAAATATGTTTGTTTTTGAAAGACGAGTATTTTGAAAAAAACATTTTCAGATGCGACTTTTACAAGCTGAGATAAACAAATTCAAAAACTGCTAGATACTGTCATAATATTAATTGAAATTTTCAAATTTTGATCACTTCGCTAGGTTGTTGAATCCCAACTCAACTCAAACACAATTTTTCATTTTTTTACCATTAATTGGTCTATTTAAAAGAGAACAGTAATCCTAGCTCACTCGGCCAAACGGAGCGGCGGCAGCTGCTTGGCGTTCTGGTGGGGGGTCAGCGCTCATTCTCTTCGAACGCCCAAAAGACCCTTACTAACATGACTGACGACGCACTTGTACCCGACGAATTATTGAACATTATTTCGTGTTCTTGTACCACAGGGTGCTCTACTACCAGGTGTGGTTGTAAAAAAGTTGGCATACATTGTACGATATTATATAAAAATTGCGAAGGCAAAAACTGTTGTAACATCGAAATTGTAAGTACAGTATTTGACAATGACGGAGATGATAATGAATCTCTCAATTAGTTGATTGTGAACTTGCAATTGATAGTAGCAATAATATCGATGAGGATTTGTTTGCTAATGATAATGACGAGGAAAATTGTACAGAGCCATTTCCTCAGAGACCAAAAAGGGCGAGAATTTGTAGAAAATAGATGTAAATTTGTAAATAAATATTATTCTTAGTATCTACGTTTCGAATTATGTATAATATATATAATAAATGGATTTATAGATATAAATTATAAATATCATTGTACCTTATATCGAGCAATATGTAATGGTTGATAATAACCATACTATTAGCAAACCACAAATGCAACATTTTTACAAAGAAAACCAAAATAAAAACTTGAGCTTCGTTCAACTGCGAATGAGCGCTGACCCCCCCACCACAACGCCAAGCAGCTGTTGCCGCACCGTTTGGCCGAGCGAGCTAGGATTTTTATTCTCTTTTGAATGGACCAATTGACGGTAGAAAAATGAAAATTTGTGTTTAAGTTGAGTTGGGATTGGACAACCTAGCGAAGTGATCAAAATTTGAAAATTTCAATCAATATTATCACAGAATTTAACAGACTTTGAATTTGTTTATCTCAACTTGTAAAAGTCGCATCTAAAAAAATTTGTTTTTAAATACTCGTCTTTCAAAGACACACATATTTATAACGTGAAAACATATTTTAAACAAATTTTTCAACGCCAAAATGAGAAAAAACTAGAAAAATTTTTATTTTCGGTAAATGTTCTAAAAAATTATGTAAAAAATTTTTTTAAAAATTTTGTTTGTTATTTATAAAAATATAACTTTCACTCTGTCGATTGCAACAAACCTTTTCTCAATATCGTTAATGTTCATAAATTTAGACGCGATTGAAAAAAAAAAATTGTTTCCAATTTGCGCAGACGCCATTTTGAATTTTCCAAATCTGAAAAAATGTAAATTTTTAGAAGTTTGCCCTCTATGTTTATCTATGTTTTGACCTCTATATTAATATTTTATTTATAATTACCAACCAAAAATATAATTTTCGTAATTTAGACCGTAACCCAACATAATCAGTCATTATGATACCATTGTTCTCATCCTTCATCATCCCAAGAACCTTCTTATTAACTTGAGGAATTCCATAAACGTTATCAAGAGGATAGTCTGAGGTGTCGAAATATTTATAACAATCAATCTCCATTACTTCATAGGGATCTTGATCTCGAATCTCATATATAAGACTATCGGTATCGGTGTACAGCACAGTACAGTTCTCACTAAAACGGTTCATCATGTACTCATAGTGAAAATCATAGATCGTAGTTTTTGCCAGATCTAAAATTGCCATTCCTACATATATCGGTTTATTTAACCATATTTGCAGCTTCCGTAATTCGATGGCAATTAGGTTTTCGCTGAAAATTGTACTATTTTTAAACTCGGGCTTAGCTATGTACGATTCAGCACCATATCGACCACTCCAATGAGAAATTAGCTTTACATCAACACGTTTGCGCACGTTGTCCATGGTTTTACCTGCAACAATTAGAAAAAGTGATCAGTATAGAAATATTTATATAAAACTAGCAAATATAATTTCTGTAAATTTTTTCAATTTTTGGAAAATTTAAGATCGGAAATTTTTTTTTTAAAAACTATTTACGTCACCTTCAAGAGCATGAGATTTGCTTCAATTTTCATCTCTACGATTTTTTTGTAAGAACACATCCAGAAATGACACGAGCATAAATCACTTGAATTTTAAGTGGTCTGAGCTGTGATTGCAGGCTGCGTCGCAAGCTCCAGCGGAAATTATTAGACAATCTAGGAGAGTGATGCTGGGTCAATATATTTTCATTTAAAAATGAAAAATCAATTATGGGAAACTTTTGACTTTTATTTCCTTACTTTCCCGGACTAATAATAAGTTCTTTATGTATGAGGCAAGTAAGCTATATAACAGTCCTATGCCTCTGTAGTCCTCACAAACATTTATTACTTTTCGTGTGTGTCGACCTTATTATGGCTTATTTGTACTGTTCCGGCATTTTCTGCTTTTCTCATATTTCTTTCATCAGTTTGTGCATGCATTTAATTAGGTTTTCCCCTCCATATTTAACATTTCAGTAGTTATGTTATCTTTACCAGCACTTCCGTTATTTCTGAGTTTATTTATAATCTCCTTTACCTGCTCTATTCTGTTTCTTCTAGTTCTCTTACGTGTACTTCGCAACTTTGATTGTTTTCAGATGTCTTAATGAGGTTTTATTCAACTAAAATACAAGTATCATTTTGAGTATACAATTCACATAAACTGTAATGAGTAACTGTCAAATAAAAAAACATGATCTAATCAACACTGATAACTATATCACTGCTAACTATATCACTCTCCCCACTTTATTTTGAAACATAATCTTTCAAATAGTCAGGACGTCTTGTTGGACGAGACGATCTTCGAAAGGTCTTAGTTGATTGGTATTGTGGAGGGTCGATCGGATGAGATAAGAAGTCCACTTGGTGTTGGTTCTCTGCTCCTTCTTCTTCCGGGATTGATACAGGTTCTCGTGGGGTAGATATGGATCCTCGAGGGGTTGATACAGATTCTCGTGGGGTAGATATAGATTCAGGAGAGTCTTATTTAGTTTCGTTCTGTGCTTGAGGACTGTCTGCTTGATTTTCCTCTTCTTGTTCTTCGCCTAGTGGAGACTGCATTGATGATGCCCCTGCAGGTGTTAGTTTTCGTAGATTAACAGCTGTTTTCCTGCCATCGGGGAGACGGACCAAGGCGTAACCAGGGTTTGCCTCCACTAGCGTGACTTGTTGCACCAAGGGGTCGTATTTACTTTGTCGAACGAAGTTCCGCATCAAAACTTTGCATGGAGAGAGAAGCCACGATGGGAGGGCAGTGCCAGTGACACCCCTCCTCTTATGGTAGAACATCCTCTCGTGTGGGGTAGCGTTGGTTGCCGTACAAAGCAGTGTTCTTATTGAGTGAAGAGCTTCCGGTAGTACTTTCTCCCATTGATTTACTGGCATCTGTTTGGACTTTAAAGCAAGGGATATAGTTTTTCAAATTATGCCGTTATATCTTTCAATTTGCCCATTCCCACAGGGATTGTAGGGAGTTGTCCTGCTCGTGGCTATATTTTTGGAGTGTAGAAATGTCTCGAATTCTCTTGATACAAATGACGTGCCTCTATCGGAATCGATGTACGTGGGATAACCAAATACTGAGAATATTTGTGATAGTGATTGTATGACGGTTTGAGCTGATAGATCGGTGCACGGGATAGCAAAAGGAAATCTAGAATACTCATCAACGACCGTCAATAAATATTTATGACGAGAACTTGACGGGAGTGGCCCTTTAAAATCAATACTAAGGCGTTCAAAAGGTGATGTAGCTTTAATAAGGCTGTTGGTTTTCTTATTGTAGAATATTGATTTTATTTCTGCGCATATTTTGCATTTTGCCGTCATATTTTTGATTTCGTCTAATGTATAGGGAAGATTCTGAACTTTAACGTAATGATTCATTCGTGCAATACCAGGATGACATAGGGAATTATGAATTTCTTCCAATTTAGAGTATGTGTTCGATGTGCAGCAAAATCTAGATAATGCATCAGCCGCTAGGTTTTCCTTACCGGGTCTGTAAGTTATATCGAAATTGTATGGGGCTAACTCTAATCGCCATCTGGTAAATTTTTCATTCTTTATTTTCTCGGCATGTCTTAAGTCAAACATGTAGGAAACAGATTTTTGGTCAGTTACTAGTTGGAATTTACGTCCGATTAAGTAATATCTCCATTTACGGATAGCTTCCATTATTGCATAAGCTTCCTTTTCAACTGCAGGGTGATTTTGTTCGCTTTTCGATAGCGTCCTCGAAAAGAAAGCAACTGGTCTATGGTTCTGAGTGAGAATAGCAGCTATAGCAACATCAGAGGCATCGGTTTCAACACAGAATGGAGAGTTTTCTTCTACGTTAACAACAAATGCTTTGAGTATACAAGATCTAATATCATTGAAATATTTGACTAAAATTGGATCAAGAGGGAAAGTCTTGCATTTAACTAACCTGTGAATTCTGTCAGAAAAATGAGGTATCTACTTGGAATAGTAAGAAAACATTCCAAGTGCCCGTTGCAATGAAGATTTATTGTGAGGAACTGGGAAATCTAATAATGGTTTCAAACGATCGGGGTCTGGGCGTAAGGTGTTATTTTCTATAAGATATCCTAAAAGCTTGATTAATTGCAAATTAAATTTATATTTTTCTTTCATCATCATCATCATACAGCCCATTTCACGTCCATTGTTGGACATAGGCCTCCTCCAAACGTCTCCAGTTCTCTCTGTCCCTGGCTGTTGCAATCCAATTTGTCATTATCCTCTTTAGGTCATCCGTCCATCGAGTGGGAGGTCTGCCTCGGCTACGCTTATCAGCTCTTGGTCTCCATTCCAACAGTTTTTTGGTCCATCGCCCGTCGTCCATTCTAGCAATGTGCTCAGCTCATTTCCATTTCCGTATAGTGATTCGTTGTATAATATCATCTACTCTAGTACGTTGGCGTATCTCTTCATTTCTCACTCGATCCCCCAGGGTCAGTCCAAGCATCGATCTCTCCATTCGCCTTTGCGTTACTCTTAGTTTTTCTTTATTGATGGTTGAATTGTATTTCTTACATACCTCTAAAAACTTTTCTAGGTTTCCGTCATGTTCGAATTGAGTTTTCCCACTTACTGTCACGTCATCTAAGTAGGTATGAACTCCTTGAAGACATTCTTTCGAAATTATTTCATCAATTTTTCTTTGGAAAGCAGCAACGCCGTTGGTTACGCCCATAGGTATTCTTTTAAATTGCCAAAGTTTTCCCGCAGCTTCAAATGCGGTAAACGGCCGGTCTTCCTTCCTGATGGGGATTTGATAGTGTTATACGAGTGAGGGTTAAAACAATTTATTTACAAACAATTCAACGAACTAAACAGCAACTAAAAAGGATATTTACATGGACAAACTCTTTTCTTTGAAATCTTCTTTAAAACGTCACCTTTTTTTGACTTCCCAAAATTCCCCAGCCGTCCTCTCTCTATTTCTTGTCAGTCCTCCTCCTTCTGTCAGCATTTGTCAACTTCTCTATTCTAGGTTATGTCGCTGTTATAAGTCCGAGGCCTGTTACTATGTAGCTATTTCGTTACACTGCCCCCTTCCTTAGATGCATTACTCCTGGAATGCCTTTACCATCTTCGGATTTGTGGCTGTAACCGCAGTCGGTTCCATTCCGTAGACCTTCATGAAGTCTTGGAATGCTCTTCGCCTAGTAGTTGTTGTACTTGCACACCTTCATCGTGGTCCCCGGCATATGATGCTAGCCGATCAGAATGGACTACAATCGGCTTTCCTCTAGGAGTTTTAAAGATTCGATAAATAGCATCGTTAATCTTCTTTTTGATGACCTATGGACCCTCCCAGTTCTTTTGTAATTTTGGACATAACCCTCGTCTTCTTCGTGGATTGTAAAGCCAGACGAGATCACCTTCTTTGTAACACGATTCTTCGGCACGGCTGTCGTAGTACTTCTTCATTCGGTTGCTGGCTAATTGCAGGTTAGTATGAACCAGTTTATGGGTGTCTTCCATCTTCCTCCGGAGATTGGATACATAATAATCTCCGGCGATATCTTCACCAGGCTTGCAACCAAACACCAGGTCACATGGAAGTTTTATTTCTTGACCAAAAAGGACTTTCGTCGGTGTCTGCCCTGAAGACTCATTCACAGCTGATCGGTATGCCATCAAGAAGAATGGAATATGTTCGTCTCAGTCCCGCTGATGATCAGAGACGACCTTCGACAAATGCTTGACTAGAGTCCGGTTCATGCGTTCCACCATTCCATCAGACTGTGGACGTAGCACCGTTGTTCTAGTCTTTCGGATCCCCAACTTCTGGCAAACCTCTTGGAATAGCTTGCTTCCAAAGTTTCTTCCCTGATCCGAATGTAGTTCCAAGAGCACTCCGAACCGACTGATGAATTCCTTCACCAGGACGTCGGCTATGGTAGCGGCTTCTTGATTGGCAACTGCATATGCTTCTACCCACTTGGTGAAGTAGTCCATGATGATGACGATGTACTTCATACCCGCTTCGCTTTCTGGTAGTGGTCCCATCACATCTATGGCGACTCTCTCGAATGGGCTCCCCACGATGTACTGCTGCATACTAGCCCTCTGCTTACGGTGTGGTCCGCTGCTTGCAGCACAGGTGGTACATTTTCGGCACCAATCTCTTACATCCTCGGAACAGTTTACCCAGTAGAATCGTTCCCGTACCTTCTGCAAGGTCTTCTTCACACCCAGGTGTCCTCCGGACGGTCCATCATGAAGATGTCGTAATACTTCAGAGACACAAGTCCTAGGAACCAATAGTTGTTTCTTGGATTCGGTGCCCTCGTCATTCTCGATGCTTCTTTTCAGCAAACCGTCCTCAATAATCAGGGAATTCCACTGTGCCCAGTATGACTTCAAAATCGGCGAAGATGACGATACTTCTTGCCAAGTCGGTCGACGATTTACTGACTTCCAATCAATTATTTTTCCAAGGTCCGCGTCGTTCATTTGATGCTGTTGAATTCTGTCTTGAGGCCATTCTTCACTTACGACTTTGATCTGGTGCAAGCTGGCATCCTTCTCTTCCTTGCGGCTGCAATGGGAGCAAGTCGGTTGGCATGGTCTTCTGGAGAGTGCGTCGGCATTACGGTGCCTTGTGCCGGGTCGGTGTTCGATCTGGAAATCATATTCTTGAAGTTTTTCCAACCATCTTGCGACTTGGCCCTCAGGATTCTTGAAATTAAGTAGCCACTTCAAGCTGGCATGGTCGGTTCGGATCAAGAACTTCCTTCCATACAAGTACTTGTAGAAATGCTCAACAGATTTCACCACTGCCAGGAGCTCTCGCCTGGTAACGCAGTAGTTACGCTCAGGTTTAGATAAGGTCTTGCTGAAGTACCCAACGACCCTTTCTCGGCCATCCTGGAGCTGGGAAAGAACAGCACCAATTCCCACGTTGCTGGCGTCTGTATCGAGAATAAACTTTCACTCAGGAAGTGGATAGCCCAGAATCGGAGTTGATGTCAGCTGCTTCTTCAAACTTTCAAAGGCAACTTGGCACTCTTCATCCCAGCTGAATCTTCTACCTTCCTCAGTCAATCGGGTTAGCGGTTTGGCGATGTCCCCAAACATCTTCACGTAGCGTCGATAATAGGAGCAAAGTCCCAGGAAGCTTCGAAGTTGATGTTTGTCGGAAGGGGTTGGCCATTGCTGGACTACGTGGATCTTGTCTGGATCTACAGCTATACCTTCTCCGCTAACTACATGCCCTAGATAGTTGACTTTAGTCTGGAAAAGGGGGCACTTCTTCACGTTTAATGTCATATTGGCTGCTTGAAGTCTCTTGAAAACCTCTTAAAGATTTGTCAAATGCGTCTCAAATGTTCGCCCCAGAATGATGACGTCACCCAAATACACTAGGCAGGTCTCCCAAGACAAACCCCCGAGGATATTCTCCATCAGGCTTTCGAAGGTGGCTGGGGCATTGCAAAGACCAAACGGAAGTACCGTAAACTGCCACAGGCCTGTTCCGCTTGTGAAAGCTGTCTTCTCTTTGTCGGCAGGATCCATTTCCACCTGCCAGTAACCACTCTTCAAATCAAAAGTGGAAAACAACTTGGAACCTGCTAGTGCGTCAAGTGCGTCGTCGATTCTAGGCAGCGGATAACTGTCCTTCTTGGTGACTTCGTTGAGCTTGCGATAGTCAACGCAGAACCTTGTCGAACCATCTTTGTTTTTCACAAGAACTACTGGAGAGATCCAAGGGCTGTTTGAAGGTTCTACTACTCCGTCTTTTATCATCCCTTGAAGAGTACTTTCTGCTTCTGCCTTCTTCGCCTGGGGAAGTCGGCAGCTTGACGGATAGGACGAGCATCACCAGTGTCAATCTTATGTTTTACCACACTGGTTCTCCCTAGTTTTCCATCGGATGAACCGAGAATGGAATGGTAACGGTTAACTAGATCTCTCACCTTCTTCTCTTGTTGCCGGGACAGGGATGGATGCACGGTGGCTAGGATCTGACTGAGCTTGTCCGAGTGCTGTTCTTCCTTAGGGGTCCCCCGGTGGATAACTTCGGTTATTGGCTCGAGGGTTCCTACTTGAGTGCCTTTCTTGAGGGTAACTGGATGGTCGTTTAGATTGATCAGACGAACGGGCACCCTTGAAGCGGATTGGATCAGTGACTTACCAACAAGAATGCCCCGTCCCAGTTCCTGGTCGTGATTTCTGGGCTCTACTATGGCTGCAGTTGCGTCTTCCATGGCCCTATTCAGACGAGCTACGACTATGGACTCACACCTTGCTGGTAGTTCCACATCCTCAGATAGCATCACCTCCGCGATGGCTGTTTCTCGCTGATGTAGAATTAATTCCTCGGTATCGACGTGGATGACTCGATGTTTGAGGTACATCGAGTCATCCACGTTAAAACAATTTATTTACAAACAATTCAGAAAATGTTTGTGCTACTTCGAGGCACGTGCTTTATTAAATGCCTCTATTAAATCTGAAGTTATATTTTCCAAAAGTCTTTGTCGGATACTAGGGGTGATTAGTCCATTAATAAAAGCATCTCGAATGTATTCGTCCCTGTACTTCTCAGCGGTCACTGCTTTAAAACCACAGTCTGCACTTAAAGCTCTTAATGATTGTAAATACTGATCTACAGTTTCCCTTGACTGTTGAAGTCTAGTCATAAGTCTGTACCTCGCATACTTCGATTTTATATAAAGAGAGTCTAATCTTTCTATAGCCTTAGCATAAGATTTGCAGTCATTGATAAGTTTAACAATGTTGTGACTCACGTGATTGTAGCGTAATAGTAATTTGTCAGTTTCTTTAGCAGCAATTGTGTTAACAAAGGTTTCTTAGGTAGTCTTCCAGTGAGTCCATTGGGAAGTGGCACAAGGTGGGGTGTATTCGACTTCAAATCGTTCAGGCTTGAAATAGTGGTCCATTGTCTTGATTAGTATTTATTATTAATAGTTGAATAAATTGTTATAAAGCAAAACCTGTCTTAATGAGGTTTTATTCAACTAAAATACAAGTATCATTTTGAGTAAACAATTCACATAAACTGTAATGAGTAACTGTCAAATAAAAAAACATGATCTAATCAATACTGATAACTATATCACTGGTAACTATATCAGTATTCCTTCTACCTTTCTAGTGTTTCGCTTTCTCCAGCTATCAGCCTACCTTCTTTATCTTTCAAAATACTGACTGTTCTCTGATATCCCTTTATGAACTCTTTGATATCTTTGTACATTTTCCGCATCTCGTTTCTTTGGTAGTTCTTTTCTATCTCTTCGATGATCTGCTCATAATATTTCCTTTTTTTTCTCATAGTACCTCCTTCTTTGTTCTTCATACTTATATTTAGCTTCACCTGTGTTGTGCTTTAGCATATATTTTCTTCTGGTATTCCTTTCACAATACATGCAGCCGTATAATCAGTTGTAGTTTCGATGCATTGTTGCGAGAAAGTATTGGTTTACTCCAAAAAAAGTTGGAAGTTTGGAATGTTTTTTGAGTTATTTTTTCGTTTTTTCAGCGAGAGAAAACACGAAAAAAAGGGTTTTGAAATAAAAATCCTGTTACTAAAATTATTTTGCCATAATTTTCTACGAGAGTAATGCCTCCATTTTCACAACAAGAGTTTGTATTCTTTGTTGTTTTTGTAAGAGTTTTTACCGTAAAAAATGCAACTTCTACTGATTTAAGCTGGCGGTCTAAATTCCATTTTTTTTCAATAGTTATACAACACTCGACTTTTGAGCCTATGAGATAAACGCCACAGAGTTTTGGAAAATAATTTTCAAGAATTGTGAAGATTGAGTCTGACAAAACTATATTATCAATTGGCATGCGTATAACATTTCGTACTATCATACTTAAAATGAAACCTTTTGGATATCCTATAACGCATGACATTTCAAAAGGAATATCACAAATCTTGAACTCTACCTCTGTTGTTTTCCAAATCATTATTTGAATAGCAAGTTTGATAGGTGATCAAGATTCGTCAGGCATAAAAACGTTACTAAAATTGTTTTTCGACAACTTTGAGAAAAATCTACTCTTGCCGTTGTAGAGATGGATTTCAGAGCTATTTTTTATTTTATTATATGAAGGCTTGTTTTTTGAGTAACATACGAGCATTTTACACTTCATTGATTTCAATTTCTCCGCGCGTGTTTTGTCGACCTAAGGCTAGCTTAAATCGTTTCCGGCAATCTTCAAATCAGGAAAAATATGAAATTCCGGATACTTTCGGGACGGATTATATCTATTTATGCGTAATATTACCTTTTTCGTGTGTGTGTCATTAATAAAAGTGTTTTATTTTACAGTCTGGACCAATGGCCGGTCTCCATTAGTTCTTCTGATAAAGACAGGTAAGTACTACTCAGTATTATTAGCGTGTTGAATATAATGTTGAAGGCATTATCTACCTCAAGGTATGTTTTTGGTTCCAAGAACTATATAAAAAGACGTTAAATCAACATTACAGTTACATTTATTTTCTTGCCTACATCACGGTTGCAAAACAAAGACAATGCTTATATTATTCACATTTTAAAATTATATCTCTGTTGGATTTTGCCTCTTCTCTTGGAGATATACTGCATATTTTTGCGAGTTTTGTTGAAACATTTGGTTTTGGTTCATGAGGAACCATTGTGCATTATGCGGTTTTTATTGGACATTTAGAATAATACGGTAGTTAAATTTTGGTTGTACAAACCGAATTTTAAATGCCGAGTTATTTTTTTGTCGACTAGCTTTCTACTACACTTTTTGAAAATTTTGTAACAATTCAAATAATCATCATACTTACACAAACGTAATCTTATTTACATTTATTTTTCTCTTGCAAAAATCATTTACAAGAAATTAATACAACACTGAGGTTCAAAAGATAATGTGGAAGTTCTTTGAATCTTTTTTCTTACTTCTCGGACCTGTCTCCATGAATTTGTACAGAAAATCTTTGTTTGAACAACTTCTTCATATTTCGTTAAACACATCTTATACAACCTTTTCAGATTTGATTACTTTGATGTGGAAGGGTTTTACTTGGCTGAGATAACTGCACATCCTCAGGCACCATAATATGTTTGTTAAATATGGTATATATTTTTGGAACTGTTTCAAAGCATTTGTGTCGCAAACATCAGCGTGTTGTATCAATATTACTCAGTACTAAACGAAAAGACTATCCATCTCAAAGGTAGTCTGCATGTAAATAGCAGTAAGTAAAACGGAAAATCCGTACTACAGTATATATTAGTTACAAGTTGAAGAAAGAGGCAATTAGTTTCGGCTCACTGGGCCATCATCATGCTTGAAAAAGATATCATAATAAACAGAGTTCAGAAATGATTATAAAAAATATATCGAATCACCTTAAACGTTTATATTATTTAATGAAAGTTTTATAAAAGGAAAGCTGTCACATGTCCAAGGCATTCAGTATACTCCAAGGTGTTATCAAAATTAAGAATTCTAAAAATTTAGTATCAAATAGTTTTCTAAAGGTTGTAATTGTTCGTTCAAACATAATATTGAAGGACCGTTGTGTATGCGACGTATTTCAAACATTTCTAAAAGGTTGAGACGAACACCCTTCTGGGGGGTTTTATCAGAACTACATGATTTTAATTTTCAGGATGTTACAATTTTACATCGGTGTTCATTAATTTAATTCAAATTCTATTAAATTTTCTAATGATTACCCTTAACGGTGACCAATTTTAAGTTGAAGTCGACATTTTCATGATTTGGTAAATTTTCCTAGTAATAAGTTTTCAGACAGTAAGTTTCCCATATACTCTTAGAAGTACTGACATATCTTGGAGTATACTGGATGCCATGAATATGTGACAGCTTTCCTTTCATGAAACTTTCATTAAATCGTATAAACGTTTAAGGTAATTCGATATATTTTTTATAACAATTTCTGAACTCGTATCTATCATGATACCAGGCCTTATGATGGCTCAGTGAGCCGAAACTAGTTACTTTTTTGTTTAAATTGTAACTAATATATACTGTCGTACGGATTTTGCGTTTTACTCGTACTTAATGCTATTTACTTAGTACTGATTATTTTCATAAGCTATAGTGCTAAATTGACATTACCAATAATTTGCAACACCCTTCAACTTGGCTTCTTACTTTTGGATTGTGTGTACTGGTGAAATAAGATTAAGATATGATAACGTTATTTCAGTGGGTAAACGGTCATTCAACTCTCAAACTTCATTTGTCGGAATTTAGTTAAAAGGCTCTGTGATCTGAAAATGACAAAAATATGTGATCATCAAACTACTCTTACCGATTGCGCATGTTAACTAAACTAGTAAATAGGTTCCATTTTAATAAATAAACAAATGTAAGTTGAAAAAACTATCTATTTCACTATGAAATAACAATTAGAAAATAAACTACAAATTATGTTAAATTCATTCTTAAAATATTCATAGTATTTTGTTATTATTAATGGCAACAACATTGACACGGATATTTGAATAAATAAGTTACAGGTTTAGTTATTAAACATTTCATTTATCTTAACATTTTTACATAAACGAAGCTGCTTGCTAAACGTGCTCCTCTATCTAAGAACGTTAAATAAAAAAAGACACAAATACAACTTTATTTTTGTTTGTAATTAGCATACTTCCATAATCTCAAAAATATAACTTAAGTTCTCAAAAATTCTCCTTCACACTAACTACCTATTGCCATTTCGAAGATTTTTACTGTTTGGACCCTTACTCATATTACTTTTTCAAACAGTTAGTTTCATTTAAAAAAAACTGATGAAACTTTTGATTTGCAGCAAGTATTGTATGTGCTAACAGATCCCACAAATCCGATTCTTTCTTATAAAATCAAGCTAGCCACATACAATTATACAATTTTTAACTGTAGACATAATACTGGCAAATGTGGTCTGAAGTAGAAGGTTCATGTGCCCCAAGCGAAATAGTTTCATTGTTATTTCACCACCTAAAAACCCTTCCTAGAACTATTCAAAATATGAGGCTATTTAACGACACATGTGAGGGCCAAAACAAAAACCAATTTGTGGCTGCTATGTTCCTTGATGCCGGGCAAGTTTTACTAATAGGGGTCATTTATCAAAAGTTTTTAGTTTCTGGCCATAATTAAATGAAATGTAATTATATGCATGCCAGAATCGAAAAAGCAGCAAAAAATGTACCAGTTTATCTACCCCATGAATGGGTAACTGCTAAAAATAGAAAACAAAATGAACCTATGTACCAAACTTTTCAAAAAAAAGGACATTGGCCTTTTCGATTGAAAAATCCTGGCAAAGCTAACAATTTTGGTGAACCGAAATAAGGACCAAGATGGTAATGTGGTAAATTGGATAAGGTATGAGAAGGCATTCCCCTTTGTAATGAAAATAATAATTGACTTTGATAAAGATTTTCGTAGGATTATGATTCTTCCACGTAGATGACGCCGACCTACAGCTGCTTCTATGGAAGGATGTCAGGATGTCTCAAACCTTTATATCAAGAAAAAAAAGAGAATTTCTGATAAAGTTTTGCAATTCTGGAAGCATTGAGAATGAAACTGTGCTACCAGATATTAACGACTTTGAAGAAGAAAACTTTTTTCACAATAATTTTGATGTTTTATTTGATAGTCCAACTATTGTTTTTAGTTTTTAGCTATTTTGTATCACCATAATTTGAACAAAATATATTAATGCCAAAAATGGTTATCTACAGATTATTGTTTAATTTACTTTTTATTCACTTTTTACAAAGGTCCTGAATAAGCTTAAAAACACGTTATTCCATTTCATTAATTAAGAACCTATGAATTAAAATAACTGTTTTAGCTAAATGAGTTTTTTTCTAAAATTTAATTTCATAGAGTGTATTCTTTTGCGTTTTCTGAACAAATAGGATTTTGTAGATAGCCACATATGAAAACAGACCATCGAAATATTAGTTGAACATTTTTAATAGGTTATGGAATCAGCATTCTTAATAAATAATTAGGATAAATGTTATATTTAATAACTTAAATTAGTAAAACTATTACATAATATTAAGCAAACTTAAATATTAATTAGTAAACATGGCAAACAATTAAATGGAAGACAGAGAAAAATGTTACATCAACTTATTTGATGAATTGACTAAGTAGTAAGAATTTTATTTAAAAATATTAAGAAAACTATAACAATTTCTGGCTTGTACTTCGGATGTCACGGATTCAATGCCACTTCCTACTGAACTGATTATGGGTAAGTACATATTTCTACTTCCACGGGCACTTATCTCAGAATCCATGATTTTAGTGATTCGTTACTTATTCTCCGCTTCTGACATATTTCTATAGACATTGTGTTGTTACAGGATTTTACATAAATTATCGTCATCATTCATTATAGTAGGAGCCCGAGCGTGGATTTTGCCCATTACTCGAATCATATGTACCACTTACAAATATGAACTCTTAATATAGGCGCGTCAAAAAACATCATCTTAAAATACTCCTGCGCGATCGAATTATTTTTATTTTAAAGGAAATCCTTCACGGATTACGTAAAAATATAAACGATTGGGCGATGTAGCTAAAACCATCAAAAAAGTGTGAAGCGTACAGCTGCTGAGAACTATGTATTTCTTACTCCGCGCCTCTCTTTCCTTCTCACTCTTTCTCTATCCATAGTACGGTCTGCCGCAATGATGCGATCTCAGCTGATCACAATGACGTGTTCGTTTTTGTAGATGTAGATGATTTTGCAATGTAAATACTTCAGCAGATAGTGTGGCATTGTATTTGATCGTTATTTAACACCTTTGATAAAAGATTGTGAACATACTCTTCGAGGCAATATGAGTGATAAAGATTCCTATATCGCTGGTCCTTAACAATCTAGAACTTCTGAAAGATTTAAAAAACATTACGTTTAAAGAAGCTTTGGTTACATTTTTTATCGAGCATTTGGCTGGCCAGGAGATGAAACAATGTTTCAGAATCACGATTCGTGTTACTTACGTATACTCTGTTATCATGAATCATGAACTGAAGAAGCGGATAGAAAAGCTGTATTTTTTGCAAGTCAAATTAAGGAAAACTTCACTGTAACTATCAGAACCTCTGATACAGATATCGTTGTAATTATGGAGCACAGTAAAGAATCGGTAAAAATCTGAATTGATCTCGAAGTAGGTAACGCACGCCGATATATCGACATTTCCGCTCTTTCTACTAAGTTAGATCTACTTGTTTGGCAAGCACTACCAGCTTTGCATGCACTAACGGGATGTGATTACAACCCAACTTTTTACAGACGAGGCAAAAAAAGGCCTTTAGACATTTTAATGAGATCTGTAACTTTTCAAAATGTATTTGCAAACTTGCGATCTGATGCCAATCGTACTAGGATGGAAATGATTATAATAAATAAAACATATAAAGTAACAGATACGTCTCAGCCTTCCTCATTAAATGTGTGTAATTACGACGCTTGTTACTTGCCACCTTGCCCATAAGAGCTACGGCATCATTTATTGCAAACTAGATACATCACATGCTTCTAAAGAAATGCGCATTATCGTATCGTTACTGAGATTTCACCAACAACCTGCGGATGGAAAATTAGAGCCGACTTGGTTCGTTGGTAACCAACTTCCAGAAGTATACGAAGATATTGTCATAACACCTGACATTTTAGAAGATACTTTAGATTCAGGTAGGTTTTCTTTTTAACACTATAATATAATAAAATAAATAAAATATTGTGAAGTATTATAACCATTCCTGCTTACAGAAACCCGAGATGACAAGGAAATTGACCAAGTGGAAACCAACTTCGAAGACTAATCCAGTGAGGAGAAAGAATGAGATATTTATTGTGAATATTTTTTTATCTACTTTTATATCTATAAATGATTGAATTTTCCATACATATAACTACTGAAAAATGTTATAGAGGTAGGGATAACGTGAATTTTCAGTCTAAAATTCAATGGAAAATCTTTTATTTACTAAAAGCCAAGCTTTCGTGTCTTTTTGACACTTCTTCAGGGCATTACAATATACAATATTCAAATATAAAATGATTTAAAATAAATATTAGTATATCAATGTGAAAATTTTGTTTTGCAATTATTTATCTTTTAGCTTTATCTTTTAGCTTACAAATATTGAATATTATCCATTTTGGTCCATAGTTAGGAGGTATCTATAAATATTGCTAAGACTTTCATTTTATGGCCTGTTTCGATGGAATGTTGTGTTAATGCATGTGCTTTTCTGTTGAATGTTATATCACCTTTATGAGACGTGATTCGATTAGTCAGGTTTCTAGAGCTTGTACCGATGTAGTTAAGATCACAGTTATTGCATTTTATTTCATAAACTACATTTGATTTCTTCAAGTCAGGTGTGAAATCTTTCAATTTGGTGTTAAAATTTCCAATTGTTTTGACATTTTTTTGTGTTATCTTTATATTAGTTTCATTTTTAAAAAGCTTTATTATGTTTGTTGATAAATTTTCAATTTTAAAAACTCTAGAAAATTATTTTTTGAAACTAACAAACTCTCTTAAGCAAACCCTACCCAACAATATTTGGCTGAAATATACGAAAAGACAAAAAACTTATTACAACAAGATTTTCAATGAAATCAAAATTCGGAGGATCTAATCTCCACAATCCAATAGGTCCCCATGACGCTTTAGTAACGGAAAGTTTAGCATCCCGGGCTCCTCTACTACAATGAGAACTATGGAGAATTTACTGGATTATTTTCTAGAGCAGTTTCAAGACTCTTTATCGAACATATATCCATACATGATCTTGATAGCAGCAGATATTTTATTTTATTTAACCGTTATTTTCTTTTCAAGTGCATCAGTTTCAATATCGAAAGTTTTTTATGCTTAAGTCAATTTTAATATTATAAATCAAAAAATAAATATTGACAAACCATTTAAATGACTCAAAGTTAAACATATAACATCAATTTTTCTTACCACTATTTTTAAATTTGTGTTTAGGTACCTGCGGAGGTATATCTTTGTTGACGTAATTCGAATAACTATTAACTATCATTTGTAATAATACCATTAATTGATAATCTATCACCGTGTTTCTTGAAATCTCTGTGACTTTCCTTTATTCTCATCACACAGTCTTACTTTGATCTTCTTTTTAATTAGATATGTGTAATAGTGATTCACATTGAAAGTGAATTAAATATAAAATATAGCTTCTCAACGATAAAATGGTAATTGGGAATACACAAAAATCCCTTAATACAGTTATAATATTAATGATTCAACTTCTAATATACAGAATGTTTAATTAATGATTGGAAATATATTAACTGTTGAATCTTGAGCTTAAAATACTAATATTTAAGCCCAATCAGTTAGATATAATGTGCTTTTTGATACTGTCGTCTTAATAAACATTTCTATTTTATTTAGATCCTCTTCAGAACTACAATTTGTTTTTAAATGGTAAATGCATCTATTCCTTTCAAGAAATTTCAATAAATAATGTTATTTTATGTGTTTTAAATACAATCCTATAATCTTAAAACACAGGTATAAATAGTACACAATATTATTCAAACTAATTGTAGAGCTTCATATTTAACACTCCAAAAATAATGATTGTATCATTACGAAGGAGAAGTATATTATTTACATTGACAGTACTGGAGAATCGAAAAATTGTGCTAAAATGGCAATTCCGCCAGTGGCGTAGAATTAGGGAAGGGTCAACCAATCACCTGCCGCTGTCGTACGCCTCTGGTTGTAGCCAGAAACGTTTATTTAACATAATTTAGTAGGATGTACTGTACCTACACTTCTCGCCAAGTATGACAAGGATACGTCAAATAGTTTTAAAGTAATATGCACAAATAATTTTTATGTTCTAATAAATTACCCTGTAATTCAGTAAGGAACCACATTATATGTAAGGGATTTATGTCAAATTTTAATATTTTGAGTTAAAAATTAAACTGTTAAAATATTTCCAATTTGAATGACAGAATCTACATTTCATTTGATGCCTACCTGATGTTTAGTAAACGTCAGGTAGGCATCAAATGAAATGTTACTTCTGTCATTCTGACGATGATATTCAGTTATCGAAACAGACTTTTCAATTTTTTTTCTTATATTGTGGAATTAGCTAGAAACATTGAGTTTCATTCCAAACATTAATTCAGAAACTACAAGGAATGTTTTAACCGAAATATAGGCAAAAGTTTTGGGAGGAGTTATTGAACTTTTATTCAGATCTGCTGCAAATTAAAAAAGAACTTAGTATCTATAAAACAAGCTGAATAAAAATCATTGAGAGTAAAGGAAATTACAGAACCACCTATATGGAAAAAACTTAACAGATTACAATATATCATTTCGAGATTTAACAAGTTTTCTAATATACTACAGTAGAAACGCTGAGTCTTATCCATCACGTGACCATATGCATCTTAATCAAAACAATACGACAAACGCTTGTATTGAGCTTCCCTCTTTTTCTGTTATTAGAAGAAGGCAGTACCAACATAGTATGTGTAGAATAATATCGTCAACTAAGTCCCGTGATGGAAAAACTTCACCGTTTCTACGCTATTATAAACGTAACCAAAATTATAGATGACATTCATTAAACTTTTAACAGCTATTTCAATATACTTTTATGCAAACATGGATAAACCACTTATTCTTTTATGTTATAATATTTTAACAAGCAATATTTCACTACGATGCGATGAGCGATATTGTCAATTGAATTATTATTTAACAATCTAAACAATGACATAATATTGGATCTATATACCTATATTGCTAAATTCGTACTTTACGTTAGAAACATCTCGTTAGATGAATAAATTTAATGTTGTAATTGAAACTTTCAAAAGATATTAACTCTAATGTCTGGAAAAATAGCAAACCCTGATTATGTTGCTGATAATATTATTCAAAATTAAATTTTTGTAAACACATATGTGAAGAGCATATTTTTCATTGAATAATAAAAACACATTCAAAAGTTTTGCTTCTTTTGTTTAGTTTTGTTTGTATTTTATATGATCATATTACGATTTTGAGATCAAAATATTATTATAATTGGGGAAAGTCATTCTGAAAGGTTCGTGACTAACAAAACCGGGTTTCGGCAGATTAATATATTCTATAAAAGAAACCGCTATCTCCTTAGCGATTATTTTTGTGATTACCTACATAATTTACGCAACAAGGCCTTCAATTTAGTACTTTGTGTAACCTTTTCTGATTTTTCGAATATGGCAGCTTAAGAACCCCAATTTTTTTTCACTTTTTAGTATGGTGAAATCGGTACTTTTCAGATCCTCTTAGAAATCTTCTGGACCACATGTGGATGTCCTGCGCCAAACTCTAACGAACTAGGCTGGCAGGCTATGCCTACATCACAAATATGACATAATGTTAAAAATTTGTCTTTTTTAAAAGCAACGGTTTGGTACTCGCCTCCCCTACTATTAGTATTTCGTTCATTCTTAGTGTATGGAGGAAATTTTTATTTGGAAATACAGGGTAATACAATACTCCCGAATATATATTTAAATGAAGACCTTTTTGATTTGTGACAATTTCTTTTAATAATTGTATCAAAATTTATCAAATATAAAGACGTTTTCATCATGTTGTTCAGTCTATGATTGCTTCTAAATAATTACCAGTGCATTTTGGTGTGAAAATATTGTTTAATTTAAAATATGTATAATAGATCCTAAATGTACAATTAGTGTTTGAATTTCATGAAATGGACATTACTAAACGTACATATTTTAGGTAAATTTATAAAACAAGCCAATACAATATAATATGCATTTCTCAATATTCCATGCGAACAAATTGGAATATAAATAAAGTCATTATTGATAGTATTATAACATTTTGTCCTTGCAGGTACTTTAAATTGTTGCAATCTCTCATGAACCCATTATTTATAATTGCATTGACGTTCTTATTTTTACTATTTACTTATTATGTGCAATACTCAAGATTACACATACTATTGATAAAATAAAGTAAAAAATGATGAATCCAACTTCTATTTTCCTTCACTCTCCTCCATACCATTAGTAATATTCGTAACTAAAAATAAAGTAAATATTTACATAATATATCAACCGTTTCATCTTAACAATTTCTATCAATTCAACATTTGTGTTGCATTAGCAGGTTGACTAGTTTGAAAATTCGCCACCAGGCTATTAGTGGAGAGGTTGTTCGTTCAGTTTCTGGTTCCACTCTACTAGTGGACTGTTCTAGGGCAGTATTTGATTCCGTTTTCAAGTCTTTTTGGCCGTTGTTGCCGTTGTTTAAAGCTGGTGATGTCATTATTAAAATCTGAAAAATAAAATAATTAATAAATAACTTTACTTCTTTTTTAAAGTGATTTGATAGCACTGTGTATGAATATATTGAAAGAAGATTTTTTAGTTCAGCATAGTCGAAACGACAAATCAAATATCAATATTGAAAATTAATTTTTAGCGTTAGTTAACCTGAGATATGTCCATCATTTTGAAATACGAGTACATTCCAAATCAAGTTGCCAAAAAATTGTCACAAAATGAAAAAAAAATTAGGTAGCATGTAGTAAATAAAATTGAACCCTTAGACCTACAAATTCGTTAGAATATAAAAATATACTAAGCATACAGTCACTATGCCTGAACATAAAAATTGGACTAATGTGTGTGCTGATTCGCTAGATATCGACAAATAATCACAATTGCTGAATACTTATTTATAGATAGATTGCAATTTATTCGAAATTTAAAAAAAAATGTAAGGCTATAATTTCTGGTTCTAATAGTCTAGAATACTGAATTTCCGGTTATGATAAACCAACCAGTCATTGGCCATTCGCTGTACTCTTAACGTCTAAGTGCTTAGTATATTTTACACAATGTATAAAATTTCGCGCCATTCAAATCTGTTAGTCATATAATTATTTTAGATTATAAAAACATACGATTTTATTTCTATTTTCCAATAAGTTTATTTAAATAAATTATATTCATAAACAACTACCGCATACCACCTATTGGCATTAGTTAGCGTGTCATTGGCCTAGACCAGAGGTTTCCAAACTTTGAAGCCTTGGGGCCATAATATTTTTTTCGGTATGTTGCAAAATTACTATTGATTGTGTATTCTGACACGTAACGACATCTAGTGTCGAATAGTGCTACTATGTACTGTTCTAGGTACTATCTATTTCAGCTACCCAATAACAGGTGGCATATTTGGGAATTTCCGTATTGGTTCGAGAAAGTTCTGGCTAGTTTTTCCGATCATTTCTAGATGGCAGTAATTGCATAGGTATAAAAAGGCTAGCGGCGCCATTACGAGTCAGTTTGCTCGGGAAAGGCGAAGGAAGCGAAGTTGCCTATTGTGAAATAAAGTAATAAGAGTATTTTGATTAGCCTTGTTTTTATGTGTGATTTATTGGTATGGAAAAGAAGCGACAAATAGACAGTGAACTTTCAGTATTTTGTGATTGAGTGCAGTAATAAGGCGCTATGTTTAATTTGTAATGAAACCATAGCTGCTCTCAAAAAATATAACATTAAACGTCACTATGAATCGAAACATCTTCAAAATTACTGTAAATATACAGGAATATTGCGGACGGAAATATTTGAAGCTTTGAAGCGCGGACTAAAATCTCAGCAATTTCTGTTTACCAAAGCAAATACTGAGAAAGAGTCTGCAACTCACGCCAGCTTTCGTGTGGCTCTTGAAATTGTAAAACGTGGAAAACCATTCACAGATGAAGGAATTATAAAAGAATGCTTGATTGTACTAGCTGAAGAAATATGCCCCGAAAAAGTAAATTTATTGAAAGGTGTCAGTTTGTCAGCAAACACCGTGGCTCGGAGGGTGCAAGACATCATCTCAACTGTCTGACAAAAATGGACATCTTGAGTGGTTTTCTCTAGCCTTGGATGAGTCAACGGATGTGTCAGATACTGCTCAGGTGTTGATTTTTATTCGTGGGGTCGATAAAAGTTATGAAGTGTATAAAGAACTTCTTGGGCAGATATTGTTAAGGGAGTTGAAAATGCCAATAATTAAAAAACAACCTTCGATAGAAAAAATTGAAATTTATCACCACCGATGGAGGCAAAAATATGTGTGGTAAAAATAAAGTAGTGGTCGCACTTGTGTCAAAGGCTGTAGAAAAGGATGGTGGTTCAAAACAATCAGTATTACATTGTATCATTCATCAACAGTCCTTGTGCGGAAAATGTTTGGATTTGTCTGAAGTTCTAAGACCAATCATATCAGTTGTTAATTTTATCAGATCCACAGGGCTGAATCACCGACAATTCCGCCAGTTTATTGAAGATGAATTTGCCATATCATACTGCCGTACGCTGGCTTAGTTGCGGAAAAGTCCTTAAACGCTTTTTTGAACTTCGAGCAGAGATCGAAATTTTTTTGAATGAGAAGCATCGCCCTTGTGCTGTTTTAGGAAATATTGTTTGGCTGTGGAAATTAGCATTCTATGTCGATTTGACAAATCATTTGAACGAACTGAATTTGAGATTGCAAGGAGAAAATCAGCTTCTTCCTGATTTATACACCAATATCAAATCGTTCAGGCAGAAAATAATACTATTTTAATCGCAGTTACGTAAAAAATGTTTCACACATTTTAAAACATGTGAAATATTCAGCCACACTACAGAGACTAAATTTCCAGTCGATTTTGCAGTCGAAACTTTTAGTGCTTTAAAGATAAATTTCGATGCTCGTTTCTCAGATTTTGATATCATTGTGAATGAAATTAAACTTTTTCAAAATCCTTTTGATTCTGACATTGAAACCCTGGCTCCGGAAGTCCAAATGGAAATGATTGATTTACAGTGCAGTGATATGTTTAAGAACAAATATCAAAATTCATCTTTGTTGGAATTTTATAAGAGTCTTCCACTGGTACAATTTGATAATTTGCATAAATTTGCTCGTGGGTTGTTTTTCAAGATGAAGTACACAAAAAATGTTTACAGATCTAAATTAACCGATGAGCATCTTAAATCTCATTAGTGTTTTTTTTGTTTTATTAGTGGGATTAATTTCAATTTCATTAATTGCTTGTTAATATGCTTAAGTTTAAAATACTTAAGTTGAGTTCTCTGCGTCATACTTTCTGTCGTAAAGTTATACCTTGCAAGTAAAAAAACCGAGTAATTATCATTCTGTATTTTCCTTCTCTTCCATTCAGCTTATCACAGCACATGGGCCAGATTGATGATACTAGTCTTTAGCTGTCGCTGTAGGCAAGAATTTGTACAGTTCAATATATTTTCGACTACATTTCCGTGTCCAAATGTCTTTTGTGAACCCCACATGCTGTTGTGAGCGTTAAAGTCTCCAGTGAGGATAAACGGCTGGGAAAGCTGATATATTAGTTCAAGAAGCTCTTCTTCTTTTAGAGGATGATCTGGAGAAATATATATGGAGCATATGGTTAGCTTACTGAAGCAGTATGTCGTTATGGCTACTACCTCCAGGTTTGTTGTCAAAGGAAGTAGTTCTGAATACATTTCGTTTGAGGCGAATATTGATGAACCCCCGCTGGCTCTTTTGCAGTTATTTCTAATATAATGATACCTTTCCAAAGATTCACTTCATGGGATATTAGTTGTTTTAAAATTGGTCTCCTGTAGGCAAAGGAAATCTGGGCGGTAAATTGAGGTTAGATGCTGAATTTGTTCTAGGCAAATAGAAAATATCCGTCGCAGTTCCATTGTAAAATACGTAATTTTAAAAATAAGAAAGATTGAAAATGTGTTGGATAAAGATATATTAAAATAGGTCGCAATCTTTCTGATTGAAGTCGTTTGAATTGACTGACGATAGGCTGGCAGGTTCGACAGCATCATTGGGGTTTATTGCGAGTTTTAATTTTTTCTGCAATCTAGTAAAACGATTTTTAAGAGATCTATCAGATTTTAATATTAGTGGTCAAGTTAAAGGCTTCTTTTAAAGGATCACTACCGCCGAAAGAATTTTCCAGGAAAACTATTAATTATATGGGCAATTAATTTTTCAATTTTGGCTTGATTGGAGGAACTTACAAACGTCTTTGTTTTCCGTTTTGGATTTTTTCTTAGGGGCTGAAATTGGTGTTACAAAGGCAGAAGTTGACGGGGATGGAGTACTTTCAAGATTAAGGATTGGAGAAATAGTAGAAATTTGTATAGGAGGTGATTCAAGGCTGGTGTCAGTAGAGTGTGTCCTCTAAATGCCAAAGTTGGGTGTTAAACAATCTGAAATTTAGGGTTGTCCTGTAGTATTTTTTGAAATGGAAGAAGTATTATCAGCAGGATGATATTCGGATGAGGTATGTTAAGGAGGTAATATACCAGAAGATATGTCTTGGCTTTTGTGTCTTGAGGTAGAAGGTGAAGGAGGGTTGCAGGATATATCTTGCGGATTTGGGTAGGAATGTGCGCTGTGTCCAAACTGCTTACAAGCATTCAAGTTCATCCGAAGTAATGAAGATTCTGTAGTTCGTGTTTTCATGTAGGATTATAGTTGAAATTTGTATTTCAAAAGGTTCATTTTCAGGTATAACATAAATATATCATCGGAAACAGAAACTGTGTGCATATTCATCTTTAGGGAAACTACATCGAATGAAGGAAATTGGAGAGGCGAGCTGTAGCCCAAGTTCATTTTTAAGTGCCTGTTCGATAATTGAGTTAGGGTTAGAGGGACAACCATTGGAGAGTACCAATCTTTTTGCCGGTGTGATAAGTCTACTAATTGGTATGATATGTTGTTTGAACCCTAGCAAAAGGATTTTTTTTTAAGATTATGTATAAGGGATACAGAAGATAGATATATACATATGCGGTGATTGGAAATGCGTGTTGAAAAGGTAATCCCTTTCGCCGATTGCCTTATTGTAGTCAAAAAGAACAACATCTGGAAGAGCGTTCAAGGCAATAGCTTGATTTCTATTTGGGAATGATGTAGGTGCGAAGTTAGGTCCAGCTGGTTGTGGTTGAATTATTGTGTTTGACAATTTTTGGTTTTAATAGATTGAATACCAAAATATTAAGTGAAATTAGCCAGACGCACTGGCCTATTATTTAGTCGTTACTATACGGTAGATATAAAGCAACTTACCACTTGAAAAATAATAACGCGTATTTAATGGTATTTACCCAAAAAAAGGTTAGTTGGGAATGAAAAGCAGAATTGATTTTGAGGGATCGTATGAAATTAATAAAATTGTAAAAAATATAAAACCAATTATAGAAGTAGAAACATCGAAAACACATACAACGGATTATTTTCAACGATAATAATTATTTGTATCGTTATAACAATATTTTATTTAATCAGAAGATACAAAAAGAAGATCAGAAAAAAACAAAAAAGAAGAAATTAAATTGGAAGAGAGAAATTTAGAATTTTTTGTAAATATAATTCAAAAAAAGTATTTTCTTGAATAAAATACGTAATTATCGATAATATCCCAGCTTTAAATACAGAGGAATAAATACATGACTGAAATAAACAGCGATGCGAGTATTTGCAGCTTGTTCGATGTATTTGGACAGGCCTAAAATGATGCATTAAACGCGATACTCATATAATATAAGTGATCGATATGACCTAATAGTATCAAAGCGGCCCACATTTATCTGCTTGCCTAACTGCATTTACGTAATGACAATTGATTTAAAACCACTTATCACTTTTATTATTAGCGATTCTATCATCCGAATGGTATTGAATACGTTATTTGATGGTCAATTGGCAATCATTTTAAATGCGGTATTTTTCATAAACTAGAACCGTTTTGGATCTTGACTTTATTGAAGTAAATATTGAATCGAGAAATATTATAATTAAAATTTGACTGAAATTAAAATTGTAAATTTCCAACAGATGTTCAAATTTCGACTTAAACACACATACAATTTTTTAAATAAACCTGCAGAATTAATTATAACCCCACAGTATCAGCAAATAACAATTCATTTAAAATCATAATTTTCCCCTCCTTCGGCTTTTATCCTACATGCTTTCCCCTTTCTTCTTTCAATTTCGAGGTAATTCATGAGAATGTTGAAACCGAAATAATTTTTTAGATTAATTTTATGATGAAAACGATTTAGAAATTATCTCATTTATTTCGGAAACAAATAACTCTTTCAGAAAAAAGAAACTTTGCGTCGAAATGCAGTAAACAATTTCTACAACGATGTGGAAACTCTTAATTATGTACAAATTTAATTTAAATTATCTCATCAAAAATTTATTACAGAAACTTTCTGACGTTTGGTTTTGTTAATCCTGCTATTTATTCCAGTTAACGAGTTGAAAATGATGAAAAATAGAATAGAAAACACGTGCGATAGCTCATGCTATCTGGATTGATGTCAAGATAAATGTATCCAAACCGTTATTTAGAACATAAAAATTTGCAAAAGTTATATACAAATAAAGATAAATGGAACTTCATCAACTTTATCTCCATCATTTATAATGTTAATTTAATAATAAAAATAAACGGTTTTAAAGATTAAAACTAACTTTTCCGCATCTGTGGCCCTGAACAATATTATATCATAAAACTGTTACTTGTATACACTTCGGGGGATGTATCGTGCTAACAAACCGAAATTTCTCCAAAAATAACCAAAAATTTAGTATATCTAGTTTTATAGGACCCGCTGTACTCGCTCTAGTCAACTGAAAATCAATAGGGTACATCTGTGAGACACCTTGAACAATACTTATTCATAAAGTTGATCAATCGTATACTCTCTGGAGGCTGTATCGTGCTAACAAACTGAAATTTCTCCAAAAATGACAAAAATTTGGTACTTCAAGTACCACAGCACCCGTTGTACTTGCTTTAGTGAGCTCAATATCAATAGGGTTCATCTTTAAGACGCTCTGAATAATATCCAATCATAAAATTCATCACTTGTATATACTCCGGAGGCTGTATCGTGCTAAAAAACTGAAACTTCTCCAAAAATGACAAAAATATCGTACTTAAAGTACTGTAGCACCGGTTGTATTGGCTCTGGTGAGCTGAAAATCAATAGGGTTCATCAGTGAGATGCCCTGAATAATATTCAATCATAAAATTGGTGACTTGTTGAACTTCGGAGGCTATATCGTGCTAACAAACTGAAATTTCTCGAAAAACGACAAAATGTCGTACTTCAAGTACCATAGCACCCGTTGTACTGGCTCTGGTGAGCTGAAAATCAATAGGGTTCATGTCCTTAAAAATATTCCATCATAAAATTGGTGACTTATTCCACTCCGGAGGCCGTATCGTGCTAACAAGACTTGCAAGGAAAAGTGGCCGACGACAACGACGACGACGGCGACGACGACATACACACAGGATTTTTTTTCTAAAAACCGTTTTTTCGTGTTGTTGTTGATGGATAACGTAAAAATAACTCAAAAAAAAATTTCAAATTTCCAACTTTTTTGTGGGTAAACCAATACTTTTCTCGCATATTAGATAGGTTGGCGGAAAAGTAATAAGCCTCCGAGCGTCAATTTCGGGATGCCAACGTGCCGTCTAAAGGATGATTCACGTTACACCGGACTGTGTCCGACCCGGGCACGTTCTGCGAAGTGGACAGTGATCCCTTTCCGAGTTTTCTGTATATGCAACACCGAGCTGACACTGAATATCGCGTCCTTGCCGAATTTATACTAGAACACAGTCCCACGGAGTCGACTACTACCACTATTGAAGGTTCATCGGTCGAGATTTTACAAATACGATATAGTTAAGATGGTGACTGAACTCGAGTAGTTTTTGTTTGCAAAAAAATAGTTACACATTCTAGTCTAGTGCTAAAATTGACCGCACTAGAACAGAATTTGTTAAGTTCATTTTGTTAGCTATTACGGGCACAAAATCTAGCCCATTTCAGTTGTCAGTAAGCAGTTTGGCGGTAAAAGATTGCCCTCTCTCTTCTTATTATTGTGTGTCGGTACATAGTTTAATTTGAGGTTATAAAACTGTGCTTCTTTTGTTTAACGATTTTTAGTGCACCGAAATGGCCAAAACAGTAATAAATAGTATCGTCGGTAGTGACATTCATTATTTTGAATTTCAGGAGAAAAATCAAAATCATTTTGTGATTAAATTTCAGTGCAAGTTAACAAGAAGAGAAAATTGCACAGAAAAATGTGAAACCTTCATCAAAGACTTTTCTCGTAGCACAAACACTAACTGGATTGTAAACAAAGCGTTCAATAATTGTGTTCGTTATGAATTTCGCAAATTCTATGTGTGTCATCTAGCCAAGAAGAATAAACGTGTATCCAAAAAAAAAGATTGTACAAGAAATTACGAGTGTTTGGCAAGTATAAAAATAAAATTCCTAAAAATTACTAAAGTCACTTTGAGAAGGTTTAACTTATTGAAAAAAGGTTTGAATGTAGTTATCAATATAAACTATGAACATTCTCACCGAATACAGGTTGCTCAAATATTTAGCTTATGACGATGCAATGAAGATACAAAAGAAACTTTTCGCAGATATTTTGAATCTGGTATGACAGCTTTCACAGCCAAGACATCATGAATTCTTTTTATCTGAAAATTGTAATGATAACATCAATGTGCTTCTAGCAAATGCGCAAGTGAATCCAACAGAAAGACAAGTGACCTACTTCTATCAACAATGGAGGTCTGAAAAATATGGAAGAAGGCATGACCAAAGTGTTATTGAAAAAATTAAGATTAAAATGGAAGCCTTACAAAAACAGGATATCCTTTTGTGTCTTAACGAAAATCCATTTCTTGTTGTTCTGATAACTGCCGTTATGAAAAGAGCTTTCAAAGCAGGTCATGCCGATGAGATGATCTTTATCGACACCAGTGGTTCTTGTGACAAAAATTGGAGCATTGCCAATAGCTGTTATTCTTCATAAAAATAAATCGGAAAATAATTATTTATACGCTCTAAAAATGGCTAAGCAATACTTAGGAGCCACTTGTAATAAATCATTTGAGCCACAAGTTATTATGACTGACGATTATACTGTAGAAAGAAATGCACTTAAAGTAGTATTTCCAAAATCTCGTTTGCTACTCTGCATTTTTCATGTAACGCAACCTTTTTGGCGCTGGCTATGGGATTCGAACAACAAGATTCAGAAAGATGACCGAAAGACCATAATGACGTTATTTCGTCATGTTTTGTTTTCTAAAACTACTTCAGATGCAGAGAACTTCATGTTTCAATTATTCAACGACCCAACTTTGAATAACTATAAAAATGCCAAGGCATATCTAGAACATACCTGGAGCCGTCGAGAAGAATGGTATTCACCTTTTCGTAGTGACGTTTTGCACAGGGGTAACAATACTAACAACTACTGTGAGGCTTCCATCAGGATTTTCAAGGACATCATATTGCAGCGATGCAAAGCATTCAACGTATGTGCCCTTATCGACTTCATCACCGGGATTTTCGAAAACTATCACTTCTAAAATTTGCAAACGCAGGAGGACGAAATTTAACTCTAGCTTATGATAAGTTTTCTTGTAAAATAAGCGATATTGAAGAAATAACATATATCAGCCATCTTAATTAGCGTGTTAAACACAAAAGTGACTATTTCGAAGTAAATATAGAAACTGAGTGTTGTAATTGTTATTTTGGCCAAGGAGGACAATATTGTAAGCATTTATGGGCAGTTGAACAAAAGTGCGGACTTTCTTCTAAAAATTCTTTGTTTTTGAATAAAACTGATCGGCAACATTTTACTAAAATTGCCTAGGGGATACATATTTACCTGCTTTCTATGATGACATAATTGATCTCGAGGAAACCAGTGAAGCGTGTTACACAGAAAATAATAACACTGTTCCGTCAGATCAATCTGAAACTGTTGACAGCTCCTTTGATTTGCCAATTACCGAAACAATCAGTCAAGACTATAACGCAGCCATTGGTAGAATCCAAGTCGAATTTACATGAGTTTCAGAGATATTGAAGAAAGACCAATGCCCTTCCAATATCACAGTATTAAGAAAAATGACGACGTCTCAAATTGTGTACATTTTTTCCCACAAAACTCGATTTAACAGGAGCCGAAAAATTCATGTACAACCAACCGCTGTATCCCGAAGTAAAGATAGGGGACTTAGAGGTGATAATCGCATACAGTCTGGAAGGCCATCCAAAATCGAAGAAAAAAAAACGAAAATCTCACAATAATAGCCTAAACATAGAAATAAACGAATCCAATGCAAAAAACTCAACAGCGCGTGACAACGTCCAATAAAATCTGAAAAGATAAGTTTTTAGTTACATTATTATGTACTCATTTGGTTTCAATATTATGCAAATATGTGGCTTTTGATTTTGTTAACAATAAACAATTTTTGTTCCTACTTATTGACTTTAATTTTTATAAAAATATGGGTGTTTAGATTTTTTGTATGCAAGAATTCTATAAAAAAAAAGACGTGTGGCACTCGGAGACTGCCGCGGCAAAGCTATTGCATAGAGTTTTACACTTTGACGTTAACAATTTCTTTTTCTTTTTAGCTCCTTTTTTAGCATTAGAAGTTTCACTTTCACAGTCCTCGTATCAGCATAAAATAATCAAAACTTATTGGACAGTCCTCGTATAATCATACAAGTATCAAAATTTATTGAGCAGTCCTTGTATAAGTATAAAAAATCAATATTTATTGGACAGTCCTCGTATCAGCATAAAATAATCAAAACTTATTGGACATTCTTCGTATAGTCATAAAAGTATCAACATTTATTGGGCAGTTCTTGTATAGTCATAAAAGTATCAACATTTATTGGGTAGTCCTCGTATAAGTATAAAAAAATTAAAATTTATTGGACAGTCCTCGTATCATCATAAAAAAATCAAAATTTATTGGACAGTCCTCGTATAAGCATATGGGTATTAAAATTTACTGGATAGTCCCCGTATCGTGTCAGGTTATTTTCGTTACGGAATTTCTGGATTCGGTCTCCACGCTCAAGGCCCGCGATAGAAGCTAATGCAATAGCTTAAAACAATTTAAACCATATTTCAGATATCCAGGGATATTCGTGGGTTCATTGCGAATTATTTTATAATCTTTAGAGCTTGATATTTCAAAACCGGCTGAATTAGCTGTAGACATATTATTTAATATTTTTTAACTCGGCAAAATACTTATGCCTTTTCGAAATACTGAGTTGCATAAAGACTTTTCTATTCAAAAAATAAATACCCACCCACCTAGTCATATATTTTCGTTCCAGTGTTCAAATGTTCTGTTTAAGAATAGATTATAAAAAACTGCAAAAAAACATAATTTTATATGAAACATCATTCAATAACTCTAAATTAAAGATATAGAGGAGGGTCAATATTATAAGTACTGTAGACATTTATTCATTATTTGATCTTAAATTTGTCTTACAGATTCTATACCAGTATGGTTCATTTTTGCAGTTATGCAGCTGATATTCTGCAAACAAAAACTATACGAGTTCAGTCGCCCCCCTGACCATATCAGTATAGGAATTGTAAAATCGCGCACCAGTCGTTGCTCGTGATCGGTGCCGGAGAATACGTGCATTAATGGCGCTATCTCCTCATTTCAAATTGGCTTAACGGGTTGAAGAAAAATTATAATAAAATAAGAGTAGTATTAGATAAAATAACATAAGGCAAAACTCAAAAAAATTTATCAGTAACATTAAAAAGTAGCCAAAACGCTATTTTTTCATTACATAACTTCAAATATTTCAAAATGATCTTGACGCGATTACACGTAAAAAATTACTTCGAAAATAAACCTTCATTTTACATGAACAAAACCATGTTCATCTGTGTAGTGATTTACGGGTGTTGATTTACTTAACGATGTTATAATTCCACAGGTTGTTACCATTCATATGTTCATGGTATATACTGTGTGTCCAACTTTATTTTCCCTAATTTTAACTGCCCATAACTTCTAAACGGTTTGAGATTGAAACATGTGGTTTTCACTAAAATGTTCCATTTTAGCACAAGTTTTGTTAAAAAAAGTTAAGTTTTTTTTATTATCTTTGCCTAATACGTCACAACAAAAATGACGGAAGTTTGACGACTTTTTTGTTGACATTTGTTAACGAAACACCCAGTATATTTTTTTGCAGTTTGAAAGAACATACCTTTATTCTTCAGTTCAACATTTTTCAAAATCGGTTAACGTGTGACTGAGCAATTAACTTCTAAAATGAGAGATGCTTACTTAGTACTTTTAATCATAGTAAGCTTTGAAAGTTTTATGTAAATGTCAAATTTATCAACTTTGCGAATTGTCAGTCATTGCTATTGTCTGTTTTTATGTGAAAATGGTGTTTTCAGACGTATAAAAAGCAAATTTTGTACTTACCGTTGCTGAAACAAAATCGGTGATTTCAACTCAAATACGATTTTTAAGAGATTTTTAATAAACAACCACCAAGTTCAAAAACAATTAGAAGTTAGTTCCGTACTTATAAAGAAACTAGATCATTATCTCGAAAGAAAAGAGTACCAGTTAACAATTGAAGACACAAGTGGATGAAGGGTCTATGTGACAGTTTTATATATTTCAGGTTTTCTGCATAAATGGAAGTTTAAAGTGCCCAAAAATGTCATGAAACGTGTTTAATACAATTCTGGTATCAATTAACGAAAATAAAACTTGATGAAGGGTCTATGTACCATTAAACATCTAAGCCAGCATGTGGATAAAGGATCTATGTACATAAAAGTTAACATAGACCCTTCATCCACAGTAGTGTTGGATAAAATGTGTACATGGATCCTTTATCCACTCCAAAGAGCAGCAATATTCTGGAGGTGTCACTGTTCACATATACCTCCAAAGTGGGGTTAGGTATATTAAATTAACGTTTGTTTTTATTTTAAATGCATAGCATTATTTGCATAATAAACACGGCTTTTCAACGAGGCTTTTTATATTTTTAAGGGGTTGTTTTAGCAATAAAAAAAACAATTTTTAAGGTAGACTCTGTATGGTAAAGTGATTTTGGTGTTGGTCTAGTGATATTTTGTGTAGTTTTATTATGGAACCAAACTTGGTGTGAGGTAATTCATGATATGTCCGCCAGAAGCAGACACATTGCCCAGCTTGGGCGAAAAACTGCAAATTCGCAGTCAGGTAAGATTCTCTAACCCATTATTTGATAAAAAAATATTTGGGGTCATGCTGTTTTATCACACATTTTATATTAGTGAAGCTAATATATTATGAATGTATGTATTTAAGTACTAAAAAACGCACGGTTTTTTGTGTTTTAGTACTTTAAATGCTAGTTATTTATACTATACTATTTTCAGTATCCCCAAAACAATCAAAATTGGACACTGAACGTCAGTGGAGAACACTATCACCAGTACTAGAGAGTATTCCAGATTTGAATAGTAAGTTATGATTTTTGAACTTTAAGCTGTGATTTCTGCTTTTTAATACCTTTTTTACAAAATGTGACTCTAGCAGAAAAGTAATGTGATGCAAAGCCAATAATAATAATAATTGGTATTCTAAAATACTAAAAGTTTTATAGAGTTTTAAAAATATAACAATCGTAAAGCTTGCAAAAGTTCGATAATAAAATCCTTTTAGGTCTATAAATCATTAAAGTTTATATCATTAATTCAAAAAATATATATTTTCAGATGCAGAACGTGAATCAGAGGAAGAAAAAACCTACACCGAGCTACAAAATGTGTCTGGTAAAAATAAATTACTCTTGTATTAAGTATCATCTCTTTTAAAGACAATATTTTTATTTTTTCCAGATTTATCTGTTGATGGTTCTTCTGATCACTACCTTCCAGATTCTTCTGCAGACAGTGAAGATTCAAATGCATCCTATATTGACAAGGTTCAAACATCCAGGCAGTTTTATGTAGATTCAAGTGGTTCGCCTGTCGCTGGAACTTCCAGAGCTTTCCATTTAGGTTTGATAAGTCCTATAGTTTCGAAAAATACTGACTGTCCTGATTCGAGTAACCACAAGCATGTAACTGCAGACGGTACCTTATTTCCTGATCAAGCTTTTCATAATATCAGTCCACAGTCTCATACTGAAAATGTGAAGATTGCTTCAGTAAAAAAGAAGGTATTCGAATTGCCTGAAAAAACTACACGGAAAGCAGAACGTGATCCTGACACTTGGAAAAGAAATGAAGCAGCTTTTTGTAGAGAGAATGGTCAAGCCTACACTTCACAGAAGAGAAAGAACATGTCTGCCAAAGTTCCGGAATTGGGATCATTATGTAAAAAACAAAATTGCAAGCTGAAGTGTGATGACTATTTTGATGAAAGGGCTAGAGAAGAAATTTTTCGAAAATATTATGCCCTTGATATTAATGCAAAAAATGCTGTTCTTTTTAAATCAATCTGTATTACGCCAGTTCGAAGACACAGGAAAAATATAACTCGAGCTAAAACCTCATCATTTACCTATACTTTAACTCATAATAAAACAGTTAGGACTGTATGTAAAACAGCATTTTGCTCACTTTATCAGGTATCAAATAAAAAAGTGCAAATAATCCAGAGGAAATTGAATTCTGGTACCTCTGCCCCAACACCTGACAAAAGAGGACGTCACGAATCGAGACCACACAAAATTGAAAAAGTGGTGATTGATAAAATCAAAGTCCATATATTATCATTTCCTTCGGAACAGTCACACTATTCAAGAAATAAAAACGGCAATAAAAAATATCTTTCTTCTCTTCTTAACATTTCAAAAATGTACAATTTGTATTTGGAGCTGTGCAAAAATGAAAATCTCGAAAAAAAGTTTTTTGTCACTAAGAGCTTCTACTCAAATATATTTTCAAAACACTTCAATCTCTCGTTTGGCCTTCCGAGAAGCGACACTTGTAGCCCATGTGATGCCGGGCTAAATACGGAAGAGCACCGAGAAAATTACAGATATGCATTTGAACTCCAAAAACTAGATCACCAGTATTCACGTGATAATGATAACATGTGTTACTTGACAATGGATCTACAGCAGACCATGCCGCTACCGAGACTCACAACATCCAAGGCATTTTATCTTCGGCAAATGTGGTTCTACAATTTTGGCATCCATACCATTACTTCTTCAGATGATAGAGCTTATTTTTTTACGTGGACCGAAGATATTGCGACTAAAGGCAGCTTAGAAGTGACCAGTTGCCTTCATACTTTTGTACAGCTCCTTAATAGTCGAGAGTCTAAGATAAAGCACCTTATCATTTGGTCAGACTATTGTTCTGGCCAAAACAAAAATTTTAATGTAATATGCCTTTACCAATATCTGATTTACAAAGGATATGTACAGATGATTGATCACAAGTTTCCAGAAGTTGGGCATTCCTTTTTAGATTCTGACCGAGATTTTGGTCGCATAGAAAAAAACCTAAGAAAATTTGAAACAGTTTACACTGCAGACCAATATCGGGAGATAATAAAGTCCTCAAGTAATAAAAATTCAGTCGTTGTCAATATGGAGAACCATTTTGAAGACACATCAGTGATAGAAAAGTCCATGAACTTACTTAATAAAAAGAAAAATATTCTGGATGCGAAAGTTTGCTTAAGAGATCATATCAAATGGATAAGGGTTTAGGAATATGGAAGCTACATGTACAAAGACACTCTAGACCAAAATACACCATTTCTTGAGGTCAATATCCTGAAAAACAGACACAATAAAATTGATAAGGACAAGCTTACACTGGAGGTGAATAAAAACAAGAGGAACAGATTATCAGAAGAAAAAATAGCGAATCTAAAAGAGCAGATCAAGTTTGTTCATGAAGAATACAGGTACTTTTACGAAAAACTTATGGACGGCCCCATGGAAGAAAATAAAGATGTTGAAAAAGAAAAAAAGAGAAAATCTTGTTAATTTTTTTTGTGTTTGTAAAGTTAACTCATTAACATATTATAACAAAACCCTTCATCCATTTTCAGTTGTTCTTGTTTTTGCATTTTTGTTTAGTTGATAAAGGGTTTATGTACCTTTAAGTTCAATGTTTGTTCTTAATATGTAAATATTTTCATTTTTGCATATGTAAATAAAAAATATAAAGGAAGGTTTATGTAACTTAAAAAATATTTATTTTATGCACCTAAATTAAAAACTACCAAACAAAAAACTTTAACCGCATTTTACCACACACTATCTGATTGTCACATAGATCCTTCATCCACTTGTGTCTCCAATTATTTAGATGGCACCATAGCTGTATATGACTTTGTAAGGAGATATCCAAAATCGTCGTTAAGAAAAGTTGCTTCCCATTTCAACATTAGTAAGTTTACAGTTCATAACATTTTGAAAGCAATAAAACTAAAACCTAATAAAATTCAGATTCATCAGAAATTGAATGAGAGGGACTTCGAAAAGCGTGTTTTTTATGTGTGAAACGTTAATGGATCTCAGGAGGAATGTACCAAACGGCAATCTAATAATATCTAACGATGCCACATTTCGTTTGACTGGAGCAGTTAATAAACATACTTGCAGAATTTGGTCTGAAGTAAATCCGCGCGAGTTTGAACAATATGAAAGAGATTCACCTAAGGTAAATGTGTGGTGTGTTGTCAACAAACTTATACAGACATGTTGGAGTTATTTTTTTATCCACAGTTGGATCAAGACATACAATTAAATGGTAATTGGAATGAAACCTATTTCCAGTAGAATGGGGCACCCCCCCTTTTTTCTTTAATAGCTAGAAACTCTGTTTCCAATAAATTTGGTGACAACTGGATTGGCAGAAGTGGTCCAGTAGAATGGGCTCCTAATTCATGTGACCTAACAGTTCCTGATTATTTTGTATGGGGATATGTAAAATCTTTAGCGTATAATCCTGCACCACAAAATTTGAACGAATTAAAGATTAATATTCGTCATGCAATTGAAAGCATTACCTAGGGTATGTTGCGCAAGTCTTTTACAAATTTATATGTAAGGTTAAACAAGTGTATTGATCAAGAAGGACGGCACGTTGAACATTTAATCAATTAAATCTATCACTTTTTTGTTTGTGTCTTGTTTTGAATAAAATAAAATTTTATTGTTGTTACATTTTGTGATTAAGTACTACTTTGTATCTCTCATTTTAAAAATTAATTGCTTAGTCACACATTAACCGATTTAAAAAAAATTTGCACTGAAGAATAGGTAAAGGTCGGTTCTTTCAAACTACAAAAAAATATACTGGGTGTTTCTATAACAAAAGTCAACAAAAAAATTGTCAACATCCGCCATATTTGTTGTGACGTAGGCGAAACGAATAAAAAAAACTTAACTTTTTTAAACAAATCTTGTGCTAAAATAAAACATTTTAGTGAAAACCGCATGTCTCTATCTCCAACCGTTTAGAAGCTATGGGCAGTTAAAATGAGGGAAAATAAAGATGGACACCCAGTATTATAATCCGCTTTAATAGTAATTAGTAAAACAAGTGTCACAATGACTCGTTTTGTAGTACGAGTATTACAGAGAGTCATTGTGACACAAGTTGTACACAATATTTTTTATAATTCGGATTTATTAAATTTTTTAAATAAAATAGAATTACATATAATTCCTGTTTTTAAACTAGGAGGAGTGGTTTGAATTTAAGTTGGCAATTCTGTAGATTAGACAAAATGTGACGATCAACACCTTTAATTTCGAAAGAGTACTACGTTTTAAGTATCTGGGGGCCGTAATCACAGCGGACAACGATGTTACCGAAGAAATAAAAGACAGAATCCAATCTGCAAACCGCTGTCTATTTGCACTGAATAAGCTCATAAAATCAAAAAATCTCACAAGAAGTTCAAAGATCAAAATCTATAAATCCATCGTCAGACTTGTAATAACATACGGATGCGAAACGTGGACCATGACCAAAGCAAACGAAGAAAAGCTCAGACGCTTTGAACGAAAAATACTTAGAAAAATTTTCGGACCTCACCATGACATCACCACAAACCAGTATAAGATCAGAACCAATATCGAATTAAAAGCACTCTACAACGACGCCGATATTGTCCAAGAAATTAAATCACAGCGACTAAGATGGGCAGGCCACGTGCACAGACTGAATAACGAAAGACTTGTAAAACTGGTATGGGAGGAGATTCCCACAGGCAAAAGACCACTCGGACGTCCCAGAATGCGATGGAGAGATAACATCCAAGCAGATCTCCGGAAAATGAACATTCCATTTGACCCTAGGTTGATGGAAGACCGAACAAATTGGAAAAAAGTTGTACAGTCAGCCAAGACCCACCCAGGGTTGTAGCGCTACGTGATGATGATGATGATGAATTCTGTAGATTCCTGATTGGTCAGATCACAGATGGTTTTATTCAGCTCTTTTGACTTTTGACATATCATGATCGAATATTTGTGTGAATTGTAAATTAACTTCCATTTAAGCAAACAGAGGATGATTATTTGTTTAAAAAAAAGTTATATCATGAACAGAATTATTTCTGTAATACATCCTCACATAGATATCTTGTAATTTATCCCAAAAATCGAACGTTATGTATACCTATATATTGATCCTATACAATATAAAAATAAACAATTGACAAATCATTGATAAATAAACGTTAGCGTACATTTAATATAATAATTTGCTAGCTAGAACAAGGCTAGACCATTTTATTTATAATTTGTTTCAAGGTTAAAGTCAAATGTCAAATAAAAACTTAACTACATACAATAACCAAGTGTACGCCAAAAATTACTAAAAAAGTGTTCAAAGAGTCTTCATTGTGACACTGTAAACAATGTTATAATGAAGTCTCTTTTATACGCGAATTATAAAAAAATTTGTAGAAAATAAATTTACTCTGAATGTTTATAACAATGAATTTTATGTGAACCACGGCCGTGAAAAACAAAAGTATGTTAAGGTTTATATAAAATAGAGTAAACGTGATGCTATCTTTAATTTAGACCATCGTTTAATCAACGAACAAATAAAAGCTTGGCCCACTATTCAGATACTAACAATAAAGTTGTTAATAAAAGCACTACCATGAAATTTAAACAATTTGCAGAAAAATTGGTTGAACGAGAATAAAGTTCGGATATATTGTGGAACTGTGCCAATATTTTGAGCAATCCTTCCGTTTATTTCTTGCTATTAATGAAGATCTAAACAAATTGATTGCGTAGACATCAATAGATATTTTAATTTAAAAAATTAGACAAAACAATATTAGAGTAACAATCATCATTCATATGTTCCATTAGTATCATTAAAATTTTTTGTTGGCTCACAAATATGAATATTATTTATTTGATGAAGTTACTAAAAACATCCCCCGATGAAACCACAAGTCAAGTAACTACTCTGAAATTGTAAGAAGTTTGCTAGAGAAGTGATCGAAAGACAACGTTTGTCTTTCTTGATTCGCGCGAAACGTATTTATAGTAAAATTTGAATTGATTTTATGAATGGGCACCTCAAAACCAAAACCCCCTCTATGAGCCAACTCCCTGAATTACTCTTCATTGAACAACTATAGCGTAGCGTTATATATAAACAAGGGTATCTATTCGCATACAGGTAACGATATCAAATCTGTTGTCTATATCATGTCAGTCTCTTTAGACTGACGCGGGATAGCAGAGACAAGTTCTGTTATGGCGCTATGTCAGTCGAATATGTAATATAATTTGTGAGGTTACTGCATAACAAGGGCATAGCCAGGACACAGCATATAAAACACACAACAGAGACTCTTACTTGGCGGGAACAGAATGCGCAGCCATACGCGTATACCCGCCCTCCGGTGTAAAACATCTCACATCAGTGACGAGAATGCAGAAGGAGGCAAGGAGCTAGTCGTAGACAAATAATATAAGAGACGGTTTGATGCATAGGCGGCAAGTGGCACAACGTTTCTGCGCCGCCACCCGCGTATGGAGTCACTACAGTCACGCGAACTACAAGACTGTTTTACATAAACAAAACAATTTAAAATATTATAAATGACAATGAATTTCAACATATTGCCTTTATTGTGAATAAATATTATAAAATATCCTAGTATATTAACTTTTAAGTAATTCAAAATGAAAATATACAAAATCAATCTTACATTGGTTTGTGTGAATACGGCTTGTGTTTGTCAAAGTGAAGTGTCAAAACTAAAAATATTGTTAAAAGTTCTAAGGATGAGTAAAATTAGTATAGTTTTGTTCAATTTATTTAGGTTTCCCGTTCTAATAAAGTAAATAAAAGTAAGTGAACCTTTAAAATGTCATTACCAGGTATAGTTCGTCATAGCTGTATTGTAAAAAATTGTTAATAGTAAATATTTTTGGCCACTTCGCAATTTGGGTTTAAGAACAAAACATTTTTCAAATTTTCATCTGACATCAATCAACGAGAACAGTGGTACAAAATTTTAGAACTTATACATCTAATGATCAAAGGTATAAAGATCATTTTGATGATGATCCACTTACAAGTACGTGTCGCAAAAAACTTAAATTTGCTTTACCTTTTCAATCCTTACATCATACACAACCACATGGTAATAATATCCAAGCTTTTTAAAGTACAGTATTTTCTGTAAAAAGAAAGCTTATTTGTTGTGACATTGATAGTCGAGAGCTACAACACAAATTGTAAAGCAGATGATGTAATTTATTAGATAACTTAAAAGTCTTTATAAAATTTCCATAATTAACCAAAACCATTCACTTGTAAAACAATTAATGAATTGGAAACAATTGAATTCCCGTTCTTAAATACATAACATAATTCAAATGTTGACACTCAACAATAAGCTATATTTCTAGTTTTGTACAACTTTTAATTGCGAAGAATGTAAGGCTAATTTGCAGAGAGATATTTTAGTTGGTCACCACCGTGGTTTCACTTCCTTCAAAGAAAATGATGATAAAATACGTCTGATTTGTGTACAGAGAAGTTGTTAAATTTCTTTCAATACTGCATGACTTTGTTATCATATTTCACCACTTTTCGAGCATGTAGAAAATATTACTGAAAAAAATAACACTTTGCAAAAGGTCATATAAATTTTGATTTATTCATCTGTCTAGAACATAAATCATACGTATTTTCTCAACTCATAAAAGTTTGTTTTCCCTTATTAATTGAAAAATATAATGATGGTAAGAGGACTAACAAACAAAAATAATTTTTGTTACTTAAAACGTACTACTTTTAATTTACTTTTTGTTTCAGACCTGTTCCTGTCTTCATGGATATGGAGAATCTAGTTTTTAACTTCCTTTTATTAAAATGTTTGTTGGTTTTGTTGTCAATAATTTGAAAATAACAATGTGCAATTTGATGTGATATTGGATTAATTTTTTTAAATATAATGTAATGTAATTTTAGTAGAAATATGTAATTGTGATTAATAATTTTTTTATATTATGTTTGCTGTTTTCTTATTTATCTAAATTATTTGTCTCAAACTTGTTTATTATAATTATTTCATTACAAAAAATGAAACATATTTTTTTGAAATGAAATAATTATATAATAAACAATTTTAAGACAAACTATAAAATTTACCTACCAATAATCCAAACTACCAAATTTAAATATCCCGCCTCCAAGAATTAGTTCTGCCACCTGCAAGGGGTGCGCTCAGATCGACGCGATGTCAGCTGTTTATACGGGAACGAACACTCTCTTATTACTTTCTCGATGGAGCTAGTCCGTAACTATTGTCTTTCGTAGTTGGGAGTCTTTTAATCGGTTAATTCGTTTCGTTATAAACGAATCGAACTATAATATAGTACCGAAATAACGTAGAGTGACTAATGTTTTAGTGAGGTTCACAGTCAAACTAAAGTGGAACAAAATAATTCTTAAGAATCAAATGAACTAACTATAAAAATAATACCTTTTTGAGGCCGCCTACATGTTATTGTGAACCAAATGATAAGTAAATAATAATTTATACAAAATTGGCCTTTATTTTAAAGTACTGTAGCGTTTATTACCGGATAACAAAGTCTAGAACCGTATAAAATTATAATCCTTAATACCAACTGATAAGACGTCCATAAACGTAGATATCGATTCGGTGAAGAGGTAAAAACATAATTTTTTTTAAAATAATTTCCAAAAATATAATGAATCAAATTATTTGATTGTATTATATTTAGTTGTTGATACTGTGACGATCAGTATTGCTACTTTATAAATTTTGAGTTTTGAGTTTGGTATTAGCAACATATTGATAATGAATCCAAGTACTAGCGGTGTGTCAGAAGCCAAAAAAACGGTGTCATCATTTAACGCCTGAAGAAAAATCGATGATGAAAAACGTGTTTGAAGGACTTCAAGCGAGAGAAAAAAATATGACAGTAAGTGAAGTAGTTACATTATGTAGTATTTGGACAAAAAAGGTAGATAGCACTGTATACATGGATTTTATTTTAAAAATGAGGTACCAACTTTAAAGAAAATTGCAACGTCTCTTCAGTATAATGAAGCATTGTCGCCAACATCAAGAAATATTTTGTTACGCACATTACGTAACTTAAACTTTAGATATTTGAAGCGAAGCCGGAATAGTGCCTTAATTGAAAAACAGGAGATAATTTTATGGCGCAGAAAATATTTAAAAGCCATAGAAGAGTATCGAAGAGATAACTGAAAAATATATTACACCGATGAAACGCGGTTAAATGAAGGCCAGACAGTTACAAAAGTTTGGCAAGATTTGAATATAAAAAACAAAAGACAAGCATTCATAGATAGAAGGACTATCGACTGGATTAAAAGCTCCATCTGGAAAAGGTAAACGCCTCATTATAACACATATCGGCAGTGATTCAGGATTTGTCGAAGGAGGTTTAAACGCGTTCGTTTCTAATCAATCTGGCGATTACCATGAAGAAATGACTGCGGAACATTATGAAAAATGGTTTTCTGAGATTCTGTTAAGAATTGAACCAGGTTCTCTTGTCGTTATAGACAACGCACCGTATCACAGCCGACGTATCGAGCAGTTACCAACAACCAAATGGAGAAAAGCCCACATTGCAGAGTGGCTTAATGAAAAAAATATTCCATTTAATAACAATTTGTTAAAAGTAGAATTATTAAACTTGGCGCGGCTGCACAAACACAAATATATTCGATACGCTGTAAATGAATTGGCACAAATTGCTCAGATTGCCGCCCTATCATTGCGAGCTGAACCCAATAGAGCTTGTTTGGGCTCAAATAAAAAATGAAGTAGCAAAGAAAAATGTTACTTTTAAACTAAACGACTTTAAAGAACTTCTTAATGATGCTGTAAGTAATGTGACATCAGAATTATGGACAAATTGTATAAAGCGTGTCATAAAAGAAGAGAAGAAGATGTGGGAATTATATAATGGGTCACTTCGTAACCGGAAGCTCGAAAGGAGACGCCATTTTTTATCCTGTAATTGTAGATTTATATCGCTAGATGGCGCATTTTTTGTAGATTTCTATAGATAGCTGCCGTCCATTTTTTATCCCGTAGATTTTATTTGAAAATTCCCATAGTCCTGATTGGAAACACTGACCTAAGCATACGTCGTAATTTCTAGAACCAAAGTTTTTATAACGCCATAAGGGCATTAGAAATTTATCTCTGTTATTATTGGTCAACATAGATCAATCGTCATTGTGACAGAGCTTTTTTATGTACGGAATGTTCCAAAAAAGATGCAATAAGGGTGTTATAAATTTGTGAAAAAGATATATATTTCTTATATACAGGGTGTAGTCATAAAATATGTTTAATGCACAGTCGTTATGGTATTATTTTGGGTAAGCGACGCATCAGTTGGATGGGAAGAGAGGAAAATAACATTATTTTGGACAGGCGCAGTGGTTGCAGAAGTGCTTATGATTTTTTTATTATCAGCGTTCTTATCTCTTTTGATGTTCCCCAAGAGATAATAGGATGGGTAAATGTCAGCTGAAGGTCGAAGGGGTTGACATAAAACAACGTTACTACAATCAATATACAGGGCGTGGACAATGCCATAAGGGCACTCTGCTTGGATTTTCATCGAACAAAACAGGATGTACCAAATCGCCATTAGGTCACTACGACAATCAATATACAGGATATCATTGGACTCAGACACGTTCGATCGTTATACAGGATGTACAAAGATGCCATAAGGGCGCTACAATGTATCTCTGCTATTATTGGTCGGATTGAAATCGAACAAACGGCGTTATAGATTATTTCGATATACAGGGTGTCGACATAAAGATGCCATAAGGGCACTCTGTTATTATTGGTCGGTAACAGTTGCCTTCGAGGAAAATTTGGTGACCTTGTTTCAGCGATACATGGAGTTAAAGCCGAGCTACCCTTCTTCTTGCACAGCGATAATCAGATAGCCAAAGGTGTTCGAGAAGTTCTTGGGGAAAGTATGGAAAGAATTACGAAAAAAAAATATGATAAACCTCTATGCATACCATTTAAAGTGGAACTAGCAGATGTAAATGTGGAAACACTGTTAAAAGAATTACCCGAATTATTAAAACAATTACAAAAAGAAGACTATTATCTACTAGACCTCGATATTACTCAAGACTTCTGTGGGGTGTTCCAGAAAGAAGAAGAAATGACAAACTACTTAACAAGTGATTTTAGCTTTCGTAAACATGGAATGTATAGGGAGAATTGTAACGTAATTGTAAATAATAATAATAATAATAATAATACAGTCGGAATTGATTGCCTTACGTGGCTTACATCCATATACAACAAACTTATTTGTCAAATAACCAGTCCTGGTGTTAACAAGAGCATTGGAAACATATTATAGATATCGTCAACTGTCCAGATAAGAGATTAAAACACACATTTTCCAACACTTTAGACAGAGAACATGGAATTACAAGATTAGAAGCAACCATATATAATTAAACATTTGCCGACATTTAGATAGATTCAACATAGCATTATTTATGTAGCTGTCCACGATATCTGCCAATTATAACAACTATAACGCCAATATTTGAACAAAACTTTGTCCAGCTTTTACAATAAACCATCTTTATATGACGTATAACTAGCTATGTTGAGCGATTTAGTCATTTCTCTCGATATTTAGCTTTATTTAGCGAGAATCAGTAACAACCAACATTTATATAGATTCAACTTAGCATTATATGTAGATGTTCACGAGATCTACCAATAATAACAAATAAATGACTAATATTGGAAGTTTCTAGTACGATTCAGACAAATGCATCGATTTTGAGCAAAACTAAGTCCTGCTTTTGTTATCCCATCTTTGGTCGTTATATGCCACATACCTAGCTATGTTTAGTGACTTCGTAATTTCTCCCGATATTTAGCACTATTTACCGAGAACTAGTAACATTAACCTACATTTAGATATATTCAATTTAGCATTATATATGTAGATATCCACGATATCTGCTACAAAACGAGTCATTGTGACACAAGTTTTACACAATATTTTTTATAATTCACATTTATTTCATTTATTAAATAGAATAGAATTACGTATAATTCCTGATCGTCGCTTAATGTTACTAGTTCTCGGTAAACAGTGCTAAAAATCAAGAGAAATGACAAAATCGCTCAACATAGCTTATATGACATATATCGACCAAAGAAAACTCGACTCTGTTATGCCCAAAATCGATGCATTTGTCTGAATCATTCTAGAAACTTGCAATATTGGCCATATATTTCTTATTATTGGTAGATATCGTGGACATCTACATATTTATGGCTGGGTTAAATCTATACAAACGTCGGTTTATGTTACTAGTTCTCCGTAAATATTGCTTAATATCGGGAGAATTACGCAATTGCTAAACATAGCTAGTTATATGGTGTATAACGAGAATAGTTGGGATGGGATATCAAAAGCTAGACTTAGTTTTGCTCAAAACCGATGCATTTGTCTGAATTGAACTAGAAACTTCCAATATTAGCCATTTATTTGTTATTATTGGTAGATCTTGTGAACATCTACATATATAATGCTAGGCTGAATCTATATAAATAATGGTTGTTACTGATTCTCGGTGAATAGTGCTAAATATCGAGAGAAATGACTAAATCGCTCAACATAGCTAGTTATACGTCATATAAAGATGGTTTATTGTAAAAGCTGGACAAAGTTTTGTTCAAATATTGGCCTTATAGTTGTTATAATTGACAGATATCATGGACAGCAACATATATAATTCTATGTTGAATCTATCTAAATGTCGGTAAATGTTACTATTTCTCGGAAAATAGTGCTATATATCGGGCGCAATGACAAAATCGCTTAACATAGCTAGTTATATGACATATGAAGACAAAAGATGATTATTGTAAAAGATGGACTTAGTTTTGCTCAAAATCGATGAATTGTCAAAAAACTTGCAATATTGGCCATATATTTGTTATTATTGGCAGATATCGTGGACATCTAAATATATAATGCTAGATTGAATATATCTAAATGTAGGTTAATGTTACTAGTTCTCGGTGAATAGTGCTAAATATCGGAAGAAATGACAAAATCGCTCAGTAGACCTAGTTATATGTCATATAAAGACAAAATATGGGATAACCAAAGGTGGACTTAGTTTTACTCAAAATCGATGAATTTGTATGAATCGTCCTAGAAACTACCAATATTAGCCATATATCTGTTATAATAGGCATTTATCGCAGAAATTTACGTAAATAAGCTACATTAGGTTGAATCTATCGTCGCTTAATGTTACTAGTTCTCGGTAAACAGTACTAAATATCAAGAGAATTGACAAAATCGATCAACATAGCTTATATGGCATATATCGGCAAAAAAATGGACTTTGTTATGCATAAAATCGATGCATTTGTCTGTATCGTTATAGAAACTTGTAATATTGGCCATATATTCCTTATTATTGGTAGACTAGAAACTTCCAATATTAGTCATTTATTTATTATTATTGGTAGATCTCGTGAACATCTACATATATAATGCTAAGTTGAATCTATCTAAATGTCGGTTAATGTTACTAATTCTCGGTGAATAGCGCTAAATATCGAGAGGAATGACAAAATCGCTCAGTAGACCTAGTTATATGTCATATAAAGACAAAAGATGGGATGACGAAAGGTGGACTTAGTTTTACTCAAAATCGATTAATTTGTATGAATCGTCCTAGAAACTTCAAATATTAGCCACATAGCTGTTATAATAGGCATATATAGCGGAAATTTACGTGAATAAGCTAGATTAGGTTGAATCTATCGTCGCTTATTGTTACTAGTTCTCGATAAACAGTGTTAAATATCAAGAGAAATGACAAAATCGCTCAACATAGCTTATATGGCATATATCGACAAAGGAAAACTGGACTTTGATATGCCCAAAATCGATGCATTTGTCTGAATCGTTCTTGAAACTTGCAAATTTGGTCATATATTTCTTATTATTGTAGATATGGTGGACATCTATATATTTAATGCTGCGTTAAATCTATCTAAATGTTGGTTGATGTTACTAGTTCTTGATAAATAGTGCTAAATATCGTGAGAAATGACAAAATCGCTCAGTAGACCCAGTTATATGTCATATAAAGACAAACGATGGGATAACCAAAGGTGGACTTAGTTTTGGTCAAAATCGATGCATTCGTCTAAATCGTTCTAGAAACTTCCAATATTAGCCATATATCTGTTATAATAGGCAAATATCGTAGAAATTTACATGGATAAGCTTCATTAGGTTGAATCTATCGTCGCTTAATGTTACTAGTTCTCGGTAAACAGTGCTAAATATCAAGAGAAATGATAAAATCGATCATCATAGCTTATATGGCATATATCGACAAAAGAAAACTGGACTTTGTTATGCATAAAATCGATGCATTTGTCTGTATCGTTCTAGAAACTTGTAATATCGGTCATATATTTCTCATTATTGGTGGATATCGTGGACATCTACATATAAAATGCTGGGTAAAATATATCCAAATGTCGGTTAATGTTACTAATTCTCGGTAAATAGTGCTAAATATCGGAAGAAATGACTAAATCGCTCGACATAGCTAGGTATGTGGCATATAACGACCAAAGATGGGATAACAAAAGCAGGACTTAGTTTTGGTCAAAATCGATGCATTCGTCTAAATTGTTCTAGAAACTTCCAATATTAGCCATATAGCTGTTATAATAGGCATATATCGCGGAAATTTACGTGAATATGCTAGATTAGGTCGAATCTATCGTCGCTTATTGTTACTAGTTCTCGGTAAACAGTGCTAAATATCAAGAGAAATGACAAAATCGCTCAACGTAGCTTATATGGCATATATCGACAAAAGAAAACTGGACTTTGTTATGCATAAAATCGATGCATTTGTCTGAATAGTTCTAGAAACTTGCAATATTGGCCATATATTTCTTATTATTGTAGATATGGTGGACATCTATATATTTAATGATGGGTTAAATCTATCCAAATGTCGGTTGATGTTACTAGTTCTTGATAAATAGTTCTCAATATCGTGAGAAATGACAAAATCGCTCAGTAGACCTAGTTATATGTCATATAAAGACAAAAGATGCGATAACCAAAGGTGGACTTAGTTTTGGTCACAATCGATGCATTCGTCTAAACCGTTCTAGAAACTTCCAATATTAGCCATATATCTGTTATAATAGACAAATATCGTAGAAATTTACATAATTAAGCTACATTAGGTAGAATCTATCGTCGCTTAATGTTACTAGTTCTCGGTAAACAGTGCTAAATATCAAGAGAAATGATAAAATCGATCAACATAGCTTATATGGCATATATCGACAAAAGAAGGTCTATAACGCCGTTTGCTCGATAAAATAACAGCAGAGTGCCTTTTTGACATCCTGTATATAAACAAATAATCTATAACGTCGTTTGTCCCATTAAAATCTAGCCAATAACAACTGAGATACATCTTTTTGTACACACTGTATATCGAATTTTAGATTACATCATTCAGCACCGTAAAAATTATTACAATGAGAGAGATCTATTTCAATAATATTTTTATTAATAGGCACTTTTGATTTCACGCGTATATCGTTAATTTAGTTCCTATCGTATCGCTTTAATGACGAAAACGGAATAACTCGTTGAAAAGCTTGGGTGTTATCATGCTAACATAATTTGGAATCTTATGGATTTTGTTGTGCCAAATATTGATGCTTGTTTGAATTGTTCTAGAAACTTCCAATATTAGCCATATATCTGTTATAATAAACACATATCGCGGAAATTTACGTAAATAAGCTACATTAGGTTGAATCTATCGTCGCTTAATGTTACTAGTTCTCGGTAAATAGTGCTAAATGTCAAGAGAAATGACAAAATCGCTCAACATGCTTATATGGCATATATCGACCAAAGAAAACTCGACTTTGTTATGCCCAAAATCGATGAATTGTCAAAAAACTTGCAATATTGGCCGTATATTTGTTATTATTGGCAGATATCGTGGACATCTACGTATATAATGCTAGATTGAATATATATATATATATAAATGTAGGTTAATGTTACTAGTTCTCAGTAAATAGTGCTAAATATCGGGAGAAATTACGAAGTCGCTAAACATAGCTAGGTATGTGGCATATAACGACCAAAGATGGGATAACAAAAGCAGGACTCAGTTTTGCTCAAAATCGATGCATTTGTCTGAATCGTACTAGAAACTTCCAATATTAGTCATTTATTTGTTATTATTAGTAGATCTCGTGAACATCTACATATAATGCTAAGTTGAATCTATATAAATGTTGGTTGTTACTGATTCTCGATAAATAGTGCTAAATATCGAGAGAAATTACTAAATCGCTCAACATAGCTAGTTATACGTCATATAAAGATGGTTTATTGTAAAAGCTGGACAAAGTTTTGTTCAAATATTGGCCTTATAGTTGTTATAATTGGCAGATATCGTAGACAGCTACATATATAATGCTATGTTGAATCTATCAAAATGTCGGCAAATGTTTAATCATATATGATTGCTTCTAATCTTGTAATTCCATGTTCTCTGTCTAAAGTGTTGGAAAATGTGTGTTTTAATCTCTTATCTGGACAGTTGATGATATCTCTAATATGTTTCCAATGCTCTTGTTAACACCAGGACTGGTTATTAGACAAATAAATTTGTTGTATATTTTAATCCTCGCGTTAGATGTATGCCACGTAAGGCAATCAATTCCGACTGTATTATCATTATTATTTACAATTACGTTACAATTCTCCCTATACATTCCATGTTTACGAAAGTTAAAGTCACTTGTTAAGTAGTTTGTCATTTCTTCTTCTTTCTGGAACACCCCACAGAAGTCTTGAGTAATATAGAGGTCTAGTAGATAATAGTCTTCTTTTTGTAATTGTTTTAATAATTCGGGTAATTATTTTAACAGTGTTTCCACATTTACATCTGCTAGTTCCACTTTAAATGGTATGCATAGAGGTTTATCATATTTTTTTTTGTAATTCTTTCCATACTTTCCCCAAGAACTTCTCGAACACCTTTGGCTATCTGATTATCGCTGTGCAAGAAGAAGGGTAGCTTGGCTTTAACTCCATGTATCGCAGAAACAAGGTCACCAAATTTTCCTCGAAGGCAACTGTTACCGACCAATAATAACAGAGTGCCCTTATGGCATCTTTATGTCGACACCCTGTATATCGAAATAATCTATAACGCCGTTTGTTCGATTTCAATCCGACCAATAATAGCAGAGATACATTGTAGCGCCCTTATGGCATCTTTGTACATCCTGTATAACGATCGAACGTGTCTGAGTCCAATGATATCCTGTATATCCTGTGGAGTTCCGCAAGGGACAGTGTTGGGACCAATTTTGTTTATAATATATTTAAACAATTTACTGGCATTTCAATCTAGTGGTGAGATGATCTCCTTTGCTGATGATACTGCAATAGTGTATAGTGCAGATACTTGGATGCAACTAAAAGAAAAAGCAGAAAGTGATCTTGTAAAAATTTTTGATTGCTTTAAACAAAAAAAGTTATCCATAAACTACGATAAAACTTGTTACTTACCTTTTACATGCCTGGCTTCTTTTTTACCTCCGTATAACTTTTTAACTATACAAGGTCACAATGAAAATATTGTATTGCATTCATCAAATAACATTAAATATTTGGGAGTAACAATTGACAGTCATTTACGATGGAATTTTCATAGTAATCAAATACAAAAAACACTACGCAGTATGTTGTTTAAATTTAAAAACTTAGCGAATATTTTAGACACTCATCAGTTAAGAAAACTATACTTTGCGCTTATAGAATCTCGTCTGAGATATGGGATATTGGCTTGGGGAGGTATTGCAAATACTCACCTTAAGAAAGTAGAAGTCCTACAAAAACAGTTTTTAAAAATAGTTTTTAAAAAACCAAGATTATTTCCATCTGATGTATTATATAAAGATAATAAAGTAATGGATATGCGGCAGCTATATTTTTTTAACATTGCAGTACAGCAGTTCAAGAGAAGGGGATTTCTGGTTTATGTAGATCATGCACATAATACCAGATACAAAAAAGAGACACCCCTAGAAACAGTATTTACTCTAAAAACTGCTACAATGAGATCTCTTGAATACTTGGCCAATAGAGTCTACAACTACCTCCCAAAAGAAATAAAGGATGTAAAAAGTGTTTTTTCTTTTAAAAAGAAAGTTAAAAATTACCTTTGGTTAAAAGAAAGATCTGCAATTAAAGATTTAATTGAACCTAATATGGGTTGAAGATATTGTAATGTAAAATTATTAAATGTATTTATTTTCGTCATATTTTAGTTTTAGTCTTTTTGTTCAATGTTTTCAAATCATAATCTCTGGGATTTTTACATTTTCAAATTGTATCTGTCACTTTTCTTGTCTGTTTTGTTTTTTATTTGACACTGTTTGTTTTACTCATTGTATGTACTTACTGTTACGAACATCGAGCTAACCATGCCTTAGTTTACCCACACTCAGGCATTGCCTTAGTGGGTAAATCGGTTTGTTTGTCAGCCAGATATATTTTCATAAAATTATTTTATTTTGTCCTTGTAATCCTGTTTCTATAATTATTTTGTAATTGTTTATGATGATGAATAAACTTATTATTATATTATATATCGATTGTCGTAGTGACCTAATGGCGATTTGGTACATCCTGTTTTGTTCGATGAAAATCCAAGCAGAGTGTCCTTATGGCATTGTCCACGCCCTGTATATTGATTGTAGTAACGTTGTTTTATGTCAACCCCTTCGACCTTCAGCTGGCATTTACTCATCCTATTATCTCTTGGGGAACATCAAAAGAGATAAGAACGCTGATAATAAAAAAATCATAAGCACTTCTGCAACCACTGCGCCTGTCCAAAATAATGCTATTTTCCTCTCTGCCCATCCAACTGATGCGTCGCTTACCCAAAATAATACCATAACGACTGTACATTAAACATATTTTATGACTACACCCTGTATATAAGAAATATATATCTTTTTCACAAATTTATAACACCCTTATTGCATCTTTTTTGGTACATTCCGTATATAAAAAAGCTCTGTCACAATGACGATTGATCTATGTTGACCAATAATAACAGAGATAAATTTCTAATGCCCTTATGGCGTTATAAAAACTTTGGTTCTAGAAATTACGACGTATGCTTAGGTCAGTGTTTCCAATCAGGACTATGGGAATTTTCTAATAAAATCTACGGGATAAAAAATGGACGGCAGCTATCTATAGAAATCTACAAAAAATGCGCCATCTAGCGATATAAATCTACAATTACAGGATGAAAAATGGCGTCTCCTTTCGAGCTTCCGGTTACGAAGTGACCCATTATCTACTGTGGGATCTTGATAACAACATTGAAATCACTATAGAACCAGTGGTTGTGAGTCTTAACGAAGATACTACTACGGGGGATGTATATGAAGATTTGTTTGATGAATCTGAAGATATTTTAGAAGAATTATAATAATTAGCGACTGGAATTTAAACGTTATGCTTATTGCTTAATTTTTTAAACAACCACAAGAGATTTACTTTAGCTGTTTTTATGCTTTTATGAAGTCTAATGCTTTCTTTTTGTCCGAAGGCCTTGCGCTGTGACATGCCTTTTAATGTTTAGTTAGTTACGAGAAGATCGAAACCAATCCAACACTTACTTTTCCCCATTGAAGACAAAAACGAAGCTTGAGAGATAAAAATTGGATTTTTATTTCACCTGTTGACATTTACATATAATTTAATGCCTGACGGATCACTAGACCGAGGAGAAGTTGATTTTTAAAAGAAGTTGATGGTCGCACCATTATATTTTTCTCAACTTACTTTGAGTTGTAATTTGCTTTTATTACTTATTTTATTTAATTTTTTCATTGGTTTATACATTCATTTTTGGCTTAATATGCTGATTTATTGCTTTTTCCACAAATTTTGAGCTATTCAAGTACTTTTTGTTTAATATTTTTATGCTATTAGCACTATTTTTGCTCTAATAATTACCTAATAAATATTTTTGTTTATTCTTAAAATAATCTGTTATAGAATTGATTCCATATTATAAAGTAGAACAGTTTCTAATATAAAGTTTTAATTTTTTTTAGTAGTCTAGATTTGTTATTGGCTATAATTGCTATAATTGCCCTCAACCAGTCTTTTGGTAGGAACATTTTTAAAAGAAACATTTTTTTTAATAATTAAATAGTTGTGTCTGTAAATATTAAATGTCATCGTACGCTTATGAGTTGGTGATAAAGATGCGAATCTAAACCTCTTCAAACTGTAAGAATGGTATGAATCACTCTACGTTATTTCGGTACTTTATTATACCTACTTCCCAACGCGGTGATATAGCTAAATAATAAATATCAATATTTCACGTCACTAGAACAGCTTTACCTATATCCTATTTTTATAATTATCTATGTAAATTTAAATAAACATAATACTCTCATGTTTACTTTACATTTCTAAGGACGGCCCTGCCAGCGGTACCAAAATAAAGTTACAGCCAACTCTGAAATTTACACCCAAATGGCGTTCTCGAGGTCACAGATTTTCAATAAATAATATCAAAGTGCCGACGTAAGAGTCTGGGCTGTGTGTTAATTAGGCTGTGGCCAGGATTTATAACAGGGGGGGGCAAACCATGGTCCATGGTCCATGGTCGTCCAAAATGTAAAATTTCAGAATAAAAAGAAAAGGCGAATGAAAACAAATCTTTAAGGTTTTAATTATACTCAAGTTAAACTAATAACATTTTTCTTGGGTTCAAACTAAATTTATCCAAAACTTTCTTCACTATGCAGTCCTGATTTTCCTGCAAAAATTTTCGATGCACACTCATCAAACACAACCCAGTGAGTCTGCCATCACCCATTGTACTCCTGAGCCAGGTTTTTACCCTTCGTAGAGTACTGAGCGATCTTTCCACGGTAGCAGTAGTGGATGGGAAAGCACTTAATATTAGCAGTGTGTGCCTTGTTGCAGGGAAAAAAAACATTAGCTTCCTCCAAAAGTGGAGCTTCTTCAATGTCCTTTAATTTGCCTTCTGCTAAATTATTTTTCTTACACATATTGTACCACAAATCTAATTCTGCAGAGACATCACCCAACTTATAAAATTCCATGGAAGATTCTGCATAATTTTTGAAATATTTTTAAGCCATTTTGAGCATGCTTGAAGGATGAAGATAAGTTGAAGCAAAAGAAGGTGTATTTTCGTTGGAGAATCTGGCATCCGAAGACGAAGTTGAAGAATCAAGATAGGGGATGATTATTGACCGCTTCCAGTATTCAACTGCAGACTCAGATGGTGGATTACTTATGTGTACTTGCTTTTGAGTGACTCGTGATACTGACAGCTCAACCCCTACTTTCTCTGCAATATCAAGTGATTTTTTAAATAAATCATAAGAAACATTTTATGTGAGGGGCTTTTAGAGGAAGGCCGCATATTATATCAAAAATTTCTACACTAGCATCCATCTGTCCAAAAACTTGCTATCGAAAAAAACTCATCTTGTCGGTAGGTACATTACCCAAAAATATAAAATATATACAGGGTGTCCCGGGACTAATAGGAAAAAAGTCAGGAGCGTATAATCTGAGCCAAAATAATGTTAGTACTTCATATAAACTTTTTCTATGCAGGCCCTCGTTTTCGAGTTATAGGCCTCCAAAGTTTTAATTTTGAATTTGGTTTTTATTTTTATTCTTTGTACTAGTTATTGGATCTTTATAAAATTTACGGCAAAGCTATAATGTACGTGTATGTTTATTTTGGAAAAGTAAACAGATTTATAGTAGTGCCTTGAAGCCAGGGACGGACTACTCGCAATGGTTAGTGGTCCAAAAATTTTGCAGGGATGGCACACCCTGTATGAAATTATCGAAATTCACTTTCCCTCACATTAAGCTAACGAAAAGGTACTCTTGCTGGAATTCGATAAAATAAGCCGTTTGGCTAATATTTACTGTTTTATTAATGCACTACATACAAATTTACTTAACTAACTTATTAATACGATGTCGAATATTTACCTACAGTACTACAAAAAAATAATTTGATGATAGCAGGTTATAAAAACATTAGGAACTTATTTAATGGGAATTTAATAGGTACGCAAACAACGTAATTAGTTGCTTTTAATCAAAATTACGAACTCAGCATCATTAAATCATTAAGAAAACCTAAAAAACACAAGTTATAAAACATTGGACTAAAACTAATTCCTAAACAACAACAAAAACTAACGTTATTCTAATAAATGTTCAATATGAGCTCCTCCTACTTCCACGCACATTCTAAGTCTACGAAGGTTGTTTCTTTGCACTTGAAAGAGCAATCCCACATTATTTCTAATAACATTGCAGTGTAACACAATTCTGTCTATTAAATCTTGCCTTGTTTGCACAGGTGTTGCATATACCTTACTTTTGAGATAACCCTAGAGAAAGAAATCCATAGGATTAACGTCTGATCGCGGTGGCCATTGAAAAGGGCCTCCACGACCAATCCATGTATTAGGAAACCTTGTGTGTAAATGCTGTCGTACATCTACACTGAAATGAGGAGGGGCCCCAACATACATGGACCATAAATTCCTACGAGTTTGCAGTAGCACATCATCAAACAGGTTCCATAACTCATTTTGGAAAAACTCCAAATATCTCTGGCCGGTCAAAGTACCGTCAATAAAGTATGGCCCTATCAAATGATTGCCAACTATTCCTGCCCAAACTTTAACCATGAATCTATGCTGGCTCCTAGTTTGAATTTATGACTCCATCTCTGGTGAAACCGGATTCGTTCGTAAAGAGAACGTTACTAATAAATGTATTGTCTGCTTGTTGTTGTCGCAGAAACCACTGGCTATACTCAAGTCGTGAAGGATAATCAGCCACTGTCATACTGTGTACTTTTTTCATGTGAAAAGGATATAACAGCTGTTCTTTTAGGATGCGATGAACAACTGATTTCGAGACGTTATGTTCTCTTGATAATTTTCGTAAACTCGTTGATGGTTCATTATCAACTGCATTTAACAAAAGTTTTTACCAACTTTCCAATTAATAAGTCGTTAATGTTTTTTTATTTTCTGCTATCGTTAAATTATTTTTTTGTAGTACTGTAAGTACATCTTGGACATCGTATTAAAAGTTAGTTTTACCTCGTGTACTTATAAAAATGGTGAATGCGTAAATTGGTACGTAGAGCATTAATAAAACTGTAAATATTAGCCAAACGGATTATTTTATCGAATTCCAACAGGAGTACCTTTTCGTTAGCTTAATGTGTGGGGAAGTGAATTTCGATAATTTCATACAGGGTGTGCCATCCCTGCAAAATTTTTGGATCACTAACCATTGCGAGTAGTCCGTCCCTGGCTTCAAGGCACTACTGTAAATCTGTTTACCTTACCAAAATAAACATACACGTATATTATAGCTTTGCCGTAAATTTTATGAAGATCAAATAACTAGTACAAAAAATAAAAATAAAAACCAAATTCAAAATTAAAACTTTGGAGGCCTATAACTCGAAAACGAGGGCCTGAATAGAAAAAGTTTATATGAAGTACTAACATTATTTTGGCTCAGATTATACGCTCCTGACTTTTTTCCCATTAGTCCCGTGACACCCTGTATACCAAAAGAGGTGTTAAATCGAAAACTAAACATGAATTAATTTTATGGACTAGAATCAAATGAGGGAAGCGTGATATCTAAATGGAAACCTTAAAAATAAAGATGTCCTAATGCTTTCAACCTTGCACAATTTAGAAAAGTGTCCTGTGACTACCAAAAGGCGTCGATTACCATCAGAAGAAGCACCAGTGAGAGAGAATCCAGCTGTTATAGTTAATTATAATAATGGCAAAATTGGAATGGACAAATCTGATCAATTTTCTTCGTACTGCACATCTATATGAAAAGGAGTGGTATCGAAAAGTAGCATTCAAATTATTGACTGGAGTTGCTATTGTTACCAAAACAAAAAAAAAACAATAACAGCATTTCGTGAAAATATCTGCAGAAATTTATTAAACAGAGAAAACAGAGTGAAGGCGGTAAAAGTGAAACATTTGCTGAAAAAGAGGAAGGCTCAAAAGATCGTCGTTACTGTGTCAATTGTAATGACAATTTAGTATAACATTTACCAAGATCTGAGGCGAGAAACAAAGTGAAGACTTATTGTGATGGTTGCAACAATTTTGATTGTCACGTTCACATTGATGGTGGTAATACATAAACCATCATTATAAACTGAAATTTATGTTTTCATTCTTTTTATTTCCTTAGATATTAGTTATTTTTCTCGACATGTATGATAAAACTTTCTAATACATTTCGTAATGAAGATATCTCATTGAAACATGTGTCCCAAGCCATGCCAACATTATTAGCTTGTTTCCTATATGCCACAGAATATTACCGTCCCTTAAACCTACATATAGCCTTGCACAAATACGACTAACACAGCTTGAAAAATATGATATGCTGTCAGTCTGATGTGACCGACAAGGATTGAAAGTTGTAAATAGTTGTCAGCCTTATTTGACTGACAAGCCCTTAATGTGCTAAATACCTTTTGACAGCCAGAGGATGGATAATGGATCTTCTCTCATTCTGACGATGATGCAATATCGAAACAATTGTCATTTTTTTAGAATTTTTACCATTCTTTTAATATATTGTGGAATTATTTAAAAACAGTTCGTTTCGTTTACAAAAGTAATATGAGTAGTTTCCACAGTAAACAGTAAATTTCATTAAGTATTTGAATTAATTAATAATACTGTTTATTGATTATAAACAAATTTAAGTGGATCTACGTAACAATATTAAGCGCTGGCCTACTTTTGCATGTTACTAACGTTTAATATTACTAAATAAATTACATTCGACTTGGGTTCATTTCATTGACATTTTAGAAATATTAATATTCAAGGACAAATTAGAAAAATTAGAAAATTATCAAGCAGAAAGTCGAGTTACATTGTTGCCGAAGTATATGACATCTGCTATTGTGTATCAAACTGAACTTTATTGGCGATAAAATGAGAAACTATAGACTTTTTCACATATATTCTCTACCATCAGACGTATATTGCGTTCACAAACTTCTAAAAGGACAAAAATAAAATCCACCTTTATTACATGCTCAAAATTGAGGGTAGTTAATGCATTTCTGTTCATTGGCAATACGATATAGAAGAAATTGTTATTAAGAAATATAACTTAGTCTAGGATCTGGACATATACCTACAGTATCGGAAAAAATATATCTTGAGTAAGAGTAACAAGGAACGCAGTTATATTATAATACCACATAATCGAGGGAGACGTCCTCCTCTCCAGATACCCCACTCGGCTCAAAAGTGCTGTGTAAAACAGGCTGTGATCTGTCCAATCAGGCATTTACAGAATTGCTAACTTAAATTCAAATCACTTCTAGTTTTAAAATAGTATGACAGTGTCTCGTGTGAATGAGTCATTATTTGCCGGACATGGTTGCGAAAATATACAAAAATTAAATTACCGCTGAAACATGCCGACTATTTACACAACCCACTGTCAATTACTGTCTCCCAAAAAATCTTCGTGAAAAAATCAAAGCCGCCAATCGCGCCAGAAGACATCCGCGACAGTGGGTGTGGCTTCTGCACGGGTCGCAATCAGTGATGCCAACCTAGGGAATTCTTCCCTTGATCTAGGGTTTTATTAGTGCAATTGGAGAAAAGGGAATTGCATCTATTATATAGGAAATTTTCAACTGCTTCGAACTAAATCGACCCGTTTTTAGTTCAAATAATCAAATTTTAACAAAACTTGTTAATACCTCGCCAAAAATTGGTTTCTAATGCGCTGACGCGTAGTATAATCCAGGCTTAGTGAGGCATTAAAATATATGCTGTGTTTTCAGTTCGTTTTGATTTGCTGCACAAATTTGTCACTAAATGAAAAAGGAAAACCTTTATGAAAAAAGATTAATTTTAAAATTTTTAGGATTTTTTGGGTTCAGAAACTTTTATTATTATTAACTACCTTGTGTAACAATCTTATAATTAGATGGGTATTCTTTTTATTTACTCGTATTTAATTATGATAGATGTTGTTGCTACACCGTTTTCGTGTCTGCTTTAAACATAAATCCTAAACTATTTTATTTTGATTTTTAGGTATGTAGGTTCATCGAAGTGTACATATTTAATATGATTTTGACTTCTAGGAATTCTAGGGATTTTTCCACATAAAAATTCGGAATTTTTGGTGAACTCAGTTGGCAACACTGGTCGCAATACACATCATAACTGATTGTTATCTCCAACAATCAACTGCTTCAACTTAGGAGTTAACCTAGTTACTCATAAAAACAAGTACATATCATAAATTAACTAAAACAAAATTGTATCATAACCAACTTCAGCCAAGTTACCGTCTCACATAACCTAACCCACCGTTCGATTTTGAAGCGCTGTTTTCCAGCTGCTTTTCAGGGTCACACCAGTCGCGAAAAAAAACTAGGGTATCATAATTCTATACCAGGGACAAAGTAACTTTTCCACTCAGAAACAATTGGATGATGCCACAAGAGCCAGGAGCCAACTCTTACCCTTAGACGTACAGGTTGGCAAATTAATTTGGCAGGCGGAAGTTTGCTAACGTCCGATGTGCTGTAGCAAAGACGTATGCGGATTGCATGAGCTCACTTCGCTGGCAGAATTTGTAAGCTTCGTTTCGACAGTACAGTTCAGAGAAAAGTGTGATTACCGGGGTTTTGCAATACTAACTTGTTATGGCGACTGTATAAAGTAAAGTTGTTCATAAAAAGTTGAGTGAGCAGTATCGTGAAATAATTATGAACGTTTTAAATTTCATGACCGAAGAGGCAAACAATGACAAGTCAACAATTACATTAACAAAGGTAAGTTTTAATTATTGCAATAAAATGTTTAAACCAAAGTAATTATTTAACAAATTTACACTGGATAGTAAATTTTTTAAATCGATTTTCGTACATAAAATATTTATTTGTTAAACGATTTAAAAAGTGACATTAGGGTGAGGCAAAGAATTTTTTCTACGACCATAAAAAAATGTATATTTCAAGTGCGTCTTCAATTAAGAAACCTACCACGTAGTAGTACAGATTTTCATTTCCCACGGGCTAGCTGTATCGAAATATTTCATTTCCCACGACTTTCTTCAGCTACTAGACTGTAATTATATTATAATATATGATCAAGACATATTTGTTAACGTCTGTCTAATAATTTGACATTTCACATCGTTTATAATAATATATATTATACATCAAGCGAGTAAATTGAACAATTTAATTGATACTTGGGCTTACCGGTGTTTTCAGACGATTAGGGTCCACTTTTTCCCAGATTTCTACACCCCCTCTATCTCGAAAATGGCCTTTTCGCCATATATATATATGTCATATGAAAGAAAATGCTCCACATCGACTCCCTTATTTACCACGAGGCAGAAAGGGGTACATGGATTTTTTTTTTATGCAAAAATTCCTAACAGGCTAAGCTCAGCGACAAATGGTAGAATGGGTTATTACAAATATTTGGTGAAAAATTCAGCAGCTCAATACATTACAGTGCGCAGGAGTGGGGGTTGAAAGGGGTGGTAAACGGTTTTTTTGCGATTTTCCATTTAAATACTTGTTCTATCGAAAAAATTAAAGGGGAAAGTTGCAGATAATAAAAAAATACACAACTTTTGCTTGAAACATTTTTTCATATAACCTCAAAATTTTGGAGAAAAATTGAAAAATTTCATTTTTTTCCTTTTTAATTTTTAACTCCGCGAAAAAAATGCAATAAGAAAAAAATGAGCGCTGGATGAAGTGTCTAAATCTAAAAAAAGGTTTTTTGAGGGACTTGAAGAAAACGTCTTTTTTTCGAAAGTCGTGAATTTCTGAAAATCTAATTTACTTACGGTGAAACATTTTTTTTCTTTTTCGGGTTATACAAAGCTACAACCAAATCAATTTTCATAAAGATTGCATTTTTTTAGGCGGAGATAAAAATTAAAAAATTGAATTTTTCAATTTTATTCAAAATTTTGAGATTATATGAAAAAATGTTCACACAAAAGTTGTGAATTTTTTTATTATCTAGAACTTTCTCATTTAACTTTTTTCGATAGAGCCCATTCTACCATTTGCCGCTGAGGAATTTTTTAATAGATTTACTTTTTTGGAGCTAATTTTCCTGGCCTAATATCCTAGACTATCTTGGCTTCCTATTTTTAATCTCTCCAACCAAATTAGTCTTTTGTTATTGATATTTTGGATGACAAGCAAAATTGACTCTTTCTAGTACAGTAACATGTAAGAAGACCTTATTATTTTCTTGCATCTTTTTATGACCTATTAATTATTTAGGTGCTGAGTTTGCTTCCTTTTGCCATACATTTTTGCAATTTCAAGCTGTTTTCTACTTGGAACTCCAAAACATTAAGAAATCTAATCAAGAAATTGACTTAAAATTATATCTCGCCCGTATGTGCAGTTCGAATTTTTTAAGCTGCATCTGTATCTATTCATCTTTCGACGGACTTCAGAATCCTTCAATATCTCTAAATTTGAGACGCTTTGTTTGATTCAGATTGGAGATACTACGCGTAGCCTTTTCCCAACATGCAGGAGTAACGCTTGTAACATAAAAAATAGTTTGATATGAAATTTGTTACCAAATCGTAAGTATTTTCAAAATAAATAGAGAATGAATCGAAAGCGTTGGATAATGATATGTTTTGCTTGCTTGCTTACGAACGTAATATTAACTTTTGTAATTCAGCCAGTTGCAACATGTTAATTTATTGCAGGGGCGATAATTTTGAAAATGAGTTTAGTATACACATGTTATTTATAGTCGTTCCCGTTTCTATTTGTTCTAACTTCCGTAATCGCAGAAGATTGAACTTTTATATATTTAGAAATATTGTTGGCATAATATCTGCGAGAGTCTGTGAGACACATTTTTTAAATGCACCTACCGCTTTCGTATCTTTTCCTTTACACGATATTCGCAAAAATAGTTTCAATTATAAAATCATTGAATAAATAATAAAACAATTGTGCTATACAGGGTAATTCGTTACTAATTGGAAATAATTTAACAATATAATCTGACTTCAAATTATGGATATTTAAGTCAAAACACTAAAATAAAATGTAGTTGGTTACTGAGTTACAGGTTGTTTTGTTTAAAAATTTAAAAACGATTTGTGTTTAGTACTTTAAAACTGCTTTACGTATCCATTTCATATTTACCAGAACGTGTAGATACTCTGTGCATCCTACTAAATTATGTTAATCATAAGTTTCTGGATACTACCAGAGGCATACGACATGGGCAACTGACTAGTTAATCGTTCCCAAATTTTACGCTACTGGCGGAATAGAAACTTTAACACAATTTTTCAATTCTCCAAAACTTTTTAGGTAAATAATGTACTCTCTCCTCATAACTATAAAGTCAATATTTTTCGAGGTATTTTAAGTTAAACATGAAACTGCACAATTTTGATGTGTAATAACATAACTATGTCGATGTTTTGGGCCAGTAATAACAATAAAGAAAACAACTATCAAATGAAGGTATAAATTAAAAACAAATTGTGGTTCTGAAAATGTAATCTAAATAAAAGTACCTACAATTTTAACACTCCATTGGACGAGTTAAACCTAACAGTGCATAAATATTTCATAATTTTAAATAACATTTTTGTTGATGGCTGAACATTCAGATAGTTCAATATTGGACTCCGATCATGAAGAATTTAGTGAACATGAAACAGATACAGACCTTTATAGTGAAGTGAGTGAACAAAGTTCAAAATCGTACTTTTTTGGAGTGATTGCCCATCGATATAATCTACCCCGAGGTTCTTTTAAATTATTTATAAATAAGAGTGCAGAATGGTCAGTTATACAATAAAATTTAGTACCTTCTACGTAACCTATAATTTTTTTAATCAAAAATAATGCAGCTAGTTACTGTATAATTTCGCTCGGCTCTAGATAAAGTTCTAAAAGCATAGGCTATCACGCGTTCTTGACCATCTATAACTTGAGCTCCTCCTAGCGCAAATTGAGATGCATGATAGTAAATCGTAAATTGCTTAGAAAAATCTAGTGTAACCAAAATAGGAGCGCTCACTAGATCTTCTTTAAAATTACGAAAGGCTTTTTCTGCATTATCATTCCAAACTATATTATGTTTTTTCTTTTTACCCTAATCCTAAGAATCGTTTAACTTCTGGGTAAGTTTTAGGACGTGGATTGAAATTTTTTCGGGGTCTGTCCGCAGACCTTCTATATCTGTTACAAAGTCAAGATATTTTAATGAAGTTCTAAAGAATTCACATTTTGCTAAATTGATAATTAAATTAGCCTCTAATAATTTTACCTTTACTTCTGAAAGTACTCTAACATGTCCTTCAAAAGTTTCAGAAACTATTATTATATCATCCAAATAGTAGAAAAGATATGGTTCGTATTTGGGACCAAAAATAGAATCACAAAGTCGTTGCTGTGTTTGCGCAGAATTACACAAGCCAAATGGCATTACCATACATTGAAACAAACCTCTACCTGGTATAATAAACACGGTTTTCTCTTTTGAAGCTTCATCTAAAGGAATTTGCCAATAATCTTTCTAAGGTCAATACTAGAGACATATTTTGATTTACCTAACAGACTGAGAATGCGATAAATTCTAGGTAATGGGTATGAATCATGAACCGTCAAAGCGTCACCAGTCTTTTTCACTAATAAAACTGCACTCTTCCAAAGACTAAAAGAAGGTTCTACTATTCCTAATTTAAGCATATCGTCCAATTCTTTATTTAAGATATCTAACATATAAGGTTACATCAAATACTAAGGTATTTTACATGGTTTTGCTTCACGCTTCACTTAATCTTATCAGTTCGGCCTAATTTATTTTCATTACTAATATCTTTAAAATAATTTAGTATATTTTGTGCCAAAAATTTCCATTATTTATCTAAATGTTCAAAATCTTTCGTTCCCTTTAATACTTTCTTCAGATTCACTTCAGAAACTGTACATAAAGTAGATTCGTTTAATTTACATTGTCTATCCCAGTTAAAATTTCTAAAGTCTACTTTCACTTGAAAAATTTCACTAAAATTTATTCCAAAAATTATTGAATGAGCTAATGTAGGAACTACTTAGGCTGGTATTAATTTATAAATATTATCAATCAAAATAGGTAAATTTACTTTTCCTGTAACCAATGGAGTAGTTCCATTTGCTGTGGAAATATTTTTTATATCAACATTATCTTCAATAGGAATTCCTAACTTCCCTAAAAGTTCAATTCCCTGACTTCCAACTACAGAAATATTGGCACCACTACCTAATAAAGATATAATAGGCATTTCTAATAATTTGACTTGTATATAAGGTCTATTATCCTTTTCTATTTTTAAGCAAAGAGGAGATATTTCATCTACACCTAACGTTTCTTTATAAAACGTCTTAACTTTGGATTTCCATATGTCCCAATCTTGTTGATCAAAAAATATAGCTAATGGATGATTGGAATTGAAGGTTTTATGGTTGACTTTGACATTAAATCTATTAAGTGTTCTGTTGCCAACTGTACGAACACTCATTGTACGTTTTTTGTACAATTGGAACAATTATTGTTTCGTACTATTTAGAAACAGTAAGTTTCATTTAAAAATAATAATATGAATAGATTCCACGAAGTAAGGGTCGATACAGTTATTTTAATTGGAACAATCTTTAGTTGTTACATTGTCGTTATCACATTTATAACAGAAAATCCTTTTCACCGGAGCCCTACAATTGACATAAGTGTGATTAGGCAAATTACATTTCCAACAAACTATCTTTGTAGATTCATTGACTTGAGAACTATTCAATGTATTCTTGCCCTTAAAATTATTTCTTGTGAACTTATTATGTTCCTTATGATTTTTGTTACATTGATCCTGTCACATAACATTTTGCTATGAGTAGCTATCTGTGAACAATCTAGAGAAGGAGGTTCCATTATTTGATTTACTAGTTGAACATAAACATTGAGAGAGCTTAACTCATCTACAGATGAAATATCATGAAGTGCTAACCTTTCCTATATTCAGGCTGAAAGCCATTTCTAATATATTTTATTTTTGTTGTTTCTGAAGGCCTCTGAGACAATCTCGAAAGTAATGTTTCCATACAAGCAATATACAAAACGACAGGTTTAATTTTACCTTGACATCATTTCTTAATAGTCTCCAAAGCTCATCATCTATGTCTGACTTTAAAAAATCTTCTTTTAGTCTAATTACTAAGCTATCCCAACCATTAACAAAACTCTTAACGCATCTAAGCCAAAATTTAGCTTTTTGCGAAAACAAATCGGCAGCAGAATCAAAAAGTTGATATTTATAAATATCTCTAGAGCTTGCCATTTCTTCTAAATTTTCCAAAAACGATAATAAAGATTTGGGGTTGCCATCAAAACTAAGTCCCAACTTATAAACAGGTACATGTTTAAACAGTGGTGAATGAAACATAGTAGAATTTAAATGAGTGGGTGTATTATTTACATTAATTAAGTTAATACTAGTAATGTTATTGACATTAGGTTCTAAGTTAGTAACCTTTTCTTGGAGAGTGGCCTCCATCAGTAAAACTGTAACATAAGACTCATTTTTAAAATCTGTCCTAACCGAAATATCTGTATCATTTTCATCAATTCTTAAACGTTTGATTCTATTGGCAGTGTGGATTAATCTAGATTTTACCCTCTTACATACTGAACTGAATCTGGACCCTCAAAATTGTCTATTAAAGCTTGAATTGATTTAATTATTGAATCTATTTCAATCTTTTCTGTAAAAAAGTTAAAACCTACTCGTATATCAACTAAAGTCAAAATATCTAAGCCTTGTTATCTTTCCTTATCCAAAATTTTATTTAAAGTTTTTCTTTTGTCAGCTGGAGGTCTACTTGTAATCACACCTCTTAATTTTAACACCAACTCTCTAGGCAATAAATTGGTTTAAAACATGAATCCATTGGAAGTTACAAAAAAAATGTAGAACTTGAAAGTCACTCTTAGCAAGTACTTTCAAATAATAATATATTATGCTAAATACTCAAAACACTCTTAATACTCAAGACACACTTAAATTTATTAAACATTTTTCAAAAGAAAGTTTCCCCAAATATGCTCATACTCTATTTATCCCGATAAGATGTATTTACTTCTTGTGTCAATACTATTTGATATCCAGCTATATGAAAGTGTTTATCTTTGGTCTATATTTTTATTTAATCAACTACCTATCTATTAAAAAAAATTTAAAATCGAAATTTTCTGCACTGCTTTTCACATGTTGTCTTTTCTTAGTGCCCCATCAGTTGGTCGCCATTTATTTTATGTAGCCAAATTTATTTAGGTTTTTAATTTAGCAACTGATAGGTACGCTACATAAATGCAAATGGCAGCTGTTTATCGGTGAACATCCATCAGTCGTGAGGACTGTTGCTAATGTTTTTTTAAAAAATAAAATGTGATACTGAATAATAATAAATAGTCTAATTACGGGTGCCACTATATAGGACTATCGATAAATTGTGCTAAAATTTCTATTCCACCAGTGGCGTAGAATTTGACAACGATTAACCAGTCACTTGCCCTGTCGTACGCCTCTGGTAGTATCCAGAAGCGTTTGTTTAGCATAGATTAGTAGGTTGTACACTGTCTACAATTCCTGCCAAATATGAAAGGGACACGTGAAATAGATTTAAAGTACTAAGCATAAACCGTTTTTAAATTTTTAAACCAAACACCCTGTAACATAGTAAGCAGCTACATTTTATTTAGGTGTTGTGGGTTAAATCTTCATAATTTGAATTCAGGATTCTACTGTTAAATTATTTCCAATTAGTAATGATTCACCCTATAGATATGCGTTGCTTCTAACGTATGAAACGGTCAATTTATACAAAGGTAGGTAGACAATAATTTCGTAAATGTTCGTTGTTAATTTCACAATTTTTTAGTTAACATCGTTATAAAAAAGCGAAAGTGACATTTTCAATAGATACACAAACAAATGCAAAACCAGATGTTGTAATTTTTAGTAGCAGAATAATAATAAAGTCGAAACTATCAAGGTTATTACCATAGATATGTTATTACGAAATAGAAAAATAAAAATAGTACGTGGGACTTGAACCCATTTAATAAAAAATCACTATCAGTACAAAATATTTGAGTTGAAGGTACCAAAACGAGAAAATTTTCCAAAACAATTTCGTGGCAAATGGATTTGACTTAATATGTAAACATAAAAATGGAGTTATTGTTATGATTGTTGAAATTGCATTGCTTTGAAAATGACTAGGAATGCTTGGACTTTTCACATATCTGTAGATTATCAGTCGTTAGTCAAAAGTATCAAGAACATTGAAATTTAAGATACCTTTGATGTAGATAGAACTTAAGGATAATATGTTTCTTCAACATTCATGCATTAGGTGTAGATTTATCCTTGATAGCTGAGACCTAATCCTGCAAGTATTGATGCGACAACCAGTAATACATCGAACGAAGATGATGAACAGTGACTGACAGCATCAAACTTTTGAGGCTTCTTCTTTTTTGCTTTCGAAACGGGATCTCAATGATATAGTGTGAGATTTAAAATTATCAAAGCAACAAACAAAACTTTTATGTTCAACATTAAAGGATTCCACCCTTTTTGCTAAAGAAATTAGGAGGTGTCTGTATAGATAAAGAGAGATAAAGAGACAAAGTATTTCAAGAAGGATTTTTTTGCAACAATGCACACTCCATCTTGAAAACAGATATGATGAATGACGTCTGCTTATTGTTCTCTCAAAATTTAAAAACTGTACTACTTGATAATGGAAATACATTTCTCTCTGTACCAATAATACATAGAGTATGTATAGGGTGTCGCAAGTTATCTTATACAGGCAATATATCACTTATTTAGCAAGTTAATTAAAAAATAAAAAACTGCTTTGAACGGCATTAAAGTACCTTCCTAGGACGTATAAAAAATGTATTACATTTGACAGACCTGTGTTAGCTACCCCTTACATTTTATTTTTAAATTGCTTCCACTGTATATTGTAATTGAAAATTGCGTGTCATTCTGATTGATTAAAAAGGTCATATCAGTTTCTGACCCAATTTACAATAGATTAAATTTTTTTTATACATATATATAATAAAATAAAATATATACAAGATGCCGATGGCCTGGCTATTGCGTGTCATTCTATTTGGAATAAAACGATAGCACATACTTGGCATTTTTTTATCAATAACAACAAGAACATAAACATTTCAAGAAATATGAATTTCAACTAAAATTCCTATGATGCAATTCAAAAAACGACCAAAAAAATTACAGCAAATGTTTCCTGCAGGATCAATGCAAGCTGCAAAACGTGTTAAAAGCGTTCTTGTGCCGGCCACCTACGACATGCTTCACGAATGCGTTCTTTAATATCATATAAAATCACATATTGTGTTTGATAAACCAAATCTTTAAGATAACCCCACAAAAAATAGTCCAGTGGTGTTAAATCTGGCAAGAGAAAAAATTTATAGAGATGCTCTTCAACAATACCTGTATTATGAGGTGGGACACAGTCCTGTTGCCAAAGCATTGTATTCCGTTGTGTCAATAGAATGTCATCCTTAAGTTCAAGTACTGCGTGTACTAGAAAATGTAAATATCTTTCTCCAGTCAACGTGATAGAGCAGAAGCTGGCGACAGAAGTTGGTGACAATTTGCAGCAAAGTTGAAATCGCCTTAATTTGATAATTTGTACTCTGGAATTGTTAATCTCACTAGTCTGGCTAGGTGTTAACGGTGCAACGCTTATTTACATGGCTGTAGGGATGACGTAATAGAAAAAAAAATGTACAACCGCAGCAAAGTCAACTCTTGTGTAATTTGTTACTTAAGGCCGCAATTATTGAAAAATAATGGATCTGGCATTGGTTCGACGGTGGAAAAGCTGTCTGCTTGGCCAAAAAAAGCTGCATAATGGAAAAAATGACGAGTCCAGCAAAGCTGAAGCTTTTTGTATAAGGTCAGGAATTTTTATTATAGCATCCGTATTCAAGAATTAAGATACTTGCGTACACCCCTTTTTTGTTGTTTTTAAAATTTTTAGTAACATTGTAATAAAATTTTTCATTTTCTGAAGCTGACACATTCCACAAATTTGTTTTCATACCTTTCTTTTATAGAGGGTGTTAGTTATATGGTTAGTATCGACTAGTTTTTTGGGTTTACATTTTTTTAAATCAAATCAAATCTAAAGTTATTAATTAAACAAAAAATAGAAGGAAATTGATATAATAGAGATATTTTCTTTTTGAATGGTTCTTGTTGTTAGGAATTATTCTCAAATTCCTATAGTTTCTCGACAACATCGATGCACTGCTCTTTTTTTGGTACTTTCCTTGGCCCACAACAGCATTAATATTTCCTAAACATTCGCCTGAGGATAATAACATGTCGAAGAATTCAACGTTTGATTACTTTTTATTTGCTAGTTCATCTCAAGTGTGTTTTGCCATTTTTACATTGAATAAAAATATCGAACGAAGAATATGTCTCTAACTTTGTATTACAATTCGAGTTTCTAAACCGAATAGAGAACATCAAAAGTGAAGGTAATGTTGAAAGAAAGCATTTTCGATTATTGCGGTGTTGTTCATTTGAGAGAGCAAACAAGTTGAAATAAAAACTGATTTGTGGGAAGAAATCTCGCGAATTTTGCACGATGATAATTACAAGGCAACAAATTGTAACGAACAATAACCGTATCCTCCTGATATGGCTGCGCTCGACTTTCTTTCCTTCCAGAACGCAAAGTATCACTTCGAAAATTTTTATCAAAACTGATAAGACACAAAAATAGTTTAGGTTTTACGAGGAAATGAAAAGCTTGTTATTTGAAATAGTGAGTCAGCTATTTTTCGTTTTCAGTCGATATAAGATATAAGAGAAAGTTAACGGCGAATATTTAAATCGATTCCTAAAAATGTTTTGGCATAACTGTATGATTTCCTAAGGGCGAGATACAACAAATTTGGATGAATTATATGTATTTTCTGTTTCATTAACCGATTCCCTGTATCGTTTTTACTTAGTATATCTTTTACATCTGAAGTTCATATCCTTTCCACAATCAACGTGTTCCAGCTATAAATTTTAATAGGTTCAATTTTTTTAGACACAATCTGTTTATCCATTTTATGCATATGCACACGTTTCATGGTTCTATAAACCTACACGTACGTAACGTAAAACCAATTTAATTATGTTTTATTATTTTTCGTTTTAAATATCACGAAACGGTAGGCGTACGCCATATCTTTGTCAATACTTGTACTAATTACATATTATATATGTCTGCGGCGTGACATATCACGGTAACACACTAACAATCACGGGGTTTAGTTTACAATAATTATGTTTGTATTCATTCAACCAACCCTTTAGTATCTTATTTTAAACTAGCTGTTTCGCTGTTTTCTTTTATTCACATTTTTCATTATTTGTATTTAAGGCTGGGATATTATCGATGATTTTTTTTATTGACATTTGTTATTCTTACAAGCGTGTCTTATTAAGAGAGGTAACCCGCTAGATCTCAGAAACTATTTATCGTACAGCTTAGAGATAAAAATATGTCGCATATGAGAATCTACTTAAAATTAGTGTTTTTAAATTAAACTCAAGGTCTCTAGTTAATTCCACAATATAATACAAGTTATTGAAAATTCTAAAAAATTGACAATTGTTTCGATAAATCAATATCATCGTCAGAATGACAGAAGTTACATTTCATTTTATGCCTACCTGATGTTTAGTAGTTATATTTTTGGCTAGACCAAGAAGTAACCTAACTTGTGATTGGCTTAATATATGTTTATAGAAAAAAGAAGAAGATGTGATATTACAAATATTGAAGCTTAGATATTATTAGCCCTATGGTGATATCCTGGATATCATTTTTCCAATTAAGATCAGTATAACTGTGCAATGATATAGAAAACCAGGAAAACTATATCTGCTGATCTTTACAATTATCACTTAAGAAGACAGTTTATTAGTGGAGAATTCCCTAGATTTAACTGTTCATTGACAACTTCATATTGTGGGTTTCTTAAATGTCTTTCAATTTCCAGTTCTTCAAGGAAATCCAGTTCTTGTTTCTTTTCACAAATATGCAGTACTTCTAGTTCTGTGTTAGGTGTCAATGAATGATTGGTGTCAAGTAGATGTTTTGCGTAGTGGGATTTATCTGGTTGTTTTAATCTGTATGCTCGTAAGTGCTCACTGTATCGTACTTCAAAATTCCTAAGGGTCTGACCCAAATAGACAGCATTACATTCTGGACATTTGAGTTTATATATACCTGACTTCTTTAATAGTGGTATTTTTGTTTTTACATTTAACAATTTTGTACTAACGTTACTTTCTGTTTTAAAAGAAATTGTTGTATTCGTTGCTGAAGATATTATCTTTGAAATATTATTAGAAATATTTCCTGCATATGTGATGGTTTTATAAGTTTTAATTTCATCAGCTTGTTTAGGATATATTAGTTGTAATGCCTTTTTTTTCTCTTTTTTACTAATTAGCCTATTTATCATATCTAATGGATAACCGTTAGATGTTGCTATTTGTCTAATTGTATTAATCTCTCTATCAAAATTACATTTGTTCATAGGAACTGAAAAAGCTCTATGTATCATTGAATTATATGCCGCTAGTCTGTGTGAGACAGGGTGATTAGAATTGAATGGAATTGTCACATCAGTCTGTGTTGGTTTTCGGTAAATTGAATAATCAAGTACATTATTAACTCTTTGAATTTTTAAATCAAGAAAATTGATTGAGCTATTTTCTTCAATTTCTAATGTAAATTTAATTTTCGGGTGTAAATTTTCAACCACATCAATAATTTCATATTTCTAAATGCACGAAACAGGCTTATACAGAGCAAAGTAGAATGCTAGCGGCTACCGAAAGTCATAGTATTCTAGGAATGACCTCTGATATAATGCCCCCAACAGTAAACCATAATCTGCCTTATACCGTCCTATTTCCAAATAGAGATGAATGGGTCCTCCGCAAGGATGAACTCTCAAGAGCAGACATCTGTTGGTACACTGATGGATCAAAGACACCCTCAGGCTCTAGTGCGGGTGTATACGGTCGAAGACCTAGGACAGAAATCTCAACATCTCTGGGATCCTATGCAACCGTATTTCAGGCAGAAATTTATGCCATTGCTTCATGTGTGGAGAGTTTGGGGCAATCCAACCTGACACACAGATCAATAAAAATTTTCACGGACAGCCAAGCGGCCTTGAAAGCACTTAGCTCGTACCGTGTAACGTCGAAATTGGTTTTAGACTGCCAAAAAAGACTCGCCTCAATAGGAGAACGCAACAGGGTATCGCTGGTTTGGATTCCTGGCCACTCTGGTATGGATGGTAATGAGAAGGCTGACTCTCTTGCAAGAGAGGGTGCCGCTCATGACTTTATCGGACCAGAACCTACAATTGGCATCGCAACAAGTGTTGTCAAACATACACTAAATACTTGGACTGCAAGAAGAGTTTTAGACTTCTGGCATAATATACCAGGATTGGTTCATTCAAAGGCCTTCATACATCCTTCGAATAATGTATCCAAACAAATGTTAGGCTATAAAAGACACGATCTACGGTGCCTAACAGGCCTCTTAACAGGCCACTGTCGATTGAATCATCATATGCTGAAACTTGGACTGTCGGACGATCCGATTTGCCGTCTTTGTTTGGAAGATGATGAAACAGCAGAGCATATAATTTGTGCCTGCCCCGCCGCGGCGCAAATCAGGTATCGGATGTTTGGCAGGGCCACTCTCTTGCCCTCGGACCTGAAATATCATTCACTGAACAAATTAATCGGCTTCGTCAAGAAGCTGAATTTGTTTGGTGAAATTTGAATAGGTATGAGCCACAATAGATTCTCGCGAGTCGCAGTGGAGGGCCTCATTGACCCACTCATTATAAACCTAACCTAACCTAACCTAATACAATTAGACAAATAGCAACATCTAACGGTTATCCATTAGATATGATAAATAGGCTAATTAGTAAAAAAGAGAAAAAAGTGGCATTACAACTAATATATCCTAAACAAGCTGATGAAATTAAAACTTATAAAACCATCACATATGCAGGAAATATTTCTAATAATATTTCAAAGATAATATCTTCAGCAACGAATACAACAATTTCTTTTAAAACAGAAAGTAACGTTAGTACAAAATTGTTAAATGTAAAAACAAAAATACCACTATTAAAGAAGTCAGGTATATATAAACTCAAATGTCCAGAATGTAATGCTGTCTATTTGGGTCAGACCCTTAGGAATTTTGAAATACGATACAGTGAGCACTTACGAGCATACAGATTAAAACAACCAGATAAATCCCACTACGCAAAACATCTACTTGACACCAATCACTCATTGACACCTAACACAGAACTAGAAGTGCTGCATATTTGTGAAAAGAAACAAGAACTGGATTTCCTTGAAGAACTGGAAATTAGAAGACATTTAAGAAACCCACAATATGAAGTTGTCAATGAACAGTTAAATCTAGGGAATTCTCCACTAATAAACTGTCTTCTTAAGTGATAATTGTAAAGATCAGCAGATATAGTTTTCCTGGTTTTCTATATCATTGCACAGTTATACTGATCTTAATTGGAAAAATGATATCCAGGATATCACCATAGGGCTAATAATATCTAAGCTTCAATATTTGTAATATCACATCTTCTTCTTTTTTCTATAAACATATATTAAGCCAATCACAAGTTAGGTTACTTCTTGGTCTCGCCAAAAATAACTACTAAACATCAGGTAGACATAAAATGAAATGTAACTTCTGTCAATCTGACGATGATATTGATTTATCGAAACAATTGTCAATTTTTTAGAATTTTCAATAACTTGTATTATATTGTGGAATTAACTAGAGACCTTGAGTTTCATTTAAAAACACTAATATGAGCATATTCCACGAAGTAAGGGTCGAGACAGTCAATTACTTGAAATTATTTTCAAGTTTATTCCTCCACCACTAGAGGCCGTAGTTCATAATAATAACACAAAAACATCATTTTACTTTTCCGCCCAACCTATCTAATATGCGAGAAAAGTATTGGTTTACCCCAAAAAAAGTTGGAAATTTTAAAAAAAATTTGGAGTGATTTTTACGTTTTCCAACAACAACAACACAAAAAAACGATTTTTAGAAAAAAAATCCTGTGTGTATATCGTCGTCGTCGTTGTCGTCGGCCACTTTTCGTTACATGTCTTGTTAGCACGATACAGCCTCGGGAGGGCAACAAGTCACCAATTTTATGAATGCATATTGTTAAGAACATGTCACAGATGAACCCTATTGATTTTCAGCCAGTGCTGCCAGATGTAACATAATTATCGAATTGTAACATAATTTTATCCCAAACTAAAGTTGAAATTTCACTTGTACCATAATCGATAATTGTAACATAATTTTATTGAGGCATAAACTAATATTATTTTTTTAAATAAAACGCTAGTATTTTTTAAGTAAAATAACATGGGACATAAATTTTTATGGGTATTCACGATCCTTGATTTGCTGTTGTTCTGCAATTCCTCAAACACAAACGTTTCCAAAATTCCCCGAACTCGAACTGCTACTCTGTCGCATCGCGTCGGCGTAAACGCGTAAACAAATCTGTACTCGCTTCTGGGAAGTGGGACTCACTTGAAACTTCACTGAATTCAGGGAGAAATTAGATTAGAATAATAAGGAAAGGACCGTTGCGTTGTTGGTATTTGTATCAAGGTTTGATTTCGGAGATAGCATTTTGTCCAAAATAGCTATTTTTGACAAAAAATATGATAAGCAAATAACTCAGTCCGTTCTCGAGGTAATAAAGTTGCTACCTAGAATTGTAAACCCCGACGATACTGACAAAAAACAAATAATTGATGATCAGTGGAGGCTGTATTGTCAACTAATAAATGAGTTTCCAAATGAGATCAAAAATGAAAACAGTATCGACAGTTATTGGTATAAAATATCAATAAATAAAGACCTTTCAGGATGCATGTCATTTAAGGATTTGGGCGAATTTGTCTTGGACATACTCGTTTCACCTCACTCCAACGCTGACTGTGAGCAAGTATTTCCAAAATGAATTTAATAAAAACTAATATTCGAAATAGTATTTGTACAAAAACAGTAAATGCATTGCTTTTATATCATCACAACGATGTAACGAGGAAATGTTATGACTTTGAAGTTATTCATCAGATTATAAAGGCAATGTCTTCAAATAATATTTATCAAAAGAACGATGAAGACGATGTCCAAGTTTGTTTTGAATAAGTTTTTTTTTATTTTCATGATTTTTTTGACTTTGATTTTTTTCCCAGAAGTTACTTTGAGCTAATGTTTAGTAAAGTAGGATAATATGTATGTTTTTGTTTCGTTTATATATTTTATTACATAATTTATGTTTTTATAGTTTACCAAAAACGTTTTATTATCAATAAAATAAATTTTAAAAAATCCGTGCCTAATATTTCCTTATTAGAGCCCTTAGTAACCCCTGCTTTCAGGTTTTAAATTATTCTGTGTGTAACATAATTTTCTGAAAAATCCGATAATTTTGGCAACTCTGCTCGATAATTTCTTACGTCACGTCTGGCAGCACTGTTTTCAGATCACTAGAGCCAGTACAACGGGTGCTATGGTACTTGAAGTAGCAAATTTTAGTAATTTTTGGAGAATTTTCAATTTGTTAGAATGATACAGCTTCTGGAGTGTCTACAATTTTGTGATTGGATATTGTTCAGGGCATCTAATAGATGAACCCTGTCGATTTTCAGCTCACTGGAACTAGTATAACTAGTACTGGTATTGGAGAAATTTCGGTTTGTTAGTACAAGTTTTAGTTTCTGTTTTTGAAGAACCATTTATTACTAAAAATAACATCCTATATCTAATGATTCTTATTTTCGTATATTGATATTGGAATTCATTATGTGTAAATATGTATTTAAGTAACAGTATGTAGGAAAGGGTATATATTAAAACCAATGCGGTAATATAGATTATATATTTAGAATACCAGATTACGAACGACTTCGAACTGATGCTATGGTATTTGAAGTACCAAATTTTTGTCATTTTTGGAGAATTTTCAGTTTGTTAGCACGATACAGCCTCCAGAGTGTATAAAAGTTACCAATTTTATGATTGAATATTGTTCTACATGTCTCACATATGTACCCTACTGATTTTCAGCTTACTAGAAAGAGCACAGCGGGTCCTATAAATCCAGATATACTACATTTTTGGTTATTTTTCGAGAAATTTCGGTTTGTTAGCACGATATATCCCCCGAAGTATATACAAGGGACAATTTTATGATAGAATATTGTTCAGGGCCACAGATGCGGAAATAGTATATTGTGCAACTAGTGCGGAAAATAGGCAGGCGAGTGATTCATCATCTTGTCACACGAGTACGAAATATCCAGTTTCCGCACGAGTTGTACACTATACTTTTCCGACGACCTACAAAACAAAATATATCGGATTTTAAAAATATGTTTGATCCACTAATAATACAAGTTTTCACTCACAGACATTTTTCAAGTGAATTGCATTATTAAGAAAGATATATTTGAACAGGGAAAAAGGTCAAATTTTATTGAACATTCAACATACATATTTAGGTACATTTTGGTCTGTATTCAGGTACTATTAGAATAGTAATTATTAATTGTTATATTGAAACAATTGTTTAACACCAATGGAATATGACCGTTTTCTTCAATTACACTTTGAACTGCCTGAGCCTTCATTCCCGTCACATTATTATTTTCAAATACTGTACTCAAAGTTGATGGTATCACAGTGACTGATTGTAATTCCGAACTGGTTGTGAATGATCTTGATGGTAGTTCCTCTGTGAATGCTGTTGCATGTTCTATGGACTGGGTTATACGATTGGACATTTCCATGGAAATAAAATCTACCGTTTCATCGTCTGACGAATATTCCATGTTTTCGTTACAGATATCAGCAGATTCAACTTATACAAATAAGTATCAATTTGATTACTAAATAAATAAAATCAACGCACTGACAGTAGGTAATAATATGTCATGAATTTATTTAAATATATGTCATTGTCACAGCTGCCTAAAATTGTGTGAACATCAGAGTATCGGTACCTATTAGGTGAATAAGCACAGCAATCCATCAGAACAGGTGACTGCGGAATATTTCGCACTAGTGCGAAATAGATAACTTTGTGCGCTAGTTTAGAGTGCGAAATTATACGTTTTTCATGCAGATCGTCGGAAAAGTTTATTTCTATAATAAATGTATAGTGATAGTTGCACAAAATTTAAATATTCGTAATCTTCGGATCATTTTACGTAAGTTTGCTCTAATACTTTTTTCTCTATCTTGTAAAATCCCTGGTAGGGGTGAGTGGGGAAGCTGAATCAATTAAATGGTTATAATTTTTGTTCCGCATTCTGGATTTTGACAAACTTAGTATCATTTGAAAGAGAATTGAATACTCAATAAAATATTGTAACACATTTTTATTTCAGTTTTTTTGAACGATCGCTGGGGGGCGTTGTTTGAAGAATTATTATTTTTTCAGCTTTTTTTGGAATTTTTAAATGCGACGCTATGTTTTTTAGTTATTTACTTGAAAGAGCATAGAATTTAAATTAAATGGCAGAAAGAGTATCTCAATATCCATTTTCTAAGCGAAGATTCGAGAAAAAATAGAGTATCTTACCCTTATAAATCTACTAGATACTTCCTATTTAAGAATTTATGATATCTAGACGCCTACTAGATTATGTAAAATTTTCGATTTACTTAAGTTTAAAGCTGCTCGGGGGGGGGGGATGCAGTCAATGCTTCAAGGGTTTTTATTTCTCATAAAAGGATTATCCGTCTAACTTTTTATTCTATTCATATCTACAAGTGCACATTATATACAAAAAGTAATTTCAATTATTTTAATCTTAATTCTGATTTCCACGATTACCCAACTAGGTCTGGCAAGCCACCCAAACATGAAACTTCATTGTTTGAAAAAGGTCCTATCTATAAAGAAATTCAATTTCTGAATCATTTGCCTAGCTTTATAAGATGTGAGAACAATTTCAATATTTTCAAGCACAAACTTAAAAAAATTTCAATTGTCGAATGTTTTGATGATGTTTCAGAGTTCTTGAACAAACGATTTTAATTTGACAAACTTTCGACAGATTTCGAGTGTTTGTTTAAATTTTTCAGAAATATTCCAAACGAAAAATTTTACCAACTTTCCTTGAAATTACCTACATACGTATATTTTTACATCTTACATCCATCATCACACAACTACCATAGTGCACGATAGAAAGCTTGGGGCTACTGTCCCACAACATAAACACTATTCACCTGTGACGCATAGTTTGACTACAGAGTCAAACACGTCCATATTCTTCTTCTTAGTCGTTTGCTCGATTTCGAGCATCGTGGTTTCATGTATTGTTTCCCGTGATGGCTTTCCATCCCTCCCGATCATCGGCCATCTTAAATGTTTAAGTGAGGTTCTTGTCTCTTACAATTGTTATAAGATCTGTGTATCTTGTGGGAGGGAGATCTATCCCTCGATCCTTTTCCTGGGACCGTTCCTCCTAAAGTAGGTCTACCAAGACCATTTCTTCTAACTACATGACCAAAAAATTTCGTGATTTTCTCTGCCACCAGAATACTTAGACTTTTCTTTACTCTAGTTGGTCTAGAATGGATTGATTCAATCTTTTCTCAGTCCAGGATAATCTCAACATTCTACGCCAGCAGTACATTTCGAATGTATATATTGTATATCTGACTATTACTATAATAACGGTAGAGTAACTTTAACCACAATCGACAGACTGGCTGTCGTCTGTCAAAAAAAAAGTATTCTGTATTGTTCTATATCTGATAGGTAAAATATTAAAATATGGTTTTCAAGAAAAGTGGTTTAATTTCAGTCTATAATTATCAAAACATAACAGTATATATTTTCATTTTATCTGTTTGATGGATATTTAGTGGCTTTTCCATACTTTAGTTAGTTTGGTCATGGATTTTTTTAATATCGCACTTCTCTTAATTTCTTCACTGAATCCGCTCTTTTTTTATATTATGATACCTAAATATATGTCAATGTTATCAATCTTCTTTACGTCACATATGTTCTCATTTTGGCGATTAATTATCATTATTTTAGTTTTTTTGTAGACATTACTGGTGAATAACAGACAATTCACATAGTCTAAGTGTATAACTAACCAGTATCTAACAGTAACATTCAGTTATTTCGATATTAAAATTCAGGCCAATGTAGTAAAAACTAGTTTGTCGCTTCTTATCTAACTAGGTTAACATGATGTTTTTTTTTCATTATAGTGAACATGCACAATGTAGAAAATGGTAATTCCGCTTTTGATTAAAATTGATACAGGGTGGTGTTTCATGTTATAAGAAGAGTTCTGCCTATCCCGTTATAAATCTCGCCGACATTGCAAAATAGTTTTATTTCAGTCAACGCTTAATTGGATACTCAGAAATGATTAATGTGTATAGTGCAGTGACAGATTAAAATTTGAGAAGAGAAACTTTCGGATTGAGATATTGTTAGTGTATTGCAATGAACATAAGTCCTCGAATTATGGCGGCTATTGAACATAGAAGCGCTAAGTGCAAAAAGTTTGTCGAATCTGTAACGAGTATGGCAGCGATAAAAATAGACTGAGTTGTTCATTCAAAGTCCTGGTTCGAAATAAGCATCATAAATATGAAAATAAATGAATGGATATTTAGGAGACGTCTTTATGCTGCAGGATTATCTTCTGGAACTAGATTCCGAAATTAGCCGATTGATTGGGCTCGCGTACTGTTTTCTTACGAATCGAGTTTTGCCTTAAGGTCTCAGATAGATGTATAAGAGTGTGGAAATGACAAGGCGAGATATATGCTTAAGCGCGTAACAAACGACTTCCAATTAATGGTGAATCATAATATGGTATGAGGAGTTGTATCTTTTTACGATTGTATGGAGTTGTCTTCATCGAGAAGTTCATTTTGTACCGTTTATGGTTAATATTGGAGACAGCACAACATTTATGCTCGGATGGTTACTGAATACCTTGACGGGGTTCAAATCACGCGATTTGAACAAGTGTGGGATGAAATTGGACACATGTTTTAGCCCTTAGAAATTCTAGAGCTACATACTGGTGCAGAAATGGGACAATTTTCTGAAGAAAATTGAAAAGCTGTTATAATTTTTAGAAGATGGAATACTTAAATCCATAAAGAACATTTTTTTCACAAATAGCATAGCATAGCAAAATATAAATGTTAAGTTTCATTACTTTACACATAAAATTACAATTATTGTTTACTTTCATTTCTGTCAATGAACTTTGAACAACAAAAACATTTTTTCTCAGACCTTTCTCTGTCTGCGACAAAAATAAAAATTTCGAAAACACTTCAAATAATGAGCTGCTTATGTTTGGATTATTCGAAGTAATTTTCACACGATTTCAAACGACGAAATAATTTGAAATTTTGTACATATATGTATTATGAAACATACATACTCAAATTCAGTAATTTAATTATATTTGTATGCTTTTTTCTTTTATATTTTCAAGAACAAATTTTTTAGATAATAAATTGAAAAAAAAATTAGTCGGAAAATTTGTTACCCGTCGTTCAAGCCAATTAATTAGATGCCTTGCTTTTGACAGATGGCTGTGACGACAATTTAAATTTACCGAAAAATGTTTTGGTCACGTGACCTAGGTGCAAAATTAATATGTGATAATTTCCCTGGTTGCCTCGAAAACTTTTTCGGAAATTATTCATGCTCTAGAGAGATTATAATTGAAAATTTTTAGTGAAAATAAAAACAGTCAATGGTTTTAATCAAAAAATTTAATTCCAAAAAAAAATGATGATTTTTAATGAAAAATTAGGCAAAATACCTAGTTCAAACTCATCTTGGAATAAAAACCCTTTCAATGAATTTAAAAAAAAATGATGTTTGAAAAAATTGTGGCAGAGCGATTTTATTAAGTGAACAAAAAGTTTTCAGACAAATCAACTTCTTATTCCAGTACAAGAACCAAACAAAAATCTGAGTGGCAGAGTTTGAATCAAATTGTATCCTAAATACAAGATTTTTAATTAATAATTGAAAATATTTTAACTGCACGAGCTTAATTTACAAGGTTTCAACTTTTTAACGATATAATCATTTCCTTCTCATTCACGGGATTTTGAGACACCTAACATGAAAGACAGAACATTTCGATCAGAAAGTCCACTTGTAACTGGTATTGAACTACAAGAAACAATACTAATATTGTTGCAGTTACAAATATATACCCAGCGTCAAAAAACTTGGACCTCCCAAAATTCTTCGAAGGAGAAAATAATTTTTTATATTAATGTATATCATAAAATATTTTAATCTTTTACCACCTTATTCATATACTTTTTTAGGTGGTGTAAAAGTCTTGGGCGATGACAAAAATTATAAAAACCAAATTTGGTGTCAAAAATCAATTTATCAAAATTCCTAATTTAACGAAAAAATAACAACATTAATATTCCGTGTGACCGCCTCTGTTCTCGATACTTTGATTGGCTCGCCTTGGCATTTAGGGAATAATATTATCGATCTGTTGTTGAGGAATATTGTTCCACTCTTCCAGTACCTCCACAATAAGCTCCTGAAGGGTTATTGGTGGGTTTTGTCTCCTTAATATGGTCTCTGAAAGCATCTCCCACATGTGCTCAATCGGATTCATGTCCGGCGATTGAGCTGGCATGTTCGTTCGCTGGACATTGGCTTCAGCTAACACATTTTGGATCCTTCTAGTGCGATGTGGACGGGCGTTGTTATCCATAAAAATGGAATTTGGTACAAATTCTTCTCTCCGAGGCAGAAAAATTCGCCTTATAACATTTTTCAGGTAGAAGTTTCCCGTCAGCGTCTCTCGTATGTGAATAAGTGGAGAGCGATAACCATGCATAATGCCCCCCAAAACATAACTGTCCCTCCTTGGTGAGGAATCACTTCTTGAGGAAAAGCTAAACGTGCTGCACGTCCTGGCTCTGCCCATACCCTTACACGGCCGCTGTCACTTGTCAATCCAAATCGGGACTCTACTGAAAAAAGGACATTTCTCCATTGAGGTAAAAGCCAGCTCCTGTGAATATGGCCCCATGCTAAGCAGCTAACTTTATGTGCTTTAGTAAGCCTCGGCACTCTTAAAGGTCTTCTTGATCGCAAATTAGCACCAGCCAACCATCGTCGAATTGTAGGTCTCGAAATGAATCGTCCGTACGTTCCTATCGCTGTGACTGTGATTGCGTTGAATAAAATTGGCTAAATATCGATCCTCTCTTTCGTTTGTAACACGATGACGCCCACTACCACGTCTCCTATTCGCACCTCCAGTTTCTTAAAACAGTTGCACTCAGTGTTGTTCCGTTCTGCTCTCCTCATATCGGTAGAAAAGTTCGGCTAAATTCGGTAGATCAATTGTACACAATTTCAAATTAGGATATATCATTAATGAAATTGGTTTGAAAACGAACCCAGAAAAAGCGAAATCTATTATTGAATATAGAAGACCAAAAAATTTAAAAACTTTGCGGAGATTTTTAGGAATATTGAGTTATTTTAAAAGATTAATACCAGACTTGAGTAAAAAGGAAAAAAACCTCACAGAACTTTTAAAAAAAGGTGTAAAATGAAAATGGACTGAAGAAATAGAGAATGATTTTCAACGATTAAAAGAAGAATTTAAAAAAAATCTTATGGTTTATCATCCATGATATGACCAGAACTTCATAGTTAGGACAGATGCGTCAATGGACAGATTTGCAGGAATATTGTTACAAAGAGATGAGGAAGGAGAGGTTCCAATAAGTTTTATTTCTAGAATGACGAAGGGTTATGGAAGAAATTATAGTGCAACAGAATTAGAATTGGCAAGTGTGATATTTTGTGGTAAAAAGTGGAGGTATTATTTATTAGGGAATACATTTTATATTGAAACTGATCATGCAGCATTTGAATATATTAAATTCGAAAGAAAAGTAAAATCAGTTAGAGAGATCAATATTTGAGAAGTGAAAACGTATTCGTAAGGTAGGAGCCGGGAGCAGCAAGTGAAACAGTTAGATTCTATCGAGAAGCAAAATAATAAGTTTAAGCATTTCTATATATTAAATTGGAAAGATAAAATTGAAAATTGTTAGAGATATTTAAAAGTTGAAAGAATTCAGGAGCAGGGAGCAGCAAGTTGAACATAAGTCAAACCATAAGGGGTCAAATAAAGAAATAATTTGAGAACGTAGTCGCAGGAGGGGATTTGAAAACTTATTTTTATAAAATTATAAAAAAGTGTTAAACCAAAGATCTTTGGATAAGTTTTTTATTACTGTTATTTTGGTTAGAAATATTTCAAAATTTGTTATTTGGAAATAATAAATTGTTCATTTAGTAAATATATACATAATAGAAAAAGAATTAACCACAACAATTATTATATTGTGGAATTAACTAGAGTTTCATTTAAAACAATAATATGGAACAATATTGTTTATTAAATTTATTGAGGTGTTTCTTTCACATTTAAATTAAGAATATAAAAATTATTCTTTCAATTAAAATTAACACTAAAGTCGATGATTCTTAGCTGTTTGAGAGCAATTTTTAATTTATCACAATGAAATTTAGAATTTTTATGTTTAATTAAATAATATTTTCCACTGGAAATGTTATTGTCTTTGTGACAGCTGTTGCACTTTCTAAAAAAATTTTCTTTTTTGCTTCTACAAAGCCACCCCTTAAATTCATCAATTTTCTCCGATTCTTCATAGTAATTTTAGCTATATTTTTTTGGCCTAGTAGGCCTTGCTACAGATTCACTGTCACTAGTGTCACTAATCATTTTTTTAATTTAGGCTCTAAATAACTTAATTAATTATTCTTCAACAATACTTGAAGCAATAGGTATTCAAATTTAACACGAGTAAAGTGACGCAGAAACCGCAACTAGCTATATTTATAATCTCAGGCTTGACACGTCACATTAGTTTTGGGGAACTTCCTCATTTAATCGAGAGTAATTCACAGAAAATACCCTGCTACACATTATTCAAACGACAAATATTTTAAATCTCTGTTAATAAAAATTACAGCAACTGGTGAATATTATTAAAAAACATCGTTTTTAAATACAGCTGTTTTTATTAATTAAATATATTTCTTCAGTAAAAATTAGGATATTGAACAAATTTTAAGAATCGGTAGATTCAATGAGCATTTCTGTAGATCGGTAGATAATCTTGAAATTCGGTAGATCTACTGAAAAATTGGTAGACGGAGCATCCCTGGTTGCACTATTTTGATAACAGACGTCCTAGGAATGCCAAGATTTGCTGAAATCCTATGATTTGACCAGTTCTGTTGATGTAAAGGGATTATTCTAGCTCTATCAAAACCTGAAATGTGATGGCCAGGCATTTTTGAACAATTGGAAACGAATTATCCTTTCGAAATTTATACGAAACTGACAATTTTCGACAATTGCTGTAGTTAAAGAAAGTGATAAAATATTGTTGCGTTTTTTATTCATGATAAAAAACAACAATTTATACAATATTATTTCTACATAAACAAGATTTTGATAAAGGTTTTTAGATTTGGTGTTATACAGGTTATCTGTCATCAACTAGGTACTAATGATATCAGCCTCATGTTCTGTATAGGTCTAATATTTCCTCTGTAAGTGGGAATCGAACTAAATAACAATGAACAACTTAATGAAATAGATAAAAGTGTGCTTCATTATTAATCGGAAATACTTTAACTGATGAATCTTGAGCTGAAGATATTAATATTTAATCTAAATTCCTTAGATGGAATGTGGCTCCTTACTGAGTTACAGGGTGTTTTATTTAAAAATTTAGAAACTATTTAACGTATCCTTATCATACTCGGCGGTACAGTACACTCTATTAAATTAGGTTTATGGCTACAAACAGAAGCAAACGACAGGGGAAAGTGATTGGTTGATTCCAAATTCTACGCCACTGATGAAATTGCCAATTTAGCACAATTTTCCATTCTTCAACCCTCTCTATGTAAATAATGTTGTATTCTCCCTTCGTAGCGATATAATCATTATTTGCGTAATTATTCTGATTAATATTGTGTATTAATTCTCTCGGTTTTCACTGGTTCGACCGTAACTCTGTGGAATCCACTCATATGAGTTTTTTAAATGAAACTAACTGATTCTAAATAATTCCACAATATATTATTTAGAAACAGTTAGTTTCATTTAAAAAAGTAATTATGTCTGTGTTTTTGGGACATGATATGACATTAATTACGCGAATGCAACAGTAATCAGTATAAAAAGACAAAGTTATTAATAAAATATCTTGGAAGGAACATATGCATTTAAGATTTGAAAACAAATTGTTTTTCTGAGAGGGGACATTTTACTATAATCTAAATAAAACAATATTTAGTTATTTGAGTTAAATCTTAATAGGTATTTTGAGCTCAAGATTCAACAGTTAAATATTTCCAATTTTCATTGAAACACCCTGAATATAATGAAATATTTCTTGAAAAAGGAAATGTTTAGACTCGTGTTTCTGTATTACTTTTTCATTTATACATAAAAAACATCAATTTATATTATATTTGGGGACTCGTTGTTACTATTGAACAAAATACAGAGTGGAAAGTCTAACTGGAACAAATTCTGTAACTTGATAATTAAAGGTTTATCGCAAAATTCCTGAAACCCGTCAATTTTTATTTTCAATGGGGCATATTACAAAGCGATTTGTTCATCTTTTTGCAGACAACCCCAACTTTTTTTTTTAAATGGAAGGGTAGGTTGATTAATTTTTGATTTGAAAGCTTTTTCAATTGTAAATACAATTCCTCTTTTTTTGTTACTTTTTATAAGCAAAGTGTCGGAAAAAAATGAAATAAGGAAATATTTACTAAAATTACTTTAATGTATAGGTACATTTTTTCTTACTTGATAAGCCCAATAAAAAACCTGCTCGATAGTTTTTTGGTCAATTTGAACTGAATGTGATTGATTTGTTAGTACTTGTTTGTATTTTAACGTGTAAATAACAAACGAAAAATAAGAAAATGCCCTATTTAACCGAGACGCATCATTTTAATGATGATCGGATATGGGGACAGAAGTCGAACACAGGCTGAAGTCGCTCGATTGTTTACTGAAGTTCATCCAGAATTACCTTCAATTAATCGAAGTACGATTAGCAAAATTGAAACTCGATATCGGGAGTTGGGCCACGTAAGGGAGACTCCTCGACAAAAGGTTTTAAAAGTTGACGAAGAAGCTCAGTTGAACATGTTGTTGGAAATTGAAGAAATCCTGTTACTCTAGCTAGGCAAATAGCTCGCGTTCATGGTGTCAGTCACACAAGCGTTTTAAAAATTCTTAAAGAAGCCAAAAAGCACCCATATAAGATGCAAAACCTGCGGAGCTTAACGAAGATGATCCTGATCGTAGACTCGAATTTTGCGAACGAATAATGGCTTCTATCGATGGTGGACAAATTGCTTTGGAACGGGTGCTGTTTTCTGATGAGGCTACGTTCACATTACATGGGCACGTCAATCGACAGAACTGCCGTTATTGGGCTAACGAAAATCCCCGTTGGATGCGTGAATCCCATACCCAAAGGCCTCAAAAAACAAACGTCTGGGCTGGAATTATTGGGGATCGCATAGTAGGTCCTTTTTTTCAATGGAAACGTAACTGGAGAAACATACCTTAAGATGCTCCAAGAAGAACTGATTCCTACTTTAGTAAATTTATTCCCCAATAATTTGGATCCCAACTTATTTGACCAACGGATGTGGCTTCAACAAGATGGGGCACCACCACATTTTGCTGAAAATGTACGGACCTATCTTAACGAAGTGTTTCCAAATAGGTGGATTGGAAGAAGGGTCCCATTTGATTGGCCAGCAAGATCACCCGATCTTACTCCATTAGTTTTTTTATGTGGATATCTAAAAAGCAAAGCTTATGCCACTAAACCTAACGACATCGCCGAGCTTCAACAAAGAATCAGGGACGAAATTAGGCAAGTAACGCAGGAAGTGTTACAAAATGTTCGGAATGCTATTTATAATCGATTAGGATATTGACAGCAACAAGGTGGAGAACACTTAGAACATTTATTGCATTAAAGTAATTTGAGTAAATATTTCCTTATTTCATTTTTTTCCGTCACATTGCTTATAAAATGTAACAAAAAAAGTGGAATTGTATTTACAATTGAAAAAGCTTTCAAATAAAAAATGAATCAACCTACCCTTCCATTTAAAAAAAAAGTTGGGGTTGTCTGCAACCCCACCAGATAATTAAAAAGATAAACAAATCTCTTTGTAATATGCCCCATTGAAAATAAAAATTCACGTGTTTCAGGAATTTTGCGATAAACCTTTATTTATCAAGTTACAGAATTTGTTCCAGTTAGACTTTCCACTCTTTATATTACTTTACCTATCTTTTTCAAACTGGGAAAGTGGTTTTATTATTTCAGTGTTCTCCAAAAATAGCCTCAAACTGATTAATTTGTTCGGAATAACTTAGAACTTAGATGCAAAAAATGAATATTTATGAGTACAGTAGAATTTAAAAAATTCATGTGAAACTTAAATTCACTATTTTATTAATTTTCCGATTGTTTTACACTTTATTGATATTGGAAATCACTTTTTGATGCATAGATTAAACAAATTCCATCTTTTACTTAAACATAGTATGTGTGTTACTAATAAAAAAAACAGCAATTAATAAAAAAACAACATCAGGGTGCAATTTTAATTCAATCAACCAATTGTCATTGCACCTAAAGTGCGGGCGGCAGAAAACTTTTGATGCTATACCAACTTTAATGAATGATTGTTTAGTTTCTCGAAACCACTGCATATTACATAAATAAGAAAAACTCATAGTAAGAATCAAAGAACGAACTGATGTAGAAAATCACGTTAACTAATATTGTATACAAATACAAAAAATATGAATGAATAACAAAAGATCAGGTAAGATGTGAGATAGAGAATCGCTCTTAACTTGACATACTCATCGAAGTTAAAGGAATGCACAAAGGTCTCATTGATGAACAAGAAAAATATCAAAATCAAATCAATTAAAAGAAAATACATATATTAAAACCTACGTCAAAAATAGTATTACACAACTGCTTTATTTACCAAGTAACACATCAACAATAATAAAAAATGCCCTTTGAATGAACAGTAATTGAGAAGAATATTGTGGAAATTTTGAAGTGTCTCGTCATATTTATGAAGATTCAACTTACCCCAAATTTCAAGGCTTTCCACACAAAAAACGAAACTCTGCGGGTTAAGAATAAAGCAAGGTGCAGGACCTTCGTTACTCGGTTGCAAGGACGATTACACGAATCTATGCCACTGGGTAGGTTTCTATTGACTTTTCGCCGCCTCTTTTAAATCGAATACTAGCGATGCGGCGGGCGACGATTCTCGGATTTTTGAATTTTACATTCGAGCGAGTGGAGTTGGGTGGCAGGAGTTACGGAACCGCTCGATAATAGCGAAGAGACGTGCGCCAACGAGGAAATATACACACGACTTTATCTAGGCCCGTATTTGGTTGAATAGAATGAGGTTTTAATTGGGTCTAAGAGAATTTACAGAAGTAACGAAATTATACATTTGCTGTAATTTAATGAAGTATAGATATGAACATACAATATTATTCCATATTGATAAAGCCCCTCTCGATTTTTTTATATCAATTTCACAGCGAAATTGATTACAACTTGCACAGTGAATTTGGATTCGTTCCCTTGGAAGTTGTATTAATCTGGTTTAGTGAAACAAATTCTAAAATTTTGTTCCACTCCGATATTTTTTCACTGATTTTGATACATACATTTTGAAATAATCATCTTATAAACGCTAACTTTGCAAGCTAGACATTCTTGTATGTGAATTCTTCCTGATATGTGAAATTAATTTTTCTCGAAATAACGGCCGATTTATGTGAATCCGGTCAGATATTGTATAGCTTTTGGTCAGAGTAATTTAATTTCATTGAAGTAACTTCGATTCAGTTGAAGTTTATCGTCATTATATTAAAATATATAATTTGTAATGGCGTTTTTCATTTACCGAAAATTAAGATAGAATTACTTTTCATTATAATAATTTTCTCTATTCCATTCTACTCTGTCGTCTTATTTCAGTCTTGCCTTGTGTTGTACCTTGACTGGGAGTATATCAAACATCCATCAAGTATAGGTTAGGTTAGGTTGGCCCTCCACTGCAACTCGTAAGAGTCTATTGTGGCTCATACGTATTCAGATTCACCAAACAAATTTAATTAATTAATTAATTTGTTCGGTGAATGATATTTCAGGTCCGAGGGCGAGAGAAAGAGACCCTGCCAAACATCAGACACATGATTCGAGCTGCGGCGGGGCAGGCACACATTATATACTCTGTTGTTTCATCATCTTCCAAACAAAGACGGCAAATCGGATCCTCCGACAGTCCAAGTCTCAGCATATGATGATTCAAACGACAGTGGCCTGTAAAAAGGCCTGTTAGGCACCGTAGGTCATGCCTATTATTGCCTAACATTTGCTTGGATACATTTTTCGAAGGACGTATGAAAGCCTTTGAATGAACAAATCCTGGTATATTATGCCAGAAGTTAAAGCTCTTCTTGCTGTCCAGGTATTTAGTGTTTGTTTGGCAATACTTGTTGCGATACCAATTCTAGGTTCTGGTCCGATGAAGACAAGAGCGGCACCCTCCCTTGCAAGAGAGTCCGCCTTCTCATTTCCATCCATACCAGAGTGGCCAGTGATCCAGACCAGCAATACCCTGTTGCGTTCTCCTTTTGAGGCGAGTCTTTTTTGGCAGTCTAAAACCAATTTCGACGTAACACGGTAGGAGCTAAGTGCTTTCAAAGCCGCTTGGCTGTCCGTAAATTATTTTATTGGTCTTTGTGTGTGGTTGGATTGCCCCAACTCTCCACACATGAAGCAATTACGTACTTTTCCGGCTAAAATACGGTTGCATAGGATCCCAGAGATGTTGAGATTTCTGTCCTAGGTCTTCGACCGTATACACCCGCACCAGAGCCTGAGGGTGTCCTTGATCCATCAGTGTACCAACAGATGTCTGCTCTTGAGAGTTCATCCTTGCAGAGGACCCATTCATCTATATTTGAAAATAAGACGGTATAAGGCAGATTCTAGTTCTGTTGGAGGCATTATATCAGAGGTCATTCCCAGAACACTATGACTTTTAGTGTCCGCTAGCATTCTGATTTGCTCTGTATATGCCTGTTTTGTGCATTTAGAAATATGCACAATTCTATATGCTGTCCATCTGGCCTCCTTTTCCAGATATATATGGAGAGGAGCTAGGTCCAGGAGGATTTCCATAGCTGCTAACGGTGTAGTACTGATGGCACCAGTAATAGCCATACAAGCCTGTCTTTGTATACCAGAGAGCTTTGGTTGGGCCGTTTTCTGTGAAGCTTTTGACCACCAAGCAATGGCTCCATATGTGATCATTGGTCTAACAATTATCACTCACATATATCCAATAGATTTGTTCGGGACCCATGCCCCAAGATTTTCCACAAATCCTGCGACATGTCCACAAGGATAGTTTGGCCGTAGGGATAACTTTTTCCAAGTGAGCGTTCCAAGTAAGTTTTTTATCAACAGTAAAACCACAAGAGCTTTTTTTTATCGGATAAATTTCTCTTTGCAACGAAACAGTTTTGCCAATCACTAATTTTACGAGAAAAACTGACATGATAATGCAAATTTAGTGATTGGAGAAACTTTGAGTTAAAGAGAAATTTATCTGATAGAAGAAAAGCTCGAGTGTTTTTTGGCAAGATAAATTAACGACAGAATATATGGATGAACAACAACAATAATTATCTTTATTAATACAACAAAGTTAAATAAATTACCACACCGATTCAAAATAAAAGCACTATATGTATAAATTCAAAAATCTGACAGACTAATTAACAGTTTTTGCAGTTTTGCCAACACTTAATTGCTGTGAAATTATAAGTAACCAAACTTGCGACTCATTGTCATTGTGTAAAAGTGACGTTCGCTTACTAGATATTGAGGAAGAGAAGTTTTTATCCGATAAAAAAGGATGCACCTTTTCAATCGATGTCAAAGTGACAATAATATTTCCACATTTTAACATTGGAGTTAATTTATCGGGGGTAATACCACAAGAGCTCAGATTTAGCCGGATATTTTTTGTGGCTGTTTTCGAATACTTACTTTCATTGGCAATTTAACGAGAGCTGTTCTGGCAAAATCACGAGAGCGTAGCTCGAGTGATTTTGCCTGAACAGATCGAGTTAAATTGCCAATGAAAGTAAGTATGAGAAAACCACCGGAAAAAATATCCTGCTAAATCTGAGCTCGCGTGGTATTTGGTAAGACAATCCCATGAATAAAAAACTCAATTCAATTAAACTTTATTTAACAAACTAAATGAACAATTAGTAGAAACATAATGTTTAGAATTACGTGCATCACGGGATTTTTCAAATGCCAAATCAGTGAAAGGGTTGAAAGTAACATTAAATTTTTCGAAATACATGTTTTGCAACATTTTCGCTGTTGTGTTCCACATTGTTTTCACCACGTATTCTTTATAATCTTCTTTATTCTTTTTCTTCATATTGAAGCCCCAGTCCATCAATATTTCTGCCACATCTTCCACTAACTGTTCGGTTTCCAAATTGAAGTTTCGTTGTTTACAAAATTCACTAAACTGATTCCGTATGGAGGAATGAGTTTTCTTGGTATTTTCTGGAGTTGATATTTCAATCTCCCTTACTATTTCTGCCTTGCAAATATTTCCAAATCTCGACATACTTTTTGGAATTGTTATATGCTGTTTAATTCATTCTGTTTTTGACATTTATAATTGTCAAATTGACGTGCATTGCTTGGTAAACAGACAGTACCTAAATGCTAGGGTTGCTACGGTAACGTAATTTATCCGATATTTTTTTCCACTTGCAATCTCTCTTCCTTCCTATTTAGCCGACAGCAAACTACGATTTTTGTATTCACAAATCGGAATTATTATACATGAATGGGATTGTCTAGGATGAATCCCAAATATTTTACTTTCGCTGCAAATTGAATAACCTCACCATTATAGGAAAGTGGTGGATGATCCACCAATTTCCTACTCCTAGAGAAGGGAACTATTACATTAGTGTTTTAAATGAAACTTACTGTTTCTAGGTAACTCCACTGTATATTGAAAAATGTTAAAAGTTCTAAGAAATTGACAATTGTTTCGATATTACCTAAATATCATCGTCAGAATGACAGAAGCTACATTTCATTTGATGCATACCTGATGTTTAATTATTTTTGGCTATTTGAAGAAGTGACTTATCTTGTGATTGACTTAATATATGTTAATAGAAAACAGAAGATTATTACAAATATTAAAGCTTAGATATTATTAGCCCTCTCGCACCAACTGTAGACATCGTGCAACGTCTTTTGGAGGATATTATATGCTACCCGTCCTTATTTGGTCCTTGCCAGTATGACAAGGTTGTATGCATACGCTTGCATTTCTACCCCTCTTCCGTCGAAAGTACCAAGCAAGTCATCCATCTAGAGTGACCACAGTAGAGGAGATAGCACTCCACCCTGCGGGCAACCCCTGTAAACTTTAAAGGTAATGGCCTCATCTTGAAGAGATGTAGTTGCTGTTCTATTAGTGAGCATGATATATATCCAGCCGGTAATCGTTGGTTTAATGCCCTTTTCAGTTAAAGCTGAACCAATGGAGGCCTCTAGTGCATTGTCAAATGCTCCTTCGATGTCAAGAAAAATGGACACTGCAATCTCTCTATTGTTAAGGAACTGTGTGATTTTCCCAACAAGGTTGTCTAACGCTAAATCTGCTGATTTGTCAGCTTGATAAGCGTACTGGTGGATGCTCAGGGGGAGTTGTATAATACTACCCGCCTGATGTAGCAATCCAGTACTCTTTCAAGTCTTTTAAGCAGGAAATATGTTATGCTAATTGGTCTGACCGATTTGAGGTCTGTGAGACCCACTTTCGGGAGACTCCCATCTCCTCTGTAATTTTTAAACTTTTTTCTTTTGTTACTTCTTCCATAAGAGTCCCACAAATAGCTAGAGAAAAGATGTCCATCACGGCAGAGCCCTGCATTACCATGACAAGGCTTACTTACGACGAGAGGGCGCCTACTATCTCGAAGGTTGCGTAGTGACAGATGATAAACTCACTGTCATGCATCCCCTCGGCACGGATACGCATACCTTAGGATTAAGCCGAAAAACTGTTGGGATGTCATTTAGTCAAAGAATAACAGCACCAAAAATGATCTTGTTATTCCCATTACCAGCCAACGTGGAAGCAGACACCCGGTCGTCAGTCTGAAATAAAGGAAACTTAACAAAAGCTTTATGACAAACCATTGCCTATATCAGAATCTAAATTTAAAGATTTTCAGAGTCTGAAATCGGCCATTGAAAAAGATCACCACGCTTTCTACGATTATCTGTTATTCAAGCCTGATAAGAAGATCAAATATAAGAAGCTCCTTAGTAAAAATGCAGCTGGAAACCATCTTGAAACAGACGAACAAAACCCTAAAAGTAAAAAAGGGGTTCTAAAGAAGCAACCCGTCAAAACAAAATCAACCGAGAAGTGACAAAAAGATAAGAGGCTGTCCTGCAAAAATGCATCTGAATCTCAGAAAGACAAAACTAAAAATAAAATGAAAACATCCTAAGATCTAAGAAACAAAACCCGGCAAGAAGAAACCAAAAGAGAAATCGCGCAAATAAATACACATTAATTTATTGAAAAACAATATAATACATAATAAATTATTGTTTCTTTTTTGATATAAATCAGTTCTGTTTTATTGATGTTAATGTTATGTAACGTTTAAATTAGTTTGCTTGATAAATATTATATAAGTGTCACATAGGATTTATCTTTTTTACTTTTCAAATAAAGTGGCTTTAATAACATCCCATGTGCCTAAATTTCATAAGAAAAATCTCCTATGTGGAAACCCCGAAATGGTTATCTCTTATGTAGCAAAATTCCAGGCATTTTAAAGTAATTGGCATTAAGTAGTAGTCTAGTAAATTGACTTTTGATTTCGAGGGTTTTCTATTATATTTTTGAATTATGCAGTACTTTAAAGCCAAACAACAGAAATAACTTGTTTTTTGTTCTCCCTGTAAAATTCATATTTTCCCACATACGAGCTATTTCACCATCAACGACGTAGTCTGGTTATCATCTGAGGAAGTTCGTTTCTCGTCTATTAAAACCTCCTAGGATTGGCCTATGTTGTTAGTAAAAGTGGTCCATACCAGTATACTGTAGAAATATCAGCTGGTCAGATATTTAAGTTAGTTTATGGATCAAGGTCCTTTCAGATGAAAAAGAAAATGATTCTTTAAAATTCGATTGGCTTAAAGGGACTTAACTATTGCTAATAATTATTGATTTTGTGATTTGTGAATGATTCATGCTTAACAAACAAAATAAAGCCGTGATGCTGAATGTAAGTAATTCTAACAACTTAATTTTTATTAGTTGCTGGAACATCAGTCTAATCTTTATTGGTGAAGAACGAATTAAATCTTTTGGTAGAGAAACCAGACCAAGTTATAACTACGAAAAACTAACGAATTATTGTAAGGATTTCAAACAAGACTACAATAATTTTTAAATAAACGAACACATGATAAATTATTATAACTCATAGCAAAGAAACAAGAGGCAGAGTGATATCAGGTAAATTTGAAAGTTATGAGACAAGACACATTTTCGTTTGAATTATCAAGAGGTTATAACGCTAATATCAATGAAAAATTATATAATTCCACTTTTTGGGAAGGATTCTTATTGAATATTGTAATGTGATTCATTTTTATTCAGTTTTTTTAAGGAAATGATAATACACATACTATATCTATTTAATATGGACTATTTCAATTATAGTTTGGTATTAATCCAATCATCGTTGGTCGAGTAGATTAGGGCTGCTGGCGAGGTACTTCCTAATAATATTGACGAATGCTCCAATTTCAAATTAACACGGAGAAACACACACAACATGAGTCGGTGTGGTTGGACCTTACCTTGATAAATCAATTGTTTGTGTATTTTTCGCGTACAATTATAAACGTGTTATTATTAATATTTAATTGATCATATTTTCAAAGATTCGTGGATTAATTCTTATTAGCAACTCTTCCTATAATTATTAGTGACCTTATGGGTCGATAGCCGCTACAGTGAGAGAGCGGGCTAAAAGATGTACTAGAAAATGTAAATTCTATGGAATTCAATTTTTTTTTCAGTACCTGCGAGAAAAATAATTACCTATTCAAAAACAGCGATTTTTATGGATTTTTTTGGGAAATATTTACAATTTTAGTTATATTCTTATTTACAAAAACTTCTTACATGCTTACCTTTAAATTGCCATTTCACGCAAAACATGACTGAGAAAATTTTATATCGACAACTCAAAAACATACTTCTTTACAATTAATGGAAATATCTCTTTTTGTTGTAAACAAATATTTCCTGAAAACAATAGTGGAAAGTAAAAAATCAGATTTTCCAAAAAAAATTGTTAAAATGAGTGAGTGAGATTTGAATGTTTCTAGTCAGTGGCAGAAAAGTTCCAAATATTGCTGAAATAATAGTGGAAAAGAAACTTAAAATCGATATAAACCAAATGAAATTAAGAGGAAACCAACAAAAATGTTTGAAAAACTAAACTCACAAGCCACTGATTGTGCTATAAACATTCATAGGTTCCATATTGTCATTTTTTTATGCAATTAACACACGTGTTCTCTATGAAAAATAATATGAAAAGTTGACTAAGTATGCAAAATGAAGTATCTCAAAACAGGAAGTAAATTATTCAATTGGCCTAAAACTATGTTAACGCATAAATGTCGAGGTCTTTTTATTGACAGCCATATCATCATATTATATCATTATCAATTAGATGTTAGATGGTGAATAAAGATCAAATTGTCAACTGAGGGTAAGAGAACATTCAAGAGTTTTTACATCATTGGATACATAGGGAAGATGGGCCTGAGTTAAATTATTATTACATTGATAAATTACTCCTTATCACCAGAAATATTCTATAATGTCCAAAATTCGGGGATACAAATATTCATTTTTTGCTTCTTGCACTCCTGGAGGTGAAATGCCGTTTGGTTTGGTGACCGTTGCTATGGGTAATGGTCGCGAATAGACTGTTATAAACGCAGTTTGTGCTCCAAAAGAATGAAAACAGTTACTAATAAAAAAATGTATTCTGAATATTACAAATGGTGAATTCGGTTAATACAATGTGTACATATTATAAATTTGAAAAAAATATATTGTTATTTAATAATTGGGTAGGACGCCATGTTCGATAAACCACATTGGTCACTTCCTCTATGAATTTTCAAGTATCCTTCTTCCCCCCATAATGGACCCCAAGAATTCTTAGCGATGTAGTACGGTGTATTGTCACTGTCTATTCCTAATCCGATTAGAGTCACTGCATGGTTTGCACATCTTATGGTCTTACAACAGGACTGATCGTACAAAATACCTAAAAAAGTGACATATTGAATTATTGATTGGAACGGAATAAATGAATGTATTTGATGAAATTTACTGTCTCGTCCCTTACTTCGTGGAATCTACTCATATTACTGTTTTAAATTAAACTAACTGTTTCTAGATAATTCCACAACATATTGAAAAAATGACAATTGTTCCGATATTAAATATCATCGTCAGAATTGGAAGTATTGTTCATACAGTATATGAGAAAAAGATAGTTCATGAATTGAACCACATAATCTGGGGTCTAAAATAACTCGATTGAACCTGTTACTTCTGTACAAATGTTCATACATACAAATTAACGGCCTTTTGCGAAATGTATATAAATTATTCTGTGCAGTAATAAATACTAATAGAGCAATGGATAGCAAATAAAAGTACAACGATGCAAGTAATTCCTTTTAAAATCACGTTATTACTGCCCATTTAGATGAAACTGTATTGTGACAGGTTATGATTGACATGTGACGTTTGTATATAAATTAACTTTTTCAAATATTTCTAGATTTGTTTAATATTATTATAATGAGAATTGATAAATAATTTTCTTATGATTACAGCATCTTTCAGAACAAAAATCATTGCAGTCCGTTGGGACTTTGTAGCAGGTTTGGAAAATATTGAAGGAACCATTGCAGTCCGTTGGGACTTTGTAGCAGGTTTGGAAAATATTGAAGGAACCATTTAACTACCGTTTTAGAGTTGTTGGATAGGGATTATCCTAAAAGAATGGGATTTTGCTATTGATAGTTAACGGAAAACACTCGGAATGTAACTTTTCTTATATGCCCATTTGTACAAGATAAGTTAGGTTCACTCAAGTTATTTTTGGCCCCAGAATATGTGATTTAATTACTTTTTCGTCACATTCTACATACGCAAATTTGAAATAAGAGGCAAACTGAAAAAGTCAATTTATTAATAACTTTGTGTCGAGCTATAATTAGAGAAATAAACATTAATTCGGTATTCTTGCACTCAAACATGTAGCGCCGTTATTCCCTTGAGGTTCAAATAAAACCAAAACAAAATTAATGTAATCTTCGAAATATTATCAAGTTATATAAATGATAAGTAATCGTTGGTGAATGTCTAGAATTTTCATTAATTTTTCACTGTACTCAGAATTGTTATTGTTTATTTGGCATTTTTCCGCATAAAATATTGAAACTTATTGCATCTGAAAACATTTTATTAATGAAGGTCATTATAGGCATTTAAAGAAAATTTTGTTACCAAGTAAATAAATAGTTTTATTTTCGGTTTTTGAACGTAAACTATAAAAAGGAGGGATGGAAGTTAAGAAATTTTCAAACTGGACACTTTTTATTAACCCTTAAACACCTAGGATAACCATATGGTTACGCTAGAAAACTACTTTTAAACTGCTCCTACATATCTTATGTTGACTTCTGGCGCACAGATGGCAGCATATGTATGTTCATGATTCAATTAAGTATTGCAACTTTCACTGGAACGTCATTTTGCTGTCATCCACTTTTAAGTATTTAGGTTGTAAATTGTGACTCTTCAAATAAGTGTTAAAAAACCATGGAGCTTCGATTTGAGAGAGTATATCTCCTTTACTATAATTCCTACAAATTACATTATTATTGTGATAATATAAGAACATACTGTAGTATCATGACCTAACCCTCAAATTATCCACCAATATGTACTGCTTTATGTGGGATGAGGCTTTTGTTTATGTTACCATACGGTAACGCTAGGCGTTTAGGATGTCATAAAAATAATATTCTATAATAGCTACTATTTACTTACAGAAAGGGATTTATTCTTCAAGAAACCCTCGAAATTGCCTACAATGACGATGTTCAAGACATTTTCATTGAACCGCCAGACCCGAACGTACTGACGGATGAAGATTCAGGCGAAGAGGATGAAGGTGACCTTTTAGACAATTTGCCGGGCTCACAGTTGCGAGCTAAAGCTGAAGTTGTTTTATCCAATAAAGATCGCATTGGAAATTTTGCCGAGCCTTACATAGAACCTGAAATCAACGGAGCCCTGCAGGAACCAGTTAAGACTTCTATTTTTAATCCCGTAAAAGAAACGGAATGGATTCAAGGTGATCTTACGAGTATGTATAATGAAGCTCGAATATTTCCAGCTGGTTCTTATACTAAATACAGAGATTTATTACGAGTAGCACTTTTTGAACAATTTTTTGATATTGAAACGATGATATGTTTAACTGATCAAATATCTCGCTACGCCTTTTTTACTAATCGCCCGTATCCCAAAGTTACTGTTGATGAACTAAAATGGAATTGGAATTTTATTGCTATCAGGGTACAATCAGTTACCAGGTAAACGTTATTATTGGGAGAACCAGGAGGATGTGAGGAATAACATGGTCTACAATGCAATGCGTAGAAACAGATTTCTTCAAATTTCGCAGTTTCTACATTGTGCTGACAACAACACACCTGATCTTACCGATAAGGTGTGGAAACTGAGACCCCTTATGGATAGAATAAAAGAAAAATGCCTCCAAAATTTTGAGCCAGAAGAGAAATTATGCTATGATGAAAGTATGATTAAATATTATGGCAAGCACAGCTGTAAGCAATTTATACGAGGTAAGCCGTATCAGCTGTATTTTGATAATCTTTTCACTGGTTTAAATTTATTATATTACCTAAAACAACAAGGGTACAACGCATCAGGTACCATCCGTGAGAACCGTTTGTCAAAAAACTGTCCATTATCAGATAAAAAAAGATTTCAGAAAAATTATAGAGGCATTTACGAGTCTGCCATTGAGCGAACCTGTGGGATTATAGTTGTACGTTGGTTAGACAATAGTGTCGTAACCGTAGCCTCTACTTGCCATGGCATTTTTCCAAATACCAATGTTAGACGTTTTTCCCAAGCTGAGAAGCAAATGATCACTGTTCTCCGTCCTAACGTAATAGGGCAGTATAATTCATCCATGGGCGGAACTGATTTGATGGACGAGAATATAAATAGATATTAGATAGGTATAAGAGGCAAAAAATGGTGGTGGTGTCAGTTTACATGGCTAATTGACATATGCATAAATAATGGTTAGCAGCTTCATAAAAAAGCCGGTGGAAGCTTTCAGCAGCTAACTTTTCGCAGAGAAATTGCCAACAGTTACTTAAAAACATATGGTTCGGCACCAAAAGGTCCTGGTAGACCTGCCACTTCGCGAACCAGTATCACTTTGAACCGAATTTCAGACAGCTTACGATATGATAGGCTAGACCATTTAGTTAAAAGCTGCCCAGGAAATAAAAGAAGGAGATGTGCAGGCGAGGGTTGTTCTTCACACGTGCGCACCATGTGCAAAAAATGTGACGTCGGACTTTGCATACCGTGTTTTTCGATTTTTCATACAAATTAGTATTATTTTTTGTTACTTTATTTCAAAATATAAGTTTGTGAACATGTGCACATTTTGTATTACACAAGCGCCTAGTGTAACCATATGGTAACAGTATTTTTTTTGAAAAGTAAGCATTTTTTAAGGCCTCCATGTGATTAATAAAAACGAAAACATTTAACAAATCTGGCAATTTAAAACAAAAATTAATTCGGGCGTTTAAGGGTTAAGGAATCCGAAGACGTTTTTCTTTATCAACCTTAGTAGCATTTTGTCAATTTAGATCATCATTTATCGTTACAGGAAGAAGATAAATAAGGAAATTCTCGAAAGAGGCAGGTTTCTTTTTTTCACCCTCATATTATTGTTCGGTCGCTTTCGTGAAAAATATGGAAGTCAAATTTTCTATTAAAAATCTTTTTAAAATTTGATTAATCCAGACTAAGACATTGCCACATGAGCATACGTTTTGAAAATGTTTAAATGTGCAGATTTTGACTGCAGCTTGTAATCATGGAATCAAATTTTTGACAATTTAATCAAAATTCAGATTACAGGATTCAACAAAATGTTGAGAATTTCAAAATATATTATTTTTGTTTTTTCCTCCTTATATAATTTTTCTGGAACTTTTGAAAGCGGTTATGTAATTAATTTCTTCTTTGGCTCTGTCTTCCATTACTTTTCTACTGCGGAGAATGTAGTTAAACATATGGAAAATCATGTATTTCTTATGTTTGGTGTACCAAAATTTATTTTGTGTGATAATGGTACTCAATTTGCTGGTTCAGTTTTTAGGAAGTTAACAGATAAATACGAAGTTCAAAGAATATGGTTTACACCTCAGATAAACAAATAAAATAGATATGTTTGTTTTGGTCTTTTCTTGCCCCAAACATTGAGTCACATTCTAAGCTCAATTGCGGACACTTTCACTGCTTTGCTATATTTACAAAGTCTCTCTAGTTGCAGAAAAAATGAAATTAGAAGTTTAATTGAAAATGTGTTAAAAAGTTATGCAAATAAAAAAGTCATACTAATTTATGCATTTGAGTCGCTATTTTTAAAATTAATTAATAATACTTGAATTTTATTTAATAAAGGCATATTCTTATATGAATTTTAAACAAGTATTTGTTGTATCCTTAGATACCTTTATGGTTATAACTAAAAGTGGCAACATTGCTCAAAATTAAAGTACCTGTGTCAATAGTAATCTATTTAGTAGTTTTGTCCTTGTTTAACTACCATATAAAGAGAGATGCAAATATCGTCAGGGTGTGATCGACGATCATTAAGAATACGTCGTAGTATTGTAGTAAATAATGTCAAACTTGGTTTGTTTATACGAGCGCCATTACGACTTGAGAGTAAACATTTAGTTCTTTCGTGTTCATGTGTTTTTCAAGACTTTTGCTGACAAAATAAACTTTTAAGTCAATTAATATAATGTTTTTGGATTATCATGGTTCGTCGGGGCCAAGTTTGTCAGGAAAACAGCCGAAATTATGAAGGTCATGTATCCACAATATCATCTCCACTTTTTGTAATTCATTCATTATTTCACTACTGGCGTTTAGAATTGTTGGCCGCAAAAATAAACGTGTTTATGAATGAATAGCCCTCTCTATGTTTATTATTACTCTAAGGTTTACACCGCGTTATTCACCGCAATGTAATTTTGTAGAATGTATTAATAAAACAATTGGTGCAGCAATTAGATGTTATGTTGATGAACATAAGACATGGGACAACGAATTGCCAAAAATTAGACAAGCAATTAATACAGCACGTCATGGAGTAACAGGTTATACACCTGCATTTCTAAATTTTGGGAGATACGTACCTGTATCTGGAAGTTACTACGGTAAAGTTGCTACGACCAAGGATATAGAAATGGCTTTAAGTGATCGAGAGTCATATGCAACCCAACTGAGTGGTCTTTCCAAAATTTTTGATAGTGAGAGAGAATAGTTACATGCTTCGTATCAGCGTAATGCAAAGCAGTATAACCTCCGTAAAAGAAATATTTCCTTCGAGGAAGGAGATAAAGTATGGAAGAAAAACAAGGTTTTATCAGATGCTTCTGTGAAGTTTTCAGCGAAGTTAGCACCAAAGAAAATTCTATGTAGAGTCCGGAAAAGAATTTCTCGATTGGTCTATGCTTTAGATTTTGAAGATGGCTCCGATGCTGGAGAATGGCATGTGAAAGATTTAGAACCTTACTTCGGATCTAATTCGGATATATCGTATGGGTAATTATCTTTCAACATGTATTGTTACGAGCTGCAATGGTTCAGTATGTTAGGTTAGCAGCTGAAAATTGTATGTTTTTTGATAATTTTGAATGAGATGTGGATGTATTGTCTGTTATTTAGGCTTTGCAAGTTTGTATTTGAATAGCTGTATTCTAAAAGTTTTGTTTGCAAAATTAATTACAGCATGATTCATTTTCGAAAAGTTGAATTTCGGAAAGTTTATTTCTGAAAGTGTTTTCAAAATTTTCCTTGTAAAGTTATTTCAATGTTTAAGTCCTCGAGGATTCTCAAAATTGTTTCCTCTCAAAATTATTTCCCCTGTATATGAATTGATATATCCCCCCTTTAATGTGTCTAGATTCTTATTGTAGTCGCACTTGTATTTGCAATTGTGTTTGCAGTTGCGCTTGTACTTATATTTGTATTCACTTTGGGTTTTGAACATTGCAGTTGAAGCAATGTAGGGGGGTTATTTTTGTTAAATGGGTTTCTATTGTCTTTGCCTGACTTCTCTCTTCTCTTCCTTGTTTCTCTTATTCTTTCAAACATAATAATGTCTATGTTCAGTTCGTTTTCGTCATAGCGTGTTTTTGTGATTAAAAAATTACTTAGTTGTTTTGACATTACCCCAATCACTACCTGTTCTTTAGTTTCTTTAAAACTCAGATTCAGTTGCTTACATAAATAGGTTTTTTCACAAATTTTAACGTGATGAAAAGCATCCTTAAGGTATAATTCTGGTGATGGAGGTCTGGAGAAAGATCACAACCTAACGATGTAGACATATATTACATTCATATGTTTCCGTCATGTAGACTTTAACTACCCGAGCCCGAGAATGGACTGCACATAGACAAATCAAATTAGAAACGGTTTAATGTGTAGGCGGTAAGTGGCACAACGTTCCTGCACAGCCTAATAAACCTAATATGCTGTGGTTCCTGTGCAACCGATCCGCGTATAGAATCTCTGCAGTCGCGAACTACAAGACTGTTTACATAAACAAAATAGTTTAAAATATTATAAATTACATTACTGTTTTAAATTAAACGAACTGTTTCTAAATAATTCCACAATATATTGAAAAAAATGTTAAAAAATCTAAGAAATTGACAATTGTTCCGATATTAAATCATCTAATAGGACAGATATTACTGAAGAAAATACCTTGACAACAGTTGTATCAGAAATACTGTTACAAACAATAAATGTTAGGATTAGTTCTAAAAATAGAAATTCTAAAATTGTTAGAGTTCTGCTAGATTCTGGCTCTCAACGATCTTATAATTCAACACAATGCGCAGAAGAATTGGAACTTGAAAGGATTGGGGAGGAAAATATAGTACTGGGTACATTTGGTAGAATTCAGGGGTATCCAAAAATTCATAGATTATTTGGGGCAAACATTGAAAATATAGAAAACTCTTTCAAAAACGAGTTATTTTTGTTGGAACAAAATAAAATATGTAATTACGTTCCAAGGCTCAATAATGAAAGGGTGATAAATATATTAAAACATAAAAATATAGACATAAATGATACTGCATTCAAAAATTTATTGATCGGTGCAGATTTCCTTGGTAATATTATGACTGGACACTTGGAAAATATAAATTATTTTTAAGTAGCTCTTGAAACTAAGTTTGGTTGGACAGTAATAGAACAACAAAAATGCAGTAATAAACGGAATACTATTGTATCAACTTATCTTACAGACTCTTCTTTGAGTAACTTGTAGAATTTAGAGACATCCTATAGATGCGAAATGTAAAAGGAATATAGATTCTAAAACTTTGGAGAAATTTAAAGAGGAAACGGTAATAGACCAAGAAATTGGGTATGAAGTAGGTTTGCCGTAGACAGAAGGTTATCCAGCAATAACCTCCGATTACCATTTAGCAGAAAACCGTTTATTTTCTACTACAAAACGTTTAATTTCTATAAATAAATTTTCTGATTATGATAAGGTTTTTCAAGAGTTGAAAGCTATAGGAAAAATAGAAGAAGTAGGTGAGGAACCGTTAGAAGAAAATATGCACTACTTGGCTCATCACGCAGTTATAAAAGAATTCAAAGCTACTACAAAAATAAGGCCAGTATTCGATGCATCAGCAAAATATAACAATGGCAATTCTCTGAACGATTTATTTGAAAAGGGCCCTAATCTGATAGACCTTTTTATTCCCTTAATTTTAAAATTCAGAATACATAAAATTGGGATTACGGCTAATATTGCTCAGGCATTTTTACAAGTAAGTATAAAACAAAATCCCAATGGCACAGGACCAATTGGACAGGCTTATTTCAGTAACATGTTTGCATAAAACCCAAAATAAAAAATTAGATACAAAAGTAATAGAATGTTTTGAGATGTACAAAAAACCAACGTAACATTCTGGTATCAAATCAAAAACAAAAAAATAAAAAAAATCTCTGGTAAATTTGTGAATTTTCTTAAATAAATGTTTTAATGTACGATTTAGAGAAAAATGTTAGATACAAAATTTGTATAACGTGTTAAGGTCTATAAAAAAGCTCAGTAAATTTTTTGCGTCAAATGAAAAACAAAGGAAATACGATTTTTTTTCAACTTTGACAGGCCGCCATTTTGTTTTTACTGGGCCGACTTGACTCATTAACGAACTCGTCCAAGATTTTTGCCTAAACGATTTTTGTAGCGAGTTTGGTTTCGATCCGTCAAAAAATACGCCCTCTATCGTGCTTACAAATTCCGTTATAACACATACATATATATATACGAGTATATATATATATATATATATATATATATATATATATAACCTTTGGAACGGAGGGTGATTTTGCCATCTAGGAACACCAAAACGAAAAACTGCATTGAAATTTTTCCGAAGTCGCGTCATGCTACTCTCTACAATAGCCCTATTTCATTCTGAAATAAGCCTAAAAGGAAGATAGAAATTTTTTACGCTTTTTATGGTGGAAAAGTTATGAAAAAAGAGAAATTCAACTTTTAAGATTAAAAACCAAGCTTATTTATGGTGATTTTCCTAAAGATTTTAAATATCCCATAATTATTCCTAACAACAATGAAATAATAAGAAAACTTTTAGTTGAGGAACATGAAAAAAGTTATCATGCTGGTCCGAAAATACTTTTAGGAATAATTCGAGAAAATGTTTGGTTAATAAAAGCAAGAAAAACTATAAATGCCATAATGAAATTAACTAAATTAACTGTCTCGACCCTTACTTCGTGGAATCTACTCATATTACTGTTTTAAATGAAACTTACAGTTTTTAGATAATTCCACAATATATTTAAAAACTGTTAAAAATTCTGAGAAATTTGACAATTAAATATCATCGTCAGAATTACATAAAATTGTTAATAACTAAGTTATGAATAACAAAGTCGAGTGAAAAACATCTCACTATATCATATGGAACTATTCTGCAAACAATGGTGCAGCTGGTTTTCTTGTGACACTTATTACACAAAATGCTGACTACAAATTTCTGTAGGTTGGCCTATAAATATTTTTGGCCAGTTCACATACTCTACCAAAAGTAGTTGGACATAGTAATAATACCCAAACAAACGAAAATATGTTTTTTGGGAACTTAATGTTGTGCGTTTAATTTATTTTTGTTTCAGACCTTCATGGAAATGTGGAATCTAGCTTTTAACTCCTTCTTATTAAAATATTTGTTGTCAATTAAATTTTAAAATAACTTAATGTGCAATTTGATGTGATATTGTATTAATGTTCTTAAATATAATGTAATGTAATTTTAGTAGAAATATGTAATTTTCTTATTTATCTAAATTATTTGTCTCAAAATTGTTAATTATTATTATTTCATTAGTGAATTAAACATAATTTTATTTCTTGTGATGAAATGATTTTATAATAAATAATTTTAAGACAAATTGTAAAATTTACCTAGCCATAATCAAAACTACCAAATTTAAATATCCCGCCTGTAAAAATTAGTTCTGCCACACACAAGTGGTGCGCTCCGATAAACGCGATGCCAACTGTTTATACAGGAACGAAAACTCTCAATATATTACTTATCTATGGGACTCATAGACATAAGGTTTGTTCCAACCTGCGTCAGAAACAATTTCTTACAGTCATGATGCTGCGCACTAACTCAAATGTGTTCCAACCAGAGTTTCTGACAGTTAGTGAACGATTAGTTTTCTGTTCCAACTGATTTTCAAACCTGCTTGTAAACTATCAGAACGGTTTGTGGATTATTCTCTAGCAATTTGTTTGGGGCATTACTGTTTATTCTAAAAATATAACCTTTAACACTGTACCCGACAAATAGTAAATAGTGTTTTTAAATGAAACTCAAGGTCTCTAGTTAATTCCACAATATAATACAAGTTATTGAAAATTCTAAAAAATTGACAATTCTTTCGATAAATCAATATCATCGTCAGAATGACAGAAGTTACATTTCATTTTATGCCTACCTGATGTTTAGTAGTTATTTTTGGCTAGACCAAGAAGTAACCTAACTTGTGATTGGCTTAATATATGTTTATAGAAAAAAGGAGAAGATGTGATATTACAAATATTGAAGCTTAGATATTATTAGCCCTATGGTGATATCCTGGATATCATTTTTCCAATTAAGATCAGTATAACTGTGCAATGATATAGAAAACCAGGAAAACTATATCTTCTGATCTTTACAATTATCACTTAAGAAGACAGTTTATTAGTGGAGAATTCCCTAGATTTAACTGTTCATTGACAACTTCATATTGTGGGTTTCTTAAATGTCTTCTTATTTCCAGTTCTTCAAGGAAATCCAGTTATTGTTTCTTTTCACAAATATGCAGTACTTCTAGTTCTGTGTTAGGTGTCAATGAATGATTGGTGTCAAGTAGATGTTTTGAGTAGTGGGATTTATCTGGTTGTTTTGATCTGTATGCTCGTAAGTGCTCACTGTATCGTATTCCAAAATTCCTAAGGGTCTGACCCAAATAGACAGTATTACATTCTGGACATTTGAGTTTATATATACCTGACTTCTTTAATAGTGGTATTTTTGTTTTTACATTTAACAATTTTGTACTAACGTTACTTTCTGTTTTAAAAGAAATTGTTGTATTCGTTGCTGAAGATATTATCTTTGAAATATTTTTAGAAATATTTCCTGCATATATATAGTTTTCCTGGTTTTCTATATCATTGCACAGTTATACTGATCTTAATTGGAAAAATGATATCCAGGATATCACCATAGGGCTAATAATATCTAAGCTTCAATATTTGTAATATCACATCTTCTTCTTTTTTCTATAAACATATATTAAGCCAATCACAAGTTAGGTTACTTCTTGGTCTAGCCAAAAATAACTACTAAACATCAGGTAGGCATAAAATGAAATGTAACTTCTGTCATTCTGACGATGATATTGATTTATCGAAACAATTGTCAATTTTTTAGAATTTTCAATAACTTGTATTATATTGTGGAATTAACTAGAGACCTTGAGTTTCATTTAAAAACACTAATATGAGCATATTCCACGAAGTAAGGGTCGAGACAGTCAATTTCATTAAAAAATCTTCGAGAGAAGATTTGACCCGACTGTACCAGAAGTTACTACAAAAACGTTACAAAGCATCACAAAACATTTGGTTTAACCAAGAATGCCTTAGAAAAAAGGTAATACCAAATTATGTGAATATAAAATGTCACACTAAAACACCACAAGCACAAAAAGCTATAAAATGTGCTCAACGAGTTTGGATAAAATCAGAATGTAAGAAATGGTTCAAAGTTAGAGACTCCTTAGAACACTACATAAAAGTTGTACATTCAGAACTCACATTCCAATTACATCCAGTAGAATTTGACTGTTTGGATGACAAAATTAGAGAAAATGTCAGCACGATGAAGCATATGAAATTTAAGAAACAAGAAAAGAAGCTACAGAATCTTGAACACACACAACATAAAATTCAATACTCAAAACATCATGAAACTGTAAGTACCTACATACCAACACACTTTGCACCACGATTTGAAAACCTTTCAGACACTAATTTTACAAATAGTGAAATTGTAGGGGGGTTCACTTATATGGAATTATTCTGATTAATTAGTAATAAGGTGCCCACAATTATACAAAGAAGTGCGCCAAAAGTATATTCTGACAACGAGTTTTTTTTTACAATCCCCTGTCATTAAAAATATTAAACGGTGGTATGTCAAAAGTCATTTCTTTCACTGTACTTCTTTTCTTGGCCTTTATATGTATGCGCGTTACAACCTCCCCCTTTGCTCCACGAGAAGTCCCTTGAGTAGGAGCAAGAGGTAGGCTAGTGACAACAAGAACACGTAGGCTTCTTCACTGGTCGCCTGCGTAACGCGCCATCTGTTGGGTTGTCTGAGGTGTGATCACTTTCGGAATCGGCTGGGGAAGTAGTAGCCACATCCACTTCCTTATCTTCAGGATCGGAAACTTTCTCTGTAGAGTCGGACTCAGCGGGACCGGTCGGGGTAACTTTGGCAGGTCGACCACGTCGCCGTAACGGCAATACTGGAACTGGACTGTCGGCCGTGTTGGTGTCGTGATACGGAGTCAGCGCTGATACGTGGTACTTCCCTAAGGGAGTATCGGGGTCCAGTAGGGATGCTATTTCATAGGTGGTAGGGGTAACCATCTTGGCGACCACATAGGGTCCGTCTCTTCGGGGGGCTAACTTCGAGGTGAAAAAGCTTCCAGACTTGCTTAAGACATGCACGTCCACGAGAACTTTGTCGTTCACTTTAAAAGTTGGGGAGTCGCGTCGTGCTTTGTCGGCGAACACTTTATGTCTGTCTTGCTGTACCTCACTGTTTTCCCGTGCTTAATAGAGTGTCTCACTGAGCGTTTTTAAGTAGGGGGTTATCTCCGGGATAAAATAATCGTTAACTACGATGGCACGGAAGTCTCTTCGTACATCGTCCGGGGTGCGTAACTCGCGCCCAAAGGTGAGATATGCGGCACTATATCCGGTAGACTGGGATCGAACAGTGTTCATAGCGAATCTAACCGCGGGGATACTGTCTTTCCATAAGGTGTGGTCAGCACCAGTCAAAATGGCTAACTGTGCTTTCAGGTCGCGATTTTTACGTTCTACTGGATTTGCGGGAGGCCAATACACGGGAATAAGCGACTGTTTGAAACCAAGGCAGTGGGCAACTTGTTGCATTACGCAGCTAACAAATTGAGGAGCGTTGTCGCTGATGACTCGCCGAGGTAGGCCAAAGCGGAGGATAACCTCATCAACTAAACATCGAGCACAGCTCTCGGCGGTGGCAGTTTTAAGGGGAAATATTTCCACCCATCGACTTGAAGTATCTTCTATAACAAAAATCCACTTATATCCATCAGAGGTTTCCGGAAGTGGTCCGAACAAATCGATCGCGAGAACTTCAAAGCGTTGGGCTTGGGCCGGGGTTTGGAGAAGACCGGCCGGTTTTAGGTTCGTCGCTTTGTATCGCTGACAATCTACACATTTAGCAATGTAGTCTGCTACTGCCTTGCGCATACCAACCCAGTAGTACCGACTGGCTATCCTATGGTAGGTTCTGTCTACTCCATAGTGTCCAGCTAGAGCAGAGTCGTGGTACTCAGCCAGAATCTTCGTAATTTGAGATTTGGGAACCACTTGCTGTGCTTCCTCGGAATCCATGTCTGGGGTATACCTAAATAGGACACCTTGAATCATCAGGTAGCCGCGCTCGGACCAGCATTTGTAGTCGGTATTGTCGTGGTCAGGATTTTCAAATGACTCAATGATTTTCTGTAAATCAAGATCGGCTAGTTGTTGTTTTCTTGTTTCACTTGTGGATTCTCTTGGTAAGTCCACTTGAACATATTGGGCTTCCAACTCTTCGATAGGGGGACGTGACAGCATGTCAGCAACAACGTTCAGCTTGCCGGGAGTATAGTCGATTCGAAGATCATACGCTTGAAGGGACAAGGCCCATCGAGCTAGACGACCTGAGGGTGACTTTAGCGACATCAAGTATCGTAGGGGCTGGTGGTCACTTTGAACCACTATAGGAGACCCTTCAATATAACCACGGAACTTGTTTAATGCCCAGACAACCGCTAATGCTTCTAACTCAGTAGTGCAATAGTTTCGTTCTGAACGAGTGAGTAGTCGACTCGCATACTCAATAGACCTTTCCCCGGGATACTCCCCCTGAAGCAAACATGCTCCGAGTGCATACGAACTTGCGTCTGTACGAAGAAGGAAGGGAAGATCAGGGTCGACCTGTCGAAGGACGGGACTTGAACACAGAAGAGTCTTTAGCCGGTCCACGGCCTGAGATTGGACATGTCCCCAGCTCCATTTAGCGTTCTTTTTGAGAAGGTTGGACAAAGGCTTACTTATTTCGGCAAAATTTTCAATGAATCGTCTGAACCATGAGCAAGTTTGAAGAAATGAGGTCAGTTGCTTGACGTTCTTGGGGGCCGGTCTATTCATGATAGATGAAACTTTATTAGGATCCGGTTTGATTCCAGACGGAGTGATAACGTGGCCAAGGTAAAGGACCGAGTCGCAACTGAAGGTGCACTTAGCACGATTTAAGTGTAATTTGAAGATCTTTAGACAAGCGAAAACCTGCGCAATATCTTGCAAGTGGGTTTGAAATGAGGGGGAGATAACTATTAGGTCATCTAGATAGGCCAATAGGTAGACATCTGGCAATCCCACCCGAAATTTATCAATGAGACGCTGAAACGTGGCGGGGCTGTTCCTCATACCAAAAGGCATACGAGTGTACCTAAAGGTACCAAAGGGACATATAAACGCTGTCTTGTCTCTGTCATCGGGGTGTACCGCGATTTGGTGATAACCTGATTTTAAGTCCAGGGTTGACATGAACTTTGTTTCCTTAGTGGCGTACAGCAAATCATCCATTCTGGGAAGAGGGTATCTGTCTGCTCGGGTGATCGCGTTTAGCTTGCGATAATCGACTGTCAGTCTGACACTGTTGTCTTTCTTAGGTACTAAGACAACCGGCGCGGAGTAAGGCGACTCGCATTCTTCGATTGTGCCGTCCTCAAGGAGTTTGTCAATTTCTTGCTTCAATTGTTGTTTTTTTACTGCTGACATGCGATACGGAGCAACTGATATGGGATTACTGTCAGTCAGAATTATAGTGTGCTGAGCAAAAGGGGTCGGCTCTTTATTGGGGCAAAATACATCACGGTTTTGATCGAGAAGCTTATTCAAGAGGGATTTGTCTGACGGCGGGAGGTTGACACCTTCATTTTCTCTCAATTCGATTCGGGCTAGATGGATGGTATTAAAGCTAGGTGCAATAGTTCTAGTCGGTTCAGGAGCAAAATAGTATCGAACTTCAGGAGAGTCGCCATAAAACCAACAATCGCGTGGGATGTCTAAAATGATATTAGCTGCCTTGATAAAATCGGAACCTAATAGGGTTCTACTTTGATCATGTTCAGGTACGGCAATTAGAGTGAGCGGGTATTCCCGATGTTCTAACACAATTTTAACCTGGAAAAATAAGGCATTGACAGTGCTCGCTTTGCCATCCGCCAATGTCATAATCATCGACTTGGTCATATAAGGGGTATTTTCTTTTAGTAAAACATCTCTAAGCATAGCTGCGGCTATGCTGGACTGGGCACCAGAATCGAGGAATGAAAATCCATGATGACCTTGAATGGTAACCCGAGTGAGTGGACGCATAGGTGAAGCAGCGGCTTGACCGTCGACATTGTTTACCGATGTGCAAAGGAACTCGCTAGATACGCTAACCTGATCAATTTCAACCGACTTACATTTGGGACAATTGGACTTCACATAACCTGGAGTTTTACAGCCATAGCAGAAGATCTTAGAAGTATCGGCAGAGCTGGCAACTCCGCAATCCCGTAGAACGGTGTCATTAACACTATTGAGTGAATGAAAACGACGAATACTCAGTGTGTATTAATTTATTACTTTTAGGCTAAGCGCTTTCGGCTGTTAAGCCATTATCAAAGCCGTCGTCATTTAAAAAGTAATTGTCAAAGACATCAAGCCGATCAAATACAAGAATCAATACTCAAGATCTATCCAACCATCGTTATGATTGAGTCATTCTAATAAAAACTTTAAATACCCTATTATAAGGGTGTAAAATTATATTCATAAGATGTAAATACACTCAAAATTAAAAAACTGAATTAATTAATTAATTAATTTTGAGTGTATTTACATCTTATGAATATAATTTTACACCCTTATAATAGGGTATTTAAAGTTTTTATTAGAATGACTCAATCATAACGATGGTTGGATAGATCTTGAGTATTGATTCTTGTATTTGATCGGCTTGATGTCTTTGACAATTACTTTTTAAATGACGACGGCTTTGATAATGGCTTAACAGCCGAAAGCGCTTAGCCTAAAAGTAATAAATTAATACACACTGAGTATTCGTCGTTTTCATTCACTCAATTTGCATATAGTGTGTACACCATATCCACAGGCATTTCTAATTAACACTATTATTCTTGTGCGCAGCATATTTGCGACATTCGTCTCTGATATGACCAAAATTCTTACAAAATATACATTGAATTCTGTTTTTTTTATTGTTCACTTTATGATTTGCATTTAAATGATCGGTTTCAGATTTTACATTAATTGCATTTTGACTTGACCGCTGACTACCTCTCTGAGTTGTATCCGAAAGATATTGTTCTATGGTACGGGCGTTTTCAATTAGTTCTTTGAATGTTGAAATTTTATCACGAGCTAGTTTTTCTCTAATGCGAGCGTTTAATAAACCGTAAACTAAATCTAATTGTACATGTTCGGAAATTTCGGAATTTCCTGATAAACGTGACAACAGCGCTCGCGCCTTACTAATGAAAATGTCGGTTTTTTCGTTGCCTTGTTCGCGCGAAAATAGTTCTCGATAAATTTGATATGCTGGCTTCGGATAACCGTAAGCATGTCTTAAGCAGTCCAAAGCTTCGTCGAACGTGTTTACCGATGACTTGATTCCCTGCCACCACGTGGCTGCAGTATCGTGAAGCAGCATACTGAGGCCCTTTCGTGCATGCTCATCTGAGATATTCAGACATTCCTTATACACCGAAATAGCATCTATAAAGGCTTCAATATCCTCGTTTTTATTGCCGTAAAATTTATGTTTACATGCGGAGAAATTAGAGTTATTACTTACGGTTGTTACGTTCTGTTGATTGTGGTTTACACCTGCTAATCTCATACCTGCAATCAGGTCCTGTAACATTTCAGGTGTCATTACTACCTGTTGAATTTTATTTTCGGTATCTGGCATTGTAGTTGATGTAGCGGTATTTCTTCCAGAACGTAAGAACATACAAGGAACTGACAATAACAGTGTCCACTCTACTATTTAACTTATAAACACACTAACTGCACTAAACTGCTTGGTATTTACGAGTTTGGGAACTGACGGCATCCAGTGTCCACAACTGTGTAATTACTAAAACTTGATTCACTTAATAACCGGTGACTTCTTTAATAACAGCCCCACGTTGGGCGCCAATTTGTAGGAGGGTTCACTTATATGGAATTATTCTGATTAATTAGTAATAAGGTGCCCAAAATTATACAAAGAAGTGCGCCAAAAGTATATTCTGACAACGAGTTTTTTTTACAATCCCCTGTCATTAAAAATATTAAACGGTGGTATGTCAAAAGTCATTTCTTTCACTGTACTTCTTTTCTTGGCCTTTATATGTATGCGCGTTACAAAATAGAATTTTTAAATAAAGGTTTAAAGTACAGCATACCACCTAAATTTACGAATAATATTAAACAAATTATAGCTACAGAGTCAGAAATAGCTTTAAAATCTAATTCAAATAATTTTCTTTATGAGAAATTAAAAATTGCCAATTGAATCAAAAATATTGAACCTTCAAAAGTTAAACGTCAAACAAAAAATGACATTTCAGTTTTAAACGCAATAAAAAAGAAGATTGAGAATAATAACCTAACAGTTACAAAATCTGATAAGGTGAACGCTACTGTCATTTTGACGACTGAAAATTACAATTCCAAAGTATATAACTTTATAGAATCCAGCGATGTAAAAGTTCTTGAAGCAGACCCAACAAAGAAGTTTTCTAATAATGTAAGGGATATTGTTAATAATTCAAATTATCTTTTAAATGATTACGAAAAGAGGTCTATCATACATAAGAATCCTCATTGTCAACAATTATATGGAACAGTTAAATTACATAAAATAACGAAACCAATTAGACCTGTAGTCTCTTATGTTAATGCTCCTAATAACATATTGGCAAAGAAGCTCAACAATATACTCAATACTTACGGATATGAATCTCAGTACTCAATTAGAAACTCAATAGAACTAATCAAAAAGTTGAAAGCAATCCACTTACAAGATAACTATAAACTCATATCGTTCGATGTAACTAACATGTTTACTAAAATTCCTCCTGAAGAATGTCTAATACTTGTAAGAAAATTACTAGAAGATAAAAATATTAATCCAGGAATAATATCAGATATACTTAATTTATTTGATGTATGCATTAATCAGAATTATTTCACTTTTGACAATAAGATATATATTCAAAATGAAGGTTTACCAATGGGAAGCCCTATATCACCTATTTTAGCAAACATTTTTATGGACAATTTAGAAAGAAAGATCTTTGAAAGTAATATTTCGAAAAATATTTTATTTTGGTATAGATATGTAGATGACATATTAGCTTGTTTTATGGGTAGTGAACGACAATTAGATGTATTTTTCAACCACATCAATAATTTACACCCGAAAATTAAATTAACATTAGAAATTGAAGAAAATAGCTCAATCAATTTTCTTGATTTAAAAATTCAAAGAGTTAATAATGTACTTGATTATTCAATTTACCGAAAACCAACACAAACTGATGTAACAATTCCATTCAATTCTAACCACCCTGTGTCTCACAGACTAGCAGCATATAATTCAATGATACATAGAGCTTTTTCAGTTCCTATGAACAAATGTAATTTTGATAGAGAGATTAATAGGTACAATTAGACAAATAGCAACATCTAACGGTTATCCATTAGATATGATAAATAAGCTAATTAGTAAAAAAGAGGAAAAAGTGGCATTACAACTAATACATCCTAAACAAGCTGATGAAATTAAAACTTATAAAACCATCACATATGCAGGAAATATTTCTAAAAATATTTCAAAGATAATATCTTCAGCAACGAATACAACAATTTCTTTTAAAACAGAAAGTAACCTTAGTACAAAGTTGTTAAATGTAAAAACAAAAATACCACTATTAAAGAAGTCAGGTATATATAAACTCAAATGTCCAGAATGTAATGCTGTCTATTTGGGTCAGATCCTCAGGAATTTTGAAATACGATACAGTGAGCACTTACGAGCATACAGATTAAAACAACCAGATAAATCCCACTACTCAAAACATCTACTTGACACCAATCATTCATTGACACCTAACACAGAACTAGAAGTACTGCATATTTGTGAAAAGAAACAAGAACTGGATTTCCTCGAAGAACTGGAAATAAGAAGACATTTAAGAAACCCACAATATGAAGTTGTCAATGAACAGTTAAATCTAGGGAATTCTCCACTAATAAACTGTCTTCTTAAGTGATAATTGTAAAGATCAGCAGATATAGTTTTCCTGGTTTTCTATATCATTGCACAGTTATACTGATCTTAATTGGAAAAATGATATCCAGGATATCACCATAGGGCTAATAATATCTAAGCTTCAATATTTGTAATATCACATCTTCTTCTTTTTTCTATAAACATATATTAAGCCAATCACAAGTTAGGTTACTTCTTGGTCTAGCCAAAAATAACTACTAAACATCAGGTAGGCATAAAATGAAATGTAACTTCTGTCATTCTGACGATGATATTGATTTATCGAAACAATTGTCAATTTTTTAGAATTTTCAATAACTTGTATTATATTGTGGAATTAACTAGAGACCTTGAGTTTCATTTAAAAACACTAATATGAGCATATTCCACGAAGTAAGGGTCGAGACAGTCAATTTCATTAAATAGTAAATAGCTTATAAATCCCCCACTGAAAATCTATTTCTATTTGAGTGTTTTGAAATATCTTTTAAAAAATAGTTAAGTATAAGCGTCGAAAATTTTAGTGAGATTAGGGACATAATATCGTCCATGAAAAGTAGTGATGACAAAAATTTAGAATTGCTACTAAACGAATAGATAATTAAAAACCAAAATTATTTAGGTAGATCATCATCATCATCATCATTATCAGCCTTATTCATACGATTTTTCACGTAGTGGCCTCCCTTTTTACACGTTGACATATTGGTGTTTAAGTTGGGCTCATTGTTGTTTATTGTTTGCTAATCGGGCCCACGTTGCTCCTGTTAACTTCTTGATATCATGGTCCCATCTTAGGTTAGGTCTCTTCCTAGGTCTCTTTATGTTTCTTGGGTACCATTGTGTTATTTTTGTGGTCCATCTATTGTCTGTTCTCGCCAGGTATCCTGCCCATTGCCACTTGAGTGTTTTAACCCAATGAATGACATCAGTAACCTGGGTCTTCTGTCTTATTCATTCTATTCTTTTACGATTCCTTTTGGTTATTCCTAGCATGTTTCACTCCATAGACCTTTGTGTTAGTTGGAGTTTCCTTGTGATTTCTGTTTTTAGTGTCCAAGTTTCGCATCCGTATATTAGTACAGGTAGTATGCATTGTTCGAACGCTCTTTTCTTGAGGTAGAGTGGCATTCTTGATTTGAATATGACCGTATTTCTTCCGAATGCTCTCCATACTAACTTGATTCTTCTATTAATTTCTGGGAGTAGAGAACCTGAATTGTGTATTAAGTGGCCCAGGTAAATGTATTCGTCTACTATTTCCACTGTTGTGTTATCTATTTGTATTTCTTCTTGGTCTATCAGTTCGTTGTACATTATTTGGTCTTTGCTATGTTCATTTTGAGGCCTACTTCGTTACTTGCAATATTTATTTCGTTAATTCGTTGTTGTAGGTTTTCAGGGTTATTGGCGATTAGGACTATGTCGTCAGCGAATCTGAGGTGGTTGAGATATTCTCCGTTCATGTAAAGACCTTTTATGTGATTTTTGAAGTTTAGAGTTGAGTCGAAGGTGAGGCCTAGAAATTTGTGGTGTGTATTACTCTGAATGTATTGATTGTTGATAGTTATGTTAATATTTTTTGTACAGTTTCTTTTGCGACAAAAATGAACCCCAGTTGACTTGTTTGATGAGAATTCTAGATTGTTATTATTAGCCCACCCCTACAATAGATTTACGCAGTTTTGTAGATTATATATGCTAATTTCTGGGTCAGAAGCTGAATGCGAGATAAGTAAATCATCTGCATAAAGTCTAAAAGTGATATTAGGTGGCATGATATTTTTTATGAATAAGTGAGACATACGAATACAGTTGCTGTCGGCTCTCTATGGGCAAGATATCCACTTATGGGCACTAGGAATATAGGAGTATTAAATATATGGATAAATAGTATACGAACCTGATTTATACAACTGCATTGACCATGATGCACACATTGCAACACTGACGGGTTGTTTTAAAACGGTATTCGCTATAGTAGCTTCGTTCTTGTACGCAATGGCCTTGTAACTATTGATGGAAACTTTCGTCTTGTTTCTATTAAATCTGCATACATTATCTTGAGCTTCGTAACTATAATCATCTTCTGATTGTACTCCTCCATTTTTTATCGTCCACTTGTACGCAGCGTCCATGATACCACCCGTGCAACCATTTGACGTTGTGTCACAATCGACCAAGTTTTGTTCACTAAGTGAAATTTGCTTGCCTTTTTTAATATGGTGGATTCCTTCTATAGCTGCAATCTACAAAATTAAGGAACTGAAGTGTGGATAATACCACTAATAAGTATATATCACTATATTGAGCTTCATAAAATAAATAGATGCAAATGCTAAAATGGAACTGAGCGGTCAAAGCGAATCGGAGATGGCGGCCGAGAGGGTATGCTCACAGAAACAGCGAACGAGTACCAACTAGATGGTCTAATAATATCAGTTGATGAAATGATGCTCTAAAATGGGAACTAGAGACTACCTTCAAACATCACAATCGGCTTACAACTTTTTGAGTAAATGCCGAATCATAAACTTGTTGGTTTGACATGTACCAGTGGTAGCTGATCAATTCGGAAGTTGGAAATAACTCAAAACTTTGTATTTCTATAGCTCAACAGAAACCACCACATCAGCACAGGAATCACACCATGGAACGAAAACGTTAATTAAATCCGACATAGAATATTTTTCTTCGACAAAATAAAACAAATGGTAGCTAAAATAAAGAACAGAAAAGCTCCAGGCATTGACGAAATTACGAACGAAATGATTAAATATGGAGGTGATACATTACATGTCATGATGAACTACAATCACTCTTCAATAAAATACTTGTAGTCAAGAATATACCATCCGAATGGAATGAAAGTATTTTGATTCCAATTTTCAAAAAGGGAGCAAAAACTGACCCACAAAATTATCGAGGTATCAGTTTGATGAGTGCGATTCTGAAATTATTTACTAAAATCTTAGCAGAAGAAGTAGTGTCAACTGGTATTTTTGAAGAACAGGGTCCAGAAATAATAGGTGTGCTATAGACGCCATATTTATAATACGCCAAATAACTGAAAAGGCCATAGAGTTCAACAAGATATGTGCTTCATTGACCTTACTCAAGCATTCGATAGGGTACGCTTAACTGATGTTTCAACTCTACTAAATATAATATAATAAAAGTTATTGAAAAGCTGTATACCGAGAATTATACATATGTCAGAACTTCAAATAAATTAGGCAATAAAATACCTGTGGGATCAGACAAGGAGACAGCCTAAGCCCAATCTAATTTAACATCATAATGGATGAAATTATTAACGAAGTAAAGCAAGCTGGAAAAGGATACCGAATGGGAGATAAAGAAATTAAAATATTATGCTATACTGATGATGCAGTGATCATCTCGGAAGATGAAGATAACCAGAGACTCCTGTATAAATTCCAACAAATAGCAGAAACGTCCAAAATACAAATATCCATAAAGAAAACAAAATCACTTACAGTATCTAGAGAACCGAGAAGATGTAAACTAGCGATTTACGATCAGAGTGTAGAACAAGTGATTTCTTTCAAATATCTGAGGCAAACATAACGAGTAATAGGAACCTAAAGGATGAAGTGAGAGCCCAAACAACAAAGGCATAATTAATATCACGATACCTAAGAGATTTAATTTAGTGGAATAAACATATGAGCACTAGGAGTAAAGTCAGAATATATAAAACTTGCCTAAGACATGGCATATGCTATAGAAACCAGAGCGGAAAACACAACAACTAAACGAATTTTAAGAACAACAGAAATGCGAATACTAAGATCAATTACAGGATATACGTTATTTGACCGAAAGAGAAGTGAAAGAATAAGGGAAATATGTGAGATCCAGGATGTAGTAAGATGGGCAAGAAACCGAAGAAGGGAATGGAGAGACCACGTGGACAGAATGCCAAATGATCGGCTGGCAAAAATTGCAAAAGAGAAAAAACCAAATACATCTCGGCCACCTGGACAACCACCTATAAGATGGTGTGAAAGCAGTGGCGTACTGACATAGTTGGGGGCCTGGGGCGGCTATAGATGAAGGGTCCCTATATAAATATATAATACTCTTGTGAACGTCCACGTATATGTAGTGTGTTTTAAATGTATCGTTATAGTACAATTTTAAACAAAAACAAAAGTGTAGAAATTTAATTACCATGATGGAGCACTCGCTGAGGCTTGATTCGCAGAACTTTATAATCTGACGAAGGTCAAAAAAATAACCGAAACGTTATTTTAATATATATCTATGAAGAACACCTCACTTTTCCTTTAAAATTTTAAGTTTTTGAAGGTTGGTGTTACTCCACACTCCACATAGTAACACTAATAAGTCTTTTCACTGTCACTCTAAAAGAAATTACTATCAAGAACAATGTAACAGACAACAGGCATGAATATGTTTATAATGCTATTTTATTCTAAAATTAGATAAAACTGTGCATTTTGTATAATATTGAGAGAGAACAAAACATACAGATTTCAATGAAAAGTAAAATCAAGAAACACATTTTGCAACGTAATTTTCAATTGATAGTATAGCCAAGCTTGTTAAACGAGACTGGCTCATTGTAGAATGAAGATAGTTTTCAATCAATTTCAGTGTTGAAAAACTTCTTTCACGACATGCCACGGACACACAAATAGTAAGAAACAGTTTGAGTGCCTCTGTTATGATTGGCAACGATTCGTGAAAGTCCATTTCAATAATAAACTTCGGCATGTGTATTGATGTCCATGAGGTTGCATCATCAATTTTTATACCAGAATGCCTTCTGAGCCTCTTTACTTCTGGCAACATTTCATCTTCCTCTAAATCATTGAAAGTAGCTGTGAACTGATGTATATGAGTTATTATCGTTTCATCATTTGATCTTACCAGGTTTTCTGAGTGTACAACAGCAAAACAGCAAACTGTTCATCGATGTTAGTCTTTTTTCCAGTTCTACATGAAAGTTGTCAATACACTCTAACATAGAACGTTTCAATTCTTGCTGTGGGGTCAAACCTGCATCCTTAGCTTTTTTTTCCTGGCATCATCTTTTTGACTCGCTTGCGATTTCTACTGTGCCCATTTCAGCACAGGTGGTGGTCGCATATTATAAGGCTTTATTCACCCGACTCTCTTCTAAAAATGTTTTCAGCTTGACTACATACTTTTCTAAACTAATATCTTGGATATGGAGGTATTTTTGGGCGGCGTTGACTTCTTGTAAAATGTGGTACCATAGGTACAAGAAGCAAAAGAAATTGAAGTTGCAAATGTTTTTCAACAGCAACTCCGTTGCTCCCCTTGTATGTAGACATTCAGAAGCATCACCCACATTCTTCACAGCATCGACCAACTTTTCGAAGTTTTTAAAGATTGGTTTCACTGCATCATGATGAGCACTCCACTTAGTATCACTAAGTCTCTTAATGGTCACTCCAACGGTTTCTTTGAGTACCTGCCAGCTATGTGTTAAACAAGAAAATATATTGTACACGCTTTCCAATGTTTCAAAAAATGTGGCCCAAGCAGGAACACTACCAAACGCATGAACACCACATAGATTGAAAGAATGGTTTGCACAAGGTACGAAAATCGCTTTCGGATTTTGTTCTTTAATCCTTGTTTATACTCCTGTATGAACACCTGACATTGTTGTTGTACAGCATTATTGTAACCTTGGCTTCTACTTTGTCATATATCCAAGCTGTTCTTTTCAAGTGATTGGAGTATATCCTCTGTAACGTCGTGTGCCTTTTTCATACAAAGTAGAATGAAACCTAGAAATTATTTTTTGACCTCTACTTTCCTGTTGTCCATTTTCACATATCGTATTACTAGACTCATCTGTTCCGTGTGAGATATGTCAGGCGTACTATCAAATAGTATTCCATAGTACTTTGCTTTCTTGATTTCAGAAATTATTTCTTTTTTTACGGCGTTACCCAAGAGAGAAATAAACTCATTTTGTACTGCAGGCGATAAGTTAGATACTGGAATCATTCCTGATTGCAACGATTGCTGAAGCCGTATGCTGTGCTCATTTAAAACAGTGTCATAATGTGACAGAACATTTAAAAGTTCTAAGAAATTGCCTCGGTTTTCAGAGTCAATGACCTCTAAACGCCAAATTCTGTATAGCCAAAAAAAGTGTTATATCGAAGAGCCTATGTAAAATGTCCTTCCATTTATTCCTCTCTCTTTGCATAACGTCTTGATGAGCAACATCGATAGTTTTGCTTTGAAAAAGTCTCACTTCAAGAGTTTTCCATTTTTCGAAGTTGTTAACATGGAATTCAGAGCTTTCATGGTCAGATACTTTAGGATTTAATTTCCACAAACTATTGAATCCTGTGATGAAACTGGATGTCGTAGCGTGTATATCGCAACAGAAGCGAAACAATGATTTCTTTTCAGGGGAATAAACCATTCATTTTCTTAATATCTTTTCTCCACTAGGGAGTAAAACCGATTAGTGTTCAACTGTCGGGTATGAACTTTGTGATTTTCCCCAGGCCTCTGCACAGCTCCAAATCGTCCCTCTAAGCGTTGATAAATCTCACTTCCTCGTCTTATTATCTCGGTCCTGAGAAGATCTGGCACTGGAATAGGCCATTTTTCAACATCAAAATTTAATGATAAATTATTTTATTCTTCAGGTGGATCCGACTCTGGGTCATAACATAGCAAAGGGGATATGTCTTCTTCATTGCCTTCCCCATTCCCCCTTCCTCATTTTCTTCTTCAATTCCGTTTTATAGTCCTCCTCCTTTTTGTTCTTCTCCTCTCTCCTCTGGTTCTTGATTGCCTTTGTGTTTAATTCGTTGGTCATAGCTTGTACTTGGACTTTCTATAGATTTGGACACATCTAGCTCTGCTTCATTGTTTGCTTGAAATGACACCCTTTGAGTAAATTTCAAAATTGAACCCGACAAACATTGAATTACTTGTTCTTTAGCTTTTTGTTTTTTCTTCTTTTTCCATTTTATCGTCAATTTGCTTAGCTCTCAAAATAATGATAATATTTTAGCCTATATTTTTAAAATAACAAAAAGGCAATCCTAAGAATGAGGGATAAAGCAGAGCTTGTAACAGGTTATATTTGTATTTTTTGTTTTATTATTTTTTATAACTTTTTTCAGAATCAAGTTATTTTAGTTATTTTTTAGAACTTCGTTATTTGAAAAAACATGCAGTAATCTAGGATGTTACAATATTCCTGATCACGAAATTAAATTTCGATTAGACTGAATACAACCAATAAGGTACAATACATAGCAATAGGCTTCGTCAAAAATTGTTTATGGCAATAGAAATAGGCTGACACTTAACATGAAACAATCGATGAATGCGATGGAGTCCAATCACAAAAAAATTACGTTAACCCATTAACGCCGAAAAAAAAATTTTTTTGAATTTATTATTATTTTTTCAAAATTTTGATGAAGTAAGCTATGACATTAACCACCGTTAAGAAAAAAATAAATGTTTATTTTGGAATATACAAAAAACAGTCTGTCACCATATGGGCCCCGTAGGCGTTTCACTGTATAACAAAAACAATAAACAAAATATTGCATTCTAATTTTTGGTGTGAAATTTCATGAAACATTCTATACACAAACCAACATCGCACTTAAAACACATTGTACGGCCTTTGCTTGTACAGTTGAACCCTGCACATCTTCTCCCTTTTCCCTCTGGCACCTGGGCTACATAATGGTTCAGGCCATCAAATCTAACATCATCCCCAACACGGCTACTACTTCCAGCAGCTTTAGGCATTCGACCTGGTCCTTTAGCTATCGTCTTATAATTTGTTAAATATGTCTAAAAATCATAACAATCTGTAAGACAATGTAAAAGAAGTAATGAACATTACTGAATTATTGACAACATTACCTGGGCAATATTTCTCCTAAATTCCAACTGACTGATATTTCGGCCACTATTGCGGTAGAGAATCCAAGCATTTTGTATAGATACGTCAATAAGGTATGTAAATATCGACCAGTACCACTTTTTTGATCGTACACCAATTCTATAACTGAAACAGTATTTGTTATTATATTTTTATGATCATTATACTTTACCGTACCAAGATACATTTGAATCCATCAAATCGGTACCTCCCATGTTCTTATTGTATTTTGAAATTATATCTGGGCGTGGTATAGGTATCATTCTTCTATCTTTTCTGAAAAATCTATCTACAGATTTCACTGGAGCAACTCCATAGCACGTGCTGGCTACTGTAACAACATTATTGTCCATCCATCTCACGTAAAGAATGCCGTCGTTCTTCTCAAGAGTAGAAATGTAAGTGCCTCGAGTTTCTTTGGCCATGATCTTTTTTGGTGGTACAGGGACATTTTTTGGAATTCTATCGTCTCTAATTGTGCCGGTTGCTCCATATCCATTAGCTTTCAAGGTACAAAGTAGGTTAGCGCCAGTAAATAGGTTATCTATGAAGAAATTATAGCGGAAATCCTTTTTGTCTCCTAAATCTTCAATCATGTGTATAAGTGGAGCAGCAGGTTTTCCGAATATTGCGTCATAACCTTGTCTTTTTATAATACTTTTTCCTTGATAAATTTCGAAATTTATCAGGTATCCACTATTGGTGTTCAAACACCAAACTTTATACCCGAACCTAATAGGTTTTCCGCGAATAAACTGTTTACACCCATGCCTCCCGTAGTATTTTATCATGGACTCGTCATACGAAAGGTTTTGTTCGGGTATAAAATGTTCTAAAAACTTTTTTTTCAAGTGATTTACTATGGGGCGTAATTTATACATTTTGTCATTGTAGTCAATATTTTCATTACTAGCAAAATGCAAACATCGACAAATTTGTAAAAATCGGTCGCGTCTCATAGATTCTGCAACCAAAACGTTTTTCATATCCTGTGAGTTTTCCCAATAGCTTCGTTTTGTTGGCAATACATTGTAGCCACTTACAATTAGTATACCAATGAAAACTTTCATCTCTTCTATAGACAACTTTGAATCCGGTAGATTCTTGAGGAGTGAATAACTTCTTGTCTCCTGTATAATTTCTTGAAGTAATTCTTTTGTAAAAAACAACTCAAATAATTGAACTGGACTCAAATTTTGATATGACGAGTAATTCGGCGTTGGAAATTGATAATCGGGATGAACGAGATCGGCCTCAATGAATTCACTTTTTTCTGATTTAGCGACTATAGTCAGTCCTAAATCTTTTGTGGCGTCATTTGGTACCACTGTGGGTAATTGCGCATTGTCTAAATCTTCAGAAGTGTCCTGTATTCTCCTACCATTTGAAAATACAACTTCAGCCGGAGCTAACAGTTGACGACCACTCAAATTTTCAACTAATCCACCTTCATCTTCATCCCCTGAATCCTCGTCTGTCAGATCCTGACAATCCGGTGGCTGTATGTATATGTCAGTCACTTCGTTATCAGATTCGTAAGCGATATCTAATGCTTCTTGAAGAGTTATTCCGCTGAAACTAACATTCCTGTATGAAAATGTAAGTCAATAACAATAGTCCGTAGTACGCCTACCGGTCCCATATGGGGACGGTGACGTTTACGACTAAATTATGAAAAACTAAAATCGTATATCAAGAGAATAACTTTATAATATTGCACAAATAATGTCCTTATATAGAATCCATCGATCAGAAATACAATAAAATAATTCAGATTGACATAATTCAACTTACCGACATGGGATGTCCATATTTTCTTTGCTGAAAAAAATCTCTCCAGTAACCAACAGTATAACTTCTCACTCGCGACAATGACAAGCTACTGAACGCTGTCACGCACATTCGATGACTATTTAGAACGATTACTTCCGAACCGGCTTCGTGAAAATTGAATTAGACAGTTAAGACACGCACATAAACAATGGTAGGTTTTGTGTCCCCATATGGAACCCGTAGGCGTTAATGGGTTAAAGTGGAGTCGAGACATACGCTTGACCAAGTACTATACTCGATAGTCGAAATTGTGTAAAGGGACGTCATCGGTTATCTACCGATTTAAAGTGAACTCCATGAGCGTATCATAGTTTAAGGGTGCAAATACTGAAATATCTGGAATTTCAATTTTTAACATTTGAAATAATAACTTATCACAAGTTGTTCATAAGTAAGTTAAAACAAAATAAAAAAATGTTTAAAAGTCAATTCCAACTTACTACTACTAAAACTAAAAAAAAGTTGTTTGTCAAGACCAAAATAAATTACCAATAAGTATAGGTATGTTGCGAGGTCACTTGTAAAATGTCTGACTAACTGGAAGCGGTATCACTCCCTGACGACTCCTCAGAATCATCGCTTTCTCCTCCTATATCGATAATGAGTGGTTCCGTCATTACTTCTACACGTATGTCTAAATCCCAAAACTTTATTTCTTCTTTTAATACGTGTTGAATACATTTACGCCAACTCTCAGCAGTAACGGTATGCAGCGCCTCGTCAAACAGTTTCTCAACGTCAGCCATTTTGAATGTACTGTTTTTTCTCGCAACATAATTTTTCACTTGGGCCCAAACCAGCTCGATGGGGTTTAACTCACAGTGGTAGGGAGGAAGTCTAACAACTGAGACGTTGAAATCTTTCGCCATTTCATCGACAACGTACTTAATATAACTGCTTTTATGTTTCCGTACGAGAGATAATAATTCAACTTTTAGCATTGCCTCGTTATGCGGAATGCTTTTACTCTCTAACCAATCAACTATAACCCTCTTGCGGCTAGCTGAAGTAGGTATTTGCTCCAGTCGACGAGAGTGGTATGAAGCATTATCCATAACTATCACTGAACCAGGAGTTACCTTTGTTAAAATTGATCTAAACCATGTTTCAAACCGGTTACCATCCATCTCTTCATGGTAATCGACAGTTTTTTTGGACTGAAAATTTAGTAATCCACCTTCTACAAATCCTTCCTCGCTGCCAATGTGAGTGATAATCAGTCGACGTCCTTTCCCAGAGGGAGCTTTTAAACCGGAAGAGAAACCCTCCATAAAGGCTTGTCGATTGCTTCGTATATTCATGTCTTGCCACACTTTTGACACAGTGTGGCCTTCATTTAACCATGTTTCGTCAAGATAATATATGTGCCGTCCTTCGTTACGAAACTGTCGTATCTGTTTTAAATAATTTCTCCTCCATTCCACAATGTCATTTCGTTCAATTAAGGCACTGTTTCTACTTCTTGTTGGGTAACGAAAATTCATTAATTTTAAAGTTCGTCTCAAAACTTTATCACTGATGTTTGGTAAAGTATCATCAGCTTCTATTACCTTGCTCAATTTAGCTACCGAGGGGATTTCATTCCTAAAATAAAAAGAATGTATTTCCCTACGTATAGCATTCCGTGTTTGGTCGTCCAAAACAATTTTCTTTCTTCCCCTACTTTCCGGTTTACAGTTTTCACCTCGTTCTCTTGTCAAAGATCCGTCCCGCGATTTCTTTAGAATATTGTATATAGTACTTAATCACAGCGTCACTAACACCCAACTGTTTGTCCATGGCACGCAGTCCTTCGTACACATTTAATATGAGGAACTTTTTCTTCCCGAATTAAATTGTTACGACGCCGTTTTTTATCGCCAACACCGCTACACTCCGCCATTATTGTCACTAAATATACCGATATAAATATTACAATAAATACCAATAATAACCGATTTATCACACAAAACCACAACACAAATACTGATGTTACGTTCATGAAGAGAATAAACACCTCACATAACTGTTTACTATCACTGTCTCATTCGCGTAGCTCGATCTATCTATCTCGTTCTCAAAGCCGGAACATTGAAGCGACTCTCCAACATTGTCAAATCGGCGAGTTTTTCACAACAAACTTTGCGTTCAAGAAATATACATAAACACTTTATTTCACATTTCAAGTAAACTAATTATTATTAGTCTGCTTGAAATTTGAAATAAATATATTAAATTGGTATTGACTTAATTACATTAAAACACCACTGGAAATTTGACATAAATGTGTTAAAGGCAGTGTCCACATCTGACTCCTGACTCTGTTCAAGATCAGACCTCACATAAATATTTTTAAATTCGTGTAGGGTGCTGGTGTTAAACTTTCGCGCTATTATGTAGGTATGTAGTGTTGATCAAGTTTTGCATCGTCCACGTAATAATTTGTGCATAAAGATCTGAGACACCTAGACTGGTGACTTTACCAATAACATTTCCAATATTACTGACAATGTAGTCCAGTCCACTTGATGTTATTGTATTCCCATACTTTGCAACACATGTTGGTTCATTGTACGACAAAGTAAGATTGAACATTTCAAAAATATCAAACAGTTGTTCTTTATGATGATTTGTTACAATAAAATTAATATGAAGTCTCCACATACAATGACGTATAGATATTTAGTTGTTACACAATTCAAAGTACTTACCAGTTTATCCAGGAAAATTTGTATATTAGAGTTAGCACAGGAGCTACAATATATGGTAAGGATACATAGATGCTTTTTTACCTCGATTGCAGAACACTCAAAGTGAATATCCAAGGAAGAATTAACAATTTCGACTATCAAGTATAACTAACTAACCCCTAAGGCGTGGTTGAGAGCCGAAAGTTCGCGATTAAAAAAAATTAGTAGTCTGACATATGGAAGCCTTCGCCGTCATGGGACCTGATAATTTATTAATTTTTTTGTTTTTTAAATAGATTTCTATTTTTTGACCGTTTGGGGGCCTATGATGGAGCGGGGCCTGGGGCAGATCGCCCCTGTGTGAAAGCTGTTCTTCTGCATCCCAACTACTCTTGGCAAATCATGGATGAAAACTCAGTCCTAATGTAAGAAGTAGAAGAGAAGAAGAAGCATATTTTAAGGAATAAGGTGCATCCCTCAGTGAAATGATTAGATAATATGGAAGATAAAAGAAAATTATTCCTTTAAATGAAAAAAAAATTTGGAAAAAAAGTTTGATTTCATTTTTAAACCTATAAATTATTAATTTGGAGCTTAATTTCTTATATACGTTAAGGGACGGAAAATATTTTTGTATAATAAAGTTTCCAGAAACATGTCATAGTGATAATATTATACATGTATTTCCCTATTTTGCAAAATAATACGATTTAGAATAAAAAAGGAGAAATACTTACTGCGGCAAAGGCCCAGCACGATCCACAATCACCTTGATCCTTAACGGGCGTAACTGCACCTTTGGTTCTCCAATCTATTGAAACCTTCGGCGAATCAGCTAGTAATGGTATAATTTCTCGAGTGTTGATACGTTGTCGAGGAAGAGGTTTTATTGTACTTGTCAATCTATTAATAAATTCCTCTTGGGTTAAATCGGCAAATTGAGTAACGCCCAACCGATACGTTGAGTTCCCTTGATCAGCTTTTGCGTTATGCTCTTTGATTACTTTTAAATTATCCCGGAAAATATTGAAGCGATCGGTGTCTGCGGAACGGGATTTGTAGTTTTTCCTGAAAGTTTCCTAAAAACGGTTCAGAATATGAGGACAATTTTATTTTGAAAATATTTATTAGGAACAAACATTGACATGATGTCTATAGACTATGTACTTAGATTACTACTGTTAATAGTCTGTAACTCAACAATGCCATACATTACACAAAAAGCTCAAAAATTGAAAACAAATGAACAAAACATCCAGTGACTTTGAACCCTACTGAGGTATTTGCAACAGCAGATTCCTGGAAGAAAGGCGACGAGGAAGAGATTGTCATAGATCTAGATATTGAGAAGAGAAACCAACCGTAAAACAAAGTTGTTGGGTTAAACAGTTCGACAATGATCTAATAAAAGTACATTTCTTTAGCTACACCTACTTCTCCTTAGGATCACTTTGGAAGACTGCCACTTGAACGTATTTATACATTATACTACTATTTACTTAATTATACCATACAATGATTACACTACGATTTAGTGGGAACATATCACGTCAAAGTAGTCTCTATTCACCTTTAGTGTTGGTATAGTGGAATCTAAAGGGTGTTCGGTACTTTGTGCTATATAGATTTTGTCAAAAAATTACGGGAAATTATTTAATGAAACACTAAATATGAATGTATTGATATTCTTAGATCATATGGTAAGACGTCCTTCATTAACACAAAACATTCCATTCATTTTTCACCATTTCGTGTACGAATTTGGTCATGCACAAAACATTTTCTTATTTTCGGGATATACAACTTCCAAAAAAATTGTATTTTGTGACAAATAATTGCGACATTGGCTGCGTTTGAGATTGTGCTCAGGGCAAACCGAGCAGGTTCCAATTACACAAATGCGTTTGACTTTACGTTTAGACCGAAATCTGTTGCGTTCGAGTTTGCTCAGAGAGTCTCCTTCGAGGACACTCTCCTTTCCCGGTTTTAAAGGATAGGGCATTAAAGCGAATAGCGGATTATAACCTAAAATTCGAACACATTAAAAATAAATATTGTCTACACGTGACATATAATATTTGTATCTTTGGGTTGTGATTGTAAAATTTAATATGGATGAGGATGGAAAATGTGGTATTTGTGGCATTGTTGGTCCTTTACAAGAAATTCAGCAGCACTTCATGGACACATATGTAGAACTACTTAGGTACTTATTACCCACGTATGTGTAGATGACCACTGAAATGTGGAAAGGGCTCAAAAAGACCTACAAGAAAATAAAAAACCACAATATTCACACTGGAAATGGAAGAAAAACATGGGAATTATATAAGGACATTGATAGTTTTACAGATAACAAACCCGAAATAACACCTTTCGCTACTTGCAGTCCTAATAGTGGCTTAAAAGTAAACAGTGGTAAGTTACAACACTCTTTATTCAAATTATACTAATAGCGTTTGTGTTTGATCCCAAAGCAGGTTCATCTAGTTGTAATGATACCGCAAAATATGATGCCGGAGTACTAGGGGATCTAGATCATACAGTAGTGTCAAGCATAGTAACCACTAACCGGTCATCATTTACTTCAACATTGATGAAAAAACGGAAAAAGAAAGAAGACTTGGCCGAAAAAAGACCCACCGAGAAGCTAGCACGTTACGATGAATTTTTAAAACTATTCAAATTGTCGGTCGAGCATGAAATTGGGAAAAAAGTTCTGAAATATGTCCAATATGACTGAGTTTGTTATTTAATTTCTTTTAGGTTTAATAAGTTTTAGTGTTATGAGAGTTTTTTTGTTGGGCTTAGGACTGTTCGTACTGAACTGAAGTTCAACGTTTTGTTTGCACAATGACATTTTTTAAGCTCAAATTGTATTGGCCACTAATAATGTCTAGCTTTTGTCTTTAATAGTTTTATATTTAAATTCTCATGAAATGTTTACATGTTTGTTAATAAAAAAATTACCATTATCACTGAACTATTTAATTTTATCCATTATAATTTGAGATAAATCAAATTCGCAATATTATTTCTTTTAGCGATTGCAGCTGGATTGTTTGCAGGATTAATAATTCCACCATTTCCTGGATTCATCAATTGTTGTTCTTGCAATTCTGCATCCAGGTTCATATCCAATGGGATATCATTTCTAGTTTGGCATATATTATGTAAAATACATGCAGCAATTATGATCTGAGGCATCAAATCTAGTCGAACTGCCTCCAACAACATAAGTCTCCTAAATTTACCTCTCAGTAAAGCAAAGATCTGCTCTATTACTACTCGGTTTTTAGACAACTTTTTATTGAAATTTCTTTGAATATTTGTCAGATTACGATTATCTCGAAAAGGAACTATTAGCTTTAGACTCAACGAATATACTGAGTCTCCGATTAAATGGCCATCCCGAGGAAACTGTAAATCACAATTACTCGCCCTATGTCTGATCTTCTAAACATGCACGCATCATGAATGGGTCCGGCTTCACCGGCATAACAGTCCTAAAATATTTTTTTGTCATTACATATGCCTTGAAGTAAAATGGATTGGAAACCTTTACGATTTATATAAGCAGCTGGATTATCTTTTGGTGCTTTAATTGGAATATGACTTCCGTCTATTGCTCCTACTATTCCTGCAATAGTGATATATTTATGACGTTGATGGTAGGTTCAGGATAAACTACCTACCTGTAAACCCTGTTCGACCCTGAAATCGATTTATTATCACACTACTTATAATCTTGTAACTGGTGTTTACCTTACGAAGTTTTCCACAAATTTTATACAAACTACTCCATGCTGTAGATCGATTTACACCAAAACGATCCGCAACTCTCCTTAGAGTAAAAATTGAATATTATTAAGTACCTACATGAGTCAGTATTTTTATACGTATCTAAAACTTTTCATATTTGCTAAATACCAAAGGCTAATTAACAGCTGTTATTCAGCCGAGATTTCCGGATTCCCTACAGTAATCGTTTGCTCAGTAATTGAATGAATTTGTGAGAGTACAACTTAAAATGTTGTTGGCGATATTCTAAAGTGGGATTGAAATTGCTTGTCTGAATAACTTGGTAGAATGCTGTAGGCGTAATTCCATATTTTATTTGAAATTACTGGCACATCTAATTCATCGTCACTTTCATCGAAGTCAAAAATAAATTCAACGACAAAACGTAAAACCAGCCTCCGATTCATCACGATTCACACCCGGCACCAATTCACACGTTGTTAATAAAATGGGATTGAGGTTAAACAAAAATGAGGTTATGTTAAATGTCAATTCCTGTTCGAGTTTAGAAAACGTTCAGAGCATACTCTACTAAAATACCCACACGCACTGCCCTCCCTAATGAGCATAAACTCAAACGCGCCTATTGTGTTCACAATTTGGAAAACTATAAATGTTTTAGGTATCAAATTCTTAAGACGTGTTTCTGGTTATTCTAATGGAATGGTTTTTATCTCAAAAGGTTACGATGCTATTACTATGGTATGAACATTGCCCAAACATTTACTGGATTCGAGTCTGGGCTGTTACTACACCAGTTAAGAAGATTAATATTACGTACTCGAAACCATTCGGTCACTACACCAGAGTTATGCACTGCACAGTTATCTTGTTAGAAGATAAAATCATTGTTTGGGAAATGAATCTCAACGGAAGGAAGCATAACATTTTCTAAAATTCTGATATATGCTTCACTATTAAATGTTTTGCCAATATGCCATAGAACTCCAGGTCCCTGCATCCACGTCTACATATTTACAGAAAAACGATCACTTTTATTTGTGAAATTGACATAATTCTCAATAAACCGTGTATTCGGTGGGCGATAGACACGAATATTGCCGCTATTTGACGACTGGGTAACCTTTTCATCCGTAAAAATAACAAGATTCCAAAATTGTTCGTCATACGCAATATGCTCTAAAGCGAACCCCGTTCTTGTTTCTTTGTGACTATTGTTTAATAAAGTTTCCTTGCTGCTGCGAGGCATTTCAATTCCGACTGTGCTACTCTCTGCGACGACCCGTATGACAGGATGCTGGAAAATTGGGCATAGCCCAGTTGCGCCAATTTTAAAAAGGTACAAGAAATCGTATAACCCAATTGCGCCCGCAACCGACCAGCCCCTAAAATTACCATGACCCACTGCGCGGGAATGCCGGTTTTACTTTTCAACTAAAATACTTCAAATAATCATTGACAAAGTATACAAGACATTTATTCAAAGTGTACAAGACATTTACCTAACCTAACCTAACCTAACCAAAATTGTCTTCATCCTTCATCGGTGAATAACTTGGAAGTATAGTTTTTATTAGTACACCTCCACTTTATACCAAGCTTATTTTTACCATCGGCGTAACTGGGTTATCATAAATTCCCGACCCTTTTGAGACCCGGATTAGACCAGGTAGAATAGCCGCAGTGGGGTTATACCCGGAAAATTTGTTGCTGGAACAGCTTGAACTACTGTTTCAAATGGATTTACTCTTAAATGGTTAATCAAAGCGGCATCCTGTTCAGCAGTTGACTTCCTCGGACGTCCTGAGCCTTGAGTTCTATCAATTCTTTCCCCATATCGCCATCTTCTTAAAAAACTTCAATCTTTCGTCACTGAACTTATATGCGCCATCGTTACTTTAGAATTTAGAACTGTCTGACAGATGGAAAAATATTCAATGTTGACATATTCATAAGACAAATTCAAGCAGCTAGAATTAGACAAAAATCTGCTATAGACCGAAAAAGCTATGACGTCATAAACATAGCCGCTGACAGTTACTGAGGGTTATTTACGTTCATTTTACGTTTGTAATATGCTTTAACATGGCTATTGTTAATTTGTCGAGCATTGCGGAGCGGTTTTGTAATGAAATTAAAGTGTTAAAGAAATGTGGAGACAGTTTAAACAGTGGATATGTCGTAGATATAGAGTATATGATGGAAATTTAGGAGCGAAGCAATAAGGCATAATTACTTAATAGTCACTGCAGTGTCACTCTACAAATGATAAAACGAATAAACTTTTAAAATATTACAATGGACAAGACAAGACATAAGGTAAATAATTGATTTGTTTTCCCTCAGTAACTGTCAGCGGCCATGTTCTGACATCACACTTTTTCTGTCTATAAGAGTTGTCCCATTTTTTATTGGCCGCAACTGTACATGTGAAACCAGAAAATTGAAAGAATGAAAAAGTACAACCATTTGGGAACAGTAATAAATGAAAATAATGACAACTAAGAAGAAATTGAAATAATGATAGGAAAAGCCAAGAGTGGGTTCATGAAAATGTAGCAAGGATTTAACTTCATATCAAAGTTACACACTTGAAATGCCATATACTACCTATTCTATACTATGGTGTGAAGTCGTGAATGAACAAGACTGAAATAAGAAAAGTGGAGGTCTTTGAGTTGGACTGGAAGACATCGATGTGCTGAGACGAATGAAAAAAGACAAAGAAGTGATCCTACACATTCATTAATAGGCGAAAACTTTTATATCTAGATCATGCAATGCGGGGTGAAGAGTACTAACTTCTTTAAATTATAATGCTAGGGAGAATAAATGGAAATCGGTCAATAGACCGAAGAAGGCACGCAATTCACTTGATTGGTACAACAATAATAACAATAATCTAAGGAATGATATGTTTACTAAAAACTTGTAGTGAATATTATTTGTCATGTAAACTTTTATTCGAAATATTACAAAAAATAGATTTGTGCTTTCTATACCTAACCAACTTTTCCGCGCAAATGTGATATCACTAGTTACTATTAGTATTATATCCTCAATAACAATAAGATGATAGTAGACTAATAAATAATGTGAATATGCAACAAAAACAAAAACAACTATAAACTTCTGGCAATATCTTTAAGAATTAATTCGTACAACTATTAAGTTAATACTGTCAATTGAAGTAACATATTTGGGAAATTTTTACTCGAATTGAGTTGCAGATAGTTTAGCCTAGGCGATATCACCTATAACGCTCTGTCTGAATAAAAGTAAGCTGGTGCTGGATTCAACCAACTATAACGTGGATGGTTTTAAGTGATCTCATATGTAGGAACGCTGATCAGGTATATAGTAAATCGTAAGGTGGGTTTGAACTCATACAAAAAAAATAATTAGTTATGGATCGATTGATGAGTGAATTAAGCCTTCTGTAGATAAGTTTAGAAAGTACACTTAAGTGAAAATAACCGACAAAATAAAACACTGTATTCACTCATGGCATGAATTGTTTTTATTTTTAAGGTGTAAAACCCGAAAATATTAATATACTTCTAAATGATCAAGGATAGAATTCCCAAATTTCTAGACCAAGTTAGTTGCTTAAAATGTAAACAATTGAGAATTATTTGAATATCTGAATCAAAAGTTTTATGGCTTAGTTTTATAGGGGCTAATTTTATTTAATACTTGTTGTTATTTCTACAGAAGAAAAATAAATTATTAATTTTCAAACGGTTTATATGTAACGGGAATTTTAAACACCTTGCATTGGATATTCAGTTCTCCAAATTCCCGAAAGTATGATTATTTAATGTGGGCAGGAACAGTTTTCCAACTCTACGACAGGAAGTATACAAATTTTTAGTGGTATATACCAGTTACCCAGAGAAATCTTCTGAATAATATCTCATGGCTCTACCAATAAATTGTGCTTTATTTTAATAAAAATATTTTTATCTACCTTAAAATTAATCCATTCTTCTTTGTCTGTTAGAGCTCCAGCATAGTAGTTCATTACAAGCGTAATAAATAATACATTAAACGAGTATTTCATTTTTTATATCTGTGTCGAAAAAAATCGACTGTCACTTTAAACAACAAATAACTGCATTTGATAGACGAAAATGAAGTCTCTTATAGTTTCTCAATTTTGTTTTGATGTACTCAATGATCAAAACATATTCATAAAAAGTATGATTACTTTACAACTAGGATTTCCGTTTATGAAGACTAATTATCTAATTTCCCTTTAGTTTAACAAATAACAGTATTTTATGGTATCAGTTTGACTAATGGTTATTTAACAAATAAAATCAAACCACCTGTCCACCTACATACAGTACGTAAACAATGTCCAAATGTACCTTTGAAAAATCAGATCAGTATCCACTGGATTATAAAAATATTTCAGTTAAACAATTTCTTGTTATCGGATATTTGTATAGGTAGTGGTTATCAAGCCATTGGCCTTTGTGGTTTGTTTCAAATACCCACTTTGGTCATATTTTAAGGAAATAAACATCTCGTTAATACCGTACTATTTAGAAGCATAAAAAATTCAAACTTTATTAGGTTAACATCAACATTTTAAAATTTTTACAATACTTAGATTCTAATTTACATTTTAATTTACAAAAATACAATAAAAATGTAAAATAAATGATGCAGTGAAGACAAGTCTGATATTAATATGCCTTTTTATGATCTAATTGGTATACAGGGTGTTAAGAAATTGAAGTAGCTTATACTGAGGGACTCGTTCAATTAGGAAAAAAATATACTGCTACATATAGACGATGTCTACTTTATCAGTAGACTAGTTATATTTTTTCATTAACACCCATTAAAGTGAAACGCAAAGTTCTGTCAAAATGTACTCTTTCAAATAATGTTCTCCTAATCTCTCTCGCATAGTCAAAGAAATTTGGAAATATATATTTCAAACTGCAGTGATGCTTTCAAAATAGAAAATATAATGTAAAATGTATGTTATTATGCTTTATTTATCATAGATAATGTTAACAATAAACAATAAAAGCAATGAAGTACATACTTACTAAGTCAGATGATCAAAAAATAACTGGACAAAAAGAAAAAGCGAAAAATAAGCTACGAAGTACAAGCATACAAATATACAGTATGTAAGCACAAAACATAAATAGAAATGTAGAATTAGTAATATCAATAAAATAGTATAAGCAAATAAACAAACAAACTGTACCAAAATTATACCAAAATTAAACAGAAACATATATAAAGTAACCATGAAATAAAGTAATATATAATACAAATAAAATATAAAATAAAACATGCACAAAATAAAATAAAATAAGCATGAAAAGTACTATGTAAACAATAAAATATAAAATTAAGATAAAATATTACAAGAAATGTATATTATATACATGCTAATAATGCCAATAAATAAATATGAATATAAACATGAATATGAACTACTAGATTTCAGTACGATTACTTTTAATGTATATAATTAATAATTTTTTAAACATTTTTACGCCTTGACTAACTTTTATGTACTGCCGTAGATCATTAAATTGTACAACACCTTTGTGGAATAAATTATTCATCGAACTTCTTTTAATGGTTGTTTTCACATAAAAATTAATTGAATTTGCTGATCTTGTGTTTCCATCCGGTATTTGTGAGATTGGAACTAACTTACTATGTAAATATTGCGGTAAGAGATTATTGATAATTTTGAATATGAAAATCATTGTTTGTACATACAGAAACTTCTCAACTTTTAACCAATTTAAACAGTTAGTCATCAATTCCACACTAGTATACCTATTGCATCCCAGAATTACTCTCATCACCTTGTGTTGAATAATTTGTAATCGTTCATAACTATCTCTAGAACAACCTGTATACATTAGTGTGGTAGAATTAATGTATTGCAAACCATAATCTTAGTATGCATTGACAGAAATGGTGAAATTCTTCTCAAAAAACCAATTTTTTTTCCAATCTTTCTACATATGTAATCTATGTGACTATTAAATTTTAGTTCATGATCCATCATAAAACCTAAATATTTTATTTCATGTACACTCTCTAGGTCCTGATCATTTATCTTAACACTCAAATCAAGGTTTAAAAATTTAGCACGCAAAACAGGACCACCAATGAACATAAATTTAGATTTGGATTCATTTACGTTTAGTTTATTGATCTTAAATTCGTCAGATATTTTTTTCAATTCTGAATTGACTGTTTGTACTACTTCAACAAAAGTATCCCCGTAATAGTAAATGAGAGTGTCATCCGCAAAAAGATGGATTTTACATTTCTCTAGAACATTGCCCAAATCATTTATATATAATATGAAAAGTAGGGGCCCAAGAACACTACCTTGTGGGACGCCAATATTGTTTAATTCCGGATCCGATGCTGAATTGTTAAATGTGGTTATTTGATATCTGTTCCTCAAATAATGCTGAATCCAGGAATAAACTACCCCACTGAAGCCATATTCTCTCAAATTCAACAATAATATATCACGATCTATTGTTTCAAAAGCTCTTCTGAGATCAATAAAAACTGAACAAATTCCTACTCCCGGCCTATCTAAAATATTTTTCATGTCAGATATAACCAGTTGGAGTGCCGTCTCACAAGAATGCGAATTACGAAAACCAGATTGTGTAATTTCTTATTTACAGAAATGAATTTACTTACTTGATCCTACACTACTAGTTCCAGTAATTTCTCACAAAAAGGCAGCATATTGATTGGCCTTAACTGATCAGCTTTGTTTGTATTTAATACTTTGGGAATAGGAACTCTAGTAGAAGTTTTAAATCTTTGAGGAGCTATGCCCTTTTCCAAACTCAAATTTATCATATTAAGCAAAAGATAGCCTATCACGTGAAACAAATTCTTAATAATATCAAGACCTAATTCATCTGTACTGTTTCTCTTTTTTGGGATTTAATTATTTCAAGTAGCTGTCCAATGTTAATTAATTCGAAATATTCCATTTTTGAACCATTTAAAGGGACCGTTTGCAAAACAACATCGGTACGGAATCAGGAACCATTATGTTAGCCGCAATATAGCAAATACTATTTATATTGTAATGTTTTTCTTATTTATTAAAAGTTTTTATTACGGGTGGGATAAATTTCAAACACACTGTATGGCTACTTACTAATTTATTTAAACACTAACTCACTAACACTTAATTTATATATACTTAACTAATCACTTAAATTTAATTTATATGTACACAAACTTGATTATTGATTTATATTAGCACTTTACTGTTCGGTGTATTTTTGTTTATTTCTCGAGATCACTTAATCAACTCACTCCTCCGCTGATCGGTCCTTATTTATATTAATGCCTTTCTTACTAGAAAATTCCGGGCGCGGCTGACACAGACACAAATAATTTTTCTGGCCTTTTCTAGATAAGTCTGGTCACAAAAACAATGTTTAGATAAGATATTCCCAAACAGTTATAAAAACACTGCGTATCCGCCATAATTTTAATTTTCATACCTGGCTTAGACAGAGTCGGATTTAGGGTCTATACCAGAGTGCTGTTTCGTAACATTACCCCTCCTTAAATGGAAGTTCCTCCTGGAACTTTTGTGTAGCCGAGACTGGTTGTTTGAATCGGCAACTGACCCCATTTCTAGACTTTCCGATCTTATGGAAATAGCAGGGCACTGTCTTCATTGGATACTGATAACGGGGGTTGTAGCTGCAAATTAATATCTGGACACCGGTATCTCTAAAGATAACCTCTACCATGTTCCTGATAACTCGCCAATCCAACTGGTTACTCGCTATCTTAGGCATAGCCAGTTTCTTCACGCTGGATTCTAGCACATGGTCTCGGAGGTTACGAAGTGCTTCCCACACATCGCGGTAGGTAGATCGATCTTTAAATTCATTTTTAGTTACCACGTAGAAGACGTACCGCGAATTATGTTTCAGTTTCAGTGTCTTGCCAGGGGCTGGAATCTGGTCTTCAAGTTTTTCTAATTGCCCGAACTTCTTTCGAAAGACGGTTGCAAACCCTCGTGCGTTCTTGATACGGCGGGGATGTTGTATGCCAGTGAATAATCTTCCGGGAGAGTGAACAAATCTTGTTGTTGTTCCTAAGTGACTCCATATCTAGCTTTCCCGGTACCTCCATACGCGCCCATAAATTCATCGACCGTAGGGTCAGACACATCTTGAATAAGGTTTACTCCTTCCTCTAGGTCATGGTCTCCTTCGAATGGGGCTAGTCGGCTTTGGTGAACTACTTTTGGTTTTCCGTGGGGGATCTTGCTTATGCGATATATAACATCATTGATCCTGATCTTGATTAAGTATGGACCTTCCCAGGATTTTTGTAATTTTGGAGAAAATCCTTTTCTCCTCGTCGGGTTGTGTAACCATACTTTGTCTCCTTCTTTAAAACCGCCTTCTGTGGCCTGCGTGTCGTACCGACTTTACATTCTGTCGCTGGCAACTTGAAGATTGGTTCGAACTATTTCATGAATATCGTCCAGCCTTCTTCTCAATTGGATCACGTAGTCTTCGCCTGCTAGATCTTCTCCAGGACGGCAGCCAAATTCCAGGTCACAAGGAAGCCTCATTTCACGTTCAAACAGGATTTTCGCCGGTGTTTCACCCGTGGACTCATTGACAGCAGATCGATAAGCCAATGCGAATAGGGAAAGATACTGGTCCCAATCTCTCTGATGGCTGGATACTACTTTGGACAGGTATTTTCCAATAGTCCTGTTCATTCTCTCGACCATTCCATCTGACTGTGGATGTAAAGCTGTTGTCCTGGTCTTCTTCACTCCCAGCTTATCGCAAATCTCCTGGAATAGATGGCTTTCAAAATTTCTTCCCTGGTCACTGTGGACTTCCAAGGGCTGATATATATCGGCTGATAAATTCCTTCACCAATACATCCGCGACAGTTGTGGCCTCTTAGTTCGGGATAGCGTAAATATTCACCCACTTTGTGAAATAATCCATTAAAACCAGTATGTACTTGCTACCATTTTCTGTCGTCGGAAATGGTCCAGCGATATCTAAAGCAATCCTTTCGAAAGGGCTTCCAACATTGTACTGTTTCATGGGTGCCTTTATCTTGCGATGTGGTCCATTACTCGTAGCACAAGTCGTACATTTCTTACACCAGTCCTTCACATCGTCGGAGCTGTTCATCCAATAAAACCTTTCACGGACTCGCTGAAGGGTTTTCTTCACTCCCAGATGACCTCCCGATGGACTGTCGTGTAACTTTTTCAGTACCTCAGCTACTCTTGTTCTCGAGATAACTAGCTGCCTCCTCATCTCAGAACCATCATCGTTTTCAAGGACTCTTTTCAACAGCCCTTCTTCCAGGACAAGAGAGTCCCACTGTGCCCAATACGCCTTGAGTTTCGGTGAAAATTTTGACACTTCTTGCCAGGTAGGTCGCCGATTTTCTTTCTTCCATTGCCGGATCATCTTCAGATGAGGATCATTCTCCTGATCTTCTCTGATCCTAGTGGGTGACCATTCTTCCGTCTGGACAGGGAGTCGGCATTTCGGTGACTCACACCAGCTCGATGTTCGATGTTGAAATCGTACTCTTGAAGTCGTTCAATCCATCTAGCGATCTGGCCCTCGGGATTCTTGAATTGCATCAACCACTTGAGTGCCTTATGATCAGTCCGGATTAAAAACTTCCTACCATAGAGATACTGGTAAAAGTGTTCCGCGGCCTCTTCTAGCGCCAAAAGTTATCTTCTTGTGACGCAGTAGTTTCGTTCTGGTTTGGAGAGGACTTTACTGAAATATCCCAGCACTCTTTCTTGCCCTCCTTGGATCTGTGAGAGCACTCCACCAATTCCTACGTTGCTTGCGTCAGTGTCAAGAATAGAGTCTCCCTCTGGTAATGGTATCCTAATATCGGCACCGTGGTTAAATGCTTCTTCAAGGTATCAAAAGCCGTTTGACAATCTTCGTCCCATTGAAAAGGTCTTGCTTCTTCTGTAAGTCGATGTAGAGGCTTGGCAATATCTCCAAACTTCCTGATAAATCTTCTATAATATGTCCAAAGTCCAAGGAAACTCCTAATTTGGTGTTTGTCGGTTGGTTGCGGCCATTGCTGAATGGAAGCAATTTTCTCTGGATCCACCGCCACTCCTTCATTGCTCACTATATGACCTAGATAGTTGACTCGGTTTTGGAACAGCTGACATTTCTTCGGGTTTAGCATGAGCTGGGCAGTTTGCAGTCGTTTGAATACGTCTTCCAAATTCTTCAGATGTTCGCCAAATGTTTTCCTCAGTACTACGATGTCGTCCAAATAGATCAAGCATGTCTTCCAAGACAACCCTCTCAAGACATTTTCCATGAGTCTTTCAAATTTTCATACCTGGCTTAGACAGAGTCGGATTTAGGGTCTATACCAGTGTGCTGTTTCGTAACAATATAATATTGATTTAAAAGATTGGTCCAGTTATCAGTGTGAACGATTCCATTACAGTCTATCTTGTCAATCTTATTCCTACTAGCTTTCGTTCCGACGATTGTTTATAGGTGCTTCCACATTAGTTTTGAATTGCCTTTATCCATATCTATATTTCTCTCGTAATACCGTATTTTCGAACTTTTCAATACCTTGACACATGAATTTCTCTTTTCTTTATAACAATTCCAATCGTATACCGCATTAGTTAATGAAAATCTTTTATACCCTCTGTTTTTATCTTTAATAGCATTATAACAATCAGTATTAAACCATTATTTTCAATATTAACGGTTCTACTGGGAGTTATCGAGGCCATTGCCGATAATATATTATTTCAGAAAATATCAGCCACAGCATCAATATCCACCAATGAATAACCCCAATCCTTTTCAATCAACATGTTTACCATTTCATCATACTTGATATCCGAACGAATTCGCTTAGTGTCATTTAAATTAGATGCAGTTGAACAATGAGTTTTAATTTGTATTATAGAATGGTCAGATAGTACATAGTCTTTTTCCACATAGGTCGATATTGAGTAGTCATTGCTTATAACCAAGTTTATTAGAGATTTAGAATTCCTGAAGACACTGGTATATTCGGTAATCAACTGCCTCATCCCATTGTTTTCAATATATTCTTGAAGTTTACGTTTATTTTAATTACTATTTTCATAATGAATATTAAAATCACCTGTAATTATTACCGAGCAACTACTTATCGTAATAATCATCAAACCATTTAAAGAAATTTTCAAAGAAAATATTGAGATTACCATTTGGTGTTATACAATAAGAAATATTATTTACTTTTATATCTAGAGATAGAAGCCAAAAATTTACACCCACAACAACTGTTTTAATATTAGAGATTCGATAACCCGTTCTTACAAAAATTGAATAATAATGAAAATTAAACGTTCTCCATGTAGGTTGAATTGTTTGGAAAACATGTGATGTAACACACATACACAAATTGCGCTACCCCAGAATTCCGAACTCGATTTAGTACTGGATCGCTTATTCTTCTTCTGTTTAAGGGAGTTCGAGTGACCGAAACACTATGTCCACATCCACTTGAGGAAGATTTGTCGAATTAGCTTCGGTGAAACCTGGATCCATTTTAAAGATGTCTTTTAAAAGGCAAATCAAACAGAAGCGCAGTTTCTACTATAAAACAACTAAAAAGTCGGCGAGAATGCTATCTGTTTGAGGTTGGTTGTGGATATTGATGTCAATTGTCAAATTCTTCTAGTCAACTTTCAGTTTGTCTTAATCAACTTGAATAGGCAAGTAGGATTTGTCAACAGAACGTACTTTGAATCTGGTAACAAAGGCTTCTGCCATTGGTCGACTTACAGAGGTTTATTTAAATCTAATAACATTTTTAAATCTAATTTTCGAAGATATTTATAACTTTTTGAGATAAATATCGTTATCATAGAATTTCACTTACTAATTTATACCCATGAAACTGCACATGCATTTCTTTCCATTCATGTCTGCGGGAAAATTGCAGACTAAAAAATGTAAACGGCCATAGATCGGACAGGGCCTGCTTTTTGCATATATAAAGTTTATATTAAAAACTAATACTGACCGGATGATCTACGATATAACTCAAAAAATAACTGAGTTATGATTTTTTGAAAAAACTGCACTTTGGCCGGTTTTTCCCGATTTTCTTCTAAACTAAGGGTCCGATCGAGTTGTTCGATATCTCATTTTCTTTGTATTTTTATTTTTGCGACGCCATCACGATTACCTTAACAGTTTTGATTTAATAGGCAAAATATTAAAAAAAGCTTTTTTCAATAAAATTGTTAAGTAGTTATGAATAATAAAGTCGAGTGAAAAACAACTCACTACATCATTTGAAACTATTCTCAAAACAATGGCGCAGCTGGTGTTCTAACACTTTTTACTTGAAAAAATCTCTGTAGCTTGGCCTAGTTATGGAGTTGAGTTTCGCATTCTCATGTACATACTTCCCTTTTATCTTCAATGTAGTGTAAGCTGCTCACCCCCTTACCCTGGTTTTCATCTCTTCTCTATTTCTTCTCGGTCTGATTTTCTAATTTTTCCCATGAATGATACTTTAACAATTTTGTTTTCCATTATCTTGCTTAAGTCTACATTTAGGTTCTCCATTTCTTATTAGTTTTTTAACGTTTTATTACTTATTTTTCTTGAAAATCTGACGTTTATAGAATTTAATCGAGATTTAGTTTTATTTGTGCAAGATTCACTATTATAAATTAATATCTTATAACTCTTTACACTACTTATCTTCTAATTTTTAAAGGTATCTTTTGTTGTTTTATACATTGAGTATTGTTTTCGTTTTTTTTCATTCTGTTTAATGAATTTTTCTAATACAAAGATATTTTTTCTCTGATGGGAAATATGTGTGAAATTTTATCTTTGTTGACAGGTAACAAAATATAACTTTTGTGAGTGAGTAATTTTTTCCCGATATATATATATATATATATATATATATATATATATATATATATATATATATATATATATATAATAAGCAACGAATAGATTAGTGGGTATTGCACGCAAATAGAAGAAGGAGCTACTGAAAAGAGTGGTAACCGCAGACATGCATGTTTCTAGCTCCTTCTTCTATTTGCGTGCAATACCCACTAATCTATTCGTTGCTTATTGTTCATATGTCACGCACTATTCGTACATCTTATATATATATATATATTGTTATATAATTATTGGTGTGAGAAATTGTAATGTTTTTATATGAATAAACTTTCTCTATTTAATAAATTATATATAATATTATAAGAGGAATTTTAATTGTGCAATTAAAATGTTTTGCCTCAAGTTGGACTGACATTTGTTATGTATAGAATATATTTACTATTATAATTGCCCAACGTTTTTTTGGGATTTTTTGTTATGATATAATATATTTATTATGTATTCTATATCTATTTATTATTTAATTATTTGTGATTGAATAAACGATAAGCATGTATCCCTATCAAAGGGTAGGGTTCAATTGCGCCATTTAAATTTACTCTAATTATTTGAATTGTGTAATTAAAATGTACAAGCTTATGACTTCAGGAAATTTTAATTATGAAATATTTTACTGCTTCTATGTACACATATCATAGGTAACAATCCAAAATTATTACCATAATAACATATAATTATAACTATCCTATTCTAAATAATAAAAAATATATAAACCGCCAATGATTGTCAAATTTTAGAAAAATGTGTATTTAATTCTCCGCAAATGTTAAAAGTAAACCAAAATGACACTAATTACGCACAAATCCGTTTTACAAGCTCATAAAATCAATAAATTTTGCGTACCTTATATCACACCGGATTTGAGGTTGTGTGGTCCAAAACTTCGAATCACCTTCAACAATATCAGCCAAAAAAACCTCTATAAGAACTCGGAAATCTATCAACCATCCATGCATTGATCACTCAACTCGATTCAAATTATGAACAAATTTCAGTATGTATCGAATTCCATTGTATTAGTTTAAATCCATTATTATTTAAATAATATACTTTCTTCATTTCATCACTTTAAAATGGGGTTAACTTTCCTTTTTTATCAAATATAGTCGTTTGAATCGTTTTTTCTTGTGGAGATAATTTATCCTTCCTTTTTTTTGTCATTCAAAAATTCACTCACGTTTCAAAAATCACTCCTTTAACTGTATATATATATATATATATATATATATATATATATATATATATATAAATATTTTTCTTCCTTCTGATTATGATTATATATTTGATTCAAATATCTTTCTTTTCTACCTCAAATATCGAGATCAATTATTATATTATTTTCCACATTGACGTCCCAAAATTCACTGACGTTTTTCTATTTATTTTCCTAAATCCATCTCGTTGCGGGTTGCTAGCGAAACTAAACTCTATCGTGTGAACTGTATATACATGAAAATAACATTTTATTATTATAAATTAGAATATATATGGAGATGAAGTTTTTTATACATATAAATACTAACATTATTTATTAAAATTTCCTGAAATCCCTTGCATATAATAACATAATTACTAACTGTATGAAAATTTAACATGTTTCTTTTATATAACATTCTAATTTCGACGGATTCTTTTGAAATTGATTTCCATAAATCCACTTAAACAAACAGGTTTGTTATCTTTATGGATTCTTCCGCATTTACACGGAATGCCCCTTTTATCCTTTGAAAAATGATCGATTTGAGTTTGAGCGTTTTTTTAAGATTCGATACGGTCCATAAGATCAATTAATACAGAACTACTCAAGTGATTTCGTAATTTCTGTGTTGTTTCATCGATTATCTTATATTTGGCCCTACATTTTGCTTCCAATATAGTGACTGCTACTTTTATATCGGACAATGTTTTTGATACAATGCTAGAAGCTTGTTTTACCAAGAGTGGGTTTATCGTTTCTAAATTGCCGCATCTCTCATATATATAACTAACTCCCTTTTTTTTAAGTAAACATACAAAATATATTACTGTACACTTAAATTAAAATAATTCCAAATAAAACTGAAATCCCATGAAAGAACATAAAAATATAAATTGCATGAAGAATCTTTATTACAAAAAAAATTAAAATTATGTCATACATGACGCCATCGTCAATTTATTCAAAAAAATAGTTTCAAAATGCTCATTATGCATACAAGATGTACGAATAGTGTGTGACATATGAACAATAAGCAACGAATAGATTAGTGGGTATTGCACGCAAATAGAAGAAGGGGCTACTGAAAAGAGTGGAACAGCAGACATGCATGTTTCTGGCTCATTAGCCGTCATCTTTCCTTGGTTGTACCGTACCGATGACGGCTAATGAGCCAGAAACATGCATGTCTGCGGTTACCACTCTTTTCAGTAGCCTCTTCTTCCATTTGCGTGCAATACCCACTAATCTATTCGTTGCTTATTGTTCATATGTCACACATATTATATATATATATATATATATATATATATATATATATATATATATATATGTATATATATATATATATATTATATGTAACAACAACAAAGAGATTCATGGGTAATTCATGCAAAATAAAGGGCTACTGAAACAACAGAGTGGTAACCGCGGACATGCATGTTTCGATTAACATCTTTGCTCTCGAATTTCACATACTTATTTGGTTATACCGTGCTGACGAAGGCAAATGAGCTAGAAACATGCATGTCCTCGGTTTCAGTAGCCCTTTATTTTGCGGGAATTACCCATGAATCTCTTTGTTGTTGTTGTTAACATATCACGCGATATTCCTACATCTTCTTTGTTATTTACTATGGGTAGGAAGGTTCATGGCGGGGGGGCTATATGCGCCTCCGTGTCGATCTTGGTTGTTGTCCTGAAAACTCGGGATCTTCCAATTGATGGCACAAATGAGCGTTTGGTTTCCCTGCTGAAATCCGTTGTTTTGTGTTTTCCCATGTTTCGATTAACATCTTTACTCCCAAATTTCACATCCCTATTTGGTTATACCGTGCTGACGAAGGCAAATGAGCTAGAAACATGCATGTCCTCGATTTCAGTAGCCCTTTATTTTGCGTGAATCGCCCATGAATCTCTTTGTTGTTGTTGTTAACATATCACGCGATATTCCTACATCTTCTTTGTTATCTATATACATATATATATATATATATATATATATATATATATATATATATATATATATATATATCGGTGTTATTATCAATATTTTTGTAACCTATTTCAAATCCTACCCTGTCTACTAAAGCTTCTTTTGCCATCTATCTTTATAAACTTCAATCAAGACGTATCGCTAACAATGGTAACTATTGGGAGTTTCCAATAAGAGTAGTCGTTTCATATAACGACGCAAGGTGGCAATGTAAGCGAAGGCCCATTTTATGTCCTAGTAATTTGTGCAGATAGAATTTATAGGATATCATCATTTACCAGACACTTTAGTTCAAACAAGAGTACATGTTTTTTCTGAAATTAAGGCTTATAGCGTTAACTTATAAAAATATAATAGTGGCTATTTGTGTGATTTGACTATTATTCAGTAGAGGGCACAGTCAGCACGAATCAATATTTACAGTGTAATGAGTATTAGATAGTGTTTAACTGATTGTAAAAAGATTACCATCCGTTGAGTAAACAGTTTTTAGTGTCAATAAAGTACAAAGATAAACAATTATTTTATTAGCAAATATGTTTTTTAAATATATAATATATTTAATGGTAGGTAAAAAAATATTTGTACAATATAATAAAAATAATAACAGTGAGATAAAAGACCAGGAAACATAATAACAAGATACAGGGTTGTGCGCTAATATACTATATAAATTTTGTTGATAATGGAGAGAATTTATCAAGTTCTGATATGTCAGATGTAATGAAGATATGAAGAAAATTTTTTTGACAGGAAAAATTTTAAATGAGAAAATGGGAAGTACTAAGAATATGGCAATGAATTTTCCTCCGTCACATGAAATAATTTCAATATCTTCAAGATGATATGTTCTATACAAATCAATTAGGATAATTTGGTATAGATTGTAGCATATTAACTATATTATTATTTATTTATTCCAGATACACTTATCTGCTGTTAAAAATTTAGTTGTGATGATCCATCCCAGTGGAAATAATACTTTCAATACTTTTTGTCATTTTTTATTGCAAAATGAAAGCTGAAATCTTCTTATTGTGTATGCAGCTTTAAAAAACGGTTGTATATTTTCATATCATTAATAATTTCGTATCGTTTTCAACTTGTGGGAAAACAAGCCCAATTGGATATACCGCATTGATTGCTTCCTACCATTATACGCATATAACCATTTTCTCCCCATGATCTACCCCATGAATTTTTCACGATATAGTATTTTCGAGGGATACGTTCATTTGTGTACCCATATCCTACAATAGTGACAGCATGGTTTAAACACGACATCGTCTTGCAGCATCTGTCATCTTGTAGAATACCTGAAAAAGCATAAAATAAACATTTCTCTTGAATTAAAAGAAAATGGCTTTTATAGTACAAATTGGAAACCAAAAAATACACAAAAATATTGGGAATCTTTCAATAACGATGTTATTCGTGACACTAGTACGCTGATTTTGAAAAGGAATGAAGAAAATTATTCGAAATATGGTCAAGAAAAAGATCGAGGAGAATTTGCAGGGAAATTGAAACGAATGAGAGAGAAGCAAAGCAATGGATTTCTATGAATATCTAATACTAATTGGGAAAAGACCATAGAGAATGCGGAGTATAATTTATGGAGAAAAGTAGTGAATACCTTCAACAATGAGAAGACAAAAAAGTTGGGTTTTGAAGTACTGGTATTATACATTAAGCTGAAAGTAGTTGGGAAATTTCAAAACCATACATTTATAACCGTAATATAGTTATTCACAAACAACTGAGAGAAAATTTATCTGGATATAGTTCGAATAAGAAAAGTAGATTCCCACTGGGTTCATTCTTCATATTTTTGTTACATTTCCATCAATACAAAAAATAATCTTTGAAAGATTCTTGTTACCTGAACTGTACTGTTGTAAAATTCTGTCGCCACAAATAGCAACGCAGACTGGTTGTTGTGCAACAGCTTGTAGAATGCTCTCTTCATCATATTGTTCAATCCCTATATAATCAACTATCGACACGATCTCCTTATTTGGATCGAATCTACATTCACCACACATACCTTCGTATGGGTAGTCGGCTTCAGTTTGTACACCACCACTACTGATCATCCAGTCAAACGCAAAATCCATCAATCCACCATCGCAACCATGAGATTGTTCGTCACAATCAATCAAATTTTGTACACTGAGGGACGTAAGATTTCCTGTTTTGATTTGGTGTAGACCTTCTACAGCGCAGTTCTGTAACATAAAATAATTATAACTTCCTCAGTAAACATATTACACCAACACAGGATTCCATTACATACAGTCTTATGTCAACATGTGTAAAGGGACAAAGGATTAAGGAACTAAAGAGGGAATTTGTCACCTTATTTCAGAGTATTATAATATCCGGTGTCATACCGTATCAATGGAAGTTAAGCATATCCGTACCCATACATAAAAAAGGAGGAAAAAGGGATCCCGACAATTTCAGGAACATATCTTTGTTGAGCTCAGTATTAAAACTTTTCACAAAACTCATAGCGATAAGACACAAGATTCCGATGACGGAAGACAAGGATTCAGACAGAACAGATCGACGGTAGACGTAATATTCATAATACGGCAACTAACAGAAAAATCAATAGGGTTCAACAAGCCCATGTTTGTATGTTTTATTGACCTCACTAAAGCTTTTGATAAAGTACGGTTGAGGGACGTATTAGAGATTCTAGAGAAGAGCAATACACATCATAAATATCAAAATATTATTAAAGAACTGAACACCGGAAATATAACGAGGATTAAAACCAGAACGGGTATGTCCAAAGAAGTACAGATTATGAACGGGATACGACAGGGAGACAGCCTCAGCCCTACCCTATTCAATATTATCATGAACAGAATCATAGAAAGCATTAAAAGGTCAATGCGGGGTACAGAATGGAAGAACAATCATTAAAAGTGTTATGTTATGTGGATGATGCGGTGCTAGTGGCAGTGAGTGAAGATGACTTACAGCGACTACGATACAGAATGAAGACAATGGCAGATAAATATTTTATGAGCATTTCAACTAAGAAGACTCAATCAATGGTCATAGCCAAAGATCGGATTAGATGTAAACTAGCTGTCGACAACAATATAATACAACAAACTGAAATGAAATTCAATTACCTTGGAGTAACAATATCAAGCAAGAGGGATTTAATAGAGGAAACACGAACTCAAGCGATAAAAGCATCAAGAGTCAGCGGATATTTGAGAGAAATAATATGGAAAAACAATATGATGAGTACACAAAGCAAGATAAGAATTTACAAAATATATGTAAGACCTATTCATTCATTAACAACAAAAAGAATAATGAGGACGACTGAAATAAAAACGCTAAGAACAATTAAGGGAGTAAGCCTCAGAGATAGAATGAGAAGTCAGGATATTAGAGAAGAATTAAAAATTCAGGATGTGGTGAGATGGGTTAGAGAACGTAAAAGAGGTTGGAGAGATCATGTCGAAAGAATGCCAGAAAACAGTTGGGTAAAATGGGCGAAATCCCAGAAGCCAAACACACGGAGACCACTAGGCAGACCACCAAAAAGATGGTATGAGAGCTGGAGCTCAGCGTCTCAAGAAGAGCTTAGGAGGAGGCTAAATATTCGGAATTAAACAGGGCAGGGTCCTACATAAAGAAAAAGAAGAAGAAGAAAATAGACAAATGACCAACCAATAAGTCTTCGCAAACCGCATATTAATATATATGTCCTAACACAAATTATTAAAAAAAAATACTAAACCAGGAAAATGTATATATCCCCATTTAAAAATGCATCGGTTGCTTTCGATAAGAAGGCAAGAAGTAGGCCATGTACACGACAATCGCCTAACAAAAATATTGCCAAGTAACGTCTAACTTTTGTCACACGCAGCCCAATATTGTTAATTCCGTATAATTTGAGTAATTTTAAATCAAAATGCTTCATCGTCATAATTTGAACCTTACGTGGTTAAGTATTTTCAAACTTGAACCTTAAATGGTTGAGCATTTTCATAATTTGAGCCTTAAATGGTTAAGTATTTTTAAAACTTGAATCTTAGATAGTTGAACATTTACAAAACTTGAACCTTGAATAGTTGAGTATTTTTCTAAACTTGAACCTTGAATGGTTGAGTATTTTCAAAACTTGAACCTTAAATGGTTGAGTATTTTCAAAACTTGAACGTTAGATGGTTGAGTATTTTCATAATTTGAACTTTAAATGGTGAACATTTTCAAAACTGAAGCTTAAATGGTGACGTATTTTCAAAAGTTTAACCGTAGATGGTCAAATAATAAAATTAAAACAAAATGTAACAATTTGGATCTTCAATGGTTGAATATGTCCTCTATTCAACTTCATGTGGTCGATAGTAACCTGATATTTTCTGTTGAGTAAATTATGGCATTTTTGTTCTGTTGTTTACGTTTAGAATTAGTCTTTTTCATTATTGTTATACTTATTAAATGAACCAATATTTTTAAATTTGGAAATTATCAATTATTTTGGACGTTTATCATGTTTATGTTTGACAGCCTTCCTTGTGCGTGGGTGCACATATTGCGGGACGGCCGTGTTAGAATAGGATGAATTGTAAAGACGTTATATTTAGACACGTGTGCCAATGGGCAATGAATTAGAAGTCTCGTCACACTAACATGTCGATAACGTAAACACAAGATCTTTTCTCTGAAAAGGTTCAGGGTACCTGATATCAATTTTTATATTTCAATATAGAAAGAACATTACTGTTTTAACCCATTCATGCCCAAAGTTGCGTTTTCGCAACAAGTGGTAGTGGCGAACCTAATCCCATCTATTGAGCCAATAGCTAACTGAAATCTATTTAAATTGCAGATTTTCTTTTCTTTACAGTTAACTTTAACTAAACCTATCAGTATATGAACTAAAAAATAGGTAAAAAAACTTTTTAAGTTAAACGGTTTTATGTTAAACATACATTGCAATGTTTAAGATAAATGTACTAAAAACCCAAAAATAATAAAATAGATACAATCGTGGGAATTATAAACATATGCATAGACTAGACTAAAATAAAACCGTGGGGCACGTTTTGTCGACTAAAGACAAACTACGAGCAGTGAAACGATTCCTCGCCAGCCAGCAGTGTGAATGTCCAACGATAAACTAGTTGAAACATCTTTTTTATTTACATGGAGTGTATAACTATTGGAATTTCCATGAGCAAGGAAATAGTAAGTAATTTGCTCACCGTCTGCGGGCCAACTGCCTAACGACGAATTAAACGATTCTTCTATCGCACATTAAGTCGATAATTTGTAGACAATTGACGTGCCCCACGGTTTTATTTTAGTCTAGTCTATGCATATGTTTATAATTCCCACGACTGTATCTATTTTATTATTTTTGGGTATTTAGTACATTTATCTTAAACATTGCAATGTATGTTTAACATAAAACCGTTTAACTTAAAAAGTTTTTTTACCTATTTTTATTTTTTGGTTTTTAGTACATTTATCTTAAACATTGCAATGTATGTTTAACATAAAACCGTTTAACTTAAAAAGTTTTTTTACCTATTTTTATATTTGTTGATACCCATATTGGTGGGATTGATAAAAAACTGTTATCAGCCATTTGGTAGCGGCGGCCATCTTAGATTTCAATTTTGCATAGTAAATTGTATTCTACTTGTTGAGACCTTTCATTTGATACCCATGTTGATGGGATTGATAAAACCTACGTTATCCGCCATTTTGTAGCGGCCGCCATCTTGGATTTAAATTTTTTATAGTATATTGTATTCTGCTTGTTGAGCCCTTTCATTTGATACCCATGTTGATGAGATTGATAAAACCTACGTTATCCGCCATTTTGTGGCGGCCGCCATCTTGGATTTAAATTTTTTATAGTATATTGTATTCTGCTTGTTGAGCCCTTTCATTTGATCCCCATATTGATGGGATTAATAAAACATAAATTATCCGCCATTTTGTAGCGGCGGCCATCTTGAATTTATAATGATAATGAATAAACATAATTGTATTGTCACCAAAATCCAAAGTGTATACAAAATTTCAGATTAATCGGTTGACAGGAAGAGGGTGAAATTTGAATTACTAAATTTGACCCAAGAATAAATAAAACAAACGGGGTGAGCTAAATAAAACCGTTTAATAAATGACATTTGTATGCAGAATTTAGGAAATAAGTTGAGGGTTTCATTTGGTGACAAGTCGTACTGTGATTTTTTCAACATAAAGGTGAACAGTTTTAAAGTTTTAGAAGAAACATTAGTTTTTTTGTGCTATTAGGATCCAAAGGAATTATTTGTTAGCCATATATCAAGTAAGTACTATATGTTTTTTGTTTACGATTTTTGTGTTTGTTTATTTACTAGTGTTGCGTTTTCGCAACACGAAGCTATTACAGTGTTAAGTACCTATAATTGTAGGTGTTGCGTTTTAACAACGACGGGAACTAAAGTATAAAGTATTTTTAAATATAATAAGTTAGTTGTAACTAGAAAAAAACAAACAAAAATTATATGTTTTGACAAAAGGTTTCTATTTCTTTTAGTATTCAAAATGTCCAACAATATTCCATCTTCTTCAAAATTTAGTAGAGGGACTAATCAAGTTGGGTCATAGCCAAAAATTATATATAAAGCCAGAACGCACAAAATAATGACAATTCTTGAAGAATCAACCATTATGCAGTCAGCCAGCAGTGCAAATGTAGATTTAGCCCCTCCCGATCCGCACGAATTGACCGATGAAGATAGCGGTGATGAAGATTTTGGTGGAATATTTGACAATTTGAGTAGATCCCAATTACAGTCAGAAGCAGAAGTAGTTGTTAACATTTTTCAGGAAGAAGATGCTATAAGAATTGACGAAGATAACATAAACTCTGTCGAAGAAAATATTGGGGAAATACTGCAAACCACAACAACTGAAGAACAACTTGATATAAACGACGATGAGTCATTTATCGAAGACGAAACAGAAACAGTTCCTCAGAGATTATCTACACGAAAAAAATCGGCTAAAATTTCACGGAATTGGATTCAAGGCGATTTACCTGTCGAAAATTTACTATGTTCCCGTCTATCTAAAAAAAAATCGGAGTGGAATAATTTTCTGCCATCATTTTATTCGCGCCCGCTTATTCCGCTTCAAATATTCCAATTTTTTTTTAGTGATGAACTTTTTACCCATATTGTAAAAGAAACAGTTCGTTATGCTTTCCAAAAAGGACATACACTTGAATTGGGCGTTGATGAATTGAAAGTCTTTATAGGTATTTTATTAGTTAGTGGATATAACGTAAATTCCAGGAGACGTATGTACTGGGAGGAATCAGAAGATGTAAAAAATATTATGATTTCAAATAGTATGCGACGTAACAGATTTGAAACCATTAGCAGATTCCTTCATTTGAATGATAATCAAAAGTTAGACCCAACAGACAAAACATACAAAATTCTACCTTACATAGAAATGTTAAAAATCTTTTTTTGAATATACAATTTGGGAAACAAAATCTAGTATAGACGAGGCCATGATCCCATACTATGGACGACATGGAATGAAGCAGCACATAAAAGGGAAACCAATACGTTTCGGCTACAAAAGCTTGTGTTGGGATCTAAAATCTGGATATCTAATTGACTTTCAAATTTATCAAGGTGCCAAGGGTGAAGAAAATGAATATAAAGCATAATTTGGTCTAGGTGGAAGTATAATTTTGCAGTTTGCCGATCATATTCCTAAACTTATAGGCGATGAATATATACCTCATGTTTTATATGCAGACAATTATTTTACGGGTTTAAAACTATTAGATAAGTTGACTGTCGACGGCATAGGATATGTGGGAACACTACGATTCAATAGGGTTGAAAAGTGCCCTCTATCTGAGGTTACAAAAAAATTGGTAAGGGGTCAGTATGAAATATATTACGACAAAGAAAATGAACTCTTAGTATGTAAATGGAATGACAATAGCTAAGTAATTCTTGCTTCTAATTGCCAAGGTGCAAACTCAACTTATCAAGCTACTAGATATTCATTTGCTGAGAATAAAAAAATTAAAGTCGTGCAACCAAACCTGGTTAAAAATTATAACGAAAATATGGACGGAACGGATCGAATGTATCAAAACGTTGCATATTACAGAACAAGCCTGAGATCAAAGAAGTGGTATTGGCCACTTTTTATTTGGGGAATTGATGTTGCCGTACAGAATGCCTGGCTTATATATCGTAAAATGAGAAGGGAAGTCTCAGATCAGCAGGATATGAATTTATTAGAATTTCGAAGAAATATTGCAAAGGGACTGCTTACATGTTTTGGCACGCCACCTAGACCTAGACCTAGACCAGGACCGGCGCAGTCAATTCGCAAACGTACTACTTTAGATGCTCGTTATGACAATATCTGTCATTTTATTGATTCACAAAATAAGAGGACACGATGTGCTATGTGCCATTCCACAACAATAAAAAAATGCACCAAATGTAATGTGGCCCTCCATGAGAAATGTTTCTTTAAATATCATTCAGAATAAATTACATTATATTCTATAAGTATTTTCAATAAACTACTCCAAACTATTTTGTTTTGTTAAATTTTTTCTATGTAACCTTTTTGCCCGGTGTTGCGTTTTTACAATAGTCGTTATTGAAAAAAAGATACACAAAATACTCAAAATAACCATAAATTTGCTTAATTTATGTTGTTAACTCCTATAATTTTACTAGATTTATAAACAGTTACAAAAAAATAGTTCTGGGCATTAATGGGTTAAATGAAACTTACTATTTCTAGATAATTCCACAATATATTGAAAAAAAATGTTAAAAATTCTAAGAAATTTGGCAACTGTTTCGATATTTAATATATTCGTCAGAATGACAGAAGTTACATTTCATTTGATGCCTACCTGATGTTTAATAATTATTTTTGGCTAGACTAAGAATTGACCTACATTGTGATTTACTTAATATATGTTAATAGAAAAAAGAAGAAGATATGATATTACAAATATTAAAGCTTAGATATTATTAGCCCTATGGGGATATCTTTTTCTCATTTAATGATATAGAAAACCAAGAAAACTATATCTGCTGCTCTTTATAATTATCACTTAAGAAGACAGTTTAAAAGTGGAGAACTCCCTAGATTTATCTGTTCGTTGACGACTTTTCAGCGTTTTCCATATTTAAGCATACAACATCTTTCAATTTACGGCTCATCCTTTGAAATTTTCGTATTCCAGATTATATAGACAAGAATTTTCAATCGTTTGAATAAGCGAGGAATCTGCAACATCTAAACAGGGACTATATACTGTGCAACAAAATTAAAATTACTAAGAACCACAAAATCTTCTAATATTATGATGATGTGGTTCAAAGTTGGCGTACGCTCTACTTATTATCTTAACAATACTTTTAAATGAGTGATCCAGTTTATGTCCTATATTTCTTGTTTTTTAAACAGATTGGGTAATGATACCTACACTTTCTATTTACCTAAAAGATGATTGTGAAAGAGAGTCTTGAAGTAGGTCCTCCTCAGGATACATACACTTAAAATTATTGACATTTATCGTGGCGTCATTAATATCTGATATCATAACCGACAAATGTCAAATTATTTTGTTCTGTTCTTCACTATTAATAGAAAGAGATGCCACATACTAATTATGTCGATTATGTTATCAGATATTAATAACGTCAGGGTAAAGGTCAATAATTTTAAGTGTAACTGGGTAGACTGCCTAAAACCGTTGCGAATAATGTATAATAAAATATTGAAATTGTCGAAAATATCTCAACAAAATGATAATTGTACGCGAGTCGACTAATAATATATATATGAATCACAAGTTACCTGAACTTGAGTAGAACATAAACATTCACTTAACTATCTACTGTTTCTGGCTACTTTCATTAAAATTTTCTAGATTGGTGAGAATTTAAAAATTCTGCGAATAATGAATATAACTTTTTGTAAAAGTAAATATCAAATTTGAGTTTGATCAATTTAAAAGTAATCTCAATTCAGTGCTTCATAATTTAAATATACTCACTGCACTAAACGCCCAGCACGATCCACAGTATCCTTGATTCCTGACAGGAGTAACTGCTCCTTCTTTTCTCCAATCTTTTACTTCCGGCATAGCTCTAAATTTCGGCTTATAAGTTCGTTCTGGTCTTCGAGGAAATTTTCCCATAGAACGTTTCAACAATTCAGAAAATTCCTTACTAGTTAAATCGGTAAATTGATTTACACCCATTCTATACGTAAAAATACCTTGATCTGCTTTTGCATTATGCTCTTCGATTTCTTGTAAGTTATTTCGAAAGATTGAAAACCGTTCGTTATCTGCTGAACGAGATTTATAGTTTTTCTTGAATTTTTCCTATAAAATATTTATAAGTTATCGGAAGCAGAGAACCTGACAATTTAATAATTACTTAATTCACTATAAATAATAAAAATTTCACCTTAAATTGAATCCATTGCTGCTTTTCTGTTAGTGCTATAGCTTCACAAAGCACTAACATTGCAAGTATAGCTACTACGTACTTCATTACTTTCAAATGAAACTTTAAACTAAGTTTAGAAATTAGTATTAACTCTCTTATACCCCCCACGCATTATTTTGTTGTTTTGTATGTTTTTGAATTAAAAATATTATTACAGGCATCAGCAGATTTGAATAAATATTTTTCTGGATTGGTTCAACAATTTTGTAATCTTTTTACTTTGTTCAGCTTAAATAGTATTTGTGTTGATGTCGGATCTGTTACAATTAAAAGATAGCATAAGCAATGGTATTTATCTGATTTATTCAAAAATTAAGAATATCAAGTATTGTATAAAATGGTAATTTGACCATATCTCTTACCATATTTGAACTAGTACCAATGATTTTTCTACTCTGATATATTGTGTCAACCTAATTTTTTAATAACTGCATACTTTTCTTTTTGCATATTTTCAATGAATTTTTAATAACTAAATACAACGATCATTATCCACAGCATTATATTGTAATACTTATTACATATGTTTAGTAATGCTCTTGTATTAGTTATAATAATAGTCATAATTTTATAAAACTGTTTTCTACACGCGTCAAGTTGTTTGCAATGCACTCTTTGGAACCGGTAATGTAATGAACAGACTAGAGTTTTTTCCCAACACCAAACCGCTATGGTGTTGGGAAAAGAACTCTAGTGTATATAGCTTTTATTGTTCTCTACAACTTTTATTTAAGAAATTTTTTTCCTTAGATGAAATAATGATGCAGCTATCGTCCATCCAGTTATCATTGATGCACCCTGTATATGCCAGACAGAGTTTCAACGTCTCCGAAATTTTTATAAATCCTTGTAAAATCTAGGTCAACTACTAACAACCCACCTAGTAATCTGATTCCATTTAGGTTTTCGGAATTTTCACAAAAAAAGGTTGAGCTGCTTTTGTGAAGTAGAAAAATATACTCATTCGAAAATTAACCTAAAAATTGAGTAGTCATTTTACGTCATCTCGTGGTTTATGTTGGAAAATTCAATTAATTTTTCCCTTATTTTCAGAAATTCAGAATTGTTTAGTTTGGTTTATCGCCAGTATTATTCAATTTTATCACCAGTTGTGTTTTATTTGGCCTCAAAATCAGATTTGATGAATTGTAAAATGAAAATATCATTTTTCAATCAATAACGGTAGATCTTCTGCAAGTACTAACATTCTCCGCACTGTCAACAATGGTATCAAAAAATTAAAACAGATGGAAATCATCACAATCAATGTTAAAAGCTTTCTATAACCAGAAATGAGGTCGGCAACACTGCCAGGATGTCACTTTGCAAGACAAATACATATACAGACGCTAAACTATACTGTTCTTCGATATGTATACAGACGGATGCCAGCTTGTGCGTCAGAGGTATAATAAATATATAAGTATGCTACTATAGCGCCACGTACGAAGACCCGGTGTACCTTGATATTTAGATTTATTCAAAGAAACGACCAAAGTGACGTCTGAGGTACCCTAGCTAGGCTCACATATCACTGCCAAGGTATGATCCGACCCTAAAACCCGTAATCTCCCAATTTCTCATTTTTCCCGACGCTATTAGGTTTGCGAGGGATAGGGTCTTCCTTTTTGTATCCTATATATGAATGTTTAGCAAACCCAATTATACAAAGTTTACGGTGCAAGGTATGGACACCCTAGTACCTAGTAGTAAAGAGTGAGAGAGCGGGCACTCTCCGACCGTCAGCCAACTACTGCTATGCAACCCGAGTGGGCGACCAGTTTGGGTTGCTGGATACTGATACAGGAAGCGTCGAGAATAACCTTTTTGAGAGAAGATATAGTACACGACCACAGAAGACAAAAACCCTACCTCCACCTGATCTCAGCCCACCGGGGTTACTGTGAGATCTATCACGAAATACGGAACAAAAATACAAGAGAAAAAGGAAAAAGAGCACTCTTTGCTTTACGTCCAGAACCAAACAAGCAAAGAAAAATAAGCAAGATGTCGGAGCTCAAATCTTTAAAATAGGGTTTAATTCAGCAGAGGAAGCAAAGGCACTAAGTCGCAGTGTCCATGAAAGTTCAAATACTAAGGAAGAAATAAGGGATATATCTGCAAAAAGTATGCGCTTAACGGAAAAATTCGGAAGATATGAAGCATCTTATATGAAAACGAAAGAAAACACCAGCGAAGAGGCCCAAATAAAACCAGCTGGTAGAAGTACCGCAGAGATAGAAAAGTACAGACTGATAATATTATGAAGCATAATAAGGAAGCGTAGACTAATAATATGGATGTCCAGGGAAAAACAAATGACATTACCGGAGATACAAAAAATATCTACCCTCGGCAAGAACTAAGACTCGTTGCAAAGTATTGTAAAACCCTGGAATGAAAAGTGTCTTGGTCATACAAGAATTACCCAAGATAACCTAGAGAAAACAGCGACATCAAATAACCTGGCAGTGTATTTAGACCCAAAAAGGACAGGAAAATCAGTGGCCGTTCGCAAAGTTGCAGAGTCTGTGCCTGAAATTAAAAGACTGGCCTTGATAAGCAAACCAGAACCACGACAAGAAGCATATATTGAGTTAACAGCAAGGTGCACTTTGATGAAACCGAGCAACTACGAGAAAATACGAAAACTGTGTTTATAGCTGGAATAGAATAGTCCAAAGAAACAACGGAATCGCTTTTGGAACTATATTGTTTAGCTGCGAAAATATTTCAAAAGGAACTAAACTTATCTGAAATACGAAAAGTAGTAAAAACTGCTCTAATGCATTCTGTAAAATTTTTTGCATCAAACACTACGTTACTAATGAAAAATTTAGCAAAATAAACGAAGAGAGCCAAGGGATAAAGCTTTATATATCGGTAGAGGAAATCGCTCTAATGCGGAGCTTTTAAAAGTAGTTAAAGTGAAGACAGCCCGAATCACAAGGGCCGGAGATAATTATACTAAGGAACACTAGGAAGTGGAATAGAACAGCCTATTTTCATCAATTCTTTGTAAAATTCATCCGCCTCTATAAATAATAACTTTCATTACAAGTGCGCAAAATAAATACACAGCGTATAATTGGTTGCATACTCTGAGCACAATGTTTTCATGAGATTACCTCCTACAAAATAATGGAAAAAATCAAATTATGTAGTTAATGGAATAGAAATTTCTAATATACCTTCAACATTTACACTCCAAAAAAAATGAAAATATGATTATGAATCCGTGTACATCAGCAGTCATGAATTTTGGCGGACTTACAAATTTCTGAGTTTTTCATTAATAAAGAAACCTACAATGTTTTATTTTTTTGGCAAAATTATATATCAAGATTGCGAAAAAAATCATGTTTAGCACACGTGAGAATGTGTTTTTCACATTTGTCCAATTGGCGCACTCGCTTCGCTCGTGACGCCAATTTCTGAACGCGTGAGAAAAAGACATACTGGTTCCAAAAATAGCGATTTTGGAGAGATTTTGTATCTGCATTTCAAACTATATTATGAGTATGTATAATCTGGGATTATTTATTCTACTATTACTAATCCTAAAAAACATGAAGTGATTTTCGTAAGGCTTAATGAAAACACAACTCTGCCTGGAGAATATTGCAAATATATTCACAGAGCCAGCATAAGCAGGAAAAATCCGTGTATAGAGGGATGTAAGACAAGGTCAATCAAATATCAGTTAACAATAATGGAAAAAAGGATTTCTAAATTTGTAAACAGAATTCGGATTCAATGCAGAATATTATTTCAAAAATTACTTTCATCTCCTCAACTTTAACAACAAGTATGTCGCCGTTTTTGCAGACTTGTTTTATTGACATTAACAATCAATTCCTACTAATAGCTGTTCAAGAAAATGTAGATGTTTGAGGACACGATCAAATGCAGTAACTTTGAATATTGCAATTATACAAATAAATATGCGAATAAATGAAAAAAATTGAAATTTGAATAAAATCAATGAAACTGAGAGAGAAATCACCAATAAGTTGAGGATAATTTTATCTGAATGGAATAAAATACATTCCATATTAACTAGTTACCTGGCTTAATAAAGCTGTAATGATTGAAATAGAGTCTATTACCAATATGCACAAAAATAATTAATCTGTTTTGTTTTACAGGTAAGATGACTGTCCTCTTATTAGTAATCTTCAGATTTATGCTAAGCAATGGTAAGTACGATAAAATGATTATAATTAACATATTACAGAAAATTACAAATAAAATATACAGGCTACAGTTGATAACTGCAAAACGTTTCAACTTTTGATGACTCTGCATTACTTGAATGTTGAATATTAATTGGGAGACTTTGATTTGTTTGTCTGTAATTGGATAAATAATATTGAAATAATATTTTCCAGACTATTTTATGCACAAAATTAGTTAAGAAATACGAAAAATTATAAAAGACAAATCTGTATGTTGAAATAGTTTCAAACGTATAAACATATACGGTAAATTTGAATAACCTTACAAGTATATTTATTAAAATGAAACTCAAAAGTATTGAGTCGGGAGGATGTTTTATCTTTTATATTTCGTATTCAAAAGATGATTAATAAGACGAGAAGATGCAGTTTTAATTTATTACACCATTTATATGAACGCACATTTCGTTTTGACAACTGAACTGAAAATACAGAGTTATTCAACAAACTTTCCACTTAATTACCAAAGATTATTAATTTTTCAAATGAACCGCATTGCGTCGCAAATTATCAAAAATATACGTGATTGACTGAGATCTTCAGTATCTACATCATTATAGTTATTGTTATAACACAGAGATTTCTGGCTATTGATCCCTTGATATTCTTTCAGATATCAAACAATTGCTATAAATTTTGTATAAACCCTTTCAATGCCGTTTTAACTTCCTCTTCATCAGCGCTTGGTTCCAGAATCTTAATGGAATTCCAGTTCTTTTCATTTAAAATGTTAATGTAATTTTTTGCGGAAACATTGAGGCGAAGGAAAATCGAAAAAATAATAAAGTTAATTAGTATACATAACTTTTTCGCAATTATTTCAAGAAAATAAATAATATACAGTTGGAATACGATTGAAATATGAAGGCAGAATCGGATTCGAGGTATCAAACGAATAGTGAACAAAATTAAAAAGATGATGAATGAGTTCTCACATGTAGGATCTGATATAAATAAATATATTGTTACACCTGTTCTATAAATGTCAGAATGGCAGCTTGGACTGAAAATAAGAAAAGGGCTGAATAGGCGGAGTACTCACAGTCACCTGTCAAGGTGACAGTCTAGAATATTCAAGATTTTGTTATTATGTTTGTTTTGAGTTCTCATCTTTAATAATGGGACAGCAAAATGCGGGAAGTCGTATTTACTTGTATGTTTAATGGGTTCTGAAGGACCAACCGTATATTACGGTAATGACTGCTTTTACATGTATATGAGTTGGTTATTATATTAAATGAAATTCGATGATCACATGCCCTTTTTCTATATTTGCAATATTTTACATTTTTGTTCATATTGCGTCACAACTAAGAATATCACAGCTGCTTATGGTACAATGCACTTGATATGTTTTTACTTTTTCGAGATTAATTCACGACAAGATGTGACAACTTGATTAACGGTGTTTTTGTATGATGATGAAATTAAGTTAAAAATGGGTTGTTATGAATATTTTATATGTCGTTCAAAGTGGGTGGTAACAAGGAGAGTTATGTGAGGATGTAGCCAATGGGGAATAGGGATTTAACTGAAACCGTCATACGACTGTTGAAAACTCAGCCGATGCATGTATTTTTGTGGTTTTTATATGGAAGGAACTTTGAAATGGGTTTTGCATGGTTAAATACATATTAAATATGTGGGAAGAATGATATTTTTATTTTATGATATGCACGGAATATATAAATTATGATATACAGGGTGAAGACAAAGTAAGAATTTACAGTAGGAATTTGACTGTTAATTCAAATTCGTACAATGTTCCATATTGACGTACTAGTATGTTATAGAATATTCTAGTCCTTTCTGGACAGTTCTTTCTATATATAAATAGAGATCAGTTATGACAGAGTCAGTCAGTCAATAGTTTGATGTGTTAATAAGTTGAATTATTAAAAAGTAGTATTGTATTTTGCCAAGTATCGAATAAAGTTGGGAAAGTTATAACAGTGGTGACAGCGGTAAAAGTCATTTATAGTCAATACTAGAAGTACAAATTACGACACTGATATGGAAGCTAATAGTGGAGCACCAGCAAGGTTTCTCCAGATGATGGAGCAGGAAAAACAAGAAATAAGAGGAGGAAGAAGAACGGAAAAAAACAAGAAAAGGTGAAAGAGGAAAACCGTAGAAAACAAGGAAAAGAAGAAGAGGGACACAGGAGGAACGTGGAGAAGGAGGAAATGAAGCAAATATTAGAGGTACTGCTCGGTTTTAGTTCTACCTTTAAAAGTAAAATAGCGGCCTTAGATAACAAAATAGATACAATGGAATAAGGCCTAAAAACAGACATAAAAACAGTTAAGGAAGATTTGGCGACAGTAGAAAAAGATTTTAAAACAGTAGAGAAATATTTAAAAACGACAGAGAAAGATTTAAAAACAGACCAGCTGGACCTAAGACAAAAATTAGATGTATTAGTAAAGAAAATAGAAGCTAATCCCAATGACAACAGTTTCATTAGTGATAGTGCCAGAGCTGAAATAGTAAATTTGAGACACAACCAGTTTATCAAGCCACTTACAGATGATGGCCTATCATCTTGGGAGACATATCGACGCCAATTTGAAGCAGCAGCTAGTGCCAATGGGTGGAATGATCAAGAGAAAGCCAACTCCCTTATGATTGCTCTTCGTGTACAAACCGCATGCATTCTGCAAATATTAGCCCAAGGGAACCCTAGCTATGACGTCATTATCCAAGCTTTTGAGAACAGGTATGGACAGCAACATTTAAAACAAGTTATCCAAAGTCAATTGAAGGTGCGAATGTCAAAATTTGACGAGAGCATCCAAGAATAAGGATGTGACTTAGAAGGACTGTTGAGTTTAGCCTATCCACAGGCACCTAAAGAATTTTTAGAACAATTTGGCGTTGAAGCTTTCATTGATGTTTTAAGAGATACATAAATGCAACAAGCCTTTCGATTACGCCACTCTAGACCCACAACAGTACTGTGAATCAGTTACTTCCTTGGAGTAGTCAGTCTTTAATTGTCATTTTGACCTAGCTAACACCCAGGGCATTTATTCTTCTTCTTCACTGTAATACATTCGGCTTGTTTCTTGTATTCGTGAGAGGTCTTACTTGGTTCTTGTAATTCTACGTGTTTGCATGTTGTTTATCCTTTAGGAAATTCCCGGCAGTCAAAGCTTTGGGTCTGGTCACGATCTTCTCGAATTTCCACAAAACTAATTCCCAGAACTTGGGAATATTGAATGCTACATATCTTCCATTCTCATGCAATGCCTAATTTCTCGTCTTGTCTCGCAAATCTTGTTTCTTTTTGATTTTCTTTTCTGGTTCCCCTGTCAGTTAACCTCTTGTATTTTATTTCTTTATACAAAGTTCCACCTATTTCCTTTCATTGTCTCAGATTTCTATAGATGTCAGATATTTCAAGGATATTTCTGGGCTTTATCAGATAAGGGATTCTGATTCGATATCTACGCTGAGAATGTCCTTGTTGCCGGACTTTACGGTTAATAAAGATAGAAGTGGGTTTTATTTCATGCTTTTTCTGACCCTCGCTGCTTGTTTTTGAGCAGTTTATCTTCGTTATTCCTATTAGTTTTTATATGACACTATTTTTGTGAAATATCTCTCCTCATCTTGGAGTCCTCAGCTTTTTTCTGATATATATTTTTCCACTGATGTTTCTTTTCTTCATACTGTTTTTTTGTTTTGGCTACTCTGACTGGTTTATTCATTTTTGTCAATATCTTCAAATATAATTCAAATCAAATTGGAGTGTTTTGCATCTCAATGTGTTTCATTCTATAAAAAAATTAAACCATGCATAACAATATAATTCTAATTTATAATTTTACCATGAATACTGAAATTTGTTTTAGAAATTTCCTTCAGTAAGGTAAGTGCTACTACATATAATAACTAGTGATATCATCCTGTATAAGAAGGCATTGCGTTTCGAGAAGTGCTCCATAAATATTAATGGAATATTAGCACAATAAATCAATAAAGGCGATGTTGTCCTTCGGGCCCACTAGGGGCACATACAACTTCTAGTTAATTTATTAACTTTTCATTTATTGATAAATGACCTGGTCAAAACAAACTAATTATCAAATGTGGCCCTTCGACATGTTATTGAAATTCCATTATTAAGTACCGTGTTCAACATTAGTTAATTCGATTGAGGGCGGATAAACAGTAAATGGTATATAGGGATATATTATTATGAAATCAATACTGTAGCTGAATTAGATGTTGTGGTTGCAATACATATTAAAGATTCATAAAGGTGTGGAGATGCAGCTAAAAAATCGCATTAAAATAAATTGCAACTCAATGAAAAATGCTGTCACAGAAACAGCAACGGAAGTATGTAGTGTAATCTATGCATAATAAATGAAACGAAAATTAACAACAAAAAAGTTTAATAATTAATTTTCATCAAACGTATTCGCTAACAGTTAAAACTTATCTGCCTTTACAGTTTCGTATAAAAAAAGTATTTCAAGTTTTATTTTTCTTTATGAAAAATGTCTTTTTAAAAAGAACTAAAATTAACTATAACAAAAATATATTTTAACAAAGAGCAGAAATAATACAAAAAATGTATAAAGACTGTACTGAGAGTTATACAAAGAATGAATTAAAATGGTGTTCAGACAGAATATACAATATCGTATAAAAGTGTTTATTATGCAGTTTTACAGGTACCCACTTGATGATAACGTATACGTTTTGTTGTTATACAAACCTCTTACCATTGGAGATATATTATTTCCTTTTTTTCTTTCTTATGAATGCAATTTTTCAACCCTTCTGCATTCTTCTTTTCCATCTTAAATATGAACTTTCACAACGGAGGCCACTCTCTGATGGGTACTTGTTGTCACGTTCATCTACTTAACTATTGGTTGGCATTATTGCCTGTCAATTTAATCCCTCCAAATTAGAAGAATAACGATATCATGTCCTGGCCGGCTTTGACAATAAAAAAGCACTCGTGTTCGTTTGTCTGCAAAATGGTGTTAGATGTTTGCTTTTTTAGTCATCTTAATGTGATTGTGTTATTTTAAACCTTTGTAGTTAACTGTTTCATATTTTAAATATCCGTAGCTTAATTCTATACAACATAATGGATTCTAACCTCAATTCGGAGGTAAGTTTCGCACCTGTTGCGATTTCTTCTATATTGTATCTTACTTATTAACTACAGTATCTTAATGTTGTTTTTTCCAATTCAGTGTTCCTGATGATGAGGACAATCTTCCTCGAAAGCTCGAAAATTTTCCGTTAAGAGTACACTTTTTTCCGTTTCTCTTGCTGCATACCCCAATATTCACCAGTTTTATATATATATATATATATATATATATATATATGTATATGTATATAGATAATGGCAAATATCTTTCTTCAAATTAAATATATATATATATATATATATATATATATGTATATAGAACAAATATTAGTAGGGGATTTGGTATCTGAGACAAAGAATACTCTGTTTAATTAGTCCGAGCTTTCGAAAATGTTTATTTCCATCTTCAGGGACACTACAATTGATAAAAATAGTCGAAATTTTAAAATCAAACAATTTTATTTGGAACGATACTGGGCGATAAACAATTAAGACGTATGCGAACGGCACTCTTGTTTTGGTTGGAGAGCTAAAAGTCATGGGTTTATTTTCGGAACGTTAATCAACCGGAAAGATAATTAAAGGGCGCCAGAAATTTTAATTATCAGGAAAAATTTCAAAAACTGCGATAAGCGAGAGAAATTATAAAAAGTGAGGTATTTTTGGTAGTGTATCTGTGGAGGTTAGGGAAGTACTCACTAAAACGCGGTTTATTATGTTAACCAGTTTATTAACAGGTTTTACCAGCGTCAGTGAACAAAACATCAAAAATATTTACAAGATGGGTACATGCATAACCTGGTACCGCAAACAAAATTAATAGGTATATACATAAAAACAATAAAACAAATTATCGCTAAACACTACACGGTAATTGTTCGAGAAATAAATAGTCTCCAAGAAACAACAAATATACAAATCAGAATCATATACATACACAAATGATAAATGTCGCAGAGTATGCGAACTAAAAAATTAGTTTATAAACGAAATTATTTTCCGTTTATTCAAAAAAATGAAATATAGAATATTATATTATTAAATTACTAGGAAACAAAAAACAAATAGGCTTTGTGTAAGTTATGTCAATATCGGGAAAATAATTCAATCTAGATTTGACGTGCACGCCGAATTTCCTAACGATTATTCTATAAAACATAAACAAAGGTTCTCTAAAACAATAGCAATATTAGTAATCAATAAACTCGTTATCGTAATAAAATAGTTCTACCGTATAGTTCTTTCTCTAAAGAAATAGCGTGACACTAAATTAATCTTTCCACCATCGACTAAGAACGGATGCGATTATTCCAGGTAGGAGAGATACTAAATAATCATTAACGATACCTGAGTCCAATTGTTTCCATCCAATCACCAAATTACTACTCAAGAAAAGATACTGGCATCAACGCCGGAGGCGTGGTTTCTCGGTTAGGTCGATTTTAAAAAACTTACGATAGTACTTGTAATAAGTAATCTACCCTCACCGCGTGATGGAACAGATCACAGACACTCGGTAATTTAATGAAGGTAATAAGCTCTATAAACATATACTACGGTAATTTTAATTCGACTATGAACACAGGAAATACCGATACTTTGGTACGATACGATAATTTAATCTTAATAGCTAAGAAAATCACCATTGCTTCGCTCAAGTAATCTTCGTAGACTCTATCTCGATAGCAGTACTAAATTATGATACGATAATTCACGCTGACACTACAAGAATTTTTTCGACTACTTGCGTTGAGAATCGGTCGCTGACTGACTCTCGTCACGAGATTTTTGGAGATGGATAGCCTTCTTTTTGAAATTCTTTCCGAAAAATAACTGTGAAATTAGTTCCAAAAAGCCATATAACAGCCATATAAAAAGGATTGGGCAGTCAATGCACAAATTACGCTGTCTACCCAGAATTTCAAAAAAGGTACCTTCCTTCTCCGAAGGTGATTCTGAAACTATTGTGTACTCATCGTACCTCTTTTTAGGGCGGTATTAAAAGTACAATAAATTGTCACTTCGTTCAATTGAAAATCCCGATCGAGCCGTAATAAACTTTTTACGGCGTTCAAAGATGTATTATACTCCGGTAATTCTATGTTTATTAGTAGTATAAAACGATCTTCTACACAGTTGGAAGAAAATATTGTTACCCCAGGGCCGCACTGGGATATAAATTCGAATATAAAAAAAAATAAAAACGTCACAATATTATATATATATATATATATATATATATATATATATATATATCTTTGTTCCTTTCAATTTATTTGTTTCTTTCAACGTTTCGACTTTTTTCTTCTACATTTCAGAATATCTGCTTTGACATCTACTGTGTTGTTAAACTTCCTCATTACTTCTTTTACTTTGTTTTCTAGTTGCACCGCATCGTCTTCATTGCCTTATTCTGTTCCATATATTATCAAATTCTTCTGTCTAAAATTTTTCTCAGTCTGGGAAATCTTTTCTTGCAATAATTCTGTTTTTTCCTTAGGATAATATTTTCCATCCTTAATTAGTGGTTTTCCTCCTTTAACTGTGTATATAATCAATTTTATGTTCCATCTCGGCGTTTTCATTCATACAGCCACAAAATCTTACGTATCTATGCCGATTATAGTTGTTATATTCCCTATAATTTCTACCATTATTTGGGTTTCTGTGATAATTTCTAAAATTGTTGTGTTGTGTTTGGTAGTCCGAATATCGCCAATTATAGTTTCCGCGTACATTCTCGTAACTCTTATTCGGGTTGAATCTATTCTTCTGCTGGAAATTGTTGTAGCTTCTCCTCAAGTGTAAAACATTCTTGTTGCTAACTAGCAATCCTATCTACTGGCATAAGTTTTGTTAACAACACCTCTAGTGGTGTCGAGAAATTTCTCGTTGCTATTATTGTTTTTGTGGTGTCTGATGATGCGTTTACTGGTAGCGATTTTACTGTCGCCTTAGTGGTGTACTTCTTGGCTAATTCATCGGGCATTCCTTCTGCTATATATGCTGATTGTGGGTCTCTGCTAATTTTTCCACTTCTGTGGCGTAGCTTGTGAATTCCTTATTGTTTTACCGTAACTTGTTTAATCTGGCTAATATTAGACTTGTGCTGTCTTCTTGTAGTGTCTATGATTTCTTTTGCTGTATTTTCTAACGTGATCAGACTTCTGGCATTGCCTGTTAATCTTGTTTTAATGATTAATATTGCATTATTCTCATCACCTGTCGAATTTAATTGTTGTAAACCTAATGCATCTAGAAACGATTGTTACTTACTTATATTTTATTCGTATTATATATTACTTTATTTCATGATTGTTTTATACATGTTTCTGTTTAATTTTGGTACAGTTTGTTTTTTGCTTATACTATTTTATTGATATAAATAATTGTACATTTCTATTTCTATTTATGTTTTGTGCTTACATCCTGTATATTTGTATGCTTGTATTTTGTAGCTTCTTGTCTAGTTATTTTTTGATCATCTGGCTTATTAAGTATGTACTTTATTGTTTTTATTGTTTATTGTTAACATTATCTATGATAAATGAAGCATAATAATAACTTGCTTCACCATCAAACTCATTCGGTAGCACTTTGCTCGCCAAATTAAAAAATACAATCATACCTAACGCCATTTTCTCGCTTTTGCATACTGCTTCCAATATCTCGGAGCTAATTTCTTGATATTGCGCTTATTCTCTTTCAATCTTATAATGAACACTCTATCTCATATAGGGATTAATTTCATTACGTTTCATTTCAGCTTTTTTGTACTATGAAGCCAGTTCCAAACAATCTTGTTTTTCCTCCGCTTTTAAGGATGATCATGTCCTCAATTTCGATGTCTTCATTTCATAGTTGCTTCGTTTACTGGATTATAGTTATGTCTATTTTGTATTTTTCAATTTCTCTTACCAGTTGTTTAAGTCTACCTGTGGACCTTGGACATTTCAAGTACCCAACGTGAGCGGATTCTTTACTGACTTATTTTTCTATTTTTCCCAAGTTTTTTGTTTTGTGTGCTAATACCCTAATTATTTCCTTTCCATTGCCCATGTCCTAACCCCAGTCTTCTGTCCTGACTGCAATTTATAATTGTTTTGTAATTTTTATTTTTATTCTCTCTCTTGTTTTATTCCACCGTCACTCTCCACCATTTACACTTGCCTTGCTATACCCTATTTTTACACCCTTGCCTTTTTCCCTTTCTACTTTGGCAAATTTTCTCAATTATTTCTGCCTTTCCCTGTAATGCGGTCGCCTTGTACGAATTTTTCATCAAATTCGTACAATAGTCGGTCTGCCCGTGGGATAATATTTGAGTGCAAACGTCAAACACTTGCTGGTCTAGTTCGCTTTCCCGCTAATAACTTAACTTGTTTATTGACAATGTCAAATAAGTGACGTCTGCTCTAAAAAATGTAGTGTTTTTCCTCTATAAAATGGGGATTGTGCCGCTTGTAATTGCTAATAATTAATATGTATAGTACCGCGCACTTAATAATGCCGGAGAACTTTGGTAGCTAATTTCAAGATGTCCTGGTTTTGATGCCATATTGTTAACAACTGATTTGTAAACGTTTTATTGCTCTATTGCGTTATTATTTTATGTAAATTTCTGAATTTATATTCACCCGAAACTATTACTTGATTGATTGAAGCTAAGTGCGGGTTTGGCTTTAACTGTAACTGAAGAGTGCAGGGAAGAAAGGGGGAAGGCCAATTTTTTTGGCAAAACGAGTTTATGGTGGAAATGCGTAGCTAAATACCTATAAAATTAGTATGTATGTCTAAACAGGGAAGAATCGAGGTCTGTCGATATTAAAACGTGTTTATTAATATACCTTACAGTGAAGAAAAGGGGAATGTCCGTGCGGACAGCGAAGAAATGGGAAAGGTCAATCTTTTCGAGTCGAGACCTGACTGGAATTTGCTTGATTTGCCGACATATTTACACTGTTTTAGTTTACTCGAGCAATCACGCGAGTGTGACGTGCTTACTGCTGGTATCGCTGCGTAAATTGTGTTTGACAAGATCGTGTTCCTAGCTGAAGTTTCAAGTTAAAAATGACTAGCGATACTGAAGCTATGATAGTGAGTAATATTGAAGGCATCATTCCTTGTGCGAAAACCACGAAGAGAAAAGTTACGGGTCGAGTCAGTAATGTGATGAAAAAACTTCGAGAACAAAACCACGAGGTAGGTGAAGATTGTCACTGCAAAAGACTAAAGTGTTTCAGTGTTGTTAACGAACAAAACCGGTCATTCATAATTAACCATTTTAATTTTTTAAATCGTAATGATCAAAACATGTACTTGGGCGGGCTAATTACGGTACTACCGGTGAAACAAAGAAGACCTAAAAATGAACTTTGTGCTAACCTACATTATGCTTCTTATGCGTTTAGGGTGAGAATACGAAATGATGAAAGAACTGTAGAAGTGCCAGTATGCTTTAAAGCATTTTTAAGCTTACACGGTATTGGAAATAAACAAATTGAAACTATTCAGAAATCTTTAAAAAATGTTGGCAAGGTATCTAAGGACAAGCGAGGCTACAATATTAAGAAGCATAAGTTACCAGAACACGTATTAAGCACGATTAAATCACATATTTCCAGTTTTAGGGGACGCAACAGTCATTATAGCAGATCTAAGACAAGAAAGCTGTAGCTACCTGAAGACCTAAACATTAAAAAAATGCACAATTTATATCTGGAAGCAAAGAATCCTCCTGTGTCATACGAAACCTATCGACATATAATTAATACCAATTTTAATATAAGCTTTGGTTACCCACGAAGCGATACCTGCAGCTCGTGTTACCAGTTTTTAGCTGAACTTAAGGTTCTTCAAAGCAAGCTACGTGGTACAGATGTTACTGACGAAATGAAAAAAAGTACTGAAGCAGAGATAAGAAAAAAAACAGTGGAGAATAACATGCATAAAAAGTCACAAGCCATGAAGCAAGTTGATTTTGAATGTATTGCGATGGACTTTCAAAAAAATCTACCTATGCCAAAACTATCTACCAATGGTATCTATTATAAAAGACAACTTACTTTACATTCTTTCAACATTTACGTGCTATTAACAAACAGTGCTACCTTTTATTGTTATCCAGAAATAATTGGCGGAAAAGGATCCAACGAAGTCGCGTCTTTACTCCACTTTTTTATTTTTGTTCAACTGAGTAGTAAGGTTAGACATTTGCGCATCTTCTGTGACTCGTGCGGGGGTCAAAATAAGAACTTAACAGTTTTTCGGTATTTGCATTACGTCGTCCATGTTGCTAAAAGATTAGATACTATAGAAGTGATTTTTCCGGTCCGGGGGCACTCTTACATGGAGTGCGACAAGGACATGGGGTTAATTAATCAAAAAATTCCTGCTGAACTTCCAGAAGATTGGTTTAATGAAATAAAATTATGCAGAGTAAAACCAGAACCTTTTACTGTAATTGAAGTTGACCAAGCTCTTCTTCGAAATTGGACAGAATTATTGGACTCAATTTATATGACCAAACCTTCATTTAAATCTCGGGAGATTAGAGAAGTGAAAATTTCACAAGATCATCCTAGATTAATTGAGTTCAGGAACACATACAATGGATGCTGGAACACCTCAGTAATCAACAACCGCATTGTTGCATCGAAAAATACAGTCACACCCAAGCTTCCAGATGGTCAGTTTGTCATACCACCTAAACTTTATTTTGGTAAGAAAAACATCATAAAGAAAACCTTGTTTTTTTAACTACATCTTATTTAATTCTTTTTCAGATTTGAAGCCAATATCTGCAGAGAAATATCGCGATTTAATACATCTTAAGAAACTATGCAGCACTGAGAAGGTAATTAACTTTTATAAGAACTTGCCGCACACCGTCATCCCAATTAAGAAAAAGGCCTTAACCAAGAAGAAATAAAATACTTCGAAAACCTAAATTCTAATTTTACATACTTACTGTGTAAAAAAGTAAATGTTTTTCGCACCCTGTATAAGTAATTTTCATGTGAATTCTTTACGAAAATGTTACCAGGTACTTATTTGAATTATAAAAGTAACGAAGAAAACTGTATTCTATTTAAAATAGGGTTTCAAAATTCAAAACCTAAAATATAAATGTACTTACTGTGTAACTCTGTAAAAATAAAATTTTTCCGCACCCTGTATAAGTAATTTTTTATTTCATTCTTTATGAAAATGTTAACAGGTACTTATTTAAATCATTTAAATTATAAAAGTAACAAATAAGTCATTATTCTATTTAAAATAGGGTTTCAAACTTTAAAATTGAAATTTCTCAAAAACATTCAAAAATGACCTTCCCCCTTTCCTCCCTGCACTCTTCAACTATTGTAAATTTGTATAGATTAGTGTAATTTTCAGACTTTCCAACTAGCTGCATGTTTTCTTAACTAGCAGCGTGTATATATTTGGCGGAGTGTTTACTCATAACTGGCAACATGTTTCCTGATATGTAGCGGAGTGTTTTTTATCTAACCTCTGGATTTTTTCTCTATTGCAGGTTTTGTTTTTTATTTATTCAAGTATATTTATGTATAGGTTATCCCTCTGCCTCTGGTACGGATAACGAGCTCCTGCAGCGCAATGCAGGTGGTCCTTCGTTTTTCCTCGAAGCTGCTAAGAACTACTATGTGATGAGCATATTTACATTGTTTGGCTTCTGATACCTGCGACCTGATATTTTATTTTCTCTTCTACCCACACACGCCTATTATAATACTTATAATTTGGCCCTATTTACTATAATTTTATTTCCTCTCCTTTGCCCAACATTATGATATGTGTCCTTACCCTTGATTTTATTACTGATCGCGTGTCTATTTTCAAATGATCCTTTACATAAGTTTTGACAACTTTTTTGAGAATCCCCCCGTTTATTTTCAATCCATGCGCAATATTACGTTGTTTTTCTTCGCTTCTCTTTCCGGTATTTCTATTGTTTTTCTTATATTTTCAGCTCATATCCTGTTTCTGCGTTCTCTTTCTTTATCTCGAGATTCTCTATCTTCAAAACCCGATTTTATAGTTTTTCTTCAGTAGTGTAATCGTCACTATCCATTGGGATTCGTAAGGAGAGCTTTCCCCAAATCAACTTCTCGGAGGCATTTAATTCTTATTTTTGCAGTATTCAGATCAGTTGACAACGCCGGAATTAATTTCGACCGTTTTTATAGTTAAACCAATTCTTTAATCAGATCAGTTGACAACGCCGGAATTAATTTCGACTGTTTTTATAGTTAAACCCAATCTTTAATCAGATCAGTTGACAACGCCGGAATTAATTTCGACTGTTTTTATAGTTAAACCATATATTAAATTCTTTAATCTATGATTAAACTGTTTATTTTCAATTTCTTCCTTTTACTATACCACTAAAACATTCATTACTTGAAATCAAATGATTGTCATTACGAATTCCGAAATTACGAATAAAATGTAGTTGAATATCTCACTCCAATAGCCACGTTGTATATTCCAAAATATCTCAAGAGAAATCGATATTAATTTTTTGTGTCACACTAATCATCCATATTTTGGGAAAATGTTCACAGGTACTAAAACTTCTATACCAACAGACCTTGTCAAAAAACGACTTTCCGTCCTTCGCGTACACATATTTATCAAACTTATCTTCTCATCTCTGTTCCTTCAATAATAACGCATTTATTCAACTGCTATTAAAAGGTATTTGGTGACATATAGACTTTATAAATTACAAACTAATCTTGAAATTTGAATACGAAACGCATTAATCGCTTAAATCCGTTCGGTTGGGTTTGTTGTAAACGGCGGCAATATGAAATCCTTTCGGTATTATCTCTTGAATATATTTAATTGACTAATGGTGTTCCTAAGAAGACTTCCTATGCCGGAAATTAATGTGCCAAACTTTGAAGAATTATGAGATTTCGTGCGTTTTGATTTCCTACAGTTTATTCACTATGAGAAATATACAGAATGTACGTGAAATACGAGACAAATGCGACAATTCAAGCAAATGTGATATTGTCCCAAAACCAACAACAACCTGATTTTATGCGATGTATTCAAGTTACATTTCAAATTATACCTGGAATAAATTTAATAAATGTAAAAATAGTGTACATAACTCGTTCGCAAGGGCGTTTCAAGCACTCGTTATTTTCCTCACTCGGCGCTACGCGACTTGTGCTAAACTAACATTACTGCGAAATACACTTTCCTCACTTTTTACGTATTATACTATTTTGCTTTCTAATTTTTTCAATAATTTTCAATAACGGTCAGGCCAATACGTCGAAATTATTGAAATTTCGACTAAAACAGGTGTAGTAGAAAATCGAAATTTATATTTCATATAGACACCTCGTATTTTATGAAATTATATTCATTTTATTTCATACGACTAATACGGTCGCATTTATCTGAGGTGTTGGTTCACAACTGAAAGTGAAGATGGCGCCAACTGACTACTTCTCGCTTGTGAAACTACACGAGCCAAGAGAAGTTGTCGGAGGACGTTATCTTCAGTTCGGATTAGAGATTCTGAACTGGAAGGCATTACGGCACTCTTGAAGAGACCCAAGAAGATCGAAACGCGTCAGTGTACTATGCTCTTCCGCTATCAGCTGCGAATCACCACAGATGTCCGTATCGGCAAAATGGCCGATCGACGAAACGGTTTTCGAAGGGGATGTAATTCAATATTCTGCATGGTATTAGCCAGGAATGTAGTTGTTTTTCCCTTCGAAGAACGGACAGGCCAATACGTCGAAATTATTGAGATTTCGACTAAAACAGGTGTAGTAGAAAATCGAAATTTAAATTTCATATAGACACCTCGTATTTTATGAAATTATATTCATTTTATATAAATGTATATATATATATATATATATATATATATATATATATAAACAAGATGTACGAATAGTGCGTGACATATGAACAATAAGCAACGAATAGATTAGTGGTTACCACTCTTTTCAGTAGCCCCTTCTTCTATTTGCGTGCAATACCCACTAATCTATTCGTTGCTTATTATATATATATATATATATATATATATATATATATATATATATGTGTATATTGTAATATTTTATTATTGTAAGTATAAAAAAATTTTTTTTCAGATTTAGATTTAGATCAATAAAATTTGTTATTATAGTTTAAGTAATTTCTGGGCGCCAACCTATCATTTAAAAGGTAAGTAAAATTCAATAAATTTACTTAGAAATTGTTGGAATTGTCCTAAATAATTATATATTTGCTCCGGCTCTCTACACGATGACTTGTCTATAGAGAGTCGATTCTTGAAAGAATTGTAGTATTGATCTATATCTCCTTTTATAAAACCTTTTTTATGAAAGTAAATTAGAGTTGATTCAAATTTTAATAATACATTGAAATATTGATAAAGTTGTTAACAATTGATGCAATATTAAGATTAAATTCAAATTCTATTCTCTATTTAAGAAACACCCTGTATCTAATTTTTTTTTAAAATAGAAGTGTCAAATTATATATAAATATATATATTTTTTAATTTATTCGCAATTATAATAAAATCTCTTACCTTCTAAACTATAAATACAGGAACTGCTTCTGAGTGTTCCCAAACAAAGATCTTTGTTTCTGGATTTTCCTTTTCTATGTTAAGACTACGTTATAAGAAAATATATTAATTTAAGATCTACAAAAACATTCAATATCTTATGATAAAAAGAAAACTTCTACAATATACAATATTTGAGAATTTTGATAACAATTAACCAGACCTTTTAAAGTGATTCTCTTCTTTCTTCCAATTCTTATAAACGTGTTCTATATATATATATATATATTTTTTCAAATTAATCTCTTCTGTCTTCCAATTCTTATAAACGTGTTCTATATGTATATAAATTTATTTTCAAATTAATCTCTTCTGTCTTCCAATTCTTATAAACGTGTTCTATATGTATATAATTTTCTTTTCAAATTAATCTCTTCTGTCTTCCAATTCTTATAAACGTGTTCTATATGTATATAATTTTCTTTTCAAATTAATCTATTCTGTCTTCCAATTCTTATAAACGTGTTCTATATGTATAAATTTCTTTTCAAATTAATCTCTTCTGTCTTCCATTTTTTATAAACGTGTTCTATATGTATATAAATTTCTTCGATTATTCCAAAATATCCATCTGAATTGTCAATTATAATGTTTTAAGTTTAAATTATCACTCCTTATATTAGCCAGTTCAATATTTCAAAAGTCTCAACTGCCTTATTATATCTTTTTTCTCTTCTCTAAATTTTTCTTTTTTAACCGTCAAAAATATGTCAAGTCCCTCGATTCTCTTTTTCAACAAACTCCCATCCTCACATAACGACTTAATTTTAAAGGGTTGTTTGTATACATTTCTATTTTAATAACTGTCATTTACTGTCAGACTTTCAAAAATTATAACCATTCTCACATAATTCTATAAATTATTCTTTTAGCTTTCTGCTTCTTTGGTGGGTGTAACTATTGGTTGGTGTTTGTCTATATTAATATAACCAAACAAACGTTTCTGTTATTCGCATAAAAGAAGCGTATTACAATGTTCATTAAAAAAATGTTCTAACAAGCACGACACGGTGAAAGTATTAAAAACATTTCGAATACTTTTATACCTATCATCAAATTTTTGTAATGCAGATCCACATAAATTCCTATTATTTTCCTTTTTTTATCAGTATATTGATGAAGGAATGCATATATTCTTTTTTGAACAATAAACAATTGTAAATAGTAAAAGTGATTTTGAATGAATAAGGAAGCGGATCTAATAATACATTTTCAATGGTCGCTTAAAATTAAAATAAAATCTCAACGTTACACTCTCACTACTTGATCTGTACCAATATACCAGCCTTGGCGGGTACTCTGGTTTGTCTTTATCTCTTAGTTCCCAATGAACCTTCGGAGCGCGAGCTCTTTAAAACGTGCGCGATCAACATTATGGTGAATGTGTCCGGTCGCGTGGGAGTGATTAAAAGTGATAATTAAAATCAATTTTTTTGTTTCATTTATTTGGTACTAAAGTATATTGTATAGTCAAGCAGGTCTTACAGATTACTAATATACAAGGAATATAACTCAGGTGAAATTATATTTGAGGTCGAATATAGTGTATTTTGGTCCTGTCTAGAAATGGTATTTCTTAGTTTTTTTTTATAATGGATCCAATAAACTAAGGTGCAAGATTTTTAATCTGCATAATTTAATTTTTCATATGTAGATCACGGTTATATGTGGCAGATAGACTATTTTGGTCATCAGATTTTTTGTTTTTGTGTTCTTTCTTCTGTATATTTTGATCTCCCATGTGCGGCATAAGGAGATTCAATTCAATAATTATTGTAGATAAATGAAGAAGGGATGGTAAGAATTGAGGTTTAGTTAGGATTTCTCACCCTCTATAATGGTGCCCCAGTAAGTGTTTTTCATCCTATTATAAAGAGCTAATAATATAATAAACCAGTACACTGTTTTGCAATGTTAAAACAAAAACAACTGGTGATTGTTGCAAAAAAACTTTTCAAGGAAGTAAAAAAAAATATAAAAGCTTAATCGAAGTCTTACCAAAAGTTCTTACACTTTCATCGACACATTTTTAATTAGCACAAGCTTGAAAAATTTTATTCGCTTCGTTTTAATGATTGTCTAATATGTCACAACAACGGAAATAAAATTCTATCGGATAAAGATATATTATCAATTTTTAACCATAGTGGGAGATACAGCTAAATATATGATAACTTTCAATTAACTGGAGGAAATGTACAATTATTCAATAGCACAGATTTTGTATGCTTTCGATGTTTGTTTCTATCTTTGCCATATTATTTATATAATACAAATTATATCATGGTTTAATTTGTTATTTTGATGGCTTCCTGTTCCCGTATACCTGCCTAGAATAGATGAGAAATTAAATACTATTTTCAACTCACTTTCTTTGGAAATATCATATTATCTGAAGCATTTGTATTTAATGTATTGATCTTGATTTCATTGAATTTTATATTCTTCCATTTGCCTCTATCATCAACCCTAAGTGCTTAACGTCATTTGTTCTATTGTCTGTCGGTTTATTTTGATATGTTTTCTTGTTTTCTTCCCTATTGCTATTATCCATACCCTATGTATATTCATTATTATATTAATTTTTGGAAGCTCTTCATTCAGTATATTCAGTTTAAACTGTAAATTTTTCTCTGCTTCTACCAACAAATGAATATAGTCCACAAAAATAAGCTCTCTCAGTTCAACTTGTTCCATCCTATCTTCACTGTTTTCTTTTTCAATTTTTCCTTTGCTTCCGACATAACGTCTTCTATAACATGAAAACACAGTTGGTTCAATAACATATTTTTGATTAATATGTATTTCCGGTCATATAAATGGCGTGGCCGTCAAGTTTTCATTATTTGGTGTCAAATTCACATATTCTGATAATAGACATTTTACCGCATCTGCGAAAAGGTTCTCAAATGAATGTGTCAATAATGTAGATTATTTTGGAAATAATAAACAATGGAAGGATTCAGAACACTTACTTGAGGTATCTAGTAACTTAAAATTCCAGTGAAACTGCCAAGGAATGTATTTCTTTTTCCAATTTTCTCCTCGCCAAAACTCTATTGACATTTTATAATAATTTACAATTTCAACAAATTATCAGAACATTTATCAAGAATTTTCAACAAGAGTTTTCAACAATACCTACAGTTTTATCAATGAGGTTGTAGCACAGGTAGTAGAATTTTTAGCGGATTCTTTAGTCTTCATTATCTTTAAAGAGATGAGATAGTACCCAGGGCAGAATAGTGAGTGCTCTGGATTTTAATTTCCATAAGCGGTTTATTATTATCAATACTTTTTATTATTAATACTCACAGCTCATCTAACGAAAAGTATAAACGAGAGTAATTTTTGGATATTCCTTGATTTGCGCAGTCGAAATGTTGCATCATTCTCCACCTTGACATCAATCAAATATTTACTTACAGTATAGAATTTAATCTTTCAACTACGAAAACTATTTTTTTTCTTTTGCTATAGTTCTGATATGAATATTACTCAAATTTATTGTTTACAACTGACTTTGTTACTATTATCCTTATTTCATTTACTTTAGAGGTTTCAATAAATATAAAATACATGGTTTTCTTTAATTAGAATATTAAGCGTGTTTATGTTCATCTATTACAATTTCGCAACAGTAAATTACAAAAAGTTTTTGTATGTTCTATACAGAGTTCTATTAAACTCTTATTAAGACGTTTTTATGGCTTTATTGGTGAAATACAGTACAAAATCTCCTCGTTACTTTCAGTAATTGAAGTAGTTTGTGATATATTGCCCGACATATTGCAGTTTATATTGTATTATGAAGCAACAGCACCATTGTATGGTGTAATTTATGACTGGTTATAAGTGTTTTGGTAAAATTTGGAAACAATATTTTTTGTTGATATATAAATAGAAAATTGTTTAATTCAAGATATATTAAGCTCAGTTTATTTGTATATATTTGGAAATAATCCTGTTCGCAAAACTAAATTCCATAGTGGGAAACTCTTAAGATGTTTTACATAACGAAAATAACTATTGAGAAACAAATTTATATTACAAATTTCTTTTGTGGGAGCATTGATATAAGTTATAAATAAAATTTACGAAATCACAACAGGCAGTTTCTATCAGATTTAGGTCTGAATCATTGTAATTTCTATGGGAAAGATTTCAGACTATTTAAAAAGATTATAATTAGGATTCGTTATTAATTTATAACCATACAGAGTGCTCTATAAAATATCAATAATATGTACATTCATAACAAAAATAATCAAATAGAAAATGTATTTTCTCGCTATGCACGATTATAGATCCAGTTCACATTGGCCAATGAAGTTTGGTTGTGCGAAATCAGGATATTAGACACCTGATTTCTATCCTTTCTCTACCGATACTATGTTAAAACTATTGTACAATATTACTTCATTTTTCACTTTTACTGTCTTTCAAATAGCATTAGAATGGCGCTCGAACAAAAAGTGAGACATGACTTTGTGTCTTCTGAATGTTGATGGCTTTTTATGAATATTGCTGACTTCATTCAAGCTACTTAATTTCTTAGATCTGAAACAGCGGATTTTATGAGTTTCTAAAGTTTTCTAATTTTTAGTGGTTTTTATAACTTCAGCCATGTCGTTTATTGTTATCAAAGAGCTTTAATGTAATATTTACTATTCCTCCTTCGATTTCAGTTCGTCCTGGTAAACTACATCAGAAAGATGGGTATTAAAATGACTAAATCATCTCAATACCAATACCGTAGCTCTAGCCCTGATTCAATGTTCTCTTATATCTCAGTTTTTCTGTTTTGAGCCCGTCTATGGTAGATAAAGCTGGTACTTTCGTGGTCAAGAGCTTAGGTCAATATATTTTAAACGTGAGCTATATTATTAAAGCCGCTGCGTCTGTCTGAAAGTAAAACAGTGGCAGACTTTTATTTAAAAATTTATATGTATGTTATCTAAGTTTGACAAGATATATGAAACATGGAGAAGGAATGACGGCGTACCTTCTGAATGTAGGCGTATTTGTATCAATATTATTAGCTTTATGACGCTGTTGAATATCTTGGATCGAAAATTTTGGATTTGCTTAATTTAATGTGCTTTCCATTTATTGAAAACCATCATTACTACTGTCACCACGCTTTCTGTTATCGAAATTCATAAGGGAAATATTTTCTATTTTCTACACCGGTCGCTGGTTATGTTATTTTTACGTATGCGCTGTTGCTTCTGTTACGTTTCAGTTGTTAAACAAATGATTTAATTGTTTTTTTTAGTACACTTCACATCCTATAACAATCACTTACATTTTGCTTTCAATTGTTGTCTTAGTACATCCATATCCACATCTGTATCTATATCTGTAAGAGTTTGAAGGGTGAGTCACATCACATCACTTAGGCCAGAATTGGCCCATTGTGAGGTTCAAAACTTCCTTCTAGCTCGTTATCCAGCTTACTTGTGCTCGCTGAATACATAAAACCTAAAATAAGAGAGTGTCTGACATTTGCAAAGAATGTGTTCGACAGTTTCATCTTCTTGTTCACATCCTCTACAAAATGGGGTGTCAGACAGGCCAGTAGAGATGTTTTCGTAGATGGCAGTGACCAGTCAGAATACTCGTACTTGTTCGTAGGTTCTGCCTGTTCATAGTCACGTATTTTTCGGCTACTTTGCTGTACAGATACTATAGCAGCTAGCTAGCGAGTCTACCATACGGTTTCCTTGCGATTTCTCATGGCCCTTGATCCAGCCTAAAGTGACCGTGTTCTTGTTACAGGTTTCGATTAAGGCCATGTGACATTCTAGTACTAGGCCTGATGTAATGTTCAGGGCTAGTAGTGTTTGTGTACTATAGGGATGTATATATTATTACATGTGATGTTCATTTTGGTAATCTCTTTTGCAGCGATTTAGATAGCAGTGAGGTCTGTTTGAGCAACACTTGCATTGCAGCCCCTTGCACATGTTATGTTTAGATTCAGGGATCTGGAAAAAATTCCGCATCCTGAGCCCTCTTCCAATGGGTCTTATGCGTTGTTGTTAAAGATTACCTTGTAGGGCCTGTGAAAGGCATATCGCGGTGGAATCGAGTCCGTATTGGTCTGCAGCAGTGGGACCTCTCTGAGGGCCTCACGCCACATGTTACGTCTTAGTTTATCGGATCCAACATCAGGTTGTATACCGGTAGAGCGTAGACATGTCATGGTCATTAAAACAACTTTCTTGATGTGTATGTCAAGCGGTGTGAGACCAAGCTCTTGTTGGTGTGGTTTTCATGCCTCCTGTTGTATTGAGGCATGCTGTTCTTTGGATTTGATCCAGTTTTTGGACGGCTGTCAGCTGGTTTGCTTAAGCTCCCCAGGCAATCGCGCCGTACGTCAGCATAGGTCTGATGATGACAGTGTAGATCCAGGCAGTGACCCTAGATGACATTCGCCAGGTACGGCCGATGGTTCTCCGACACTGTTCATCAGAAATGTATGCTTTTTTAACTCTGCTTTCTAAATGAGAGTTCCATGTTAACTTACTGTCGAAGGTGACCCCTAAATATTTCACCGTCGTTGAGGCGGCTGACGAAGGAGACTCCATATCCACATTCAAATATATTGTTGATATTATGAATGATCTTGCATTCGGTTTGTAAAATGTAAAAACGGTTGTGAGTTGTCTTAAAGTTGTCACAGTGTTCATAGAGCTTTTGGTCGACATTGCCGCGGAAACTTCTTTATTTCCATTTTTCTTGAGACATTGGATTTGTTGTAACTTCAAAGGGAATGGAAGTGTCAAGCTGTTGATGTTCCTGTTCACAGACTTCAACGCGGCTCTACAAAACTCTCGTAAAGATCGGGTAATCTGCCAAGCATGTGACCCAATTCAGTTGCAAAGTTCTACTACACTATTAACTTTTTGTAATATGGGTTTGGCAATACGGATGGCGAGGCTCACTTTTGGTCTCTAGGATCTTTATAATTGGGAGTTCTTCTTCTTCCTGCTTCCTTAAAAGGCTCGCGGCTGTTCCATCTTCAGGTGCCTCCTTACTATATATCCAGGTTATCACTCCAACTCTTCCTTGGCCTTCCAATACTCCTTCGGCCGTTTGGGGATCTGTCTCGTGCAATCTTTATCGGTCTTCTTTCTCCCATTCTACCTATATGGCTATACCATTCTTTTTTCCTCTTCAGTGTCCATTTATTTATGTTCTCTATATTACAGTTTTGCCTGCGGTCTGTGCTACGTTGTCTGTCCCATAGTGTTTTCCCTGTGATATCACGGACTATTTTCATTTCACATGGTTCCATCAGTCTTTTTGTCCTTGTTGTATCAGGTCTTGTTTCCGCAGTGTAGGTTATGATTGGCCTCACTACTGTCTTATAAACCCAAGGCCTTTGTTACTGTCCGTAAATGTTTGTTTCGCCAGATAGTGTGTTTAAGACATCCTGCTATTCTGTTGGCTTTATTTATTTGTTGGACAACTTCCGCTTCTGTATCTCCATAACTGTGCATTAGTATTCCCAGGTATTTGATGCTTTTTTCTTGCTGGAATATCTTTCTGACCACTTCCAGCTTGCATCTTATTGGATCTTTAGATATCACCATACTCTTTATTTTATTCGGTGATATTGTCATGCTAAACTTTCTTGCTGTTATATTGAATTGATGTAGAAGTCTCTGAAGATCATGTTCACTCTCCGCAATCAGTACGGCATCATCTGCATAGCATAATATAAAGATAGTTTCTTCGCCCATTCTGTACCCTCTATTCAGACTTTTGACTTTTGGATAATTTCATCCATGATGAGGTTAAAGAGCAGCGGGCTCAATGAGTCTCCTTGACGTATTCCTCTTTCCACTGGTATCGGCTGTGATAGTTTCTTATTAATTTTGGCCTGTATGTTAGTTTTGCTGTATATGTTTCCGATAGTCTTGATGGTATCTGATGGAATGTTTCGCTTATATAACAGGTGAATTACGTCGTTTAGCTCTACCCGATCGAATGCCTTCTGTAGGTCTATAAAGCAGCAAAAGGCCGGGACGTTGTATTCCAGTGATTTTTCCATCACTTTCCTCACGACAAAAACTGCATCGTTACAGGATCGTCCGGATCTGAAGTCTTGTTGTTCATCTGCTAGAACTATTTCGTTGGTGATTTTAGTGGTTATGACTTTTGTGGTCAGTTTCAGAGCGGTGCTGAGCAGGAGTTAAAAATATATTATTCGAAAGTACTTACTCGTCATTGCTTTTCGAGGTAGGTGTTGAAAAGTTAAGGTTCCCTACATAAAATTGTGATAAAAACATGGAATGACTAAATCAATCTATACTGAGCGTACTCCTTTTTTTTATTTGACGTATGTATTCAAAGAATTCCACTTAGTTTTTTTTTATATTTGTTCTGTAATCGTGGCCACATTAATCGAGTCTGTGATAACTGAGGTATGTGCTTTTGAGATGAGTAACTCCAGTGTACTATTTTTCAAATTATTTCTTTAGATTACAAAAACTGACAGACTAACCTACCTCGAAAAGCAATGACGAGTATTGCTTTTCGAGGTAGGTGTTGAAAAGTTAAGGCTCCCTACATAAAATTGTGATAAAAACATGGAATGACCAAATCAATCTATACTGAGCGTATTCCTTTTTTTATTTGACGTATGTATTCAAAGAATTCCACTTAGTTTTTTTTCATATTTGTTCTGTAATCGTGGCCACATTAATCGAGTCTGTGATAACTGTAGTATGTGCTTTTGAGATGAGTAACTCCAGTGTACTATTTTTCAAATTATATCTTTAGATTACAAAACCTGTCAGACTAAATAATTTTGACTACCGTAAAAAATAAGAAGAAAATCACGTCCTACTTTCTAAAAGTATGGATGATGTTGAAGTAGCAAATCTCAGCACAAAAAATTTCGATGGAATTGGGTTCTCGATATTGATAAATGAAGATAATTTTTTTGGTATAAATAGATTTTTAAATAATAATCAGAACAAGGTGTCATTGTTTTCACTATCATCAACTGGGTCGATGTGTGCTTATTTTTAAATACGTACATGACATTATTTTTTAATGATAACTTAGGTACAGATAAACAATGTCAGTGACCACCATTATATAGTGACATTAATAACTTTATACCGTCTGTAAAATAAACAAGCTAGTATTAAATTGAGAAAAATTATACAAATACAACTGAGCTCTATTAAAACGCAGGTATTTGACGACTTTCATGAGAGTACTCATTATAAGAGGGATTTAAGAAATTATTTTGATAATTTTGATAAATCTTTGTTAAAGTAGTATAACCAATGCAGTAATTGGAAATGTGGGGTTATAAGGTCCTAAAATCAGATATGAGGAATCAATTAAGTACATCAATATTCTGCCCAACTAAGTAAAAGTGCCGTATGTCACATAGGTAAGCCTTTGAGAAATCAAGGCCTTAAGTTGAATCATTAGCCCTGAGTGATAAAACTCAATAAATTGGTAACAGTTGGCACTATTGTGTCACTGACAAATTCAAAAACATTTTTATTCAAAGTTTGCTCCCAAACTATACCGGGAAACGTATTTTTTTCAACAAAATGTGCACATACTGCATTTTTGCTTAGTATTCTCAATATATATCCACGAAACTTTAGCAAAAATGCAGTAAGTGATCTTGTGTGACTTCTTACCCAAGTAGGCTATTTTAGCAATAAAAAGGGTGAGTAATGAAAAAAATAGGCTTTTTCTTGCATCCATTGTTGTTACATGGGCTCTCTAAAACATTGTGAGCCCTTTTCAATTCTTCGATCTTAATTTTCTTCCTTTCCTTTAAACTAACATCATTTTTTTTTCCTTTACTTGCGGCCGCTTTCATCTTGGCCAAGGTCTCTTTCCTGTATCTCCTCAACTCCATCATCTATCACTACCTCTTGATTAAAACGAGTGTCCTCAAATTCCAAATTATCCAGAAAACCTATGTCACGCTCATTTTCTTCTATTGTTAGATCTTGGCCTAGGTCTACTTCCTGTATCTCCTCAACTCCTTCATCTATCACTGCCTCTTGATTGGAACGAGTGTCCTCAAATTCCAAATTATCCAGAAAACCTACGTCATGCTCATTTTCTTCTATTGCTTGGCCTAGATCGACTTCTTCTATATTTGAATCTAATCCAATCACATTAGTCTCATCTACAATATCACCTAAGTCATTCTCAGTTAGTTCTCTTTTTGTTAAAGTATTAGACTTTACATCAAAAACAATAACTTGATTGCTTTCTACAGTTATTTTGTTGAAAACATCATTTGATACTTCATTTGAAGGATCAATAATTATAGCTGAATAATCATCTTCAACACTATTATTGGGATCGATCACTACAAACGAACTGCAATCCTCTTGCTTACTACAACATGGACCAAGTTGAGCTGTTTTATTACTTTCATTACCTTGTAAAGCTAAATACATCATTTATCTCGTTCTTGAGGATACTTTATTTGGTATCATGCTGGAATACTCAAATTGTCAAATAATATTTACTTAAAATAAATAAAACGACTAAAATGTTCACCCGGTCACATCACTTTACATTTGTTGCAAAACAAAACATAACATAAACAAAACATAAAGAGTAAATGTCGTACGTACAGCCACAGTGGTAACATCGTTAAGCAAAACTGCCGTATGTATGTGCTAGAGCTAAGCAAAAGTGCAGTATCATTGGAGTTACTGCATTTATGTTTAGTGTCTTGCTTAGCAATGGAGGGATTTTAATGTACTTATGGCAAACTACATCTGCATATCTAGAAAACGATTGGAGATACCGCATTTTTGACTAGTTCATTGGATTCCTCGTGGTCTAAAACATGGATATCAATGTATAACTCAAAATCGATAATTTTGCACTTACGGCACTTTTTCTTAGTTGTCATACATATTATCGAAATTTGTTCGGCTGTTGTCAAATCGTAAAAAACTTTTCATCTCACTAAACCTCAATTCGAAAACAAATCCTCTTGTATATTATCACGCAGAATGATGAAAACAGTCTTTTGCAACCTTCATAATTTCTAACTCTGTCAAATCTTGAGATTCATGCCGCTCGTCTTTCTTAGAGCATTTTTTTTTCTTTCAGAGGCCAGACTTCACTGTTGCTTCAATATACTCTGTGCTGTATATTCTGTATTTGTTATTCTTAGAAATGTTTTTGTCTCGTAATATGCAATTAAATTGTCAGATGGCTGCTCGCCCTTCGTTATTTCGTGGGGTAATTACTTCGTCCAATCCAATATACCATTATTCTTAATATTTATTCTTGAGTAATTGTATTTTGTACAATATTTTATTTGTTGTTGTAGTTCCTCTAGCATCATATCTCGTTGTTCTCCTCCAATACACATGCCTAGGTTTACTTCTAGTCCCATTTCTGACATTCTTCCTCTAGCTTCCTTGTCATGTATTCCAAATCATCAAATTCCTGTGCCAGAATAACCTGATCGTCCGCGAAATATAATGTATAAAATGGGTCAGTTTTCAGATATATTTTGTCTAGGCGAGAAGCAGCATCCCCGTTTGCGTTCTACTTTGATTTTAGAGTTCTGTTCTGGAGTTTGCGAACTGCTTTTATACGGATAGCGATGGTATTTTTTGTTTCCCAAGCTTCCCATAATTTTCCTAATGGTACACTATTTTCAGTTCGATATAGAGCAGGTCGAATAACACAGAAAAATAATTACAAACGCCTTAATCAGTCATTCAATTCGTCCAATAGCAATGATACACTTTTATGAAACTACTAAAAATTTACGTTATCATTCATTTTCAGATCTTCTTCTCACAGACTATATCTGCGGAAGAAATTTATACGTATACTTAGTTCTAATGAAATATTAATTTTGAAATTATACGAATGCTGTTTAACATAAACCATACAGTGTTAGTGTATAAGTGAATATTTTCAAAATTGCCAGTGTATTTAATTACAATATTGGCGCGGTGTTTGTGTAACAATGTCGATATGGTGCTTCAAAATTCGTCTTTAAATGTGACAAATGGGCGTCAACGTAGATTCTCTACAAGCAGTACTAACAGTCCAATTGAAGCTGAACCACCTCAGGCACCAGCACGAGGGAAATTAAGGTATTACTTTTCCGTAATAGGTTTTAGTTTGTATTTTATTAAATTGGGAAGACAATTGTTGACAAATATACTAGGTATTGTTTAGTACTTTCTAAAAACTGTTTTGGAAAAAGCTAGTGGCAGAACTGCGCTTCTACCCAAAAATTATGCGTAATTTCGTTTTCCACTCTTGGTATACACAGTATTCAAAGGACCCCGCACTTCTCTTATAAACACGGGAGCTGAATTTTTGATATATACTGGTATTTCATGTCCTGATCAAAAGTCTCCGTGGGCCCAACTTTATCCTATAGCTAAATTTTGAGATACAAGGCGTTGAAGATCAAAATCCCGACTTTTTTAAAACGGTTCCCAAAAAGTCCATCTTAAATATTTATTGATGTTACTGCCAAACATATCAAGACAAAATACATACCTATTAGCGAAAATAAAATATCTGTTGTTTACAGGGTGATTCATGCTTTCACAGACCTGTTTTTGTTAAATTACGTATTTTTACAATGGAAAAAATCATCAAATATCATTAAAAAAATCACCTTCAAAGTTTCTGAATATTGGACATCTCGATGTCCTCGTCAAAAGTTCTTATTGGTAGAATTAGATCCTATGGCTTCTTTTCGAAATATTAAACGCTTAGTCTGTAAAATATTATTTTTTAATAATACAACATAAATTCAAAATAAAAAAAATTGTAAACTAAAAATGTTTACACACTGTCTTGGATTATATTGCAATGTTGTATTATTGGGTGGTAGGTTACAAAAATTCATACTTACAGGGTGATCTGACTTAAGCTTGTAAGTTGACAAAATCAACAAATCCAAAAGATCCGCCAAACAATAAAAACAATTTTGCTATTACTTTTTTTGCGTTTTGAATCTGAGTTAGTAAGTGCCTTTTGAACAAACTGCATACAGGGTCATTCTCCATTAACAGGTTGGATGCCGATCTCCTTTGAATGCACTTTGCCCGGTCCCAAAAATATAAATTAGAGTTAAACTACATATAATGATCTAAAATTAATTGTCAGCATGTTAAATAATTGATACCTATCCAAAAAAGGAGATAAAAGAAAAACAAAAAACGGACGCTTATAAGCGGCAGTGGCACTGAATATCACACTTCGTTAGCGCGTGTCGTCAACGCTTATAAGCGTCGAGCCTACCTTAAGTGAACTTATTTTATTCATGAGTTTTAAAAGCTAATAAAGAGTACACGAAATCAGTCTGAGAAAAGTAGCACAGCTATAGGATATCGAAGTCTAAGAACAATCAAAATAGACTCTCTTTTATATGCAGATAATATAGTCCTAATAGCAGGCACGAACAGTAAAATGCAACGTTTAGCAAATATATGGCAGAAGGAAATACTAAAACTAAAAATGAAAATCAATACGGAGAAAACAAAATATATGATTACTAACCAGAAAGAGGAAGATAAAGGAAGGGCAACTATAAGACCCGACGGGAAATAAATGGAACAAGTTACATGTTTTGAATACCTGGGAAACATCTTAACAGATGACGGAAACTTAGATGCAGATATAAATAATAAATTAAGAAAGGCCACCAGGAGATATTATAGTATTAATAAATCTGTGATGGGGAAGAAAGAAATCGACGACATAACAAAATTAAGAGTTTATAACTGCATAATATTACCAGTAACTACTTTTGGAAGTGAGACGTGGGTCACTGTACAAAAGCATGAACCTTCGATAAATGCAGTGGAAATGAAATATTTGCGAAAGATCGCAAGAGTTACCAAATACGACCGACGTAGAAATGAAGAAATCAGAGACCAACTGAAACAGGAACCAATTTTAACAAAGATCGAAAACAAGCAACTTAACTGGTACGGACACATTGTAAGAATGAACGAGAACAGATTAGTCAAAGCAGTTACAGAGGCAGGAAGAGATAGAAAAAGAAAAAAAGGAAGACCAAGGAAAACATGGATAAGGAGGATGCAGGACATAGGAGAGAAAATAGGGAAATCAATAGAAGATATGAGAGGACTGGACAGAAACAGAAATGACTGGAAGAAATGGGTAAAGAAGGGCTAACCCGACGTTGAACGGCATAAGGGTTATAGAGAAAGAAGAAGAAGAAGAGTTTTAAAAGCAACAATACACATTTAAAAAAAGGCAACATAAAGTGTTTCAAAATGTAAAATATTATGAAACTAAAATAATTTGGTATTTTTAAAAACCCAAAATTATTTTAAAAAAATAGGTAAAAATATTTTATTTATGAGTCATAATGCTACGATTGAGACAATACCCTGGACTTCCAGAACAGGTTTCACATTCAAATGTTGTATTCGTACGTATATTGCGTCGCTCTGAGCACATTTTGCACCTTTTTCGAGACACTTGCTTTTTACCCGGTGTAGCTTCTCGTTTTCTGAGCCTGTGTCCGTTATTTTTAGGTATTTCTGCATTATTTTCCATGGAAGTTGGCAAACGTTTTTTAATAACGGCCACTCTAAAATCAAAAGATGATATTTTGTGTCCGGAATACTTATTGTACAAATAGAAGGCATTGAGTAGCATCATTTCAATAATGTGGAAAAAAGTTTTTTTGGCCAACGAATGGTTTTCCTTTCATGCAAATAGTAGGACAACATTTGGTCGTGGTGGTCAATACCGGACATATATTTACTATACTCCGCTATAGGCAACGGCTTCGAAACTCTTTGTTTTCTTTTGGTTACTACTTCAACCATTCTATTTTCATGTTAATTTGAAATATAGAGGACCTCTCTTTTATCCTTCCATTTACCTATAGATACCCCTTTGGCACACCTTGCAATAGTGTCTCCTTTTTTGAGTTTGGTAGAAATTACAATATCTGGTGATTCTTTCCTGTTTGATCGTAATTATCCAGTGCAATGAGTCTGCTTCTCCAATAGAATTCTGGCCAAAGCAAAACTGTTGTGATAATTGTAGAGATAAGCATAATGACTAACATTCAAATGACCTTCCAATAAATGTAATACAATCTTTTGAGAATATCCTTTGCCGCCGGTATCATCTAACATGCCAGTGTACACAGCAAATTTCTGAAGAATACCTCTAGGATTTGTCAGCATGTACAATTTAATGCCATGCTTATGTTTTTTGTTTTTTATGTATTGTTTGAACATTAGTCTGCCGCGAAAAAGCACCATTGACTCATCCAGCGAGAGCTCACAACCAGGGGAAAATACTTCAGCCATTTTTTCATTGAAAAAGTTTATCATTGGTCTAATTTTGTAAAGCCTTTCTTCAGGTTTTGGTTCAGTTGGTCCAGGATCCCTCGAAAACTGAAGTGCACGTAATATCAATAAAAATCGATTTCTACCCATACTGCCTGCAATTCCTTTATTGTGGAATAAAGGATCTTTTTCCAGTAATCACGCATTCTTGGCTGTCGTACAACACCCATATGTAGAAACATTCCCAAGAATATCAATACTTCATCCTGTGTCACTGGTTTCCACGAACAAATTCTAGACTTTTCTTTTGTCATTGCCGTTAAGAAATCATTTTCCGCATTTATATTGGTTTCATCAGCTACTAATTGTAAAATATCGTCATTACTACGGAAAAAAACCCAACGGAATGTTTTCAAATGGTACAATTTTGAATGCCTAATTGCACATAATCGGGAAATCTTTCATATCAATAGGGTCGTTTTTACAATCAACATCTGACTTTTTATCTGAGTTTTCTTCAATTCCACATTTTTCTGCTTCGTTTACTGTATCGATAATTAGAATTATTTTTGTGGTTTTCATCTTAACTCTCACTCTCACTATTTTCTAAAAGTTCTAACAATTCTGCATCCGTATACTTATGAAAACGGCGTCTTTTTAATTGTGAAGGCCCTGCCATAGCGTTATCACTTTGCATTGTCCCAAAAATTCCATAAAACGTGATAAAAAAGAACCACGTGTATTTTTAATCTCTAAATACCTTTACTTCAGTGCCCTGCAAACATACACTTAACACAAATGCAATCCCGACCAAACTGACTAACCAAACCCATTAAAGCACATAACACTGTAGTGATCCCTAAAGAACAGTAACGGCAAAAGAAAGCTTAGAAAGCTTAGAAATAAGATTTAAAAATTAGGTTAATATTAATTACAATATTTAGCGAGCGTTGATCTAGGAAGGTCAATGTTAGTTATGTGTGGAAGCACGTTCTAGTAACAATGTAAACAGACACGTTCGATTAGTAGACGAAGGTCAGGCACGGAGTACAGTGTGCGTGCACTTCCTATCAAATGAAAGTATAACAAACCAGGATTATTAATTGTTATTGATAGTTTGAATAAGTCAATTGATATTATATTTTGTGTATTTTTAAATATATTAAACGAGCCCAGTGATTTTGTATAAGTGATGTCGTTTATTCTACTCCCGAATACCGGTTACTAGGTAAGTATTTTCCTCAAAGATAATATGCGTTTATGGTAAACGTAAAGTATACGAGGGACACTTACTAAGTAACCACCACAACACGTTTATAAGCGGCAGTGGCACATGCGCAAAACATTTTCTGACGCTTATAAGCGACAGTGGCGTCCAACCTGTTAAGCTCCACTTTAAACTCGTTTCCACACCACCCGTGAGGTAGAGCCCGATAGGCGCGTTTTTCTTCAAGTGGTATCCCCTGTACGCCCATTCCTCTTATATTTTTATAGAATTTTTAGATTCTTATTACATACTTGTTAAAGTTAGGAGCGAAGTGGCGAAGTCCAAATAAAGTGGGGGTAAACGAACAAAAAACTTTTCAATTTTCTTCAACTATGGGACCTAGAACAATATTTTCTGGCAATAAACGATTTGCTGCATCGTCGACCCACTATTTAGTAGACGTGTAGGTGGAAATGTTATATTATTGTATCTAGCAAATCCACAAAAACCTAAAATTGTTACAACCTGTGCGCACTTGTCTAAAATTCTCGTACCAGATAGACATTTGCAGTAGTGGTAGAAAACTGGAAGGTTGTCCTTGTATGCTAACCATAATATATATTTAGCGTTTCTTAATCTAGAGTAGCTTCTAAACCGTAAGAAATTTGGCTCTTCTCTTTGTAATTTATCTTGTATATATGGTGGACTTAAATAAAGATGGTAAGGACCTACTAGGCCTTTTAGATAAATGATATATATCCGAGGAAATTCAGGAACATGCATATGGTTAAGCCTCTGACAGCGACCGCCTCTGACAGCTAGATTTTGAGCTTCAACACGTGCTTAGACAATATTTACATCATCCAGTTTGTTTAGCATTTCAGTTGCCATCTCAACTGTTCCTGTTATATATATTAAAGATGAGACCTATTCATTAACGCACCCGCAATCTGGTAAAACGCACGCAAGTTGGCAGCATGGGTCGTTGAAAAGCGTCCTTTAAAAAACTTGAAAATAGACTTAAAATGTCCATTTCTAGCTTCTCTAATCCAGCGGGTTGTAGTTATTAGTCTTGCTCTATTAGCTTCACTAGTAGAGAGTTGACGTTGGTTACGACGAAGTAAAGGTGGCATATAAGAAATGAGACCTAGTTCTTCAAATGTAGGAATCGCATCTCTGTAGCATCTATCTACTATTACAATATCTCCTTCTCCAAACCAGTTTCTCATTCCATTAACGTCGTTCTCTAAATCCCGCCGTAAAATCGTTGCGTTGTTGTTTCGCGCATCAGAAAAATAGAGACCGTTGACTATTAAAATGTATCCATCAGGAGCTACTATAATTTCTGGCTTAACCAAATGTGCCTTTTTAAAAGAGCAATAGCTGCAGTTTTATTATATTTCCTGAAGACGCATCCTCAAATGAAATCCGTCGTTCAAAAATTTCAAGTACCTGGGCATAGTTGTGTGTAGGAAGTCGACGCGATGCATAGCGTCTTAGATCGAAGTTTAAGTAAATTGGAATTGCAATTTTCAGAGCTATGAAAATTACCAGAAGCAGGAAGCCTTATAAACTTGTTCAAATGCAAAAAAAATATTTCTTGGACTTTAAAGCATTGTCGCAACGTATTTCTGTTTCTAACATTCCATATAAAAGTTTAGTGCAGATTTCTTATGAAAATAACTCACACTTGGTGAAATATAAGTTAACTTCCAATGCAATTGAACCACACTCTTCATCGATTTTGAAACGTACAACCAGGAAGAATGATCTCCCCTAGAAGTTTTTAAAAGACATTCCTTGCCTGCCCGAAGACAAAATAAAACACATCAGATGTTTATCAAATCACTTTTCTGCAGTAGCTTTGCAATTTTCAGTAAGCATCTACTTCGTTTATTATATAAAGTTCAACTTATTGTATGTCCCAATTACATTTTTTTTAATTTTACAATTTTTCATATTGTCAAAAAAATTAACAATTAAGCTGTTTACAAGCCAACAGTAAACTGTCAAAATAAGTAAAAAAACATATAGTTAGACAAAAAGTGAATTCAGCATACTTTCCTGAAGTTTTCAAAATTAGAAAACCTCCTCCTGTAAAGTTTTAACAAATGGACTTAGACTAGTCTGGTTCTGAGGCGACGAATTGATATTTCTCTACGTGTTTGAAACTATCATTAGTTAAATTTCACAATGATTTGTATTCCTCCGTCTGTTTTACCAGAAATAAAAACACTAACGAGACATACAACACAATCGATGCAATCGTTACTGCGTCACACTAACGAATATATTCAATTAATTCACAGAACCATTTGACAAAGCGTATTCTTGGTTGCATAATTCGTAGAAAAATGTGTACTGGAGTGTCCCGTGAGGAACTTATTGATAATTATGAAGTATTTAAGTTGACTATGCATTTTAGATTGCATGGGTCTTTAAAGTCCTGTCGGGAAAGGATTAAGCCTCCGAATATATTCGGTAGGGTATGGGATTGTCGCCGTGATTGGGGGTGACAGTAAGGTAAGGGTATCTATGAGACCTTTTACTTTTACTTACACAGAACTTTATTTATTAACGCATTATATGCAAAATATTTCGCACTTGATAATTTTTAACTTTAACACATAACAGTTAACAAGGGAATTCCTTTCTTCTTACTGGTATGAAATGAAAAAGTTATTAATGGTTTTGTTTAGTTTCATTTAAAACGCCATGCTTTAACAAATTTTGGTCGGACTGCATTACACTAGACGTCAGTGTTATAGTCGTTAATTGCATATAAGATATTCATAAAATTCTACAAATTATTGATTATGAACATATCACGCTGACATATACGGAAGTTGCTCACTTATTTCAGATAATGTTTTTCAAATTTGTCGCCTAAACGTTTTACAAGCTTAAATATGAAAATGAGCAGCTGCCCTTTGAGTGATAATACTAAAAGTGAGGAATACCAACATACTTCTAGCAGTTACAACAACAAAATAAAATGCATTTTTATAAAATTGGCAATTAATGTAAGACCGTTTTGATAGGAGACCATATGGAAATGTTCTAGAATGTGATTCAAGTGAAATGTATCATTATACTTATCTGCTATGCTAATCCACACTGGATGAAATAAGAGCATACCTATCCAGTAACCTGAAAAGTGGATGTTTGGGCAAGGACTGATACTTTCAAATCTCACACCGCTTTTTCGTATAATAATATGTTGAAGCTTTGACAGTTTCCGGTACTAACAAAATGTAATCAATACCTCTAATCGGAGTCTACACTTTACGAAAGGAAAACAAATCTAACGCCTACGATAATCGCCGATATCTACGCCACAATAAATTTAATTAAATGATTTACTTCGTTTCTATTGTTGCATAAATTGTAACATTAATGACTAAACAACAAATATACGTTACCGTACGAATAAATTAAAATTATTTTCAAAAGATTTCTTCCCACGCCCATGATAAATAAATTTTTAATTAAATAAAATTAATATTTAAAGATTTATAGTCTCATAGAATTAGATATGAAGCAGGAATTTTCAAATATTAATTGACCAACAAAAGATCAAAATATTATTAAGAAACAGTGGTTATTTCAGCATGAGTACTGTGATACATCATCATTTATATCAGAGCTGTCAAGGATAATAAAAAAGTAGATAAGTTACTTGTTAAAGAAGTATTTGACGTTACTTTGAGTATTTATTTACTCCTGGAAAAAGGAACTAAAATAATAATTATCCTAAGTTATTTTTGGGATAATACAAAAAATACTCATTTAATTACTTTGTACAATATGAGAGGTATATATTGAAGCTTATAGAAAGAAAGAAAATAAAACTCTAAATGAAATAGAATAATATGAAAAACATCGAAACGTATTCATACCAGTGACGGATCCGGGGTACTACTGGTTAGGGGGGAGGGGATAATTAATATAAATATTCTCATACAAGAAAAGTAAAATACGAATATATTTCCAATAGACATATAAAATAATAAAAAAACAATATGTCATAAAAATGATATCATAATATATTTTCAGTCATCATATCACTAATAAATGAAACAAATAAAATTCTACAAATGCAAAAAATCAAATAAAGCATTCCCAAAAGGTATAAATTATAGTGAAAACCACGTACTCTATATCACAAAAATAAAAGGAAATCAGTCTACATTTCTGTAAGAGACCTTGAGTTTCATTTAAAAATACTAAGAAAACATTCTGTTTATTGAAAAGAAAAGTAAATAAAAATTTTTGGCAGTTTCACAGCTCACAATCAGGATTATAATAAAAATCTATTTTATATAATGAATTCCAGTTTTCTTTCTTTTACCTTTCCATATATAAATTTGTCTACACTGACAGGGATGTCTCTGTGAATATGTAATAGAGCAAGCCCAGATAATTTCTCCTGAGACATTGTAGACCTTAGTCTTCGCCTCTTCAAGCTAGAGAAACTTCGTTCCGCTGATGCGACCGTTACTGGAATTGTACATAGTATTTGTAGAAGCAAATTTATAGTGGGATAAATTTCTCTACTACACTCCTTGAGAGATAGGTACTCTGGTTAATTCCGAACATTCAATATTGTTAATATTTTTAAATATTATCGTTGGGTTTTTAATTTCCACTTCTAAATTTACATTAATAGCTTTACCATTTAGTTATACAAATAAAATACTGAGCAATGTGGTAAAATTGGCAGTACGTTACAAATTTGTTGCATCGACTTTATGTTATTTCTACAAATTTCTGCATGGCCGTTTTCGTATTAGAAAATTAATAGGTATATAATATAAAACGCCAGTCTCAGATTATTTCTTGTTATTTTTGTTTATATATAGTAGCTGTATTGAATTATATTGTTGCTTTATACCTTTCTTGTATTAGTTGAAATGTAAATTAATATGTATATTTATTAACTCTAATTACTAAGTGATATGTCTTATGGTGAAGGTGATCAAGTAAACTAACTAGTATTTCCTTCTCCATTCTACAGAAAGGTTTATTTTATACTAGAGTTTCCCAGCTGTATTGTTTGGATGCATTATTTATGCTAGATTAGAAGTATCGAACTCGATTTTTTTTTATAGAACTCCATATTAGTAACATAACAGTTAGTACAGTATGATTCCTTGTCGTACTATAATTTAAAGAGATACCCTATTCTAAATAAAAGTGACTGAATCTATTTAAAAAATAAGATTAACCTTAAAAATTTTCCAAACTGAAATGAAATGACGATTTATCCCAAATTATTTTTATGTTCTTTCTATAATTTTACTTTACTATTCTAATAAACACTAATCTCGATCAAGCTTTTACAGAGAGGTGTGGCCCAATGCTTGACTTTCTATTTAAATTTTTTGAAGATAAGCCAGATATTCGTTTTGATATTGTTGCGATAATATTAAAGGCGTATTTGTAGGTAATCGGCGAGGATTATTTATTACTATAAGTATATTAACCAGTCGTTCCAAACAATAATTTCTAAGAAATACACAATCGCTTGTTTGTGTGACTGGAACTAAACGTATTATTCGCTTTCATTTTCAGTCTATGTAGATTTTAGCGAATTTGGAAATAGGAGGCATGTTTTTTAAGTAAGTACCGTTTTGCGATTCCGCTGCCGCAGTGCTACGGTAGACGTTCCGCGCTGGTTACCTACATTTCTTGTCTATGCACTGATGCCATTACAGTCTGATTCTTCATTGTATACATTGTTTACTGAGTGTTTAAGATGCCTCCAACAATCGTGAGTCCCGCCGATTGTGAAGTACTGGCTGTTATACGATTTCTTAGTGCTAAAGGCGTGAAACCGATCGATATTCATGGTGAGATCTGTGAAGTTTACGGACAAAACATTATGAGTGATGGAATGGTAAGGAAATGGGTGAGAACATTTAAAGATGGCCACACAAATGTGCATGATGAAGAACGGAGTGGGCGTCCTTCGGTCGTTAATAAAGATTTGGTGCAGAAAGTGGACAAAAAGGTGAGAGAAAACAGACGCTTTACCATTTCATCATTGTGCGACTGCTTTCCTCAATATTCTCGTAGTGTTTTGTATCGCATTGTGACCGAGAACTTGAATTACCGGAAATTGTGTTCACGTTGGGTTCCAAAAATGTTGACGGATTTGCACAGGCAGTGCATTGACTTTCCTTGAGCGGTACCACAATGAAGGTGAAGATTTTTTAGACCAAATTGTTACTGGTGACGAAACATGGGTGGCTTACGTCAGACAAGTATCGAAACAATAATCCATGGAATGGCGACATTCATCATCACCCAAAAAAGTGAAGTTTAAGTAAACAATTTCTGTCCGGAAAATCATGTGCACTTTTTTTGGGACAAGTGCTAGTGGAGTTTCTGCCTCGTAATGAGACAATCAACGCAGCGTCTTATTGTGAGACATTGAACAATCTGCGTCGTGCAATCCAGAACAAATGACGTGGCAAGTTGAGTAAGGGTATCGTTTTCCTGCATGACAATGCCCGTCCACATGTGGCTAATCGGACCAAAGATCTTATCAAATCTTTTCAATGGGAAACTCTAGAACATCCTCCATACATTCCTGATCTGGCGCCCAGCGACTACCATTTGTTCCTGCACTTGAAGAAACACCTGGGCGGTCAGCGTCGTCAAGACGATAACGAAGTCAAAACATTTGTGATACAGTGGTTAACAAGTCAGGCGGCAGAATTTTATGAGGAGGGTATTCAAAAACTGGTGACACGTCTTTTTTTAATTCAAAAACGGTACTTACTTAAAAAACATGCCTCGTACCATGCTTCCGGATGTCACTGTTGGGATTCTAAAGAACTATTAGGGGACTACATTCTAATTGACTATTAATTTTGAATAAAAGACTTACCAATTATCTAGATGAAAAAAGGAAACCCAATTCCGGCTGCTCTGTCCAAGTTTTTGCCAAAAGAGACTAGGAATCAAGTTACGGGTAAATAGGGCAAATTAAAGGAATTGACAAATTCGTAGTTGACTTAACTGTATATTCCTGAATTCACTTTTATTAAGAATAAAATAGTTTTGTATTGATTTAATCACGATATTTTACCCGGATATGACTTATTCAAATGGTTTATGCTAACTCACTATCTAAACTATGTTTTTACTGACTCAAGCGTCTTGTTCGCATTTTTGTTTTTTTACTGCTGATGTTCTTATAACAACATTAATTATTTACCTTGGGTCAGAATACCTGTCTTTTATTTATACATTAATGAACAAGGTGTGCTGCCTATTGCTCTGGAATCAACTGACCATCTATTCTTAAAAATTACTAGGCTACTAATAAAAATTTAAATATTGGTGCAAACATTCCCCCGGGCTGAACTATACTTCAGAACATTGGAAAGGAAGTAACTTAAATTTTTCCTATCTATAAATTGAGAGTATTCAAACTATAACCTACTCTGTTAACAACAAAGTAAGTAAGGGTCGAGACAGTTAATTTCATAAAAAAATATATGTTTATATATAAACTAAATAATGTAGCAATTAATTTGTACATTATTGCAATGGCAAGGGACAGACCTTAATGACGGGCCTCTTATATGTCCCATGGTTCGTGCGTACATCGATCACTCTAATAATACCATCGCGACCAGGGTAGACTTGATCTATAATGCCCAAGGGCCAGTGGAGGGGTGGTGTAGTTGGTTGTTCTAAAACAACAACGGTGCCTATTTTTACAGGAAGTCTGTCGGTATTCCAACGTTGTCGAGTTTGCAAGATAGTGAGGTATTCCAAATGTCATCTTTTCCAAAAGTCTTGGACCATTCGATCAATCATTTTAAATCTATCTAATTTATTATTATTTTGATCAGTCAAGTCAGAAGCAGGAATACTAGTTAGGGGAGTTAGGGTCAAAAAATGAGAAGGAGTCAAAGCTACAGGGTCAGAACTAAATGCACACAACGGGCGTGAGTTTAACAAACTTTCAATTTGAACTAGCACAGTATTGAACTCATAAGTTAATAATTGATTTTAAGTTACCTTGTATAAATGTGTTTTCACGGAGCGAACATTAGCTTTCCAGAGACCCCCCTATATGGAGCACCTGGAGGTTTCAATTTCCATTGAATTCCCCGAATAGCTAACTGGCCTGTTGTACTCTAACACTAGTGAGATTTCCCATTATGGGAATTTGAGGCTTTGGCCTCAATCTAATACATATATTACAATTCTGGATTATAAATCGAACAACACTGCGAGCTGAGAGAATCCAGTAACGTAATCTAAGTAAGGAAAGAACTAAGTGTGGACCGGTATGAAGGTTGGTTCTGTGACAATGATCAATAAGGAGTTCTACTAGAGGATCTTTTTTGGGCAATCATATAGGATGACGCCTGACAAAATTTAAATTGGCAAGAATCAACCTACCTACAATTCGAATGGCGCCGTCCTTCAAGAAAGAGCGTAGATGTTTTAAAGATGCTGGAATAACATCTTTTGCTAGTAGTGCTAATTCAGATCGAAAATGTCGACGTTGAACCATTTTTATTCGCTGAAGAGTATTCCTCACTACCAGATGACCTCCCGATGGACTGTCGTGTAACTTTCTCAGTACCTCTGCTATTATCAATCTCGGGATAACTATCTGCCTTGTCTTCTCGGAGCCATCATCGTTCTCAAGGATTATTTTTAACACGCCTTCTTCCAGAACAAGGGTGTCCCACTATCTTAAGTGTCGGCGAAAATCTTGACACTTCTTGCCAGGTAAGTCGCCAATTCTCTTCCTTCCATTGCCGAATCTTCTTTAGGTGAGGATCATTCTCCTGATCTTCTCTAATCCTAGTAAGTGACCGTTCTTCGTTGACTACTGTAGTTCTTGAAACTGCAGCTTCCCTTGTTGCAGGGGGAACAGTATGTAGGGCACGGCCGTCTGGACATGGAGTCGGCATTTCGGTGACTCACACCAGCTCAATGTTCGATGTTGAAATCGTACTCTTGAAGTCGTTCAATCCATCTAGCGATCTGGCACTCGGGATTCTTGAACTGCATCAACCGCTCGAGTGCTACATGATCAGTCCGCATTAAAAACTTCCTTCCATAGAGATACTAGTAAAAGTGTTCCATGGACTTCGCTACCGCCAAAAGTTATCTTCTTGTGACGCAGTAGCTTCGTTCTGGTTCGGAGAGGATTTTACTAAAATATCCTAGTACTCTTTCTTGCCTTCCTTGGATCTGTGAGAGCACTCCTCCAATTCTTACGTTGCTTGTATCGGTGTCAAGAATAAAGTATCCCTCTGGAAATGGATATCCTAATATAGGCGCCGTGGTTAAATGCATCTTCAAGGTTCAAAAGCCGTTTGACAGTCTTCGTCCCATTGGAAAGCTCTTGTGAGTCGAGTTAGGGGATTGGCTATATCTCCAAACTTTCTTATAAATCTTCTATAGTATGTACAAAGTACAAGGAAACTTCTAATTTTATGTTTGTCGGTTGGTTGCGGCAATTGCTGAATGGAAGCAATTTTCTCTGGCTCCACCGCCACTCCTTCGTTACTCATATAACCTAGTTATTTGACTCGGTTTTGGAATAGGGTAGGGTAGGGTAGGGTAGGAAATATCCAAGGCTTTTCCAGGCGTAGTTTTTGAAGGAGTAGATGTTTGGGTTTGAACTATAAGCTTATCAGTTAAATCGGCAGCACGTGAAGTTGAAGGTCGCAGATGTTCCTTGTATTCCCACATCGGTACCTCCATAGGCGTAGTCCGGGATACTTAGCGGATTAAACGGGTAAATTCCAGCCACCTTAAAACCTGATGTTGCATTTTGAACACTCGCAGCCTTTCCCCAAGCAACACCTAGGAGTCGTCCCAACTGTAGCCTTCCGATTTTTCTATCAGCATTGGATTTAACCCAAGCATCGCAAGCTTGATAAAATGCTGCCTTCAACGACTTAAAAAAGGATCTATCGAGAGGTTGGAGATAGTGGGTAGTATGGGGGGGAAGGCAAAGAAGGCTTATGTCATTCTCATCAGCGTATGTCAGAGCTTCCACTGAGCTGCAGTGAGATCCGTGGTCATCAAGAATTAGGAGCACTTTTCTCGCATTTTTTTTTGGGACGAAAAGACACTTGAGCCATTCGAGAAAAATATCTGTGTTGATGCTGACTTCTGATTCATGTACACAATAGATCCGGGTAGCATTCCATCCTTGAATTCTGGTTTTTTATTTTTACCTTTGAGAATGCACGCAGGCGGCAATAAAGTGCCTTCCGCGTTGCAACAGCTGCAAGAGCCCCGTCTCGTGCACACGCGGGTTTGTCGAATAACTGGTGTTCCTCCATTGTAGAAGCCAGCGGTTCAAAGTGGTTTGTAACTATATTTTTAGCCATGCTGAAGCTTCTACTGCGGTATAGGGCTTCAGCTTTTCTTATGGCCAGTTCAGGATGTCTTCGTAAAAAGGACGTAAGCCAGTCGTAACCTGCGAGTTCAGCTTATCTGTCAAATTTATGGCGTATTTTCAACTGCTCGGCCAGGTGAAAAGCCATGCACTAACTTCAGTTCTCATTGGTGTAAATCCTCTTACTTGCAATTTATTTATGTGAACAACCATTTTTATTTCAGCTTCTTCATCAAGGAAACTGTCACGTCCCATTCGTCCTTTTTTGGAATTGACGGATGTAACTCTACGTTTTAAAGTTCTTGGTGGAATGCTAAACACCCTAGAAGCTTCATTTACATCCATTCCTTCTGCCACGCTTCTTATCGCCGCTTGCAATCTTTCTTCGCTCCATCTACCCCTATTTGGACACCTTCTTTCGTATTTGCTTGGCATTGCTGCAATTAAATAGTTTTAAATTAACAAGGCATCTCACCTATACCTAAATCGACATCTAACCCGATTTTCCGGGAGGGATGCCGACAGCTGTATCACAGTTGAACTTGATGCAAATAGTGCACGAATACAAAGACGTATAACCTCTTAATTAGATATATAAGGTCTACTTTATGCTCAGAAAATTTTTTCACTGCACCAAAATAAACAATATCAGGCTAAATGGAAATTCTTCAAGATTGCGCAATAGCGACGACCGGCTGTGACAAGCGTTGGTACATGACTGCCGTAGATCGCGGCTTCGGCCTTGTAGGCGAGTACAGTCCGAGATATAAGCAATCGGCATCTCTCCCACACCGGCATCTCTTCCGGACTTACCCTAGCTGACATTTCTTCGGGTTTAACATGAGCTGGGCAGCTTGGAGTCGTTTGAATGGATCTTCCAAATTCTTTAGGTGTTCGTCAAATGTCTTCCCCAGTACTACTATGTCATCCAAATAGACCAGGTTTGTCTTTCAAGACAACTCTCTCAAGGCATTTTCCATTAGTCTTTCAAATGCCGCGGGCGCATTACAGAGCCCGAATGGCATGAATTTGAATTGCCATAATCCAGATCCGGTGGTAAAATCAGTCTTCTCTTTGTCTTCTGGGTCCATTTCTACTTGCCAATAACCAAACTTCAGGTCCAAGGTGGAAAACAGTTTGATGCCAGCCAAAGTATCTAGCGTATCATCGATTCAAGTCAGAGGATAAGCTGTCTTTCTTCGTCACTTTTAGGTCACTTGGTCTCTTGGCTATGTTTTCGTGACTATTTATTTATATAATCCCACTTCTGACACCAATGTAATGTTTTTCTTATTTATTTAAAAGTTTTTATTACTACGCGTAGGATAAATTTATACACACGGTACGATTTATTCATAAACGTCCGTCAAAATAAAATACCTCTAAAGTGGTAGAATACTATTTTACAGACTAAAGTTTCAACTGTCTTGTTTTCAAATTATTTAGAGCACCTAGCGTCCTAACTTGATATAAATAATATAAAAGTCAATGACTACAATTACTCACTAAGATTGATAATCGTACTGCACATAGTATTTATTTCACAACTTATCAAACAAAAATATTAACATATCGTCGATGAAAAGAGTGGCCGTGTAAAAATATCGTTAAAACTTTTTATTCGAACTTGTTATATAATTATAACGATTTTCTTAAACCATATTGCTCATTATCTCATTAAGTCGACTAATCCGTTCCCAGCATTTTTGACTCTATAAAACTATTAGTTAGATCTTTTCGGCCAATTGAGGCTTTTGATCAGGACATCATACTAAATTTTCAGCTGATTCGACTGAGACCCATTTTGCATAATATTTGTGCGGGGTCCTTTAACTAAGTTTCAGATGTTTTCTAAATAAAAGTTGAAGTATCAAAACTTGGTTGTGCATTTCCTCGTGAAATTAATTCAATTTCCATGTCTACTCTAAGTTGCCTTCATTCACATTTTTTTTTTAAATATTCCTGAAAACTGCAAGCAATTTTGTCCGACATTTGATGCGGTTCTTGTGAATTATTACGCTCATGATGTTATGAACACATGTTTTGAATGAGATGGAGGCAGGAAGCTTTGAAGTCAGCCCATTATGCCAATCATTGAAGCAAATATACATATATATGTTGTATTGATACGGCATTTAGTTCGAAACACACGTTTGTTATATGCATTAAGTAAAGTAGAGATGATTGATACTGCAGAGAGTGGTTTTTAAGATTCGTATAACAATTTTTTTTAAAAGAACTGTAAAACCTATGAAGCATATCGCAGTGCACGTTAAGGATTTTTAATCACGACAAAATTTATGTTATTTTTATTCACATTATAATGAACAGCGATACTTGGGGTAATATAACTAGTGTTACAATTATTATCGATGATAGGCCGAGTTCATGCCGATGAAGATTCAATCTTCTGATAGCTCTAACGAGTAGTATCTTCGATAATTAATCATACTACGAGTAATATTTGGGGAGAAAATATAATGATTGCCATCAGATGAAAAAAAATTAAAACTTAAAAAAACGGCTACAATCATTTAATTTACAAAATAATTTTAAATTACTTATTACTACAATACATATTTTCAACATGAAAAGTACAGTTTTGATAAATTGTCTGAGGATTACCTCATTCAGTTTGAGACATAGAAACGGTATTTGAAGCTGTCTCGATCCCTCTAGAGGCTGTACCGTTCTCTCTTTTCTTATTTATAATTTCATCATGACGTACCGACTGCATATTTAAATATGGTTTAAATGATTTTTCGTCCACTTATCTTCAGCAATTGTGATTCCGGAATATCTGCATCAGCTAAATGTGTTACAAGCGGTACGAGTGGTTTGTAACTGTTTTAACTGAAGTATCAATTCCTACTTTGGCAGCTGTTTCTTTAGTCCATTTGGAAATAGTATTAATACATACAGGAAGGTTTTTACACCAACTTACTAATTTCCAATTTGGATGGGGTGTTAGGAAAAAACTGTTTATTGTCATATTTTTTGGGCGTTTCGTCATAAGTCTTAGGAATAATATTATTGGGCATACATGGAGCTCTACTGTATTTTGTACTAGCCTTTTGCTTTCACAGCAGCTTTTATCTTCTCCTTGATTGGTTATGTTAAAAATAGGATTATACTCATAGATATATAATTATATATCTATGATTATACTCTATTCTGTTAGTGAATGTTCCAAAATTATCTAATTCCTTTTTTAAGTGAAATATTGATGCAAATGCACTTTCATAACCTCCCCATGCCAATTCTTTTGCGACAACGTTAAAAAACTTTTGTATCTTCCGTCCAAACTTTTAGCATTTTTCTGCATTGCTCTAGCCTAAAAGCAACTGCTGACGGCTTTCTTTTTTCTGGCATTCCTTGCAGTTGTTTTCTTTTGCAATCTCTAGCTGCCCTCGCTTCTTGAAATTCAATATGAGTAAAAGGGTTAAAATTAATATTTAACTCATTGAATAAATCTGTTTCGCCGTTGAGTTCGTAAAATTGAAGCGATTTCTGGAATTGTTGAATTTGTGTTAATTTAAACGTGATTAAAAAAATATCTAAGTACATGAAAATTTCAAACAAAGAATGCACTCCATACTGAGCCCTTCCCAAAAAATTACAGCCGCAGCGAAAGTGTTAGAGTTAGTGGATTTTCTCATGGGCCTAATTTAATGGCAACAATGACAAGGATTATTAAAATGCAACCCAAAAACGTTGACTCGGTCGCACGTCTGGTTCAATAGCCCTGTCAAAGTTGGTTATATATTTTCTATTAAAGTTCAATGCTGAGTTAGATTTATCTACATCGCCTGATATAAATTGAACTGTAGTTGAAGAAATACTCTGCTCTCGTGGGATTACAGGAAAATAATTTTATAAAAAAATAAACCAATACTTTTCTCGCATTGTAGATAGGGTTGGCGGAATGGCAATACTAAACATTTCACTGTACTAATGACTTGGACACAATATTCACTACCTGGGGTTTCAATTTGAAATGATGATGTATTTGTAATGGTCAATAGCGTCACTACAAACATAGAATATCGTGCTATGCGCCGGTATAACTCATAGCCAATCAGAAAATCCACTAACTTTAATAAATCCACTCTCCATTATTATTATTTCTCTATTTCCTTCATGTATGCAAAACTATTTAGAGAGCGATAGAAATACTATTGTGACCCATAAGTATAAAGAACTTTTCCAAATGCGACAAAATAGTTTAAACAAACACAACTGGCCTCACAAACACAGTTGACAGTTATCATTGTATCTAGTACGCAGATCATGAATTTAGTACGTTTTTGTGTGCGATCTGAACCAAATAAATTGACACACTGCCAACGCTGCTTGCACTACGCATTTTGGAGTGATCGATTGTGCAACGCTAGTTCAAGGCGTTATACGTAATTTAGTTATAATACCTCGAGTAAGGTCACGTAACGTGTATTCCATGTAAATAGCTGTGCCCAACGACCGTGTTGTAGGTCGGCAGTCGATTGTATCATGGGTTAACGACTTTAGGTAAGCTAGTGCAAAAGAAAAAAACTGGATATCCACGAACAGTAAGTGCACCTCAAAAGCTTTATAAGAAAAACTGTTTTAGCAATCCCCTACGCTGTGGTGGTTACTTAGCAAGTACCCCTCGTATATACTTCTTTAACCATAGAGCCATTGATCTCCGGGAAACACTTACCTCGTACACCATTCTTTAGGGCTAGAAAATAACATCGTTTTAAAAATCACTGGGATAACATATATTTATAAAACTACAGATATAAATTACTGATCACAGAACACATACGTTTGTACCATTAACAACAATAATAATACTGAAATCATCCTCAAAGAAATGAACTATCTATATACAGGAAATTATTAAACGAACACAGTCAATGCTCCGTGTCTCGGCCTTGTCGGCAGTGTCAATACAATATTTATAAAACGGACGTGTTTGTTATCTATTTCGCTGCCCTTGCCAATGGCCTTCTAGTTCAATGGCCGCTAGCAATCTTTGAAATGATGTCTTTTTGAATAATGTCTTTTTGGGATCATCACAACGCGCCGCTTTCGACAACATGCTGCAGCTGTTGGTTTTGAGCTCGTTTTATGAGGCTGATTCTCCAAGAAAAATTGAAATTTCCTCCGTACAAATTGTCTGTAGTGCAGGAGATGAAGCAACGTGATTTTTGTGCAGTGCTTGACGAAGTTATTTTCTTCAGTGAGGAGGCTCACTTCCATCTTTAGGAATGTGACACTGGATTATTTCGAGAACAACATCCTTCAAACAACAATAAGCGTACTCCATCTGCCTGATATCGTATTTAAATTTACGTCAACTTGAACTTTGTGTTTATATTGAATTTCAAAATGAGCTAGCTGCTGTGCTTATTATGACTTGCATTTTAGTTATGACTATCAAATATCTCGCAGTGGAAGATTGAATTTTCTGTTGTATGGAAAAATTGTCATGAATATAGTACCCACATTACTGCATCTCAATATTATTTATTCACCTATTTGCCGTTAGCGATATTATCGTTACGGGAAACAATAATTTTATACAATTGTTGTCCTTGAAGAAATATTACACTAGTTTGCGGTCTGTTTGCTGTTATTATCTTCAAGAATAAGCAGTTTGCTGCAGTATCATTGTCGGTCGATGAAAATATTTGATTTATGTTTATTTTATGTTGTTAATCTATGTAATAAATAACATAGCTGCAACAAAAAACTGTTTACCTTCGATCTTTATTGCGATTAAAAAGAGATTATTACATTGAACATTATAAAAGTTCCCTTGCCATATTATGACATTTCAGATGCGATGAATTTGAATATATATGAAGATATAGTATGTTTATACCCCCCATTTCTTATTTATCAATAAAGAATAAGATGAAATGGACACCAGGAGAATCGATTATTAATTATACTCTATTAGTTTAGTATTCTAATGCCCGATTTCACCAACTATTTCCTAAAGTTAGGTAATACCTAAATCAAATGTTGGAATTGCTAAATCCAATTTACGTTTCACCACTCGCTAAGTAATACCTAAGAGTGATAATATTAGGTATTTCTTATCATTCTTAGGGCGTTTCATAACGCGTGGTTAAACTGAAGGCAATAAGAAAATAAGACGACACAGGGTGAGGGGAAATACAAACTCGGCACATATCTCAGGTTACGAAATGTTTAAACTCGGGATATGAATAATAATATCTCCCTCTGCTTGCAAGAAATAGACTGATGTAATATTAGAACAATATTAAAACACAATTTATTTACTTATATTTACACTGTACTATTTTAATTAATTGCATAATAATGCGATATTATTTTAACATATTGCTGTTTGGATAACTTAATGTTCATTTTTTGTGAAAAATATAGTTACAGTCTATACATATGCCAACATTACATTTACAACACATTGTTAGGATGCTTGAGAAGCAATCTTCACCGACACAACGTTTTCTTTTTGTATCCCTAGTTGAAACTAATAAATTGTCAACCTGATCTTATGTAATATCATCAGCCACCCGGATTAGAGTAACGCTGTTTTTAGATGTAGATGGCCTTCCTGATCCTTTTGAAACTGTTTTATATTTCTCAAGATAAAGCAAAACGATTTGTCTTCTGTAATTCAGCTGACTTATTGGTGGTTTGCTTCTGCATTTTCGCCTAACAGACCATGCACTTACTACATTTGTATCCGCAACCAAATAAAAATGAGCCAACACCACTTTTTCCTTCTGAAGAATTTACGATATCTTGAAATATTTTCATCCATCAGGTCGGTTCCTCCCATAAAGCGGTTGTTAATCAGTTATAAGCGATGGACGCGATACCTGTATATATTTTTTTCCTTCTGAGAGAATCTTTTCACTAAAAAAGTGGGATTTACTCCAGGGCAGGTATAGGCTAACAACGTTATTATCCAGCCACTTCACAACAATGATTCCATCTTCTTTATCTATGGCTGATACGTAATCACCCCTTTTCTGAGATTTAGATTTAGAGAACAGATTTTTCGCAAGTAAAGGACAGCTTTTCGGGATACGGTTGTCGCGGATATTTGCCAAAATTAGTAATATAAGGCTGATATAAACTTTCATTTTGAATATATACCTTATTGTCAAAAGAGAAATAATTCTGATTAATACATACATCAAATAAATTAAGTATATCTGATATTATTCCTGAATTAATATTTTTATCTACTAGTAATTTTCTTACAAGTGTTCGTATTTTTTTGGAGGAATTTAGGAGAAAATATTGGTAACATCAAATGAAACGAGTTTAGAGTTATCTTGTAAGTTTAACATTTTTAATGTTTTGATTAGTTCTATTGAATTTTTAATTGGGTATTAAGATATATGTCCATAATTATTAAGTATATTGTTTAGTTTTTTAGCCAATTTATTATTAGGAGGATTAAGATAAGTAACTACAGTTCTAATTGGTTATGATACTTTATGTAATTTAATGGTTCCATATAATTGAGGATTTTTATTATATTATGATCCATTTCTTTTCATACACACTTGAAAGAAAATTTGAACTATTGACAATCTATTTTGCATTATTAGAAAACTTTTTGGGCCTGCTTTTAGAATTTGGACATCAGTGGATTCTATAAAGCTATTTACTTTGGATTTGTAATAAGCAGTTTTAATTATGACAGTGGCATTATCTTTGTCAGATTTTGTAATTGTGAGATTATAATTTTCTACTTTCTTTTTTATTGAATTTAATGCAGAAATGCCTTGTTTAGTTTGACGTTTAATTATATATTAAACTTCGTTTACAACTATAAAATATGTGCTTAAAATGTTTCTAACTGTACGTAACTAACATCAAAAGAATTTACAGCTCCAACTGATAATAATCTCGTTTGGATTAAAATAAAATATCTCGGAGGGAATTTTATGAAATTATATTAAATAATTATTAGATAAATATTAGATTTTATGATAACAACGCAGGTGTGTCCTGATCCTTCTGAACAATATTTCATATGAAACAACGCGATTAAAATCTAATCACAATCGTTTTGTATAAAAACGGCATTTGATTAACTAATACTAATAAATTTTTTAAAACGAGGTCAACGAAACCTCAACTTTTAGAATTATACACGAGTAAGTACATATAAAATGCACTTATATAATTCGTTGTAATCTCAATTTATACGTAGCCTTGTAGTTTCCTTTCCCAGGTTAATTACTTTTTTTATCGCTTTACACATATTCTTACTCTTACTTACATTTTTTTTATTTCAATTTTTTATTCGATAAAAATTATACTGATTACGTGATTAATCTAGTTTATATTGAACGGTAAATGTATTTAGAAGAAATTTTCTTTTTAACATTTCAGATTCAACTTGTCAGAATATTATTTCCTCTGCTACCACGAGTTGATTTGGACTGTTTATAATTCAACCAGAGTCACGGAGCAGTTGTCGGTGTGCCTTCCTTTACCTCACACAACGAAATAACTGGAGGTCTATCTAGAAATATATACTTCTCACTGCTTAATTACCAATAAAAATAGGTGTCCCCAAATCAACACAAGGTTTGAATTTGTCACCATTCTTGCAGCAAAGGTTTGGCAACCCTATTAAAAAATCAGTTCTGGGTTTGTAAAAAATGGAATTATGTGTCTTAATGATTGTACAACATTTAAAAATAATTTATTTATGACAATGATCTATGAAACATTTGTAAGCGTATTCATATGTTGCCTTAGATGAATTTGAAAATAAATTTAAGATGACATTTTCAGAAACATTTTGTAACTTTCGTGGTGTCTTGCACATCTGGACGCGTGAATATATTGTTTACCGCGGTACAACTGAGAGCGACGCTGTACCAAGATAAGTAATGTAAAAGAATTAAGCCTGTTCTGGTAAGACGTTTTTTTATTTATTGAAAAAAAATATTTATGCAATTTGCTTCAACAACTAAGAAAATTAGCAAATGTGCATAAATTGGTACAATAATTACAATTTAAATAGGTAATATTTACAGCATGTGGATGAGATTAGTATTTTGAAGGTATATAATTAGGTTTCCGATATTACAGGAGTCTCCAAGCAGTTTTATAAGATTAGCGTTCAACTTACATACATTTCTCTCATTATTGTATTTAGGGCATTTAATAACAACACGTTTAACACTTATTTGCACTTGACACACACTACATATTGGGGCATCTTCTTGCTTCAGCAAATATTGATGTGTATATCTCATATGTCCTATCCTAAGACATGATAATATTACTTGATGTCTACGCGTAATACTGAGGTTCTCCCACGGAGAAATAACTGGCTCCATTTGTTTCAGCTTAGTTTCGGATCTATTCCACAATTTTTGCCACAAATTTCTTATTGATTTTTTAAACATATCGTTTAGATCACTGTTACTAATCATTTGTTTATTCACTATAGTGGGATTATTTTGGTTAGCTTCTTTGGCTGCTTGATCGGCTGTTTTATTGACTCTAATTTGTGTATGTAAAGGGACCCACAAATTGGTGATAATTTTGCTTTTCATTGAATGAATATTGTCTTTGATGTTGTTACAATCGCCGAAGTTGGGTAGATGTGTGTTATGCTTTGAAGGACACTCAACGAGTCTGTTATTATGAGAATTTTTTGTGATGTAAGTGCTGTCAGAAATCTGTTGCCTTAAAAACTGCCTACAGCTCTCCTGCGTATACGCTCCACGTATACGGTAAAACAAAATATTGCGTCTCGTGTGCAGTAACCAAAGCAGCTGACGTCGTATCTTGAAACTTAGAGGCATCAGTGTAAATGTGTGTATAATATTCAAATTGTGAGGATATTCGTAGAAATTCTTTTCTTTTCAGTACGCGAGAAGATTCTCGTTTGTTGTACGAAATTAAAGAGAAATTACAGCTAGGAGGTTTTAGTAGCCAGGGAGGGTATTCAAGAGAGCGCACTTCGGCATTCGGGAAGTTTATATCTATTTCACTGCTGATCATATTGATGCGCTGGTAGAAAGGGTGAGTCAAATGTAGTTTTTGAAGAAATGTACTTCTGAAGCGATTGGAAAATACATTGTGGTAGACTGGGTTTTTTGGGTTAAAAAGTACTTTAGAGGCATATGATAGGCTTAGATATTCTCTTCTTATTTTAAGTGGTGGTTCTCCAGCTTCACATAGTAAGCTTTCAACGGGACTGGTGGGACAAGTTCCTAGATAAATTCGGACACCCTTATTGTGGACAGTATCTAGTAATTTTAAGAATGATTTAGTTGCAGATGCGTACACTATAGATCCATAGTCTAAGCAAGACCTTACTAATGTGCGATATAGCAGGATAAGAGTGTGTACTTCTGATCCCCATTGATGGTTTCCCAAAACTTGTATTAAGTTAATTGCACTAAGACATGATTTCCTTATTTGCTTTATGTGTGCGTTCCAATTCAGCCTTTTATCAAAAAGCATTCCCAAATATTTTATTCCAGATTCCATTTGAAGAGGAATGTTGTAAAGCACTAGGCCCCTTCTTTTTTGGAAAAGACTATATACTTCGACTTTTATGGAGAAAACGTCCAGCCAGTTTGATTAATCCATGTCCCTACTTTGTTGATAAATTCTTGCATATTTCTTTCTATGGATTGTATGTTTCTTCCACTTGTGAATAAAATCTGCATATAGTCTTGCATGTACTGGTAACGAAACCTTTTCAAAAATGTTATCAACTGCTGCAAGGAATAATGTGGCGCTAATTACGGTTCCTTGAGGGATTCCGTTATTTTGGAAATAGTAATTGGATGTAGCTCCGTTTGCTCTTACTCTAAAGGTTCTGTCTGATTTTTGATGAATTTTAAAACTCTTCCATTAAGCCCCCAGGAGAGAAGCTTCTTTAAAAGATTGTATTTCCAAACAGTATCGTAAGCTTTATCTATATCAAATACAGCGGCTACAGTTACTTGTCCATTTGCAAAACTTTCATGTACTGTTGTTTCTAAATGTACTAGATTGTCTACAGTTGAGCGATTTTTTCTGAAACCACTTTGATTTGGAGAAATCTTATTATGCGTTTTCAGGAACCGATTGTTGTGAATTTTTTCCAAGACTTTGCACATCGTGTAAGTCAGGGAGATGGGACGATATGGCTGTGGTTCATATTTTGATTTTGAGGCTTTTATGACTGGGATCACAATTGCTTCCCTCCAGAGAGAAGGAAAAAGGACACTAATAAAAACTTTGTTGAAAATCTTAAGTAAAGTGTCTTTGGCACTCATTGGTAGATTTTTCAAAAAAGATGGGATGTCATCATTGCCAGGGGATGAATTTTTAATCTCTGTTAGTGTGTATTCCAGTTCTTCTAAGGTTATTGGGTTATTAATTGGATCATCACATTCATCATTAATTTCTAGGTGTCTGCTTTCTTCCACCCATTTTATGGCTTTAAATTCTTCAGAGTAAATTGAATCTTTGGTCTTTTATTCATAGTATAATGCCATCGTATTTGAGATCTTATGAGGTGAGGAAGAAGTAAATCCATTATATGTTATGTAAGGAATCTCAGGATTTATATTTGATCATTTAATCCTTTTGATTTTATTTCAGAGAGTAGTCAGTGGGGTGCAGCTGTTAATTGTGGATACCCAGACAGCACACAATAACCATTAGACATCCACAAGATATCCTTCACGGATATCCAGTATATCCACTGGATATAGATGGATAGCCTATAGACATACAATGGATATCCATATGTCCGCCTATATCTAGGATATATGTAATATCTTATGGATGTCTTTGGAGATATCTACTGGATATCTGTTAATATCCCATGGATATCCTATGTTTACATTTGGTATATCCAATTAACGTCCCATGGATATTATTAGGATATTTCATATTCACATTTGATATATCCTTCCTCCTCAAACATGAAAATCTGAGAATCTATGACTAGTATCTACTGATGGAAATACAAGGTGGTCCAACAAAAAAACGCAAATTAAAAGTTTTTTATGTCTACAGGTATGGAATAAAAATAAAAGAAAATAGTTAATCCAGTCAACCAGTACAAAATATAATGAATACACAGGGTGGATAGTCTAGTATTTAAGTGGACAACTGTAGAATATTGTGGTCCAATGAAAAAGATTCAAATACTCATCGCGTATGTCTGTTATATTTTGTACTGATTGACCAGAACTATTATTTCCAGTTAATTTTATTCCAGATTTGTGGATATATACAACTTTTGGTAAGCATTGTTTTTGTTGGCCGTCTTGTATTTCCACCAGCAGGTTCTAGTCAGATATTCATCTGTGAGTAAGAAGGTACAAATGGAATTAAATTCTTCATAATAGTAGTATTATTTGACATATAATGGAATGGTATACTATGGAATAGAATGATAGAAAATACTTTATTTAATATAATATACATATTTGCATATAGGTACATCAATAATTCTTCTTCTTTATCACCCCGCTCATCAACTCTGCACGGTGATTTCTGTAAGAACGAGAAAAGAAAGATTGACGATTTTCAAGGTCAATTATATACCGTATACGCCCGAATAAAAGATACACCTTTTTTTGTAAAATAACATTTTGAAAATTGGCCTGCGTCTTGTATTCGAGCACATAACTGTAATAAGAACATTTCTCACCACCTAAACACCATCATTATTATTTAGCTGAAAAGAATTTTTACTCAAATAAGCCGAGCCACCAGCTCAGTTTATTATGAAACAAAGTAAAAGCCGAGGTAAAACTTATTTTACATTTCTACGCCATGTTATTTCACATTGTATAGATATACAAAACGCTTTTAATGTAGGTAATTAATCATAAATATCAATAAAATATAGGAGACGTAACAATATTCAGAATTAAGGTAAGAAACATATGCATACCTAATTTTTTCCCAAATCCAAACTACCGATAAAAATAACCAACCACTTTTGCACGTTTATTAAACTATGATAACCTAACAACCAAAATGACGAGGGAACGATGCTACATCAAACGGTCAAACGCGGCATCGACCAATGAGAGAACAGTGTATAGTTTGTAGCATAGTTTTGCGAGTATTAATATGGAAATTCACTGATGATTCATTATTCTCTATTATAGCATTAAACGTCATGGCATCATATTTTTGTTGTGTTAAGAACATCACGTATTATGCCGCATTCGTATTGTTGATTAAACTCATTATAGTCTGATAGAATTTAGGTGTACCTATCTTTTTTTAATACATTGAACTCAGACAAAAAATGCGACAGAAAATAATAATAGATATCCATGGATATACAATGGATATAATATCAGAAGATTAAGACATTTATGTATTAGAACTTCCTTCTCAATCATTTTTTATGTGATTATTGAATATATTATCAGTAAAATAGAAAATATTTTTTTCCATATCTATGAAATACATTCAGTGGATATCCATTAGATATCTTACATGGACTGGATATTCAGTGGATATTGGGCTATCCACTGGATATCTAGTGGATATTGTGTGCTGTCTGGGTAAATACTCCTTCCAGTACTCTCTTTTTGCTTTCGCTTTCAATCGCTTAAAGTTTAGAAGGTTTTCCTCAGTTTTATGTCTTTTGTATCTACATAAAGCACTTTTTGAGTCTCTTATGGCTATCTGATTGGTTTTGATTTGCCGACTGATGCAAAGGCCGAGTTAATAATTGTTTCATTAAGTGGTCCCAGGTACTCTTTAATATTATTGCTCATGTCAAATTCTAAAATTCATTCTTAGATTAAAGTTCAATATAGATTCCAATTAACTTTTTTCAATTTATACCTGGGCATTGTATTAGCATTGACTTGTGTACCGTTGCTGTCTAATACTATTGGAAAATGATCGCTGTCCCAGAGATCGGGAAGAACTTCAAATTTTATATGACTTGTTAGTTTTGGATCACATATTGACAAATCTATTGCGCTGGTTAAATCTTGTTTTCTTGCCATTATTTGGAAGAGTTAAGTTATTATCATCAATTCAATTTTCAATAATACGTCCTCGTCGTTGTGTATAATCGCAGCACCAAATTACATTGTGGCTGTTGAAATGACTTACTATCAGTCTAGGTTTGGGTATTTGTCTTAATAGATCGTCTATTTGTTTATAAGTAAGGTTGAAATTTGGAGGAACATATTTGTTACAGACATATATTTTCATCGGCAGTTGAATTTCGACAACAGCAACTTCCAATTCAGAAACAACATTAAATTCGTTTGCGACAATTGAATTTGCAATGTATGTTACTATTCCCCCACTTGCTATAAGCGCATTCTTTACTACATAAGCTCATTCTTTACTACGTCGTAGCCGATGTCAAAGCTGCACCGTTGTAAACGCATTTTGATATTTCACTCCTTACTGCGGTACAGCTGAGGTTTGCTCTGAATGTCCAATGCAAATTCGGGAGAGGGGAAAAACATCTATGTCCTTATCCATTGGGTGATTGCTCTATATCTATCTTGAGCTTGTAGTTTCCTTATTATGTACCTGACGTGACAGATTGACGGATCAATCGTTTAGATTTTGAATTTAATTTTGACTGATAAAATCTAGATACTGTTCAGTAAATTATTATTTTCCGAGAAATTTTCTTTCCTGGATTTATTAGACACCTAATTTATTTATCAAGTTTTTTCAATTTGAGATATTGAATGGACTGATAAAATGGAAAATATTTTATATATGAAGACTCTATTGCAAATCATGTAATCTTGATAAAATGGAATCTCTTCAAATTTTATTTTCAGTTAACAACTCAATTTTCGTTACGATCCCTTCATAAAAACCGATGAATAGGCAATTCGGTTATCACTCTTTACGCAATTTTGCAATGATACAATGTCCATTGTTTCTCATTTCCATTGATGGAAATCACTTCCATTAAAAATTGAGGTATTTAGCGGATTTGCATTAGAAATAGCAATCAATAGCTCAGGGATGAATTGACGCTTGACCTTTGTGCTGGTGCACATTTGAATTTTAATGTCACGCTGTGCCGTCCTTTGTTTTTCACAGATTTAATTACTAAAGCTCCTCCGATTCGAACAAATGTCGATTCAATTCTAACGGGAATTACGAGTGTCAGAGTGTATCAAGTCAAATTAGAAATTAATTGGAAGAAAAGAATATTTAAATTTAAAGAGCCTCTTAAATTCGTCTGTCTATCTCAATTTCTACCAGAGAAAAAAATGTTCTTCATAATAGATGGAAAATATTGACAATTTTGATAAAATTTTTGAAAAAACAACTCAGTTGTTACCACGCAACGTAAATAACTAAGAGGAAATATCATGAAAAAATTTCTTCAATCACATTTTCATTTTAAAAAATTTCAACATTTGAATATATCATTGTTAGTTGACAATCTGTACATAGTATAAAACAAAGACTGATCCGCATGTCTGTCTGTTTTTTCCCTATCCTCCTAAACCGCGCAATGGATTTTGATGCGGTTTTTATCATTACTCAGATATTTATTCATGATTGACAAGTAGTACAAATGGCACGTGACCAATTGGACAGGCTTATTTCGAGTAACATTTTTGCATCAAATCAAAAACAAAAAAATTCAAATTTATTTTGGTAAATTTGTGAATTTTCTTGAATAAATGCTTTCATATACATTATAGATAAAACATACATAACTTGTAGAATGTGTTAAGCTCAATAATGATGTGAATTTTGCAAGGATAAAATCAGTATAATCAAAAGTATTTCATTTCGTCAACATGAATTCCCTTGAAGGAAAAATAGGTACCAAGATTCAGGAACAGCCATTTTAAAATCTATTGATCTTAACATAAATAATAAGCAGGAGCTGCTCAAAAAATGCCTCAGGAGATACAAATTTAATGTCTGATCTAAAGTTACTCAATTTGACTTGATATTGATGACAATGATTCTAGAAGTATTCTAATTCTTGAAGACTGTGAAAATTTACCATACGACTCATATGAACAATATGAACTATCAGAAAATACTCCATTACAATAATCATCGGATATATTTAAAGAATATGCTGTTTAAACGATATTGAGTTCAACTGCAAAAATAATGCAAGAAAAATATTTAAAAAAATACAATATTAAATTTGATCCTTTTGCGGACATAATATTTAAAGAAGCTCGTAATGCTAGAAATAATAAGAGAAAAGTTATTCCAGAAAAAATAAAGCTATGTTCTGTGGCATTAGACAGAAAAAGTATAACAAAAATCGCAAAATTATGAAATATAGACGAACCTGAAAGATTGCAAAAAAGATTCTTTCACATACCTTCCTTCGAATTGGCTTGGAGGGGAAGCTGTAAATTGTAAAATTTATTATTTTAATGAAGAAAAAGACCAAGATGGAACTCCAACAGGTGGAATCGAATACAAAATGCCATAGTTTTAAAAACGGCACAGGGTGGTTCAAAAAAATTAACAGACAGCAAATGGTTAACAAAAAATGACACTGATGAAATAGGCCAGGCGGCAGGGCGATAAAATCGTTCAAAACCGTAAAAAAATGTTGGCAAAGCTTTTATTGTTTTAAATGGTTTATTAGGGTGTGATTATCAATAATCTAGGTTTTCCCCACACCCTTAAGGCCCGCGTCGATCTCCGTGAGGCTACAAAGGTACACATTTTTGGTTCTTCGGTAATATCTCGTTTTCTCTTTATCGTACGGCCAAAATGGTCCTATATGAAATTAAAGGTGAGAAAATTCTATACAAAAAAGTTCTTTATCATTTTTTCATGGGACTTATAGTTTCGGAATAGTAGCCGCGTGAAGTTGTGCGCCGCTAGATGGCGTTAACTGAAATGGTAGCAAATTTTTGAGTTTTTTTCAGAAGAAACAAATGTAATGGTATATTCATTTTTACATATTTTAAAATAGGTACATTTTTCTAAAATTTAATGAAAAAAATTAATCATCTACCTTTTTTTGAACCGTTGATATTGAACAAAATATAATTTTATTGCATTAAAAAATGGCACGCCACTACTTTTTATCAAAATAAAAATCATTTTCGTAATCATTTATTAGTTGCTAACAAAAAGAGCCTTCTGACTTTTTTTCGTTAGACAAACGGTTTTGGATTAAAAAAATCAAATAAATTTACATGGGGCGCCCATATCTCGAAACATACTAATTTACATATTTGGAAAAAAAATCTTAATAAAACTGTCCAACAACAGCAGGAGCAATAACACTAAAAACAAGGACACAGAACTTTAAAAATAAATTAATAGTTTTGTCGTAAATGTTAAAAATGTCCATTATTTTGAATGCACTGGTCCAATCTTTTCTGGGTGGAGTTGACAGCTGCCTCAATTTCCGTTCTTGGTATATTATTTATGGCGTTTTGAATTCGGACTATCATGTCTTCTCGAGTAGTTTGTCGAATTTTATACACAAAATCCTTTATTCGGCTCCACAGATAAAAATCAAGGCAGGTTAAATCGGGGGACCGTGGTGGCCAGAAAAATAGACTGCCTCTATCAATCCAACGGCAAGGAAAATGCCTGTCCAAAAAATCTTGCTCATTTCGAGAATAATGTGCCGGGCATCCGTCTTGTTGAAACCATATGTGGCACCTAAAGGCACATTTTCTAAGAGTCCTGGTAAATCGTTCAATAAAAAGTTCAAATACATGTCACCGGTTACACCGTACATATAAAAGCCTAGTAGCGACACTCTGTGCGGAAGCTGATATGCGAACCCGCTTTACCCCGCCTATAGAGTAGCAGGTTTCTAGCAGGTGACGTCGGCTTGCTTAGTATACAGGGGTTCGCGTTAGAGCATACGACACGAAGCTCTGCAGTATACAGTATATATTTCCATAGAAGTAGCACGACAGCAGTCCCTCGTAAGTGGTGGCAGTGAACAACTGCCCGACTTCTTAGAACATTGTCGGCGGAATTATCTACAAAGACTTCAAAGGGACGAGTCAAGAGTGTCGCTACCATGCTTTTATATGAATGGTGCCGGTTAGATTGCCATTAAAGATGTGCGGACTGATAATAGCACCATTAATAACACCACGCCAGACGTTGACGCTCCATCGACCCTGCTGATAATCTTCACGTAACCAGTGTGGATTAGTGTCCGACCAGTAATGCATGTTACGAAGATTTACCCTGCCATTACTGCAAAAAGATGCTTCATCTGTCCACAATATTTGTGACAAAATATGACGGTTTTCCCTAATGAAATCTCTAAGCCAGTAGAAGTAATCGAGCCTACGTTTAAGGTCAGTCTCATTTAAGGATTGATGAATCACGTCGTGATACGGATGCATTTCAAAATCCATTAATATTTTTTCACTGGAGATCTCTCTTATGCTTAAATGTGGGTTTGCATGAATATAAGCCAACACATTTATAATGTTATCTTCTCTTCTTACTCTACGATTTCTTCTCAAAGTTGGAGTTGGTTGCACTTGGCCATGTTGCCTTAAACGTAAGGCTAAACGACGAAAAACCATTCTCGAATGCCGTCTTCGGAGGGGATAATGCAGTCCATACTGCCTAGAAGCAATCGCCGCATTTTCAAAACATTGAAAATAAATTCTCGACATATCAAAGGCTTCTTCATTCGTAAAAAGCATGATTCGTTGTGAAAATACTTTTTACATAACACTAAATTATATGTTAATAGCAGGAACTGTCAAAATGAATATCAGCGTGATTGACAATTTGGTGTTTTCTTTCTTAATATAGATCATGGCCTTCTTCGCTTAAATGCGATGTTAGTTTAAACAGTATGTAAACCTATCTTATTTTTTCCATTCAAAACCGTTCGCCAAACCAAAAAAAGTCAAAAGGTCCTTTCTGTTAGCAACTAATAAGTGATTACGTAAATGATTTTTATTTTGATAAAAAGCAATGGCGTACCATTTTTTAATGTAATAAAATTATATTTTGTTCAATATCAACGGTTCAAAAAAAGGTAGATGATTAATTTTTTCCATTCAAATTCAGAAAGTCAAAACCAAGTAAGCATTTTGTAGTGGAAATTATGCTCTTTCATATGATCCCAAATTTGTTAAAATCAGTGAAGCGAAACGGGAGAAATCTTGGTTTGTTTAAAAAACAATTGAACCTCCCCCACCGCTTTATTTTGATAGATAGAACAAAAAATTTTAGTCAAAAAGTGTAGGTGAATAGTCAGTAAATATGGAATATTTTCATTAGGCAAAATTCTATAAAAATCCCATTTTTCTACTTAGTGTTGGTTGTTACGGCCTCTAGCGGACGTTTGACAAACTTGAAAATAATTTCCAGCAATTTCTCTTGGCGACTTTAATCATGATTTTTTTTTCTAAATCTATACGACCAATATCTTATGAGATATGGCCGCTCGCTACCCTTAACTGATCACCCGGTACAAACCCAACAAGGAAATATTGAAATAAGTAGACCAATGCAACCAATTTATAATAATTGTGTTTTCAATCATTGTTCTTTCAATTAATTTGTTCTGTTAATTATTAATTAACTGTTCAATAAAAATTAAGTTTTTTATTTTCTATTCTTCTGTTATGTCGTTAATTTATCTTGTCAAAAAACATGCGAACTTTTTTTATTGGATAAATTTGTCTTTTTATCTCAACATTTTTCCATCGGTAATTTTACTCTAAAAAATGACGTCAGTTTTTTTCGTAAAATCACTGATTGGCAAAATGTATCGATACAAAGAGAAATTTATCCGATAAAAAAATCTCTTGTGTTTTTACCCTTGATTAAACTTTGTAATATTTTATGAAAAAATATTGCTTATGATTTGTTTGCTACGTATCAAAATAGCTGTGGTCTCATGAGTTATATCCAAAATCAAATGCTACATTGACATCATGCTAAGCATCTATTTGTACTGGCATTTAATATAAATATGGTCACTTCGTTTTTTCATTTATCTGACATAGTAAATTTTTGTTCTATCAATGTCGTCATATCTTAAAGTTTAAATGTAACGATAACTTGTTCGACACACCATAACAAAATTCAAGAAAAATTGATATTCATTAATTTTCTACTTAATACAAGCAAGTTATTTGCTTTCGATATTAAATTAACTACCCACAAAATTTATTAAATGTTAATCCTGTACAAATAGGTATGCGTGTTCAAATACGATAAAAGCATGTTCGCACAGATGTTCGGGATGAATCACAGGATGGCCGTTGTCAACACCGACTGCATTCATATTTGAATTACGATTAAAATTGAATAAACAGAGTGTTATTCTTCGATATAGTTGAGGTCGGGCACACCGTCGATAATCTACGATAATCTGGTAACTTTGTATATTTATGTGAAAAATCTTTGGGGTAGATATAAACTATTCAATCTTGCAATATATTTGAAACTCCAATTAAAAAGGATAAGTTTTTTAAATGACCAATTAGTTGATAGAATACATTATGTTTAACTCATCATCATGCTTCATTACTTGTATCCAGTATTATTAAAATATGACATATAATATCCCATCTGTGTTAATTATCATGTACACTGTTACTGGCTAAATTAAATTGCTATAGCTGCATGTCATATATTTGAAATTTTAGATTGACAACAAAAATAGAACAAATAGTAATTTTATATGCCTTTCCTCTCAAATTGACTAGTTTGCTAGTAGTCCTTTTCATCACATGACAAGCGCAGCCCCCATATTGAAACAGCGGTAGTTTAAAAGTTTCGAACTGTTTTGTGCAATAATGGCTGGAAATGCGATATATCTTCACAAACAAATCCATCATTAGAACAAGTTTTAAATCATAGGATTAAGCCGGTCCCATACACATCGCGAGTACTAAGGAGCACAAACATTTCCGAGTCTATACAAGTACGAGCAACGCGAGCCATTGGAGCCCCCACACGTCTTGCACTTTTCATTCGCAAATAATAGTAAGTTGGACACACACGCCCCTTCCCGCGTAGGTTGTCAGTTATTTACTATAGAGTATAGACATGATGCGTATGTAAACAGTGCGCCCATTGGAAATCAAGAATCACTAGTATGAATTCCCTTTGACACGGTACATATTTACAGACAGTTCGCAGGTATAGGCAAGTGCGAATGCGATTAGCAAATATTCCCGAACATCTCTTCCCACACACGATTGCAAATATTCGCGATGTGTATAGGACCGGCTTTAAATGATTTATACCGTGCATCACTCTTTCATACTCCATAAACAGTTTTATTAATCGATTTTTAAAAGATAACATAACTATAGACGACTTAAAAAATGTATTTAATTAAAACACTTATTATTTTAACTTTTTGTTAATTGTTTTTTAATAACTATTATTGGTTTTACTGTTTTAAATGAAACTAACTGTTTCTAGATAATTCCACAATGTACTGATAAAATGTTAAGAATTCTAAGAAATTTGACAATTGTTTCGATACTAAATATCATCGTCAGAATGACAGAAGTTACATTTCATTTGATGCCTATCTGATGTTTAGTAGTTATTTTTGGCTAGACCAAGAAGTGACCTACCTTGTGATTGAGTTAATATATGTTAATAGAAAAAAGAATAAGATATGATATTACAAATATCAAAGCTTAGATATTATTAGCCCTATGGGGATATCCTGAATATATTTTTCCCATTTAAGATCAGTATAACTGTGCAATGATATAGAAAACCAGGAAAACTATATCTGCTGATCTTACAATTTACACTTAACAAGACAGTTTAAAAATGGAGTACTCCCTAGATTTATCTGTTCATTGACGACTTCCTATTGTGCGTTTCTTAAGTGTCTTCTAATTTCCAATTCTTCAAGGAAATCCAGTTCTTGTTTCTTATCACAGATATGTAGTATTTCTAGTTCTGTGTTGGCAATAAATGTTTGATGTCAAGTAGATGTTTTGCGTACTGGGATTTATCTGATTGTTTTCATCTGTATGGTTCACTGTATCGGATTTCAAAAGGGTTTGACCCAAATAGAACAGCATTACATTCTGGATATTAAAGTATATTTATCAGACTTCTTTAATGGGGAAATTTTTGTTTTTACACTCATCAATTTTGTACTCAGATTACTTTCTGTTTTAGAAAAAATTGTTGTATTTGTTGCTAAAGTTATTATCTTTGAAATATTATTAGAAATATTACCTGCATATGTGATGATTTTATAATTTTTTATTTCTTTAGTTTGTTTGGGAAATATTAGTTGTAATGCCACTTTTTCCTCTTTTTAATTAATGAATTCATTTATCATATGTAATGGATAACCGTTGGATGTTGCTATTTGTGAAGAAAATAACTCAATCAATTTTCTTAATCTAAAAATTCAAAGAGTTAATAATGTACTTGCTTATTCAATTTACAGAAAACAAACACACACTGATGTGACTATTCCATATAGTTACAATCATCCCATGTCACATAAATTAGCAGCATATAATTCAATGATACATAGATCTTTTTCAGTTCCTATGAACAAATGTAATTTTGATAGAGAGATTGATACAATTAGACAAATAGCAACATCCAACGTTTATCCATTACATATGATAAGTTAATTAATAAAAAAGAGGAAAAAGTGGCATTACAACTAATATTTCACAAACAAACTAAAGAAATAAAAACTTATAAAACCATCACATATGCAGGTAATATTTCTAATAATATTTCAAAGATTACATCTTTAGCAACAAATACAACAATTTCTTTTAAAACAGAAAATAATGGGAGTACAAAGTTGTGGAATGTAAAAACAAAAATATCCCTATTAAGGAAGTCTGGTATATATAAACGTTAATGGCAGAAACGAATAGACAGAAAGTTGTAAGTATTTTTAATATAAATGGATATTACTTAATATATAATGAGGGGGACTATAATAAATGCGACGGAGTAGTTTTGTATGTAAATAATAAACTAACACATTTTTACAAAATTGTCAAAATTTCTGAAACTAAAGCAATAAAATTGGAAATTAAATTAAGAAATGAAACTGTACACATAACCGCATTGTATAAATCACCTATTATATGTCCTAAAATCTTCAGTACGAACCTCAATAGTTATTTAAATAATAAAAAAGGAAAGGAATCTGAAATTCATATACTGATGGGTGACATTAATATTAATCTTTCATCAGATGTCGATCACGTTGAACAATATAAAAATACCCTAGAATCATTGGATTTTGTTTCTTACATTAATCAAATAACAAGACCCATAAGCAAAACTGGCCTAGACCACATTTATGTAAAAAATTTAAATTATGAAAATAATAATATTAAATCATTTATTTTTGACTACGGAATAATTGACCATCTCCCTATAGCACTAATCATTCAATTTAAAGAGACATATGAAACAAAAAACGAAAATCAACCTAAGAAATTTATGAATTATCCAAAGTTAAGAGAACAGTTACGAAATAAAAATTGGCAAAATGTATACACCATTACTGATGTGAATGAATGTACAGATCAATTCCTTTCTATCTTACAGCAAAGTATCGAAGAATTTACAAGTTTTGTAAAAAGATCAAAAAGGCTAAAAAACTATGGATTACTAAAATCTATAAATGAAAAAAACAAAATCTATAAAAGACTTAAAAGTACCTCTAATGATATATTATTACACAAAAAATATCATGACTATGAAAACAAATTAAAAATACTCATAAAAAGAAGAAGAGTAACTTAATTAATAAAAACTCTAATTCATCTGCAGCACTATGGAAATGTGTAGCTGATATATGTGGCAAATCCAAATCTGAAAGTAAAATAGATAACATTTTAAATGAAAGAAGTCAACAAATTAATGGCACTAAAGATGTAGCCAATGCATTTAATAATTTTTTTAGGGATTTGAGGAAAAATTATGCCCAAAAGATACTGTCCCCCCAAAATTATGCTGGGAATATACAAATTCTAGATACAAATATGTATTTGTACCCCACAGATGAAGCTGAAGTGAAACATACTATAAATTCGTTAAAAAATAAAAAGCCACCAGGACTAGACGGCATTAAATCGAAAACTTTAAAAGAAATAAAACATGAAATAGCTACTCCACTTACCTATTTGATAAACAAATGCTTTAGTTCTGGAATCTTTCCAAAGTCGCTGAAAACAGGGTTAATTAAGCCTATTTTTAAAAATGGTGATATATCTAAAATTGAGAATTATCGGCCAATAACTCGCATTTCAACCATAAGTAAAATTTTTGAAAAAATCTAAAAATGTAGGCTAATTAAATTCTTCAATAAGCATAACATTATTTCAGAAAATCAGTATGGCTTTAGAGATGGAAAATCCACGGAGGATGCAATGTGCTCATTAGTAGAAACGTTATACAATTCCCTAGATAAAAAAATTCCTGCAGCTTGCATCTTTGTGGACCTCTCTAAGGCTTTTGATACCGTTAATCATAAAACAATTATTAAACAAATTAAAATTCTACGGTGTGCGTGGACTTATAAGCTAGTAGAGAGTTATTTGAGTGAGCGAAAACAATATGTAACCATCAACAATTGCATAAGCGAGTCTAGAAATGTTACCTATGGGGTGCCACAAGACTCTGTACTGGGCCCGCTGCTATTCACTATATATTTAAATAGCCTACTTTTCCTGGACATAAGGGGTAAAATTATTAGCTTCACCGATGATACTGCCATCCTTTTTACCGCTCCTACTTGGGCTTAATTGAAAACACAAGCTGAAATCGCTTTTTAAAAAATAAAAACCTGGTTTCAATTTAATGAACTAACATTAAATGTATATAGAACAAAAAATATGCCTTTCACGTCATACCAGACAGGTCTACCAAATCTCGGCTATTTGGATCTTGACATAACTACTAAAATTCCAGAAGTAGATAGGTTTAAATATCTTGAAAATGTTGTACTTTTCGTTAGTGCAGTCACAGCTGAGCTATGGCATCTCTGGTTGGGGTGGAGTATATGATTGTCACATTAAAAATGTAAATGTACTCCAAAGGTGGATATTACGAATTATTTACCAAAAGAGTATCAGGTTTCCAATTGAGTTATATGTAATGAGCCAAGATATGGATCTAAGGCAATTATACTGCCTTAAAATACTGCTCTACCTAAAACGAAATGAACATATATTAGAACGTCTCGAACACACTCATGATACTAGACATAAACAGAACACATACAACGTACCTAAAAGAGAAAAAATTATTGGACAACACTGCTTTGATTACTTGGGCCCAAAAATTCTAAGCCGAGTACCTGTAGAACTACAAAATATTAAAAGATATAAGAACTTTAAATGTGAAATAAAAAAATGGATATTATCAAAAAATAGAGACTTTTTCCAAAATATAATAAACAAGATATAAATAGAAAAATATGTGCATGTATGTGTGTGCGTATTTATGTGTATGTATATGTTGAGAGTTATATTATATCTACCTACCCGACTCACTATATCTACTGAACTAGTCAATATTACTGAATTTGTCAAAACTATACCGAATTGATCATTATTATTATACTGACACTATCAATACTAAAAATAATATTTACTTAATTGTATATTTATAATTTAATTTTACTGTATCTATTTATTATATCACACACAAGTTGTTGGTAACCTCAGCATCAGTGATTAATTGTTTACTTCTACATCAAAAATGTTAGTTAAATTTTTTAGTTTGTATATTTCTGTTTTGTTGTGAAATAATCATATATTAAATGTCCAGAATGTAATGCTGTCTATTTGGGTCAAATCCTTAAGAATTTTGAAATCTGATACAGTGAACACTCACGAGCATACAGATTAAAACAACCAGATAAATCTCACTACGCAAAACATCTACTTGACACCAAACATTCATTGACACCTAACACAGAACTAGAAGTACTAAATATTTGTGATAAGAAGCAAGAACTGGATTTCCTTGAAGAATTGGAAATTAGAAGACATTTAAGAAACCCACAATATGAAGTCGTCAATGAAGAGATAACTCTATGGAGGTCTCCACTTTTAAACTGTCTTCTTAAGTTATAATTGTAAAGATCAGCAGTTATAGTTTTCCTGGTTTTCTATATAATTGCAGAGTTATACTGATCTTAATTGGGAAAACTGATATCCAGGATATCCCCATAGGGCTAATAATATCTAAGCTTTGATATTTATTTAGTCAATTAGAAGGTAGGTCACTTCTTGGTCTAGCCAAAAATAATTATTAAACATCAGGTAGGCATCAAATGAAATGTACCTTTTATCATTCTGACGATGATATTTGATATCGAAACAATTGTCAAATTTCTTAGAATTTTCAATATGTTTTTCAATATATTGTGGAATTATCTAGAATCAGTAATTTCATTAGAAACAGTAAGTTTCGTTTAAAACAGTAGACCTTGAATAGTCCTCAATTTTATTTTTTTAGGCCAACCATATTTAGTATAGTCCACATTTTTTGCTAAATAGTAAATATGTACGGTCAAAATTAATTTATATACTTGATTATACACTAACTTCAGATTTACGTAAACGAAAGTTACCGATCTGAACGAATTTTGACTAGGACCTTCTGTATACCTTATTTTCCGATGAAACAACATTCCTATTCAAAATTCCACTTCGATTGAACAATGCCTGTTATTCTACAAATTGGCGAAAGAGCCTATTTAACGCACATTAATTTAATCTTTCAATGTTCCTATTAAACATAAATCATTTCGTATACAATTACACTATTATAATCAAAATTAATTTGGCACCATAGCATATTATGTTTCAGAGACGTCCAAGGAAATTTAATATGGGGTTATTATATTCTAATAAGTGTAGTAAGTTTCATTTAAAATATATATGTTTTAGAGAAGAATTATTACAGACACATCTAAAGGTTTGATCAATCCCTTATCACATCGCTTCTTGCGTTCGTAAGGCCCATTCTTGGCTATTTCACGTACAGTTGACAGTGGAACTTTTGTTAAATCGATACTACTTGCATTAATTCTGTTTCTTCATCAAAACTAAACTTTTCCCGTAGAAACTTATACACATTGAAACATATCTTCTGTGTTTCCAAATTTAAATGACGTCAAATTCTGTTTTCCCTTTAATCACAATTATTTAAAAAAATTTTGTTGCTACACACAATATTTTGGACCGAACTCGATATAGATTGGCTCAGGTACAAAGGAGAAGAAGACGTATTATTTATCAGGCGCACTGTACTTCATTGTTCCTTACATCAAGGCACTGGGGAAGCCTTCCGGGCCTTAGGGGATGCTGGGAATGATAACGATGACCTCCTATCAGACACTTGTTTATGACCATCCTCATTACTGCCACCAGCTTCAAAGTCGTCTTCGCGAACTTCAAGTGTAGCATTCACATTGCCACAGCCACACCAGTCCGAGCCAATCAAATAGCATATAGGAAACAAGAAGATGCGCAACAACATGTACGACGATGTGGATAAAGATTTTATGGAATATTTGGACCGAAATAAGGTGCCTTCATCGGCCAAACATGAGCAATTGGCTGCAGAGCCCAGTGAGGAAGCCTTAAAAATATTCCTCCTCGGCATTCTTCCAGATCTCATGGGTGATGGGGAAGTGCGACAGTTCAAGAGGAAGAGACTGTGGACGACATAATGTCAGTGAGATCTACATCTACGCGTCCTCCTTCGTCCTAGTGGTCATCGCTGAGTAATGAGATGCCTTCACCCACAACTAGCACATTAGAGAGTTATAATATACAAGAAGACGCTAATTACACCTTTTTACCACTCGCGGCTTATAATTCAACAGCTTTTCAGCTAAATACCTAATGTCAAATACCTAATGTAATATTTTTTTCTTTTTTGAATAAATATAGTCTTTGTTACTTACCTGGGTGTGATCCAATAGCCGTTCCTCAGCGTCCACGGACTCCCTCGTGGTTGTGTTTCGCGTCAGATAGGTCGAGCAGTTTTGAGGTAATAAGCAACCTAGTCTGAAAACTTTTTTCAAGGTATGGGTATACTGCTGTGAGTAATGCTACTAATAATAATGTTTCAATCTCAACCAATGTAAGTGATTACATCTAAATTCAATCTAGTCCTTCAATGCAATTAGTATCCGCACTTCATGCTTCTGTTTTGTCCCGCACCTCTGGCGTTTCGTTGTTTACGGCAATGGTGAAGGTTTTAGATACTTTTGGAGTTTATCAACCTTTGCGTTGTCTCTTCGTTTCAGGAAGTACAATGTCATTTATAAATTCAAAAGCGGAGAATCGTTTATGTTTGAATTCAAACATACTCTCAGTTCTATAAATAGCGTGGATTCTATGAAAACTATTACTAAAACTAATGGAGTTGTCCTTTCTTTTCATCCAATTTATCAAAAACATCCAGTTTTTACCATTGATGCGATAGTCCTACCAAATATTTGCACACAGTTGCCATTTAAAGATATATCTCATGAAAATGGGTCACAAATTTCGAGTATTCTGTTAGCAGATCCTAAATTTTACACACCAAAGATCTACCGAATTCTTCTGGGCGCTGATATATTTTCTCAAATATTACTGAATGATCATATCGCAGGAAGTGCTGGTCAACCGGATGCAGTTAATACTGTTTTTGGATACATCAGAATATTCAAACAAATTATATTTCTCTCTTTTGTCAAATTGATGATACTTCAATTCTTGAGGAGTCTGTTAAGAAATTTTGGGATATAGAAAGTGTCCCCGATGTTGTTGCTCTTTCATCCGATGACGTTTACTGTGAGAGAAAGTTTATCGAGAAATAAATTCCGCAGGAAGATTCATTGTCTCACTTCCCTTTAGGAACGGTGTTCCTTCCGTCTCTGACACTCAATCCTTGGCCGTTAATAAATTTCACTCATTGAAAAGAGGTATCGTGGTTTATCACCCTCGGAGTTGCTCACTTGTTCCTTATCGGTCGAGCGGTTTTGAGGCAACAAGCAATCTAGTCTGAAAACGTTTTTCAAGGTATGGGTATCAAAACTTCTGGCTATTCGTCTTCTCCTTCTGAGGTAATAATACAGCACAGTTTCATCATCGAATCTTCCGATATTGCACGTTTGATATTCATGACGACTCTGAACAAACTAGGCGCCGACTCGAGTATATTTGAGAATGTTCGAGATCAAGGTTAGGACTATAAAAGTGACGATCGCGCCTCAACACTAGGGATGGCAAAAAATATAAATATATCGATATATTCATCATATGATATATCGAAACCTATATATCGATACAAGCGATATATCTAAATAAAAATATCGATATTATGAAAAATATCGATATATTTTTTTATTATATTCAAATCTAAAGTTTTTGAAACGTAAAGTAGATACTGAGAAACTATTGAAAGGTAATACATTAAAAAAAGTGTATTTTTTTATAAAGTAAGTACAAGTTAAAACTGTTAAAAGTGTTCTACAAAATTGCATGTTTTTACTAAAAAAATGAAAATGTATTTTTTATTATAATTTAGTCAAGTTTACAATTAAATGTCTCACAGGAAGTAGACTGTTTGCCTGCATTTGTGATTTTGTGGATTAGGTGAATACATCAGTTCCACAAATGCAAGTTATCAGGCAAAGAGCTCAAAAATAATAATTTGGAAAGCCTACTTCCCGTGGGACGGTTACGACTTTTAGTAGCTGTTGCTCCGGCTTTTGAAAATAGCCTCTCGCTGGGGACCGACGTTGCTACAACACAAAAATATTTTGCCGCCACTTTAAATAAGTTGGGATATACCGATTTCATTTCGCTCCAGGTGTCCAAGGGATTGTCTTTCAAGTTTCTAACTGGCAAACTTAAATATTGATTGAGTTCACTATCTTTATCTGATTTCCCTTGCCCACTTTTTTTAGTGTGCATTAATTTTTTATGGGTCGCCCATATATCAAATTCCGGTTCTCCAGTATCCGAATCAGAAGATTCTGATGAAGAAGAAGTGCTTTGGAAAGTCGCGATCTCACTTTTGATGTGTCGCATCACAGTGTCCAGGGCTTCAGGATCCCTGAAATTTATTTGTTTAAATCGAGAATCCAATATTGTGGAAACAGCTGGTATATAAGATTTCTCAATAGCACCAAACCTCTTTTCGATTTCTTTTAATAATGTGGTTTTCAAGTGTTTACCTACTTCATACTGGAGCGAATAATTGTTGTACTGGTTTATCAGACAACCAATCATTGGTATTACTTTACTTATTGTGGGGTAATTTTCGCCACTTATCTCTACTGTCATCCTTTCTAGTGGTTTTAAAAGTTTGCATATTTCTCGTAAATGATCAACTTCGGCTGCAGTAATCATATTTGGAGCAATAACATCGGAAAACAAAATATTGCTGACCATAGATGACATTAGTAGAAATATCTCTATCATGTAACATGTGGAGTTCCATCCAAAATCATTATTTTAATGTTTCCTTCTATCGTTCCTGCATCGATTTGTATTTTTCTCAATTGATCACTAGCCTTAACGCTTCTTTTGAACCATACTACTATTGATCGTATCTTGTCAATAATAATACTCAAACCTTCTGTGTTTGTAAGTGAATTTTCACACACCAAATTGAGGGTATGTGCGAAGCATGAGATATGTCGGTTTTTCCCAAATTTGTCATGCATAGCTTTGACCATATTGGCTGCATTGTCCGTCACTACAGCAACAACATCATTAGGGTCAATTCCCCAAATTTGAAGAGCTTTGCCCAATTCTAAAGCAATATAGTCTGCTGTGCGAGACTCTGATAATTCAACAATACCTATTGTCGCTGATGTTAACTTCATGTCATGTACAAAGTGGACAGTGATGCCCATAAAACTTTTGGTCTGCATATCGGCAGTCCATATATCCGTCGTAATTGAGAAATACTTCGATTTTTTTAATATATTTTTAAATGCTGTTGAAATCACTTCGAACTTTCTATCAACATTATTTTTGATGGTGTTTCTGGTTGGTACTTTGTATAAAGGTGCCACTTGTTTCATCAAAGACAGAAAACCCTTACCTTCTACAATATTGAATGGCAAATTATCCTGAACAATAAATTTTATTAATGCTTCTGTTAGTTTCACATTTTTAGAGCCATCATCTAAAAATAAAAACAAATAATGCATTCATGCAAGTACTATAAACTTTAGCTTTACCTTTGAAAGATGAAATTATTTTGAAGGTAGACACATTTGTAGCTTGCTTGAAAAATGAGCTTGATGTTTCTGTACTTGTGCTTGGTTCAACATCATATTCAGAAACCGTCATTGTTGAAGTTGATGAATGATCATCATCATCAATTTCTTGTGAAGCGATCAGCTTTTTCTAGAAATATTAACTAATAAATTCTATTAGTCATACCTCATCTTGATGTAGTGAACTACTAGTCCCAGGCGTTTCTACATCCATTCGACTTTCGGGTTGGGATGGACGTTTTTTCTTTTTTGGTTCATCAGTCTCCTTTTTCTCCTCAGTTAAATGTTGTAAGATGGAGGAGTGTTTTTGTTTCAAATGTGTTTTCAAATTTGTTATATTGCCCAAAGTCTTCAGCACCTTGGAACACAAATTGCATTTAGCAGTATTTGGAGTAACTTTTTGAGAATGTTTCCAAATGTTACTTCTCGGAGGAGCCATATTTTCAGGACCAACAGTCACTTTAAATTTATGTAATAAATCTAGTTTATTTTAATTTCAACTTCACTAAACTTTTGAACAATCACACTATCATTTATTCACAGCAAACACTTTCAAAGCTCTTTGCAGATTGCAGAAAAAATATTTGTTGAGGTGTATTTATAAACTTTGGACGGGTATTCCCCGACAAAAATTTTCGGGGAAGTACTTAATTCAAGTAATTCAAAGGAATCCCGATTATAGCCGATAATTCGGGTACCTGTCGTATCAAAGACAGGTACCTACTAAGTTATTTGCGCTTCCCGACGCTAGATGGTGCTAAGAAAGTTAACGAATATTGGTGATAAAACAAACTAGATTGAAATTTCGCCAAATTGTGGTGTGTGCAATTTGCAATTAATTGGTTTTTTGATATTGGTATTTACACTAAAATATCGATATATTTTGCGATATATCGAAACTATTACATCGATATTTATATATCGATATATTTGAAAAAATATCGATATATTGAATATATCGATGTATCGTTACCATCCCTACTCAACACTCATCAGTCGACTATTAGCGTTCGGGGCGATAAGTACCTACCTACTTACAAGTTAGCTAACGAATTGCGAATTTTAAATGAAGTGTTCAGGTATTGTTCTACTCTTGTATTCTGATTGTATCAGTTTTGTACATTTCTTCTTAGGACTAAACTCTTCTACGCAGTAACATTATTAATAGATAAGAATGGAACGTTGGCTTAAAGGCGTTAAACGTGTTGCAACAACATCTTCTAACGAAGCCGAATGTTCAAAAGCAGTACGCGCGGAGTATACAGAAATTACCGATCCAGACGATGATGCAACGACGTCAAGCTCCACGGTTTCAAAGTCGGAAAAAAGGAAGTATTATGAATCATATATCAGTTTCGGTTTTGTTGATTCCAACGGTCCACCTCTTTGCATGTTATGTAGTAAACTGCCTCCTAATAGTTCCATAGAACCAGCCAAGCTGCACCGACATTTGGAAATTGTACACTCCGAGTCTAAAGACAACAATAAAGAATTTTTTGTACGTAAAAATGAACAAATATTGGAAAGTCAAAAACATATGATGCTTGTTACCCAAATTATCAATGAAAATGCCACGGAGGCATTATATTTAGTTAGCTATCGCATTGCACAAGCAGGGGAAGCACACACTATCGCTGATAATTTAATAAAGCCATTATAAGCAATCCTCAACTGATTTGTAGGTAAAAGTTCAATGTGCAATGAGAGAAGCACATCAAAAATTGTAACTGACTTAGTATACAACACTATTTAAATCTTATTAAACTAAAAAAAAAGGAAAAGACTGAAAATACTTCCAATATTTATGAGACATAAAACCATGAATTTCTAGATAGTACGCTTCTGAATTCATCGAATGAGACGCGTCCATGAAAATCATAGATATTTTAATTGATGGATGTAGAGTCACTTCTATGACAAAAGACTCTGTTATTCTCGGAATAAATCAACTGACGTTAAATAATTGAATCACTTTATCTCCTCTCCTCGAAAACAGAGCTGGGAAAGTCACTGAGAATTATCTTCTGATACATTAATTTCATATTAAACTTGGTGAAATATATTGTTTTCCAACTGCGTATCTTAACAATTCATAAATTTTCTAGAATTTGATCATTTACAAATTAATCGCCTAGCGAGTAAAGAGAGACATATACTGAAGGATTCGTTTATTACAACATCATTTCTTTTATATATTTATCACAATGTAATATTGAAATTGTCTATTCTGAAATCGATCATGTTACCCTGTAATCTGACATGAACGTACAGTCGTAGCAAATATGCCAACCTTTAAAGACAACAACGTATTATTTTCGGTTGAAGTTTTCATATAAGATACTGTACGATCTACTTCGACAACTCCCATCGGACTGTACAATTTACCCCAAAATAATGCTTGACCTCGGGTTTTAAGTAATAAGATGTCTAGCTTAAGAGACTACAAAATGACCGGTAACGAATAGAGATTTACAAACTTCAGGTTTATCCAGTCCACACATACACTTGGAAACTTATCTTCAGAGAGCTCTCTCCAACACATCTGCGTATACAATAACCAGCAGTATTTTTTATAACTTATAAACGAAGGAAAAACATGAGTACCCAAACATATCACACATTACTAGCTGAGTTCTATATGTTCTGGTTTTCGGTCGAATTATGTGTAAATCTTTAATTAACGCGAGTATAAAAGGCAACCACGATTACAACCGCTTGTTATTTGGGTTGTCTACCTCGCAGGAAAATAATCAAAATTATAAATCTAACAGAGATCCAACAGATACTTTATGTCCAAAATGTATTGACTGGAAGTTATTGAAAATGATTGGAAATATTTCTTACGCGACATTTCATTTGATCAATCTCAAGAAGATTGAGAATAGTTGGCGTTGCCCATTAATTCGAAATAAAATATTCATAGCATTATTTCTATTATTGGGATTTCAAACTAAGACTGTAGCGGTACCGGCGGCGGACGATGAAGTACTTTTTACCACATTGATTTATAACCTTGCTTTTTCTTCCATATCAATTTCATTGTTTACTTTGGGTATTTAGTGTTTAGTGTATTAAAAGCGTGGTTTAGGCCCTTTTAAACGCTGTTAAAATTTGAACAATAATGTTCATTTAGACATAATAATTATTGGTGTAAGAATTAGTGTTAAGGTATTAGAAAGTTACAGTGTTAGAACAAAGCTAGTGATAAAATACTTTAATCCTCTTCTTATAAACTAAGACAAATGGTCCGATTAAAATTAAGTTTATTGGAATTTCTGAGGTATATTGAAGGGACCGAAAGTTCTCATTGTGTAGTAGAAGATGAAGAGGTCCTCAATGCAGATCATATAATATTATATGGAAAAACTGAATGGAACTCTTCAGTGACAAAAGTATGTGCTCTCTATCTCCAGACAAGCGCTCCGCAATCCGAGCCTTATCAAGTGAGTGGTGAACTCCAAATTATAGATGGGTACATTAAAATTATGCAAATGTTTTGTTCTTGCAAAGCAGGAGCAGGTGGCCGATATAAACACATTTCAGCTTTTCTAATCCTTTTAACCAGGTAAGTTATTGTGAATTTACTAATTAACTTTATACAATTTTAAAAATAATTTCAGAAAAAAGTTGAAAAAAAGACTGAAATTGGTGAAAATCGAAATAGGAGTATTCATACTATTATAAAAAAAATACAGCAACTTCCCATCGATAATACAAACCGAGGTATAAAACATTAAAGTTCAATTTTATTCTAAAGTTCCGATTCCGAAGGGTCCCATTGGAAATCCCAAGAAAAATTTTTATTCCGATTTCGATGAAATTTTACATAGGGTGGGTTTTGATACGAGGATTCCAATACATTTGTCAGTTATTCGCTGAAAAAATTATTTCGGCTGGAAAATTGAGAAGAATTTGTGAAAATGGGATTTTCCGGAAAACTGCATAATATTTTGCTCATTTATGAACTTAACCTCAGTTTTTACATTCTAAACCTATATATAAATTAGAGCTATTTGTCTTAATAAAACCTTGTTCCATTTTTGACGATTCTTGGATGCTTTATGTTAATCACAAACAAACATAAACAACAAATTAACTTATGAAATGCTGTAGGAATCGATCAAAATGCGTAATCACAACAAAATTTCAAGCAACACTAACGGAGGTGTTTGATATTTACTTAGGTGTGATGTCATGTGCTGTGATTGGTGTTTCAGTTAACATGGCCGATTGTAATATTTTATACTTTTATTTTGCTGAAAATCTTAACATTTTTCAGAATCCTCTCATGACATATTTTGCTCAAAAACCATTTACTTTTTGATACCTTAATACTGTCGTCATGATTATTAAGCGACAATTTCGGTCACTGTGTATAAATCGTTATTTCCCATCTCTAGCTTCAAGAGATGAGATAAATCCGTGTTTTCACTTAGTCGAAATGAAACTTCAACTTCCATTCGCTGCATTTGTCATCGAAACTAAAATGAGTGGGCTGTATTTTAAACAAGATTAATACCAGGTTCGATAAATGTATAATCTAAAACAGACTAATAAAAATAACATTGACAACAAGATGACATTTATTGTTTTACTGTATAATTACTATTCTTCTTTGTTTGGTTCTGTTTTTCTTACTATGTTTTTCATGTCATCGAAGAACTGTTCCCTGCCCATGAAATAGAGGACTGATCTTTCGTGAAAGAATCTGGTGATACGCGACTTTTTACCAGGAACTAATTATTGTTTGCAGGCGAGTCAACGCGCAACAAGAAAGCACCTGGTCCAGACATGATCCCGATAGAAATTTCAAAGATCGTAGTTGACACATATTTTGTTGGATACATTTAATACCTCATAGAAGTAATACTCACATAGAATGGAAAATTGTTTAGTATTTGTTAATTTGGTAAATATTGATAGTGTAAGATTATTTTATAATTTCTAACTTAACAACGTCGTCAATAATTTTTTTAAGCATCGAACTTCCAAGTAAATCAACTATAAATTGTAATTTAACTTCAAAATCAAATCTACGTCCCAAATGAACATGAACCTTATTAAAACATCAATCAATAGTTCGTAGTCTCTTAATCTTATTTTTTGTGAAACAGATACTTCGTCGTCCTAACTTCGTATGAAAAATATTTTGTATCCTACACTCTGTGAAACGTGAATTATACCGGTATTACGGAGAGAAGGAAGTTACCTTTTACATTTTCACACTAGGTGGCCACCAAACCGACATAAATTAAATAAAAATTGCCAAGGCCAAGGTCATGGCAAATGAGGGAACTAACCTCACAATGATGCTGAAAAGCCAGACGGAGGTTGAAGCGGAACGATCGATTCTTCTTCTTAGAACCCACTTTCCAGATAGTGAACCAGCACAACAAGCACTGAAATAGCAATTAATTACACCAAAAAATCCCGCAAGGAAGACGGGACATTGCTAAGAAAATATTTACCAAACAACGGTTGGAATGGGCAAAGTACCTTTCAACCATATAAATCACCAGGAGTGGATGTAATATTTCCAGCACTCCTGCAGCAAGGAATAGAGGAGATTATTCCTAACCTTCTGAAGATTACAAGAAGCAGTCTAGCAGTGGGTCTAATACCGAGAAAATTGAGAAGGGCAAAGGTAACCTTCATACCAAAAATAGGGAAAAAAGATGGGACTGATCCCCGATCTTTTAGACCCATCTGCCTAATATCGTTTCTGCTTAAAATGATGGATAAAGTAGTGAATAACTACATAAGAACAAATAACCTGAAGAATATACCGCTTCATAAATGTCATCATGCCTACAGAGCGAGTCGATCAACTGAGACGGCTCTGTATCAGCTGACCGAAGTCATCTAGAGAACTCTGAACAGCAAAGAAATCGCAATGTGCGCATTCCTGGATATATCTGGGGCTTTTGACAATACAACTCATATGTCTATCAAAGAATCACTAAAAAGACGAGGAGTAAATGAAACCATTGTAAAATAGATGTATGAGTTGTTGACGACGAGGATAGCTGAGACACAGGTGGCGGGGAATCAAAGCACCTCAGTTAAAGCCACTCGCGAGACACCTCAAGAGGGAGTGATATCTCCCCTTCTATGGAGCCTCGTAGTAGATGAGTTGCTCTACATGATAAAGGAGCTTGGCTTCGAATGTATGGGCTATGCTGATGACATAGTACTAATAGTCAGAGGCAAGTTCTAGAGCACATTGTGTGATTTATTACAAAAGGGCCTAAGAATTATTGAGCAATGGTGCTTGTCGGTGTGGCTAAACATTTACCCAAACAAGACTATAGTCATTCCATTTACCCGGAAAAGAACACTCCCAGCCATGAAACCCCTATCTTTAAACGGGGAAATCATAGAATGGAAATATGAAGTTAAATATTTAGGTATAACCCTAGGCAGTAAGCTTCTGTGGAATAAGCAATAAGAGCTTTGATGGTGTGCAGAAATCTAGATGACAAGAGTTGGGGCTGTAACCCAAAAATACTGCGATGGATGTACGCTATGATTGTGAGACCAGCAATTACCTATGGGACAATAGTTTGGCATACAAAAGCAAGTCAGTACAGTACGAGGAAGACTCTCGAGAAAGTTCAAATGCTTGACAGTGTGTGCATCACTGGAGCTATGAGAACGTGTCCAACTAGGGCACTTGAGATCATTACAGATCTCACACCTCTACATCTGGTGACGATTGCCAACCCTCGTACGTGTTTGCTACTGGCGGAGATATTATGTGACAGTGATTACTCTTCCGGGAGCGTGAACAAATATTGTCTTTGTTCTGTAGTGACTCCGTATCTAGCTTTCCCGGTACCTACGTATGGGCCCATAAATTTGAAAAAGTAACTGTTTCCAAAGTCACTCAGGCGTCCTAACAAAATATTTTGAAATTGAATGACTACGAAAATATTGAAAACAATTTTGATTGTTTCACTAAAAATACTACTTTCAATAGATTGCAAAAAAAATCCAGGAACGGTAAATCAGAACATTGTTTAAAATCTTCCGCGCTTATGGTTTATGGCTTATAAAATACAAAATAGACAATTATTGTTATAGTTCGCAAGAAAAGAAAATACAAACGAATAGAGTCTTATTCCCCTTTAATTTCCACCTCAATTCCACTTTTGATAATATTTCCAAAATTATAAATGGGGCAAATACAGTTCGATATTTTAACAAATTTTAAATTATATCTCTTTCAACTCCGCCTCTAATATTCCATAGGTTTGCAGAATTCACGTTAATCTCTTTTGACGCGCTTTGCAGAAATGTTAGATCTTATTCATACATTCACCAGGGTCCTACCGACAATTAGAATGGTTGTGAATTTTGTACTGTATACCTCAAGTATTTAATTTGTGAAATGATGCCTGAGTCCCTTAGGGGAAACACCGCTTTAATTGTGTTAGAGCAGCGATCTGGTTATCTCTATCTATGACAGGTTCGGACTCTATTTTAATAAAGGTGTCCTTGTTATCTATATTAATGAACAATGGTTAGTATGGTGAAAAATTATTAAAATGAAAAATTATGAGTATAAATAAATTTTAATTCACGTATACGTAAGTTTCAATAAATC